>CM073596.1:60292691-60976024 GCA_037074705.1 Zhengitettix transpicula
ACATATCGCACGAAATCTTTTAATCGTAAATAAATACCGAATACAGAACAGAGTCGCGCCACAGTGGACAATCTAATAAACAGTTTTTTTTAAGAAAAAAAAGCGATTGAGAAATGTTCCTCTCGTGTCCAACAAACCCCGCAAAATATAAGTAATATTTCAATGAAGGAAAGGATAAATAATAACGTAACTACGTTCCAATAAAAATAAGCGTCGAATAATAAGAAAGATACGGAGTATTACTGCGAATGCCAAAAGTGTACATCTTAATATGAATCTCTTAACATAATCATTGCAGTCAATTACATTAGTCAGATCCCGGGGAGACGATTCCTGTCCATGACGTCAGTGGCCTGCACCTCGGGTCTAAACAGAAAATAAATAATTTGGGTAGTGTTTAAACAAGTCACTTCGTAGTTTGGGATTGTTTATCACTTACCTATACAAAAATCAGCTCCCAGGGTGTCTCCGAGTGCCTCGGGTCCCCAGTAGGTCGTCCTCTGCTTCTTAGCGGAATACAAGTGGTCGTCTGGGCCAAAGGAACTGCAGATGCCACGACACTTAATCAGGCCGAACAGGCTGAAATGAACAGAATAAAAATCAGTATCTTAAGAAAATCCAAACCACAGTACGTAAATTTCGAAAAAAATGCAAGCACACTAATTAGCGAAAAGCGTAATACAATAAAGAAGGTGTGGTCGAACACCACCTTCAACCACGGAGCAACTGTCTTCATAAAAGTTTGGTTAGAATAAATGGCAGGCGTCAATGAAACCATCAAGGAAAAATAAATCCGGATAAATTGCAGCCTTTCCTGTTGGAGCAACACAATGGACGGTCAAGAGATTACGTGGTGGTTAAGAAGCAGGTTAGAAATTTCCAAAAAGAAACGCAATCTTGTGTTTGGCTAACGATAGAAAGTGTGAGGTTTACCTCATTTTTAAGGTTATCTTCGACATTCAGAGACGGGAAAATCCTTCAAATATTCTGGAGAAATTAACCTATTTTTCCAAGAGAAACTCAACCCTCATGCTGGCCGACACAGCACAAGAGATGCGAGTCTCCTGAAGAAATAGGACAAAGCCTACAGAGTATTTGGAGAATTTCCCCTGTCCTGAATGGTGAAGCTGAACTTCATTTACTAAACAACACTCAACGTTTTCCCCCTTCCTTTTTGTTACCAAATATTTATTGTGTACATTCCTCATCGTGGTGTGGAGGTTTGGGGACTATATGAAGAAAGATTGAACCTAGTGTCAAAGATGTTGTGACTCTCAAGGGCCTGATAGAGCCACTAATTGAGTAAATAGACAACTAAGAGATTGAATTTGTGGTATTCAGTATACGAGAAGGAGAGGAATAATAGTTCAGGGTCGAAAACCCCAACCGGAGTAAAGGGAAACACATTGAGGGAATAACTGAGTAAAAGATTAAGTGATAGAGAAATAGAAAGCCATGAGCAAATTGTTAACAAACATAAATGAATGGGTGGAGAATTTTGCCTAAATTCTTATAAATATTTGATATCTAGACAAAGTGCAACAATAAATGGTCGGAGGAAAATAAATTAATACATTGACTTGCTAAGAAACAGGAAATAAATTAACTGAAGAATAGATATTGACATGTTGCCTGAATAAATAAATATCTATTGTGAGAGAATGAATGTGTGTCGTAGAGGATATTCCATCCTTATGTGGGCCACAATTGTAAATTAGCAAAGTTTTATTGTTGGTATCCCTCATTCAGGAGGCTTGTAGATTTCACCATCTAAACCCCCTTGTACGTAGGCAACTAAACGTACAAGTGCAACTTGGGATGCCTGCACAACAGGCGCATAGAAGCGACGCTAATGTAATATAATGTGTAAGTAGAAACAGGGAAGAAAATTACTGTTGAAAATATTACAAAAACAACTCTGTTCCTGTTAACTAAGTAGTGTGTGACATAGAGGTGTAGTTACACAGAAAGTCAGTGGATGGTGGTTTTTACTTATCATGAAACAAAATATAAACAATTTAATTTCAATCCACTGTCACTTGAGCGATTCATTTCAATTAGGCTGAGAAGAATAGAAAAACTCACTACGTCATGTTCGTTGTCCTCAGGAGTGATAATTTCATTAATACCAGCGACGACCATGGAACAAGTTGTTTGTGCACACAATTAAATCATGAATATATGAAAATGAAAGCAAATAATAGATTAAAGGTTGATGTGAGACATTGGTCAACGTGCATTTTTACACGTCAATAGCAGAGATTTCATTTTAACATAAAGCTTAATTTTACGTCGTCACCTACAAAATCTAATCGTGCGTCGCTCCTCCATGAGACGGTCTCATCATCAGAGGCTAATTTCATAAATGTCGACCTTCTGGAATGTTTCTATTTTGTAGAGCCGCCAGTAAGGACATCAGCCGCCATGTAACACATTTAAAGAAACAATTTGTAACTTTTTCGTCTCTCAGAAGAAACGTGAATTTATTAAGTTTTGTAACATCAATAAATAAGGATCTGAACTAACCTTTGAATGAAAATTTCCTTACACTAGTTTGAAATGTTTGATGACGTCGTTGCAGGAAAATAACCAAGGACACGCCGCAGGCTCAGAAACGGTTCACAGGGTTAAACTAGAAATCAAGAAAAACCAATTACTACAGAACTAAAACATTGAGAAGGCGAATCGAAGATTTGGATCGAGTCTGACCTTAGAAAATTGCCTCCAATTCCATGTAAGCGTTTTTAATTAACACTCATCAATCTTCCTCATCAAGTACTGACAAAAAATATCCTCGGTTTCCTTAACAAAAATTGAAAAAATTTGAATCTGAATTCAGATTGACAGAAATGAGAATAAAAAGTTCCTTCTTTCGGCATTAACTCAAAGACGCTTCATCCCCTAGAGGACGTTATCTGGAACACACACACACATTAAACTTAATGTTAAGTGTAAAAAATGAAATATATTAAACAGTGAACAGTGTGAATTACCTCTTACACACACAAACAGAAATTATAAGTAATCTAAATCAATAATTGTTCTACTAGAATAAAAGAAAACCAAAGACCCAAAATAACCAATTACTCATAACTCAAACATAAAATATAAATAATAACACATTTAAAAGTCACGAGAAGAGTAATAATAAAAGTCCTGTAGCCGTTGTGAAGTCCAAATCGCTGGATTATTCCCAAAGTAGACAGTCGTAGAGCTCACACGTGGTACCCTCGTAGTCCGTAGAAGGCAGAATGTCTACAAGCTTGCCAGGGAAGCAGCCTCCTTAGTCTCTCACATGAAGACACGAGTACGGTTGGAGAAAGATCAACTCTCCTCGGAAGATAACAAGAAAATTCAACATGATCGATGCGACCTCGACGAGAATAAAATTAAGTACATCAAGATTCAGCTCATTTAATGTGAAGACCGACGAGGAATACGTTTAACATATTCCGAAGTGAGGACAAAAAGCATCCTGGAACATTATCTTCTTTAAGGAAAGCCAAGACGATTATTTGTCCTTTGCCATCTGACGGTCGTGGCTGCAGACAATCAAGTGAAGACTTGGAGGATATCGTTCGCATCATTGACCATAGATGCTGATGGCGATGTAGTAGTTGCTGGTAGACAAGAAGAAACATTGTAGAACGTTGCTGCCGGAGATGTCACGACGTTCCGTATCTTCATCGGCGATTCTTCGTCCCTCTAGATTTACAAATGTAAGAAAAGTAGAAGCGTCTCTTAACCAAACCCATTTGGAATATTCATTCAAAAATCGGCCATTTACTGAAACTTTCAACTATGTAAAAATTGAAATACATTGAAAGATGGAGGGAACTCTGGGCTTCTATGAATCATTTCTTCAGACATGCCTTGTTGTAAATTTTTTTAACTTGTGCCAAAGATACATGAAAAGTAAAAAGTTAAAAACAATGGGAGAAATTTGATTAATTAATAAATAAGGAGGCATTGTTGAAAGATGAGAAAAAAGAGTAATTGATTGAAATTTTGATAGAGAATGCACAACTATTTTAAGTGAAATGGCAGTCATTAAGGCAGCATAAACCCTGAAGTGTTAAAATATTTGGTCTACCATATTGTTACAGTGTTTGATATTCCTGACGATAACAACATTGTGATTGTTCCTAAACTTTGTTTGGATGCTTGAAGGCGAGTCAGTGCTCGTGGGAGCGTCCATATGACTGGAAAGTTTGGTTAGAATAAATGGCAGGCGTCTATGGACCTAACTAAGGAAAAATAAATCCGGATAAATTGCAGCCTTTCCTGTTGGAGCAACACCATAGACGGTTAAGAGATTGCGTGGTGGTTAAGAAGCGGGTCAGGAAATTCCAAAAAGAAACGCAATCGTGTTTTTGGCTAACGATAGAAAGTTTGAGGTTTACCTCATTTTTAAGGTCAACTTCGACATTCAGAGACGGGAAAATCCTTAAAATATTCTGGAGAAATTAACCTATTTTCCCAAGAGAAACTCAACCCTCATGCTGGCCGACACAGCACAAGAGATGCGAGTCTCCTGAAGAAATAGGACAAAGCCTACAGAGTATTTGAGAATTTCCCCTGTCCTGAATGGTGAAGCTGAACTTCATTTACAAGAAACACTCAGCTTTTCCCCCCTGCCTTTTTGTTACCAAATATTTATTGTGTACATTCCTCATCGTGGTGTGGAGGTTTGTGGACTATCTGAGGGAAGACTGAACCTAGAGTCAAAGATGTTGTGACTCTCAAGGGCCTGATAGAGCCACTAATTGAGTAAATGGACAACTAAGAGATTGAATTTGTGGTATTCAGTAGACGAGAAGGAGAAGAATAACAGTTCACGGTCGAAAAACCCAACACAAGTAAAAGGAAACACCTTGAGGAATAACTGAGAAAGTGATTAAGTGAAAGGGAAATAGAAAGCCAGGAGAAAATTGTTACCAGACAGAAATGAATGGGTGGAGAATTTTGCTTAAATCCTTATAAATTTTAAAGATCTAGACAAAGTGGAACATTAAATGGCGGGAGGAAAATAAATTAATACATTGACTTGCTAAGAAACAGGAAATAAATTAACTGAAGAATAGATATTGACATGTTGCCTGAATAAATAAATATCTATTGTGAGAGAATGAATGTGTGTCGTAGAGGATATCAAGGTATCCCTCGTTCAAGGGTCTTGTAGATTTCACCATCTAAACCCCCTTGTACGTAGGCAACTAAACGTACAAGTGCAACTTGGGATGCCTGCACAACAGGCGCATGTAAGTGAGGCTAATGTAATATAATGTGTAGTTAGGAACAGGGCAGAAAATTAATGCTGAAAATATTACAAAAACAACTCTGTTCCTGTTAACTGAGTAGTGTGTGACATAGAGGTGTAGTTCGACAGAAAGTCAGTGGATGGTTGTTTTTACTTATCATGAAACTAAATATAAACAATTTAATTTCAATCCACTGTCACTTGAGCGATTCATTTCAATTAGGCTGAGAAGAACAGAAAAACTCACTACGTCAAGTTCGTTGTCCTCAGGAGTGATAATTTCATTAATACCAGCGACGGCTAATGAACAAGTTGGTTTTCCACACAATTAAATTAATATATGAAAACAAAAGCAATTAAATTAGATTAAATGATGATCTTAGACATTGATCAACGTGTATCTTTGCACGTCAATAGCAGAGATTTCATTTTTAACATAAAGCATAATTTTACGTCGTCACCTACAAAATCTACTCTTGCGTCACTCTTCCATGAGACGGTCTCATCATCAAAGGATAATTTCCTCCAGGTCAGTCTTCTGGAACGATTCTTTATGTTGAGTCGCCAGTAAGGACATCAGCCGCCATGTAACACAATTCAAGAAACAATTAGTAATTTTTTGGGTTCTCAGAAGAAACTAGAATTTATTAAGTTTTGGTACATCAATAAATAAAGATCTGAACTAACCTTTGAATGAAAATTTCCTTACACTAGTTTGAAATGTTTGATGACGACGTCGTTGCAGGAAAATAACCAAGGACTGGTCGCAGGCTCAGAAACGGTTCACAGGCTTAAACAAGAAAACAAGAAAAACCATTTACTACATAACTAAAACATTGAGAAGGTAACACGAAGATTTGGATCGAGTCTGACCTTCGGAAATTGCCTCCAATTCCATGTAATCGTTTTTAATCAACACTCATCAATATTCCTCATCAAGTACTGACAAAAAATATCCTCGCTTTCCTAAAACAAACTGAAAAATTTCGAATCTGAATTCAGATTGACAGAAATGAGAATAAAAAGTTCCTTCTGTCGGCATCACCTCAAGGACGCTTCACCCCCTACAGGAAGTTATCTGAAACACACACACATTAAACTTAATGTTCAGTGTTAAAAATGAAATAAATTAAACAGTGAACAGTGTGAATTTCCTTACATACACATAAAGAAATTATAAGTAATCTAAATCAAGAATTGTTCTATTAGAATAAAATAAAACTAAAGACCCTAAATAACCGATTACTTATAACACACACACACACACACACACACACACACACAATAAAAACAATAACAGATTTTAAAGTCACGAGCAGAGTAATAATAAAAGTCCTGTAGCCGTTGTGAAGTCCAAATCGCTGGATTATTCTTAAAGTAGACAGTCGTAGAGCTCACACGTGGTACCCTCGTAGTCCATAGAAGGCAGAATGACTACAAACTTGCCAGGGAAGCAGCCTCCTTAGTCTCTCACATGAAGACACGAGTGCGGTTGGAGGAAGATCAACTCTCCTCGGACGATAGCAAGAAAATTCAACATGATCGATGCGACCTCGACGAGAATAAAATTAAGTACAGCAAGACTCCGCTCCTTCAACGTGAAGACCGACGAGGAATACGTTTAACATATTCCGAAGTTAAGCCAAAAAGCATCCTGGAACATTACGTTCTTTATGGAAAAGCCAAGACGATCCATTTTCCCTTCGTCAGCTGCCGATTCCAGATAATCAGTAAAGATTTGGGAGTTATTGGCCGCAGCCTTGACCATAGATGCTGATGGCGTCGTAGTAGTTGCTGGTAGACAAGAAGGAACATTGTAGAACGTTGCTGCCGGAGATGTCACGACGTTCATTATCTTCATCGGCGATTGTTCGTCCCTCCAGATATACAATTGTAAGAAAAGTAGAAGCGTCTCTAAACCAAACCCATTTGGAATATTCATTCAAAAATCGGCCATTTACTGAAACTTTTAACTATGTAAAAATTGAAATACATTGAAAGATGGAGGTAACTCTGGGCTTCTATGAATCATTTCTTCAGACATTCCTTGTTGTAAATTTTTTTACTTGTGCCGAAGATACGTGAAAAGTAAAAAGTTAAAAACAATGGGAGAAATTTAATTAATTAATAAATAAGGAGGCATTGTTGAAAGATGAGAAAAAAAGAGGAATTGATGGAAATTTTGATAGAGAATCCACAACTATTTTATAGTGAAATGGGAGTTATTAAGGAAGCATAAAGCCTGAAATGTTAAAATATTTGGTATTCCATATTGTTACAGAATTCCTGACGATAACAACATTGTGATTGTTCCTAAACTTTGTTTGGATGCTTGAAGGCGAGTCAGTGCTGGTGGGAGCCTCCATATGACTGAAAGTTTGGTTAGAATAAATGGCAGGCGTCAATGGACCTAACAAAGGAAAAATAAATCCGGATAAATTGCAGCCTTTCCTGTTGGAGCAACACAATGGACGGTTAAGAGATTGCGTGGAGGTTCAGAAGCAGGACAGGAATTTCCAAAAAAGAAACGCAATCGTGTTTGGCTAACGATAGAAAGTGCGAGGTTTACCTCATTTTTAAGGTCAACTTCGACATTCGGAGACGGGAAAATCCTTAAAATATTCTGGAGAAATTAACCTATTTTTCCAAGAGTAACTCAACCCTCATGCTGGCCGACACAGCACAAGAGATGCGAGTCTCCTGAAGAAGTAGGCCAAAGCCTACAGAGTATTTGGAGAATTTCCCCCTGTCCTGGATGGTGAAGCTGAACTTAATTTACAAGAAACACTCAACTTTTCCCCCCTGCGTTTTTGTTACCAAATATTTATTGTGTACATTCCTCATCGTGGTGT
Organism: Zhengitettix transpicula; assembly: GCA_037074705.1. Taxonomy (NCBI): domain Eukaryota; kingdom Metazoa; phylum Arthropoda; class Insecta; order Orthoptera; family Tetrigidae; genus Zhengitettix; species Zhengitettix transpicula. The sequence continues at coordinate 60,300,804 of CM073596.1, forward strand.
GGAGGTTTGTGGACTATCTGAGGGAAGACTGAACCTAGAGTCAAAGATGTTGTCACTCTCAAGGGCCTGATGGAGCCACTAATTGAGTAAATGGACAACTAAGAGATTGAATTTGTGGTACTCAGTAGACGAGAAGGATAGGAATAACAGTTCAGGGTCTAAAAACCCAACCGGAGTAAAGGGAAACACCTGGAGGGAATAACTGAGAAAGTGATTAAGTGAAAGGGAAATAGAAAGCCAGGAGAAAATTGTTAACAGGCAGAAATGAATGAGTGGAGAATTATCATAAATTTCTTATCAATTTTAAAGATCTAGGCAAAGTGGAACAATAAATCGTGGGAGGAATATAAATTAATACATTAACTTGCTAAGAAACAGGAAATAAATTCAATATACAGAATACATTACTTTTATGCCGCCTGAATAAAGAAATATCTATTGTGAGAGAATGAATGTGTGTCGTAGAGGATATTCCATCCTTATGTGGGCCACAATTGTAAATTAGCAAAGTTTTATTGTTGGTATCCCTCGTTCAAGGGTCATGTAGATTTCACCATCTAAACCACCTTGTACGTAGGCAACTAAACGTACAATTGCAACTTGGGATGCCTGCACAACAGGCGCATATAAGCGAGGCTAATGTAATATAATGTGTAGTTAGGAACAGGGCAGAAAATTAATGCTGAAAATATTACAAAAACAACTCTGTTCCTGTTAACTGAGTAGTGTGTGACATAGAGGTGTAGTTCGACAGAAAGTCAGTGGATGGTTGTTTTTACTTATCATGAAACTAAATATAAACAATTTAATTTCAATCCACTGTCACTTGAGCGATTCATTTCAATTAGGCTGAGAAGAACAGAAAAACTCACTACGTCAAGTTCGTTGTCCTCAGGAGTGATAATTTCATTAATACCAGCGACGACCATGGAACAAGTTGTTTGTGCACACAATTAAATCATGAATATATGAAAATGAAAGCAAATAATAGATTAAAGGTTGATGATGTGAGACATTGGTCAATGTACATTTTTACACGTCAATAGCAGAGATTTCATTTTTAACATAAATCATAACATCACCTAAAAAAATTACTCCTGCGTCGCTCCTCCATGAGAAGGTCTCATCATCAAAGTCGAATTTCCTCCATTTCAACCTCCTGGAACTATTCTTTTTGTAGAGCCTCCAGTAAGGACATCAGCCGCCATGTAACACAATTCAAGAAACAATTGGTAATTTTTTGGGTTCTCAGAAGGAACGATAATTTATTAAGTTTTGTTACATCAATAAATAAAGAACTGTACTAACATTTGAATGAAAATTTCCTCACACCAGTTTGAAATGTTTGATGACGTCGTTGCAGGAAAATAACCAAGGACACGTCGCAGGCTCATAAACAGTTCACAGGCTCAAATCAAGAAAAAACATTTACTACAGAACTAAAAATTTAAGAAGAATAATCGCAGCTTTGGATCGAGTCTGACCTGAGAAAATTGCCTCCAATTCCATCTAGGCGTTTTTAATCCACTCACGTCATCTTCATCAAGTACAGACGAAAATAATTCCTCTTTTTTTCTTGAAATAACAAAAATAAGCTCACATTCACGACAACAGGAGAAATAAGGTTATTCCTTCGACTTGACCTCAAGAGGATCTTATCTGTAACACGCACATTCAACTAAATGTTACCAAGTTAAATATTACATAAGTTAAACGATGAAGTAGCAAATAAATACAGATCAATACTAAAGTATTGCACATCTTTCAGTATTCTATTTTAATAAATGAATACTAAAGACCAAAATATACTTATTATATATAAGGCAAACATAAAAGAAACAAATTCCCCATTTCATTATGACGTGCAGAGTATAAATAAAAGTCATGTAGAAGTTTTCAATTTTGGATGGAGCCAAAGTAGAGACGGTCGTAGAGCTCACACGTGGTATCCTCGTGATCCGTAGAAGGCAGAATGTCTACAAGCTTTCCAGGGACTAGAGCCTCCTTAAAGTCTCTCGCATGAAGACACGAGTAAAGTTGGACAAAACCAACTCTCCTCGGCCGAAAACAAGAAAATTCAACATGATCAATGCGACCTCGACGAGAATAAAATTAAGTACATCAAGACTCAGCTCCTTCAACGTGAAGACCGACGAGGAATCCGTTTAACATATTCCGAAGTGAGTACAAAAAGCATCCTGGAACATTATCTTCTTTAAGGAAAGCCAAGACAATTATTTTTCCTTTGTCATCTGACGGACGAGGCTGCAGACAATCAAGTAAAGACTTGGAAGATATCGTTCGCATCATTGACCATAGATGCTGATGGCGTCGTAGTAGTTGCTGGTAGACAAGAAGATACATTGAAGAACGTTGCTGCCGGAGATGTCACGACGTTCCGTATCTTCATCGGCGATTCTTCGTCCCTCCAGATGTTACAAAATTAAAGAAAAGTCGAAGCGTCTCTTAACCAAACCCATTTGGAATATTCATTCAAAAATCGGCGATTTACTTTAACTTTCAACTATGTAAAAATCGAAATACATTGAAAGATGGAGGTAACTCTGGGCTTCCATGAATCATTTCTTCAGACATGCCTTGTTGTAAATCTTTTTAACTTGTGCCAAAGATACATGAAAAGTAAAAAGTTAAAAACAATGGGAGAAATTTAATTAATTAATAAATAAGGAGGCATTGTTGAAAGATGAGAAAAAAAGAGGAATTGATGGAAATTTTGATAGAGAATCCACAATTATTTTATAGTGAAATCGGAGACATTAAGGCAGCATAAACCCTGAAGTGTTAAAATATTTGGTATTCCATTTTGTTACAGAATTCCTGACGATAACAACATTGTGATTGTTCCTAAACTGTGTATGGAAGCTTGAAGGCGAGTCAGTGCTCGTGGGATCCTCCATATGACTGGAAAGTTTGGTTAGAATAAATGGCAGGCGTCTATGGACCTAAAAAAGGAAAAATAAATCCGGATAAATTGCAGTCTTTCCTGTTGGAGCAACACAATAGACGGTTAAGAGATTGCGTGGTGGTTAAGAAGCAGGTTAGGAATTTCCAAAAAGAAACGCAATCGTGTGTTTGGCTAACGACAGAAAGTGTGAGGTTTACCTCATATTTAAGGTCAACTTCGACATTCAGAGACGGGAAAATCCTTCAAATATTCTGGAGAAATTAACCTATTTTTCCAAGAGAAACTCAACCCTCATGCTGGCCGGCACAGCACAAGAGATGCGAGTCTCCTGAAGAAATAGGCCAAAGCCTACAGAGTATTTGGAGAATTTCCCCTGTCCTGAATGGTGAAGCTGAACTTAATTTACTAAAACACACTCAACGTTTTCGCCTTCCTTTTTGTTACCAAATATTTATTGTGTATATTCCTTATCCAGGTGTGGAGGTTTGTGGACTATATGAAGAAAGATTGAACCTAGTGTCAAAGATGTTGTGACTCTCAAGGGACTGATAGAGCCACTAATTGAGTAAATGGACAACTAAGAGATTGAATTTGTGGTATTCAGTAGACGAGAAGGAGAGGAATAACAGTTCACGGTCGAAAAACACAACACAAGTAAAAGGAAACACCCTGAGGAATAACTGAGAAAGTGATTAAGTGAAAGGGAAATAGAAAGCCAGGAGAAAATTGTTAACAGACAGAAATGAATGGGTGGAGAATTTTGCTTAAATCCTTATAAATTTTGAAGATCTAGACAAAGTGGAAAATTAAATGGCGGGAGGAAAATAAATTAATACATTGACTTGCTAAGAAACAGGAAATAAATTAACTGAAGAATAGATATTGACATTTTGCCTGAATAAATAAATATCTATTGTGAGAGAATGAATGTGTGTCGTAGAGGATAATCCATCCTTATGTGGGCCACAATTGTAAATTAGCAAAGTTTTATTGTTGGTATCCCTCGTTCAAGGGTCATGTCGATTTCACCATCTAAACCCCCTTGTACGTAGGCAACCAAACGTACAAATGCAACTTGGGATGCCTGCACAATAGGCGCATAGAAGCGAGGCTAATGTAATATAATGTGTAAGTAGGAACAGGGCAGAAAATTACTGTTGAAAATATTACAAAAACAACTTCTGTTCCTGTTAACTAAGTTGTGTGTGACATAGAGGTGTAGTTACACAGGAAGTAAGTGGATGGTGGTTTTTACTTATCATGAAACTAAATATAAACAATTTAATTTAAATCCACTGTCACTTGAGCGATTCATTTCAACTAGGCTGAGAAGAATAGAAAAACTCACTACGCCATGTTCGTTGTCCTCAGGAGTGATAATTTCATTAATACCAGCGACGACCATGGAACAAGTTGTTTGTGCACACAACTAAATCATGAATATATGAAAATGAAAGCAAATAATAGATTAAAGGTTGATGATGTGAGACATTGGTCAACGTGCATTTTTACACGTCAATAGCAGAGATTTCATTTTTAACATCAAGCTTAATATTACGTCGTCACCTACAAAATCTAATCGTGCGTCGTTCCTCCATGAGACGGTCTCATCATCAGAGGCTAATTTCATCCATGTCGACCTTCTGGAATGTTTCTATTTTGTAGAGCCGCCAGTAAGACCATCAGCAGTCATGTAACACATTTAAAGAAACAATTAGTAACTTTTTCGTCTCTCAGAAGAAACGTGAATTTATTAAGTTTTGTAACATCAATAAATAAAGATCTGAACTAACCTTTGAATGAAAATTTCCTTACACTAGTTTGAAATGTTTGATGACGTCGTTGCAGGAAAATATCCAAGGACACGCCGCAGGCTCAGAAACTGTTCACAGGCTTAAACTAGAAATCAATAAAAACCAATTACTACAGAACTAAAACATTGAGAAGGCGAATCGAAGATTTGGATCGAGTCTGACCTTAGAAAATTGCCTCCAATTCCATGTAAGCGTTTTTAATCAACACTCATCAATCTTCCTCATCAACTACAGATAAACAATATCCTCGGTTTCCTAAAACAAACTGAAAAAATTTGAATCTGAATTCAGATTGACAGAAATGAGAATAAAAAGTTCCTTCTTTCGGCATCAACTCAAAGACGCTTCATCCCCTAGAGGACGTTATCTGGAACACACACACACATTAAACTTAATGTTAAGTGTAAAAAATGAAATATATTAAACAGTGAACAGTGTGAATTACCTCACATACACAAACAGAAATTATAAGTTATCTAAATCAATAATTGTTCTACTAGAATAAAAGAAAACCAAAGACCCAAAATAACCAATTACTCATAACTCAAACATAAAATATAAATAATAACACATTTAAAAGTCACGAGCAGAGTAATAATAAAAGTCCTGTAGCCGTTGTGAAGTCCAAATCGCTGGATTATTCCCAAAGTAGACAGTCGTAGAGCTCACACGTGGTACCCTCGTAGTCCGTAGAAGGCAGAATGTCTACAAGCTTGCCAGGGACTTTAGCCTCCTTAAAGTCTCTCACATGAAGACACGAGTACGGTTGGAGAAAGATCAACTCTCCTCGGAAGATAACAAGAAAATTCAACATGATCGATGCGACCTCGACGAGAATAAAATTAAGTACATCAAGACTCAGCTCCTTCAACGTGAAGACCGACGAGGAATACGTTTAACATATTCCGAAGTGAGGACAAAAAGCATCCTGGAACATTATCTTCTTTAAGGAAAAGCCAAGACGGTTATTCTTCCTTTGTCATCTGACGGACGTGGCTGCAGACAATCAAGTGAAGACTTGGAGGATATCGTTCGCATCATTGACCATAGATGCTGATGGCGATGTAGTAGTTGCTGGTAGACAAGAAGAAACATTGTAGAACGTTGCTGCCGGAGATGTCACGACGTTCATTATCTTCATCGGCGATTCTTCGACCCTCCAGATATACAAATGTAAAAAAAGTAGAAGCGTCTCTTAACCAAACCCATTTGGAATATTCATTCAAAAATCGGCCATTTACTGAAACTTTCAACTATGTAAAAATTGAAATACATTGAAAGATGGAGGTAACTCTGGGCTTCCATGAATCATTTCTTCAGACATGCCTTGTTGTAATTTTTTTTAACTTGTGCCAAAGATACATGAAAAGTAAAAAGTTAAAAACAATGGGAGAAATTTAATTAATTAATAAATAAGGAGGCATTGTTGAAAGATGAGAAAAAAAGAGGAATTGATGGAAATTTCGATAGAGAATCCACAACTATCTTATAGTGAAATGGGAGTCATTAAGGCAGCATAAACCCTGAAGTGTTAAAATATTTGGTATTCCATATTGTTACAGAACTCCTGACGATAACAACATTGTGATTGTTCCTAAACTGTGTATGGATGCTTGAAGGCAAGTCAGTGCTGGTGGGAGCCTCCATATGACTGGAAAGTTTGGTTAGAGTAAATGGCAGGCGTCAATGGACCTAACAAAGGAAAAATAAATCCGGATAAATTGCAGCCTTTCCTGTTGGAGCAACACAATAGACGGTTAAGAGATTGCGTGGTGGTTAAGAAGCAGGTTAGGAATTTCCAAAAAGAAACGCAATCGTGTGTTTGGCTAACGATAGAAAGTGTGAGGTTTACCTCATTTTTAAGGTCAACTTCGACATTCAGAGACGGGAAAATCCTTCAAATATTCTGGAGAAATTAACCTATTTTTCCAAGAGAAACTCAACCCTCATGCTGGCCGGCACAGCACAAGAGATGCGAGTCTCCTGAAGAAATAGGACAAAGCCTACAGAGTATTTGGAGAATTTCCCCTGTCCTGAATGGTGAAGCTGAACTTCATTTACAAGAAACCTTCAACTTTTCCCCCCTGCCTTTTTGTTACCAAATATTTATTGTGTACATTCCTCATCGTGGTGTGGAGGTTTGTGCACTATCTGAGGGAAGACTGAACCTAGAGTCAAAGATGTTGTGACTCTCAAAGGCCTGATAGAGGCACTAATTGAGAAAATGGAGAAGGAAGAGATTGAATTTGTGGTATTCAGTAGACGAGAAGGAGTGGAATAATAGTTTAGGTTAAAAAACCCAACCAAATTAAAAGGAAACACCTTGAGGAATAACTGAGAAAGTGATTAAGTGAAAGGGAAATAGAAAGCCAGGAGAAAATTGTTAACAAAAGGAAATAAATAGGTGGTGAATTTTGCTTAAATTCTTATAAATTTTAAAGATCTAGACAAAGTGGAACAATAAATGGTGGGAGATAAATAATTTAATACATTGACTTGCTAGGAAAAAGGAAATAAATTAACTGAAGAATAGATATTGACATGTTGCCTGAATAAATAAATATCTATAATAAAGAATGAATGTGTTTCGTAGAGGATATTCCATCCTTATGTGGGCCACAATTGTAAATTAGCAAAGTTTTATTGTTGGCATCCCTCGTTCAAGGGTCTTGTAGATTTCACCATCTAAACCTCCTTGTACGTAGGCAACCAAATATACAAGTGCAACTTGGGATGCCTGCACAACAGGCGCATAGAAGCGAGGCTTATGTAACATAATGTGTAAGTAGGAACAGGGCAGAAAATTACTGTTGAAAATATTACAAAAACAACTTCTGTTCCTGTTAACTAAGTAGTGTGTGACATAGAGGTGTAGTTACACAGGAAGTCAGTAGATGGTGGTTTTTACTTATCATGAAACAAAATATAAACAATTTAATTTCAATCCACTTTCACTTGAGCGATTCATTTGAATTAGGCTGAGAAGAATAGAAAAACTCACTACGTCATGTTCGTTGTACCAGCGACGACCATGGAACAAGTTGTTTGTGCACACAATTAAATCATGAATATATGAAAATGAAAGCAAATAATAGATTAAAGGTTGATGATGTGAGACATTGGTCAACGTGCATCTTTACATCTCAATAGCAGAGATTTCATTTTTAACATAAATCATAACATCACCTACAAAATTACTCCTGCGTCGCTCCTCCATGAGAAGGTCTCATCATCAAAGGCGAATTTTCTCCATTTTAACCTCCTGGAACGATTCTTTTTGTAGAGCCGCCAGTAAGGACATCAGCCGCCATGTAACACAATTCAAGAAACAATTGGTAATTTTTTGGGTTCTCAGAAGAAACGTGAATTTATTAAGTTTTGTTACATCAATAAATAAAGATCTGAACGAACCTTTGAATGAAAATTTCCTTACACTAGTTTGAAATGTTTGATGACGTCGTTGCAGGAAAATAACCAAGGACACGTCGCAGGCTCAGAAACGGTTCACAGGCTTAAACTAGAAATCAAGAAAAACCAATTACTACAGAACTAAAACATTGAGAAGGCGAATCGAAAATTTGGATCGAGTCTGACCTTAGAAAATTGCCTCCAATTCCATGTAAGCGTTTTTAATCAACACTCATCAATCTTCCTCATCAACTACAGATAAACAATATCCTCGGTTTCCTAAAACAAACTGAAAAAATTTGAATCTGAATTCAGATTGACAGAAATGAGAATAAAAAGTTCCTTCTTTCGGCATCAACTCAAGGACGCTTCATCCCCTAGAGGACGTTATCTGGAACACACACACATTAAACTTAATGTTAAGTGTAAAAAATGAAATATATTAAACAGTGAACAGTGTGAATTACCTCATTCACACACAAATTATAAGTAATCTAAATCAAGAATTGTTCTACTAGAATAAAATAAAACTAAAGACCCAAAATAACATATTACTCATAACGCAAACATAAAATAAAAATAATAACAGATTTAAAAGTCACGAGAAGAGTAATAATAAAAGTCCTGTAGCCGTTGTGAAGTCCAAATCGCTGGATTGATTCCAAAGTAGACAGTCGTAGAGCTCACACGTGGTACCCTCGTAGTCCATAGAAGGCAGAATGTCTACAAGCTTGCCAGGGAAGAAGCCTCCTTACAGTCTCTCACATGAAGACACGAGTACGGTTGGAGACAGATCAACTCTCCTCGGAAGATAACAAGAAAATTCAACATGATCGATGCGACCTCGACGAGAATAAAATTAAGTACATCAAGACTCAGCTCATTTAATGTAAAGACCGAAGAGGAATCTGTTAAACATATTCCGAAGTGAGGACAAAAAAGCATCCTGGAACATTATCTTCTTTAAGGAAAGCCAAGACGATTATTTGTCCTTTGCCATCTGACGGTCGTGGCTGCAGACAATCAAGTGAAGACTTGGAGGATATCGTTCGCATCATTGACCATAGATGCTGATGGCGATGTAGTAGTTGCTGGTAGACAAGAAGGAACATTGTAGAACGTTGCTGCCGGAGATGTCACGACGTTCCGTATCTTCATCGGCGATTCTTCGTCCCTCCAGATTTACAAATGTAAGAAAAGTAGAAGCGTCTCTTAACCAAACCCATTTGGAATATTCATTCGAAAATCGGCGATTTACTGAAAATTTCAACTACGTAAAAAGTGAAATACATTGAAAGATGGAGGTAACTCTGGGCTTCCATGAATCATTTCTTCAGACAGGCCTTGTTGTAAATTTTTTTAACTTGTGCCAAAGATACATGAAAAGTAAAAAGTTAAAAACAATGAGAGAAATTTAATTAATTAATAAATAAGGAGGCATTGTTGAAAGATGAGAAAAAAGAGTAATTGATTGAAATTTTGATAGAGAATGCACAACCATTTTAAGTGAAATGGGAGTTATTAAGGCAGCATAAACCCTGAAGTGTTAAAATATTTGGTCTTCCATATTGTTACAGTGTTTGATATTCCTGACGATAACATTGTGATTGTTTCTAAACTTTGTTTGGATGCTTGAAGGCGAGTCAGTGCTCGTGGGAGCCTCCATATGACTGGAAAGTTTGGTTAGAATAAAAGGCAGGCGTCTATGGACCTAACTAAGGAAAAATAAATCCGGATAATTTGCAGCCTTTCCTGTTGGAGCAACACAATAGACGGTTAAGAGATTGCGTGGAGGTTAAGAAGCAGGACAGGAATTCCCAAAAAAGAAACGCAATCGTGTGTTTGGCTAACGATAGAAAGTGCGAGGTTTACCTATTTTTTCAGGTTAACTTCGACATTCAAAAACGGGAAAATCCTTCAAATATTCTGGAGAAATTAAACTATTTTTCCAAGAGAAACTCAACCCTCATGCTGGCCGGCACAGCACAAGAGATGCGAGTCTCCTGAAGAAATAGGACAAAGCCTACAGAGTATTTGGAGAATTTCCCCTGTCCTGAATGGTGAAGCTGAACTTCATTTACTAAAAAACACTCAACGTTTTCCCCCTTCCTTTTTGTTACCAAATATTTATTGTGTACATTCCTCATCGTGGTGTAGAGGTTTGTGGACTATATGAAGAAAGATTGAACCTAGTGTCAAAGATGTTGTGACTATCAAGGGCCTGATAGAGGCACGAATTGTGTAAATGGACAACTAAGAGATTGAATTTGTGGCATTCAGTAGACGAGGAGAGGAATAAGAGTTTAGGTTCAAAAAACCCAACACAAGTAAAAGGAAACACCTTGAGGAATAACTCAGAAAGTGAAAGGGAAATAGAAAGCCAGGAGAAAATTGTTAACAGACAGAAATGAATGGGTGGAGAATTTTGCTTAAATTCTTATAAATTTTAAAGATCTAGACAAAGTGGAACAATAAATCGTGGGAGGAAAATAAATTAATACACTGACATGCTAAGAAACAGGAAATAAATTAACTGAAGAATAGATATTGACATGTTGACTGAATAAATAAATATCTATAATAAAGAATGAATGTGTTTCGTAGAGGATATTCCATCCTTATGTGGACCTCAATAGTAAATTAGAAAAGTTTTATTGTTGGTATCCCTCATTCAGGAGGCTTGTAGATTTCACCATCTAAACCCCCTTGTACGTAGGCAACTAAACGTATAAGTGCAACTTGGGATGCCTGCACAACAGGCGAATAGAAGCGAGGCTAATGTAATATAATGTGTAAGTAGGAACAGGGCAGAAAATTACTGTTGAAAATATTACAAAAACAACTCTGTTCCTATTAACTAAGTAGTGTGTGACATAGAGGTGTAGTTAAACAGGAAGTCAGTGGATGGTGGTTTTTAGTCATCATGAAACAAAATATAAACAATTTAATTTCAATCCACTGTCACTTAAGCGATTCATTTCAATTAGGCTGAGAAGAATAGAAGAACTCACTACGTCATGTTCGTTGTCCTCAGGAGTGATAATTTCATTAATACCAGCGACGACCATGGAACAAGTTGTTTGTGCACACAATTAAATCATGAATATATGAAAATGAAAGCAAATAATAGATTAAAGGTTGATGATGTGAGACATTGGTCAACGTGCATCTTTACATCTCAATAGCAAAGATGATATTTTTAATATAAATCATAACAGGACCTACAAAATCTACTCCTGCGTCGCTCCTCCACGAGACGGTCTCATCATCAAAGGCGAATTTCCTCCATTTTAACCTCCTGGAACGATTCGTTTTGTAGAGCCGCCAGTAAGGACATCAGCCGCCATGGAACACAATTCAAGAAACAATTGGTAACTTTTTGGTCTCTCAGAAGGAACGATAATTTATTAAGTTTCGTTACATCAATAAATAAAGATCTCAACTAACCTTTGAATGAAAATTTCCTCACACCAGTTTGAAATGTTTGATGACGTTGTTGCAGGAAAATAACCAAGTACACGTCGCAGGCTCAAAAACTGTTCACAGGCTTAAACAAGAAATCAAGAAAAACCAATTACTACAGAACTAAAACATTGAGAAGGCGAATCGAAGATTTGGATCGAGTCTCACCTTAGAAAATTGCCTCCAATTCCATGTACGCGGTTTTAATCCACACTCATCATCTTCCTCATCAAGTACTGACAAAAAATATCCTCGGTTTCCTAAAACAAACTGAAAAAATTTGAATCTGAATTCAGATTGACAGAAATGAGAATAAAAAGTTCCTTCCTTCGGCATCACCTCAAGGACGCTTCACCCCCTACAGTAAGTTATCTGGAACACAAACACATTCAACTAAATATTAAATGTTAAAAATGAAATAAATTAAACAGTGACCAGAGTGAATTACCTCACATACACACAATGAAATTATAAATCAAGTATTGTTCTATTAGAATAAAAGAAAACTAAAGACCCAAAATAACCAATTACTCATAACGCAAACATAAAATATAAATAATAACAGATTTAAAAGTCACGAGCAGAGTAATAATAAAAGTCCTGTAACCGTTGTAAAGTCCAAATCGCTGGATTGAGCCCAAAGAAGAGACAGTCGTAGAGCTCAGACGTGGTACCCTCGTAGTCCGTAGAAGGCAGAATGTCTACAAGCTTGCCAGGGAAGCAGCCTCCTTAGTCTCTCACATGAAGACACAAGTGCGGTTGGAGAAAGATCAACTCTCCTCCGAAGATAACAAGAAAATTCAACATGATCGATGCGACCTCGACGAGAATAAAATTAAGTACATGAAGACTCAGCTCATTTAATGTAAAGACCGAAGAGGAATCTGTTAAACATATTCCGAAGTGAGGACAAAAAGCATCCTGGAACATTATCTTCTTTAAGGAAAGCCAAGACGATCCATTTTCTCTTCGTCAGCCGCCGATTCCAGATAATCAGTAAAGATTTGGAGGATATCGTTCGCAGCCTTGACCATAGATGCTGATGGCGTCGTAGTAGTTGCTGGTAGACAAGAAGGAACATTGTAGAACGTTGCTGCCGGAGATGTCACGAAGTTCCTTTTCTTCATCGGCGATTCTTCGACCCTCCAGATATCACAAATGTAAGAAAAGTCGAAGCGTCTCTTAACCAAACCCATTTGGAATATTCATTCAAAAATCGGCCATTTACTGAAACTTTCAACTATGTAAAAATTGAAATACATTGAAAGATGGAGGTAACTCTGGGCTTCCATGAATCATTTCTTCAGACATGACTTGTTGTAAATTTTTTTAACTTGTGCCAAAGATACATGAAAAGTAAAAAGTTAAAAACAATGGGAGAAATTTAATTAATTAATAAATAAGGAGGCATTGTTGAAAGATGAGAAAAAAAGAGGAATTGATGGAAATTTTGATAGAGATTCCACAACTATTTTATAGTGAAATGGGAGTTATTAAGGCAGCATAAACCCTGAAGTGTTAAAATATTTGGTCTTCCATATTGTTACAGAATTCCTGACGATAACAACATTGTGATTGTTCCTAAACTTTGTTTGGATGCTTGAAGGCGAGTCAGTGCTCGTGGGAGCCTCCATATGACTGGAAAATTTGGTTAGAATAAATGGCAGGCGTCAATGGACCTAACAAAGGAAAAATAAATCCGGATAAATTGCAGCCTTTCCTGTTGGAGCAAGACAATAGACGGTTAAGAGATTGCGTGGTGGTTAAGAAGCAGGTCAGGAATTTCCAAAAAGAAACGCAATCGTGTGTTTGGCTAACGACAGAAAGTGTGAGGTTTACCTCATATTTAAGGTCAACTTCTACATTCAGAGACGTGAAAATCCTTCTAATATTCTGGAGAAATTAACCTATTTTTCCAAGAGAAACTCAACCCTCATGCTGGCCGACACAGCACAAGAGATGCGAGTCTCCTGAAGAAATAGGACAAAGCCTACAGAGTATTTGGAGAATTTCCCCTGTCCTGAATGGTAAAGCTGAACTTCATTTACAAGAAACACTCAGCTTTTCCCCCCTGCCTTTTTGTTACCAAATATTTATTTTGTACATTCCTCATCGTGGTGTGGAGGTTTGTGGACTATATGAAGAAAGATTGAAAGTAGTTTCAAAGATGTTGTCACTCTCAAGGGCCTGATAGAGCCACTAATTGTGTAAATGGAGTACCAAGAGATTGAATTTGTGGCATTCAGTAGACGAGAAGCAGAGGAATAATAGTTTAGGTTCAAAAAACCCAACACAAGTATAAGGAAACACCACGAGGAATAACTGAGAAAGTGATTAAGTGAAAGGGAAATAGAAAGCCAGGAGAAAATTGTTAACAAACGGAAATGAATGGGTGGAGAATTTTGCTTAAATTCTTATAAATTTTAAAGATCTAGACAAAGTGGAACAATAAATGGTGGGAGATAAATAATTTAATACATTGACTTGCTAAGAAACAGGAAATAAATTAACTGAAGAATAGATATTGACATGTTGCCTGAATAAATAAATATCTATTGTGAGAGAATGAATGTGTGTCGTAGAGGATATTCCATCCTTATGTGGACCTCAATAGTAAATTAGAAAAGATTTATTGTTGGTATCCCTCGTTCAAGGGTCATGTAGATTTCACCATCTAAACCCCCTTGTACGTAGGCAACTAAACGTACAAGTGCAACTTGGGATGCCTGCACAACAGGCGCATAGAAGCGAGGCTGATGTAATATAATGTGTAGGTAGGAACAGGGCAGAAAATTACTGCTGAAAATATTACAAAAACAACTCTGTTCCTTTTATCTGAGTAGTGTATGACATAGAGGTGTAGTTACACAGGAAATCAGTGGATGGTGGTTTTTACTCATCATGAAACAAAATATAAACAATTTAATTTCAATCCACTGTCACTTGAGCGATTCATTTCAATTAGGCTGAGAAGAATAGAAAAACTCACTACGTCAAGTTCGTTGTCCTCAGGAGTGATAATTTCATTAATACCAGCGACGACCATGGAACAAGTTGTTTGTGCACACAATTAAATCATGAATATATGAAAATGAAAGCAAATAATAGATTAAAGGTTGATGATGTGAGACATTGGTCAACGTGCATCTTTACATCTCAATAGCAGAGATTTCATTTTTAACATAAATCATAACATCACCTACAAAATTACTCCTGCGTCGCTCCTCCATGAGAAGGTCTCATCATCAAAGGCGAATTTCCTCCATTTTAACCTCCTGGAACGATTCTTTTTGTAGAGCCGCCAGTAAGGACATCAGCCGCCATGTAACACAATTCAAGAAACAATTGGTAATTTTTTGGGTTCTCAGAAGGAACGATAATTTATTAAGTTTTGTTACATCAATAAATAAAGATCTGTACTAACCTTTGAATGAAAGTTTCCTCACACCAGTTTGAAATGTTTGATGACGTCGTTGCATGAAAATAACCAAGGACACGTCGCAGGCTCATAAACAGTTCACAGGCTCAAATCAAGAAAAAACATTTACTACAGAACTAAAAATTTAAGAATAATAATCGCAGTTTTGGATCGAGTCTGACCTGAGAAAATTGCCTCCAATTCCATGTAGGCGTTTTTAATCCACACACGTCATCTTCCTCATCAAGTACAGACTAAAATAATTCCTCTTTTTTCCTGAAATAACAAAAATAAGTTCACATTCACGACAACAGGAGAAATAAGGTTATTCCTTCGACTTGACAAGAGGATCTGATCTGTAACACGCACATTCAACTAAATGTTACCAAGTTAAATATTACATAAGTTAAACGATGAAGTAGCAAATAAATACAGATCAATACTAAAGTATTGCACATCTTTCAGTATTCTATTTTAATAAATGAATACTAAAGACCAAAATATACTTATTATATATAAGGCAAACATAAAAGAAACAAATTCCCCATTTCATTATGACGTGCAGAGTATAAATAAAAGTCATGTAGAAGTTTTCAATTTTGGATGGAGCCAAAGTAGAGACGGTCGTAGAGCTCACACGTGGTATCCTCGTGATCCGTAGAAGGCAGAATGTCTACAAGCTTTCCAGGGACTAGAGCCTCCTTAAAGTCTCTCGCATGAAGACACGAGTAAAGTTGGACAAAACCAACTCTCCTCGGCCGAAAACAAGAAAATTCAACATGATCAATGCGACCTCGACGAGAATAAAATTACGTACATCAAGACTCAGCTCCTTCAACGTGAAGACCGACGAGGAATCCGTTTAACATATTCCGAAGTGAGGACAAAAAGCATACTGCAACATTATCTTCTTTAAGGAAAGCCAAGATGATTATTTGTCCTTTGCCATCTGACGGTCGTGGCTGCAGACAATCTAGTGAAGACTTGGAAGATATCGTTCGCAGCCTTGACCATAGATGCTGATGGCGTCATAGTAGTTGCTGGTAGACAAGAAGGAACATTGTAGAACGTTGCTGCCGGAGATGTCACGACGTTCCTTTTCTTCATCGGCGATTCTTCGACCCTCCAGATATCACAAATGTAAGAAAAGTCGAAGCGTCTCTTAACCTGACCCATTTGTAATATTCATTCGAAAATCGGCGATTTACTGAAAATTTCAACTACGTAAAAAGTGAAATACATTGAAAGATGGAGGTAACTCTGGGTTTCTATGAATCATTTCTTCAGACATTCCTTGTTGTAAATTTTTTTAACTTGTGCCGAAGATACTTGAAAAGTAAAAAGTTAAAAACAATGGGAGAAATTTAATTAAATAATAAATAATCAGGCATTGCTGAAAGATGAGAAAAAAAGAGGAATTGATGGAAATTTTGATAGAGAATCCACAACTATTTTATAGTGAAATGGCAGTTATTAAGGCAGCATAAACCCTGAAGTGTTAAAATATTTGATATTGTATATTGTCACAGAATTCCTGACGATAACAACATTGTGATTGTTCCTAAGACGGCAGCAACTCTGTTAGGATGCTTGAAGGTTAATATCAGGCGAGTCAGTGCTCGTGAGTGCCTTCATGTGACTGGAAAATTTGGTTAAATGGTTTAATTAGAATAAACGGTAGGGGTCCATGGACCTAACAAAGGAAAAATAATCCACAAAAATGGCAGCCTTTCCTGTTGGACAACACAATAGACGGTTAAGAGATTGCGTGGAGGTTCAGAAGCAGGTCAGGAATTTCCAAAAAGAAACGCATTCGTGAGGTTGGCTAACGACAGAAAGTGTGACGTTTACCTCATATTTAAGGTCAACTTCGACATTCAGAGACGGGAAAATCCTTTAAATATTCTGGAGAAATTAACCTATTTTTCCAAGAGAAACTCTACCCTCATGCTGGCCGACACAGCACAATAGATGCGAGTCTCCTGAAGAAGTAGGCCAAAGCCTACAGTGTATTTGGAGAAATTCACCTATCCTGAATGGTGAAGCTGAATTCATTTACAAGGAACACTCAATTTCCCCCTTCCCTTCCTTTTTGTTACCAAATATTTATTGTGTACATTCCTCATCGTGGTGTGGAGGTTTGTGGACTATCTGAGGGAAGACTGAACCTAGAGTCAAAGATGTTGTCACTCTCAAGGGCCTGATGGAGCCACTAATTGAGTAAATGGACAACTAAGAGATTGAATTTGTGGTGTTCCTTTAAAATAGAAATAGTAAGATGTATAGAAAACGTTCAGGAAATTATAGACAGTATGGAATTACAGGATTTATAATAAAAATAAATCATAATTATAAAACCAACCAGTTCAGTCTCAGCAGAGGTCAGTCAACAATAAATGTTATTTCAGTATTCACCACAATCCTACTTCACAAGTTGGATGATAAAATTGAGATTAGTTACAAATTTCGTTGACAATGTGGTAAGGAATAAAGGAGTTGACTTTATGGAATTTCACCTCAGGTTTAGAGAGCGGGACACAGAATTTTGTTATATTATTAATCGAGTGACTAAAACAGCGCCATTGGTAGATGTCTATGTGTTTATAAGAAAATGAACAATTTTTTTTTGTATTGAAAAGGCTGGTCTGAGTCATTCAGAACCCAAGACTTTTCCAAACATATTAAGATGTAAATTTGGAAATATGGTCACATATGAATAGGATGCTAGAAATTAGAATTGGAAATCCTATTCACAAGGGGATGTGTTCGATGAATTTATAAACTTTTACTGCGCAAACATATTTGATATTGAGAGTAAACAGAAAATGATTAGGGTGAGTGTAGCAGGTGGGCCAACCACACAGAGTCTCTCCTGAGGAAGGTGGTTAATGAATCTGATATGTCTGACATGCAGACACACCATCAATTTTATGTAAGCCATCAACTATCTCTATTTACCGCATATGGAAATTTAATTCATAACGATAAAAGAACAGGAAACTCCTAAGAGACTTCTAATATACATTCAAAGGGAAGTTTAATATAATTTACCATTGGAAATTGAAAACTGAATGACACGTTCCATTATATGAATGAATGTATACAATAAGAAGTTTCTTGTTATATAAAATCTTTAAAAGGATAAATAAATTTGAAATTGAGTTGATAAAAGTCAAATGAAGGGTTGGTTTTTATGCGATAAATTATTTGAAAATATTAAGATTCCACATTCTGGATAAATTCAACTTATGATTAATGAATGTCAAGTCCAAACATATTGTTGAAAGGCAAGTTAGCATAAATGTGAATGACATTCATTTATATGAAACCTGTATGACAACTTGTAGGGTGAAAAAATTCATGTTGAGGAAGAGACCAAAACAGAAGCTACTTTGGTGTCAATCGGAATAAAAATATTACTATAATACGAGTACTGGAATGAAGCTGTAAAACTGCATATCAGGAATTTTGAAACTTAAAATTATATATAATAATTTGTTTATTATTCACTACAGAAGAAAATAAAGGAAATTCCTACTTCTACAGGTTAAGTATAATAATTAAGTAATTAGATAAAGGAACAAAATTACAGACAAAATGATGTGATAGAAATACCACATAACGTTTCTGGAATCGTTGGTTCTGTTGTCAGTATATTAAAAACACAAGTGCCCTGAGAGACATAACTGCAAAATACAGTTGATGAGCTGAAGTCGCTAAAACTCAACAAAAATGGGAAATAAATTCTAACAATAAGGGAACGTAGCTATTGTTGAGTTTCATAGTTATCAGGTTGTATGTTAATTGCTGTGACCCTGAAGAAAGGAACAAAGTTTCCAAAAACAATGTGTGCTATTTAAACCATCACTTCATTTTGTACGTCATTTGGGTATTTTATACAATTATTATATCTTAAAACAAACTTGTTGTATTTTCATTTCGTTAGTAATTAAGGATATCAACTTTAACCAGTACAATTCAACATTGAAATGTAAGAAAGCATGAAAGTTAGTTTTAAAGGAAATTTTGGTAAAAGAGATAAAACAACATTGTAGAAAGGAGCCTTACCTAATTATATTAAATATTACAACATACATTTATTTTACTATAATTAAACATTTTGCAAACACTTAAAATAAATGCCTATCATCATCAACTGGAGAAAAACCCTGAAAATAAAAATAAAAACCAAGAATAATGTGTTAAAGATCATTAAATGATGAACAATCCCAGTCAATCAAATTAACGTCTCACAATTATTTGAAATTAAATACTAGTTGACTTGCATAAATCCACTCCTTACTCACACATGCTATAATGATCGGGGCTTATTTATTCTGAAGAAAGAAATTCCCAGGCAATATTAAAATACTGTAACCACACTCTAAAAAATATAACTAACATTTTCTATTATAACATATATAGTATTCACATACTTATCAGCCATTAATATTCAACTACTGAACTGACAGAATGAGGCCCATAATGAATTAACAAATGTTGAAGTAATATAATGAAATATTCCAATAAAGGCATTATTATAATTTATGTACAAATCATGTCCAAATCCTTGAAGCCTTGTAAAATGTTCATGTTCAAGTCTGTGAATGAGGCAAAAACAAAACTACAATTTTGAGAATGTAGAAACAGCAAGAAAGATGACTAAAGAAGAAATCAGAAATGCAATAATATGCATAGAATGTTGGGGAAAATTATCAATAATCCAATAATATGGCTCACTGCATTTTATCTCTAAACTGTGCAATCCAAAGCACGTTACAGTGGAAACTTTTATACCAAAATGTGATTATTCTCAACCCAAAATAGTCGAGGATACCTTCAATGCATAAAGGGAAGTGAAATCAAAAATGATCTGCATGTTGTGGCTTTGTCCAGATTCAGGGACAGGGTTTCCTTTTAGTTTGAAATAATGGCACTGGAAGAAGCTTTTGGGCATCAGAAGGAAGTTCCTCAACATTGCAACATTATGCATCTGTGGTATGGCGGATGCTGGAGCCTCCACTGCAGGGTTGTGAGAGAGACATGGAAATAAAAATTTTGACCTGAGTCGCTCAACCTGTGGATGATTACACACTTTCTGTTGTGGTTTATCTCGAAAAAATAAAAATCTTCGAATGACATGTTTCAAAGTATCAAGCTTTGGCAATTATATAATGAAGGACAAGAACAAGAATGGTTTAACATTTACAAGTAATAATATAAGATGGCCGATACTGGAAAACTAGTATGCAAAGTTTGTGGAATCTTCATAAACAACCTGAGCAAAGGAATATGAGAACAAAGTTGAAACAAGGAAATTAATTGGAGGCCATTTTGAAAATTTCTGCCCTTGGAATAACCACCTTTTCAGCTTAAATAATATTTAAATATAAATTGTCCTTGTTGCCAAGTTGAACCAAAAATAGCTATGAACAATTAATTCTAATTAATTTATGAATATAATTTCATTTAACAAATCTTCCAGACAAATATTCTTGACGAGTAATTTTAAGGTCCTATAGAGAAGAAGAACCATTACAATTTTGAGTGAATTAGTGAGGTGTGAAAGCAAGAGAAAAGGTTTACATCACCGCTTCTTTCCTCGACACGGAGACTCCGGCACGATCTCCGCCTCTGGAATCTCTCCAGCACGAGGAAGTTCGCACTTGACGACGCCAGGAACCTGCAACGTGCAAAACAAATCCAATGAGTAACTGCTTCTACTGAAATAAAGGCAAAACCTCTGTAAACTCTTATATTAAAATATAACGAACCTCGTGTTATTATTTTTTCTTCTCGCACTTCCTGGAACTTGTTCGTGTTTTAGATAACGCGACTTGAGCCTGGTGGATCCACCCACACAATACCGTAACACATTCCTCTAAGACACAGCGGACGCACGAGTCTCACCATTCACCATCCTGCTCGCACCTCAACATTCCTACACGACAAATATTATTTAGATATTCTTATTATAAATGATTTAAAAGAACTTGAAGGTGCATGTGAGCCACGTGCGTACCTGCGACCTCGTGGTCCCATCGGTGCCATCGAACCAGGCCTGTGCACTTCCGCCACGTCGTGGTGTCGAGGCCAAACACGGAATTGGTCAAACGAATCACACAGTAAATTCGATAAATATCTCGAACTACGTCGAGGCACGATCTGGTCGACAATTCCCGTGTTTTAATTTCCTAAATATTTTAATAAATTACTTCGATTTTATCCATCATTCCCGAGTTTTTTTTTGACGTGTAACCGTATATATATATATATATATATATATATATATATATATATATATAAATCCTATTACAGCCGAAACTTTTAGCATCATTTATATTCTGCAAGAACCAGATCATTCCTTTCGTGTATTTTTGTTATTCTTTACAGCAGAAAATTTATTTTTCAATCCCGACATTATTATTTTTAAAATAGCTATATGAAATTGTGTGTGTTAATTTTCAATGATACTGCTAAAAGGACGATGGTTTATTTCTATGTTTAATATAATTTTTATTCTACATAAGTAACAAAATTAAGTTTAACAAAAAAATTTCAATCTATTCATGTATTTTTAGGATTTTTTTTAAGGGCAACAGGCTACATGAGGGTAATTCACATGGTGGCAACTCCCCTTTAATAGCATAGGAAAGGGGGGGATGTGGAAGGGTAGAGGAAGGTAGCCAAGAATTAACTATGGCCCCCGGGCTATATTTTAAGGATCCTACCCGGCATTCGCCTAAAAGTAATGCAGGGAAAACCTTAGAAAAACCTGCATCGGGTAGGTCGGGCATTGGGTACTTGTCCCACGCCCTTCCGATAGCGGGAGAGGAGTTTGCTGTGGGGACGCAGCATACCCTTCTCCGTGCCTCGACCAGTTTAGGAGGCAGCTGGCCGACTATTCCAATGGGAATAGCGAACAACTCTTACCGTATGCCCAAGGTCTGCGACCCCGGAACATACACCTCTCAAAACAGGCCGAGGTGCCTCGGCATGTGGGAACCTTAGTTCAAAAACGGAGAGGAAAAGACATACCCAAAGGTAGCCCCTTCGTATCTCTCCTAAAAGGTTCTGCCTGCGAGAGAGTCCTCTCGCAGGCTTGTGGGTTGAGTGCCTCCAAGCACTGCACGTCACTTATCCTAATATGAAGAACTTTCGTCCTCGAGAAGATTAAACAGAAATTCCTTGTTATCACGGCATGTAGTGGATTCCCAGTTTGAAAGCCACGATGACAGTAATAATAATAATAATAATAGAGATGGACCTGGAGTAGAGACAGACAAAGTGTGGACTCCTCGTAGCCAGCAGAAGGACGAATGTCTACGAGCTTGCCAGGGATATAGAAACACCTTCTAGAGACGAAGCTGCTGCAAGATAAATCTTGTCTTGGGAAAGGTGCAGAAAGCTGCTGCTGAAGATGTCACGACGTTCCTGCTGCTCATCTGCGGTTATTCCTCTCTCCAGAAGATTGAAATATCGGCAGAGTCGACCTTATTCTTAACATAACCCACATTCGTTACACACATTCAAATTTTATCGAATTAGAAATTGCCATTGTCGCGGAGAAATGGAACATAGAACAAAAATGTACCAGAAAATACGAGTAAGAGGAAACCTTGTCACATGTAAATGGAGGGACCTTGGCTACGATGGTCCTTTTCCTCCGGGTTGCGTTCTCGTAAAGTCCTTTACACTTAGTTCACTCTCGTAGCAATCAGAGGCCACGAAGAACGACTTGGGTGCTGTAACATCCGCAGAATGAATTTTAAGAGCAATCATTACAACAATTAAATGAAGAAACTAGAATTTTACAGGTAAATACTTACTCTTAAACAAGACATGGAAAACAGACTAATTGAAAAAAGTAAAAACTGATCACCAAGTTTCAAAATTAAGGATTGAGACTGACCTGAGAATGTTGTCTGAATTCAATATCGGCGGTTGGTATCCTCAAGTCCATCCACGAAGGCTGCAGCTTCAACTGTTTCCTTGGTCATGCGGTTAATGAAAAATCTGAACTATAAATAAAGCATCCTGAAATATCCTCAATACATGCGAGAACGTCTGTGAAATTTCTCTTATGAGGTTCAAGGCTGTTGGGAAGACAATGTCGTTAAAAGAAACAAAGGAAAATAACATACACGATGGAACAATGCAGTGACAGTGGTATATTAAATTAATTACAATTCAATATTCAATAGAAAAATGACGATGAATTCATTTAAAGAAGAACCCTACTTTTTTCTTCTGAGCCACGCCTATTCCATTGAAACACATTTCTGTGTTGAGAAAATATGTGTATTGTATCCTGACAATCGAGGAAGAACTGGTCTTGTCCATTGTGTTTAACGTATTGTCGGCGGCGATTGTGACAATGGCAGCGGAAAACGCAGGAAAATGTTTTCGGGTAACTCTGGGAATGTGCCTGGGCTCCGACGAGAAAGGTCGTTCTTGAGCCACGAGAATCTAATCAGTCGTTGCATGGAATTAAAAAGACGATAATTACTTTAAAGATCCGAGAGTGGAACTCAAGTAATGTTAAATGTTATACAGCGCCAATTAAATGTGCAAAGTAAGAACTACGAGGAGATGCACAGCACATGGATGTAGAGATAAGCAGCTACTGCACGGTGTGGCTTCATGTTGATCTACAACACGGTGCCGAGGAACCAAGAGTAAATAAGGAATTGACAATTTAGTGAAGGGAAAAAGGAGAAGTTGTGAATAGCACAGGACATAAGATAGATAATAAAGTTGTGACATTGTAACAGAAGACATGCAACATGGAAATTATAGTGGGGCATGGAAATGATAGTAGTGTGGGAGAAACCATGAGTGAAAAAAAAAATTGTTCCTGGGAAAATATGAATGTTCAATAGTGAACAAATACTGTGGATGAGTAAAAACTGTCTGAAAAATGGTTTGCATTAAAAGTTGCCCAAATATTTAATATAAAGGGGGGGACATATTTTACAATTGGTAGAACTCCAGAACACAGCAATGAATGAATTTCCTGGAGGTAGGTGAAGAAAAGGGAGAAGGTTTTAAAGTGAAATTCCTCTGAAGATTCCAGGATCAAGAAATTCAGAGGTCTGTTGCAGAAATTCTTCATAAGGAAATAAATATGGGTATTAGAGAAGATTCACAACTGGAGTATTATATTGTTATGATTAACAAAAAATAGTATTTGTACAACACTTTGACTGAAAATGAGAAAGTGAATAAAATGTCGTTTCATTTTGAAATAGACGTTATTGGGGGAGGAGGAAAAATAATTTATTTGTTGAAGGATTTGAACGTGGACATTTACGATGAATCGGAGGAGATTAATGCTTACAAAAATCTAAAAGTTCTTTGCCATAGTCAATTCGTGTAATTAAAATGTGGAAAAGAATTATGCATAGGGAGACAGGGTTGGAGGTCAGAAACCTAGGGGAGAAATAAAGGAAAACTAAAGTAATCTTCACAGGTGGGTTCAGTTTCTAGGGAAGTGGAAGAATGGGACTATAAATGAGGACAAATAATATCAATAATTTTTAGATAAAAGAGAAGGTAACGAGGTAATATGGGATTGTTGTATTTTAATGTAGAATTGAGGGCAGGTGGCATGAGAAGGGCAAGTATTGCTACGGACACCGTGGTCAGTGAAAAGTAATAAGAGGCGGTAAAGAACAAAAAAACCCTACCAATGGTATCTCTGCCTCATCGTGGCTGGTGGGTTTGTCTGTTCTAATAACCTCAAGACCCATGCCGGCGGAAGTTCAACTACTGGCAGGGGATCACAAGTGTGGAAGGAAGAACCTTGCATCCTGTAAACAATGTCTAGTTCAGAAAGCTAACAATCAGCCTCAGATTGGAGATTCTCCTGCTGATAACAAGGACAGAAATAATTTATTAAAATAGATATTCAATGTGAAGGAACAGGAAGAATTAAGAAGCCAGAGTACACTATGATATATGGCGGAGCAAGAGAAAGAACATGGCGGTTGGGAACCTTTTTCTTTGATAAATAAGAAAATAAAACAAGAATATGAAACTGTTAATGATAGAATATGTAAATTTTGAATGAAAGGAATGTTTGAGAACATAAAAGCAATATAAGGATATAATAAAAAAAAAGAATTTGATAACGTAAATGTTAGTGTTATTTATTAACCAACAATGAATGAAATTGAAGATTGTCTCAATATGGAAGAAGGATAAAATGCCGCTGAAGTGAAATACTGGGATAATCCATCCAATTCTTTAAAAAAGGGGACAGATTAGAATGTAGTATTTATAGTGGAATAACTGTATGGAATGTAGCATTTAAAATCTTGTCGACAGTTATTAATACAATACTTACAACAACAATAGGTGAATATTAATGTGGATTGAGACCTATTAGAGGCACGACAGATCAATTATTCTCGATAAGACAAATAGTGGAGATTTGCACAGCATTGAATAGTGTAAAAAAAACTACTGGAGGCCATGAATCAAATGAAAATTACCGAGAAAATAATTAGATTGATAAAGATGACAATGACAAGTGCCAAAGTGAGAATTAACAATGAATTAAGTGAGATCTTGGTGAAAGTGGAAGATGGTAGATGTAGATACAGATGCCATTGTAGCCAGGTCTAAAATTAAAATTATTAACTTATATAATGAATATGATCAAAAGGCTGCAGAATTGGGATCAGCGGTGAATGGTAGGAAAATTAAATATATGGGTACACAATCAGAAAGAAAGCATCAGGCCTTGGAAATTGGAAAGAAGGTTTTTTAAGGGTGTATCTAATTTAAAATACCCGGCAAACATAATAGATAACGAAGGTAACGAGGACCCGGCCGTAAAGGATTGAATTCAATCCTGAGGATTTTTTCATAAATTCATATAATTAAAAATAAGTAAGATAAACATAAATAATATAACACAGTATTATTGGTGGTATTATCATTGCTACCCGAGTCTTGTATCTCGTACGTAGGCAGCCACGCGTCAGTTGCGTCATTTGGGTTGCCTGCCTGACAGGCGCGTCTGCAAAATTATCTGGAGCTAAGTCAGAAGTCAGGAAATTATTAATTGACTATTCTCGTTCAGGTTCATCCTCAGAGTAATATGTTAGAGTCTCTTCAAAACTAGTGTACGATGATAAAAGTTAAAGAAAAAATCCAAGCTGCCATTAAACAGGAGGAGGAGGATGAGGATGAGTGAAGGAACAGAAGAGTCGACAGTATTACGGTTGGGGGGGAAAAAATTAAATAACACACAAAATCAAAAAAGAACTAATTTAAAACTCACTACGACACTTCCTTGTCATCAGGTGTGATTAAGTAAAATGAGTGAAAGCCATTGAAGCGGTTGCTTGCACACACTATGAGAAGTAAAAGACATCAACCACTATTTAACTCAAAGAAATGAAGAATTAGTATGTTTTGGGTCCACAAATTTTTAATTATCATGTATACAAAAAAAATGAACGAAGAGTTAAAAAAATCCTTGCATGAGAATATGTGACATGGTAATTTCAGCTCATGGGCTTGGAGTTTGATGACGTCGTCACAGAAAAGGCTAAAAAAAATTGAGAGGGTGTTTCGGTTCCAGTATGATCGGAGATAAATGTATCAAATCCATAATTAAGGACTTTTATTCGTTATTTCACCATTTCCTCAGAACACCCTTAAGGGAGAAGGTAGAGAAATCTCTGTCAATCATCATAAAGCAATATTAGTATTTCGAGTTTATTCATCTGAAAAAAAAGGAGGAGTCTGGAATTTTATCTGGTGTTAATATCTGAAACCTTAGCATTTAGCCAATGAAATGTACGTTTCGAATTGATGGTATGTTTGCAGACTACTGATTGTTTATCAATGGGAAGTTTGTTATTAGATATAAGTTCCTTGACACGTGTATTAAGGGAACGTTTTGTTTGCCCTACGTAGCAGGAATTACAATTACAGCAAGAGATTTTGTAAACACCTCAATGTTTGCTGTAGGTGTCCTTATGGTTTTTGTGGTATTAGTGAATCTGCAAATGAAATTAATCTACAAACAGACGCTATGAAACTCAACAATTGCTACGATCCCTTATTGTTACGCTCTACCTTCTGTTCTCCCATTGTCGTTGCGTTCTCTTCGCTTTTGAGTTTTGTCAACTGACCAGTGCAGTTGTGTCTCTCTGGGTAATTACATATTCTCTTCGCCTGAAGAAAGGGACAAGGTTTCCAGAAACGTTGTGTGGTATTTACATTATCACTTCTTTTGTCTGTATTTGGCTGTCTTTCTCATTATTAATTTTCCAATCAGACGTAAATTTTTCATTTCAATAGCACAAGTTTATTATTAGGTATTTAATTATATGAAGTGCTAGTATTTATCGATAAGTGACGCTTTATCTTTTGACTTAGACTCTCAAGTCATTCTGGAAACGCCTTCCAGAAATAGAGAATATATATTGATATTTAATCTAACATGAAAGCCTTTAAAATTATTTTTGGTCATGTCTCTTTAAGTTTCGCGAAGATTTGTACCCCTCGGGAGAGGAAATGGGGCGAAGTTTTGAAAAACTGTCCCTTGCCTGGGACGATTCATCTCAAACTGTCCAAGCCCCTTTTTTTTTTCGAGGCGACGCTTCGGTGTTAACTGCGTCGTAAAAACTCTGCCGTTGAGTTTCTCCCACTCTTTCGTTTACAGCGACTCATTTGTTCGCAAGGTAAAAGGGATTGCCCAATTGGAGAAAGAGGCGAAGACTTTTACCTGCAGTTAACATAGACTATTTCGTCTCGGAAGTGTTGGTGGCACTTTGAGGCGCGGTTTAAAGACTGCGCTTGTCTGTAATGGAAAAACCTCGACAACCATAACAGGATAAACTTTTTACAGTTTAAAAAAAAAAAGGAAATTTATCCAATTATCAGATTATTTATACCATTTTATAATGATCTTACTTGTTATATTAGATTTGGATTTTATGGTAATATTGAGAGTTTGTGAAGAACGATTAACCCAAATATCTGCAGTTATTGAGCTGAGATGATTGGTAAACCAGGATGACGGGGTGCGTGACCAAAGAATAAAGGTAGATTATAGGGAAACAGAGTTGCAGATGGATATGGAAGGGGATCGTCCAAAGCCGTGGCTTGGTCAGGGTAATTTCCTCTTCCCACAAGTCGAGGCACCTCGGCCTGTTTTGAGAGGTGTATGTTCCGGGGTCACAGACCTTGGGCATACGGTAAGAGTTGTCCGCTATTCCCATTAGAACAGTCGGCCAGCTGCCTCCTAAACTGGTCGAGGCACGGAGAAGGGAATGCTGCGTCCCCACAGCAAACTCCTCTCCCGCTATCGGAAGGGCGTGGGACAAGTACCCAATGCCCGACCTACCCGATGCAGGTTTTTCTAGGGTTTTCCCTGCATTTCTTTAGGCGAATGCCGGGTAGGATTCTTAAAATATAACCCGGGGCCCCTAGTTAACCCTTGGCTACCTTCCTCTACCCTTCCGCATCCCCCCTTTCAAATCCCTTCCTATGCTATTAAAGGGGAGCTGCCACCATGTGGATTACCCACATGTAGCCTGTTGCCCTAAAAAAAAGGGTAACTCAGTGGCAGAGCAACTCAGAAAATTATCACTGGTTTCGAGCGATTTTTCATCTTACTTTTTAAGTAATAATAGTTTTTTTATTAATATTGTTGTAAAATATCATTTAAATATTACTTTCGTGTGCATATTGGGTTTCCAGTATTTGAGGTGACGGTCCGATTCTAACCGTTTATTGGTCGGTCCAGATCGAACCTTCCTCAGGGACTCGTCGTGTATCTTTTAACAGGGCTGCGTTTAATGGCATGACCTGACCTGGAACGCAGCCAACCATCGTCGTCGTCGTCGTTCAGTTTTGACAAACGGCCACATATCTTTATCGAATCCCAACCCTCACATCTCTTTCTTATTGAATGAAGAGAAATCACACATCAATATGTATGTATATGTATAGTATTTGTTTATGTGTGTGTGTGTTTCGCGGAAGATGAATTGACCTGCCCCGACGAAAGCGTGCTGCAAATGGAGAATTATGTTTTCACGTACACTCGTAACATGTATAATGTTGCATCTGAGGAGGGAAAAGGCCACGGGCAATAACTCATGTGGTTTTGGGAGGGCGGAGGGGAAGGACGACGTGGCGTGGAAATAGTCCCGAAGCAGAATAAATTTAACTCGTATTGATATCGCTACGGATCCAGAGAGCAAAAAGGTTTAAAGGTGAAGTAGTGGCGAAAAACACAACAAAATGTAAATATTATAATTATTTAGGTTATTCGGGTATTCCATTGTCTTGGAGTAGATAGGTGAGCAATAAAAACTGAAAAAAAGGCAAAGAAAAGAAGAAAAGCAAGGGAAAAAAAGAAAAACAGAAAGAAAGAGGCAGGTTAAAGAGATGACGTGAAAGATCATCTAGAAATACTTCCTGACGAGTTTTCACGTCATCTCTTTAACCTAAATTATTTTTTTGCCTACTGTCCCTATTTTTCTTTGTTTTATACCTTTGGAGTAAATCTCTACATATTTTTTCTTACCTCTTTCACGTCATCTCTTTAACCTGCCTCTTTATTTCTTGTTTTCTTTCCCTCTTCTTTTTTACTATTCTTTACCTTTCACGTCATCTCTTTGACCTAAATTGTTTCTTGCCCACTGCCTCTCTTTTTCTTTGTTTTCTACCTTTGGAGTAAATCTCTATACATTTTTTCTGATATTCTAAGATCATCTTTCACGTCATCTCTTTAACGTACCTCTTTATTTCTTGTTTACTTTCCTTTTCTTTTTTACTATTCTTTACCTTTCACGTCATCTCTTTAACCTAAATTGTTTCTTGCCCACTCCCTCTCCTTTTCTTTTTTCTTTGTTTTCTACCTTTGAAGTAAATCTCTACATATTGTTTCTGACCTCTTTCACGTCATCTCTTTAACCTGCCTCTTTATTTCTTGTTTTCTTTCCTTTTCTTTTTTACTATTCTTCACCTTTCACTTCATCTCTTTAACCTAAATTGTTTTTTGCCCACTGTCTCTATTTTTCTTTGTTTTCTACCTTTGGAGTAAATATCTACATCTTTTTTCTGATCTTCTAGACGATCATTCACGTCATATCTTTGACCTGCCTCTTTATTTCGATTTTTCTTGTTTTCTTTGATTTTTTTTACTATTATTTGCCTTTTTTCACTTTTACTTGCTCACCTCTCTACTCCAAGACAATGGAATACCCGAATAATCTAAATAACAATGTTGCCTCACCATTGTCAAAAAAAAATTCTAATCCAAAAAGTAAATAAATATGAAAATTTAATGTTTCATAGATTAAGGATCTATTTTGTTTGATTTTCAAAGACATTAATGCTATAATTAACAGAGTAAAGAGCCATTTCTAGGATTCGGTACTGCGTGGGGGCTGGTTACAAGGAAGAGCATATACAGTCCTTGGTGGAGTAAGTAAGTACGAGGGTAGAGTCAGAAGTACCAGTCCTAAGAAACAATACTTAAGAAATACTTGGGAAGAAATGTTTTAAGCTCCATACACTTTTCCCAGCGATGTTAAACTGTTACGGCTACTTCCATTTCTTCACAAAGTTAAATATTCTCCCTGAATAAAGAAACAGCCCGCCGCTTCCTGCTTCCAAGAACGCCTGACCCCCAGTAGAACTTATCTGAGCCTAGAACAGTGCCCGGAATAAATAAACCTGGGCCATCAACCAGTAAAACTCTGACCTTTGATATTTCAAAATAATTTAAAAATGGCTCCCTTACAATACTTGTGGGACTACTCTTGTACCTGCCTGTTAGTTAAAACTACGTTTCGAGCTTTCTACTCAATTTGTCGACTGTAACGTCTCAAAAAGTTATCGTAACATCAGCAGAATAATTATAATATATAGTTAACTGATAAGTAATTGATATTTAAATCAAATCAATAGTGTTGGTTTTCGCCTGAAGACGAGAATGAGGCATTTGAATTCTTTATGCGACTTTTCTGTGTTGACGTTTCTAAATTACACGTAGCAGACGAGTAAAAATGGCTTTCTTGAAGGTAATCTACGTTGAGATGGCCACTTCCGCACAATAGCGCGGGAAGGGATAGATACGGGGGATGCGGAATGGAAAGCTACATTTTTTGATTCCTGTACACAAATACATCCACGTAGAAGAACTTAACATACGGTTTCAAATTATCATTTGAGAAACGATCATTCGAATTCCGCATATATCAGATTGTGTGAAGCGTGCCCGTTTCATAAATCCCCCATTCCCATAAAGCTCCATTCAAATACAATCGGATGGCGTGTTTGGAGTTGAGGGGTGGTGGGGGGGGTGGAGGCTGGTTTCAGCTATGCGCCAATCAATCACGCCTATTACACATGCATTAACACACACACGCACACACACACACGCACATACACACCCACTGAAATCTATTAATTAGTCACACTGTGTAGCTTCTCTACTGAGGCTGCAATGCGCCAGATGTAATAATAATAATAATAACAATAAAGCGAAACAAACTAACAGAAAAAACCTGTTGGTGTTGTGCTGGATGCATGCAATCGAATCTCCTACTGTGTTCGTTTCCTTTCAGAGTGACATAAAATAATTTTCTAAACTAATCACTCACAACCATTAATAGTAAAAAAAAAAAATACCACCACTGTCGGCCACATCGTTTTACAATTTCCAGAAAATATACCATTTAAATAAATCAACATGATCGCCAATTACGGTGTTGGGATAAGATTCTGAAGACGATTTACAAAATTTGGAGACACAAAACTGAATGTTTTGGCCTGTGTGTAGAGAGCCTCTTGTTACATGGGTCGGACAGACATTCACTCACTGACTCTAACACAATATCACTGGTTCGCCGTGACACCCCTTGACGTCGTTGGCTGCATCCAGGTCGCCTACCATCGAAGACAGGTCAAATTCTCCTACTCATTCAGATTCAGCTTCTGTATTTTAAAAATGTTTATAGCTGTTATGGTTTTGCTGACTGATGCTGACTGTCGCTGACTGACTAAATGTCGAGGTTCACCGAACCCCTCTCCTACGCTGACTCTCGCTGACCGTCTCTCGTTCCTCTCCCACGCTAACTGTGTCTGTCTCCTCTGCCACGTTAACTCCAACTGTCTACACAATAGGTTATTTCCCCTATATATAGCACCAGCCTCCTTGTTTTTCTCTTGATGCAAAGTTTCGTCGCAACGGCGCGGTGACAGAATCCCATTACTGAAAACGAAAGCTCCAAACCGGAATTCAATTCCAAGCTTTAAATAAATAAATAAATAAAACTGTTCTAACCAAAACATGTGTCCATGAATAATCATAAAATTGATTGGAATAATATATATATTTTTAAAGCTGATTGAAAATTAATAATAAGAAAAATAGAAAAATAGAGACAAAAGAAGAACGCTTCTGGAATCCTTGGTCCTTTCTTCAGGTGCAGAAAATATGCAAGGGCCCGAAGAAGAAGAACAGACACAACTGCACTCATTAATCAGTCGACAAAACTCGAAACCAAATGTATATCGATTGATGAAGCGAAATGGTAATAGGTTTAATATAAATTCAACTAATGTATTAAATTAAATCCCCTTTTATGATGTGAACAATGTATTCTTACAATTTTGAACGTTTATTTCTTGTGTTTAAGAAATTCAGTTACAACAATGACGTGATTCTTGTCATTATGAAGGATCGTTTGTTGCAAGGTGTTTACCGCACAGTTGGTGTTAAAAGCCATCTTCCAACCTGTGATAACTGATCGTGTCACAGGAACAGTCATATGACTTTTAAAAAGATGATTCTAGTGAAAATTGAGCCCCTGTCGTCCCCTATGCAACTTATCCACGTTAATTAGTCTGAGAGAACCGACGTGATTTTATTTTTTTTTTTGGTTGCCAATCCTGACTGGTCATTGATCCGCTTGGTCGCTTCTTTTGAACAGCCTCAGTTCACTCACCCATCCTCCCCCTCTAACCATGAACATGGATATTGCGAAAGGCGTTAAACGTGGCGGAGCTGCCTGATTGCCCCCTGCCTTCATCAACACCAATCGCTTTGAAGCCGCCATCATCATCCTTGTTTGAGTTTTCTGACCTTCTATTGAGCACGTGTGTGCATCCAGAACCCCCCCAGTTCAGTGTGTTGTCGCGCCTCTCAACAAACCTTGTGAAACTTCATAGTGTGTAACGGTCAACAAGTCTGTTAAAAATTAATTGCACGTAGGTAGAGACGCTGCGTTTCTTCAAAAGCTCAGGACCTCGTCAGGTGCTCACTAGACCTACAAGGCAAAAAGGTTTATTTGTAGTGCATGCCCCACAATGAGGCCCATAGATTTGGGGGGGAAATTGGGGTGTCAGATATTTTTTTTTACTTCCATAAAAATGACTTACTCCTGCTTTCATATTTTGCAGGAAAATTAAGGGAGAACACTAAGTTGAATAGACTCTAAAAAGATTATATATAGAAAATATTTTGTGCTTTCGGTTAGTACTGTAGAAGACTCGGAAGGAATTGCAATGTTCCAAAGAAAACTTTTAGTACAAGAACCTTAAAAAAGTATATAAAAATGATCATTTACTCTTAGAGTTGCGTGGCCATTTTTCATACGTGTAATGTGCACGATTCTTTGAAATAGAGTTACATAAAAATGACCATTTACTCTTAGAGTTGCGTGGTCATTTTGCACACGTGTAACGTGCACGATTCTTTGAAATAGAGTTACATAAAAATGATCATTTACTCTTAGAGTTGAGTGGGCATTTTTCATACGTGTAATTGTGCACGATTCTTTGAAATAGAGTTACATAAAAATGATCATTTACTCTTAAGAGTTGCGTGGCAATTTTTCATACGTGTTTGTTCCTAGATTTTTTTTTTGTATGAGACCGCACTATAAAATAGTCCGTAGTTGCCCTGGTATTATTATTATTATTATAAGGGTTAGCTTTGTTTTGACCTGGGAAGATTTTTCTTCCCTCGACTTCTTTACCATCATAATGTTTTTAAAAATATATATAGAGAGTTAGTATTTTATTTTTGTGAAATATTGGTTTACATGAATCTGTTTATTTTTTTTCATACCAAAGATATAAATCTAATAACTTTATTTTCAGAGATATAACTAATGGATAGCGTGGGACAATCCAAACTTCGGGTTAAACCCATTAGCATTAATGGGTTTACGCAATAATTAAGTTACTGAGTACTCAGGAAACACTTACAGTACCTCTTTAGTGCTAGCAGAGTCTGTTTTATACCTTTTTTTTCTAACGTAGAAACGGATATTTGATAATTCCCTGGGAGAAATGTTGTTTTTTTTAGTGGGGGGAGGGGGCGGTGGGGGGTGTATATATACGTCGTATGTGACGCAGTAATCCTGTACACGGGCAAGAGCAACGGTGGACCGTTTTGCTCACGAGTTCGTTTAATTAAATTCACCAGCCTTCCCTCGAAAACCGTCTTTACACACACACACACAGACAGACACACACACTTCCAAATGAAAGCGGGCGGGGTTTAAATCTCGTCCATTCCAAGCAAGCCACGGGGATTAGCACGGGAAGAAAATGCTTATTAAAATCTATTAAAGCAAATGCCGCCCCCCCCCACCCCCTCCCTCACTTCGCGTTTGAATTTATTCTGAAGATTAGGACTTTTATACTTGGTGGCAAATCTTCGCAGTAAAGTCTCCCTTTTCGGTTCCAACTTCAACTTCCTTTAGGCAGGCATCGACTAAAAAGAGGATTACTAAAAGACTCACTCACTGTGTGTGTGTGAGTGAGAGATAGGAAAAGAAACAGCAGGGCGATTGTAATCGCTCTGATAATGAAATGCAGTGGCATAATTTAAGGGATGGTATGTCTTATTTTTTTTCCCCCAACCAACAGTGCTAATGTTAACTGGAGATAATCCTCTAATGTTTCGGAAGTCTAATAAAAGTTTTACATTTTGCGAAACCGAGGGGTAAACATACATATATATATGCATACACAGAAATATTCTATGTAATCCCCGTTCCTGAATTAACACCACAGTTATCCCTTGCTGTTAGGAATTGTGAAATCATTTATTTATCCAAGTATTACAGCCTTAACGTTATATTGATAATGAGGTAATTACACCACAGATTACCTCCGATGTGATGAGCTCTCTAAATACAACAATTTCAAATATTAGGACAAATACATTGTACTTGAACTCTTTTATGTACTAATAATTTCATGGAATGCAAATTTATGATAATGAATAAAAATTAACTAATTATGTGGAAACATTTATCCTGTTAATTAACTGATATGGTATTATAAGCATCATCTTCAATTTAAATTTTTTAAATAAAATATAGTATTAAGTCTGCCTGTAGCTTAAGTTTTTAATGGACCAGTTTTGATCAATTATTCACTAATACGAATACAAATGAAATGTAAAAATGAGGGTTGTTCATATTTCAATTTATTAATAATTGCTGTTACCTGTGAAAATTGTGAGTTTTTGAATAAGGGTACAGCAATTCACAGTTATTCTGACACATACAATTATATATGAAAAGCAAATAACTTACAAAAGTATAGAATAATGTTTTCTGTATATATATATATATATATATATATATGTATAAAATTATTTGCATTTAATATAAAAACTATTTTCTCTCTCTCTCTCTCTCTCTCTCTCTCTCTCTCTCTATATATATATATATATATATATATTTGCATTTATATATATATATAAAATTATTTGCATTTAATATAAAAACTGTTTTCTATAAATATAAATATATATATAACTGTTTTCTTATACAATTATATATTATTTTCATTTAATATAAAAACTGTTTTATATATATATATATATATATAAATATATATATATATATATACAGAAAACAGTTTTTATACACTTTTATAAATTATTTGCATTATAAATATATAATTATATATATATATATATATATAAAACAGTTTTTATATGAAATGAAAATATATATATATATATATATATAACAGTTTTTATATGAAATGAAAATAATATAAATATATATATATATATATATATATATATATATATATATAAAACAGTTTTTATATGAAATGAAAATAATATAAATATATATATATATATATATATATATATATATATATAAAACAGTTTTTATATGAAATGAAAATAATATAAATATATATATATATATATATATATATATATATATATATATATATAAAACAGTTTTTATATGAAATGAAAATAATATAAATATATATATATATATATACAGAAAACAGTTTTTATACACTTTTATAAATTATTTGCATTTTAAATATATAATTGTATGTGTCACAATAACTGTGAATTGCTGTTCCCTTATTTATTGTAAATGCTATTATTCCATATACACAAACACAGCACACACACACACACACACACTAGTCTCTAAATGCCTAATGCTGTAAATGTTCTTACAAAGGAGAGAGTAAACTCATCTTGAAATACAAAAGAGACTTACAAAAATAATTTATGTTTCTATATGTGAATACAAAACAAAGATTTACAGATATTTGTCTGCAGTGGTCAAATAAATAAATAAACATAAGTATAACAAATAAATAAAACAGTTTTGAAAGAAGAAAAAATAAAATAAAATAATGATAATAAAATATGTCTTAGAAATTTGTCTTGAAAATTTGTCCACGCTTCAGTTCACATTACTAAATAAAAATATAGACTTAAACTTATTTATATTATATAATAAAAAAGTATACTTTATTTCACTAATTTATTTATATTATTCTTCTAGACTTTATCTGTTATATTTAATTAATATCCATGTTTCAAGTGAAAAAAATAACAGATTTCCACATTAAATTCACATCTTTTGGAGATTATTGATGTAAATTAAGAATACAGTTGACCTAATATGGTACCTTATGGTGATAAATCCCTATATGTTCCCAGATGAAACTGACCGGTTTAATATTTCATTCATGTCTTTGTTTCTTGTCTGGTAAGCAAATTTCAATCATAAATTATATATGTATTAGTGTTACCATATAAGAAATTTCTCCTGATGTTATCTTGAGGTCTTATAGTGAATTTTCTCAATAATTGCATTAGAAGCTATTCTCTGTTGTATCACAATTTTGCTTTGTTGTAGCAGGTACTTGGTCTAGTTCCCAGTAGTTACTTAAGGCATGTTTTTCATCATTTATTCACAGCTTCAATTACAAAGGTGTGTGATCTCATTTAAAAAACAAACTGACATTGTCCAAGAATCCTTTTTATTATTAACTAATCTAACTTAAAGAATTTGATTATAAAGAAGATTAAGGATGTGTCTGTCTCAAGCTGTTGATTAACAGATAATATGTAGGAAGCTTATCTGTATAAAAACAATTTTATTTAAGAAAAATTGAAGACTTTGAATTTTATGTTAAAAATTTCCATTTTCTAATACAATAATTAGTAGTTGTATGCTGAAATAAAATGAAACTGTTCACTAAATATCATGAAAACTTTATGCTTATCTATGGAAAAGCAATATATACACTTCATGCATAATAGTCATGATTAAATTAATATTCTAATCAGGAAAAACGTTCATTCTTAAGCTTCAACAATCAGTACATAACAGTATTAAAGACTAATAATGGCCATGTTAAGAGAATAAGTGAACAGAACAATTATAATGGCATTATAAGACAGTGTAAGTGGTCCTCCAATATTTACGTAAAAGTTCTCAGGCAATAAAATAAATTACTAGAAAACGTTTGAAATAAGTTTTTAATAAAATAATAAAAAAATTTAAGCAGACTTTAGAGAGCAGTGTATTATATCCAGTACATAAATATTACGGGGAAGTACTAAGAATTGTAATTGCGAAAAGTTATTCTTTTAATTAACTAAGTCTAATTACTACAGTGAACGTTAGGTTATCAAGTACTTTAAAATTAATTGCTTCCGTTGGAAATTTTATTTCATTTTATCGTGAATGACAGAAAACCAGCGGTGTAACGTCAAAGAAGTCACAGATATTACACTTATCCATATTGTTAGCCAGAGATTCATCTGTTTTAAATTAACTTTTATTTCTTGCGACAGTTGTGTTGTATTGTTCGTAAAGGTTTTAAACTGTATCTGGAGTCACAAACCTCAAGAAAAATATCAATGGATCACCCGCTGCAATTTGAGCGGATAGTGGTTCCTGACTCGTCTACTAACATCGATCTATGCGACGCGAAACAGGAAAGTGTACAGACTGCAAATTCTCAGCCAACTACGGCGTCTTCGGAGACGAATGGTAGCAAAACAGGCGAAGATCCGTTCTTCGAGAGGGCCTGGGAATTTACTGGCTACCAGAACCGAGCCAACCCGAATTCTGGTAAGATGCTCTTCAGCATCATGTCGTACAACCTCCTGTCGCCGGTGCTGCTTCGTAGACGCGTGGACCTCCTGCACGGGTGCTCGGCCAGGTCACTTCTGTGGGAATTTCGTGGTCCGAAAATCGCCAGGGAAATCTACGAGACCAACGCCGACATCTTGTGCCTCCAGGAGCTCGAACTCGACTGCACGGAACTTTACAAGCATTTCAGTTTGTTGGGTTACATCGGCATAGTGAAACGTAGGAACTCTGTTGACACGGATGGCGTGGCCATCTACTTCAAGCCGCGGCTTTTCAAGATGGTTGAATACATCACGGCGGACTACGTGGATCCGATTCTGGGGACGGTCAACTGCGGTCTCATCGTGAAGCTGGCTCTCAACACCACCGTGGGCGAGAGGTACCTCGTGGTGGCCACGGCACATCTGCCGCCAGGAGCAGACGCGAGTCCGGTCAAGGCCCACCACGTGGAGTTGCTCATATCGGAGGTGGAGCGTTTCTCCATCGCCGGGAGAAATCCTGTCACCGGAGCCACCATTTTCTCCCCAGTGGTTCTCTCGGGAGACCTCAACTGCGAGCCTTTCTCGGGATTGTACCGGCTGCTCACTATGGGACAGCTGCCTCGGAATCTGGCAGGTATTACCTTTACGTATTAAGCCGTGTGAACACGTCAATAGACGAACGGTAATTATTTATTTCAGAAATCAGA
This sequence comes from Zhengitettix transpicula, assembly GCA_037074705.1. Classification (NCBI taxonomy): domain Eukaryota; kingdom Metazoa; phylum Arthropoda; class Insecta; order Orthoptera; family Tetrigidae; genus Zhengitettix; species Zhengitettix transpicula. The sequence continues at coordinate 60,339,943 of CM073596.1, forward strand.
GAATTTTTGTTAAAATAATAATTATTTTACCTTCTGTTTCTCTTTGCGACTGAAGTACCAACGTGGATCACTTAATTTTTCATTCTTTTATCTGTTGCCATTGAAAACATTCGGTGTGCGTGTGCGTGTGTGTGTGTACAAAATGGTCTTGTGCGTGTAAGGAGAATAACAAGACGAGTTTAGTAGCGCTCGTGACGTCATCCGAGCCAATGAAGGGATACGTTCAATGTAGATAAAAATATGTATTACTTCGTTTTTCATATTTATTCTGAACTCGTCTTTAGCCTAATTCGTTGCTGTATCTTTGAATCGTAAGGACTTTAGCTAAAACAGATTTCTTCAGCAAACGTAATGGAGTGACGTCATCGAAATATTTGTGTATTCGCAGTTCAGTGTAGATGGACTTTGGATATAAATGAATACAGAAATATAACTTATTGGTAAAACTGTGAAAAGTATACGAGTCTTTTAAAGATGAATTAAATACTTTTTAACGTACCGATATTTTCAAAGAATTATCTGTAAACTTGTGAAATCTATTTGGAGGGGGGGGGGGGACAACTTCTTCTTCTTCTTCTACAGCTTAATTTTATGTAGATGTAAGAACTGATGTTGCCTTGATATCATATGCATAATTTTAAGAGTAGAAGATGTTGAGAACTGCTCGTTTCTGCTTCCGTAACATCCAGTGTTTTATTATGTTGTGTTATTTTTGTTTAAAGTGTTCCGGTACCACATTACGTTTTATTTAGAAAACTATGTGTATTTTTTATATACTGGCAGAATAATGTGTTTTGAAAAAAGAAAACTCGTGAAGAGCGGATCAAAACACGTCTACACGTGTTACACAATATAAGAGTTCTGATATGACGTCACGCTGAATTGTGCCTCATCATAGCGTGCTAAATAAATAATGAACCCTTCGATCAGGAACGGAACGGAACATTTACGATATAATTTTTTTTTAGGGCAACAGGCTACATGAGGGTGATCCACATGGGGTGACAACTCCCCTTTAATAGCATAGGAAGTGATTTGAAAGGGGGGATGCGGAAGGGTAGAGGAAGGTAGCCAAGGGTTAACTAGGGGCCCCCGGGCTTTGGTTTAAGGATCCTACCCGGCATTCGCCTAAAGAAATGCAGGGAAAACCGTACTGCATCGGGTAGGTCGGGCATTGGGTACTTGTCCTACGCCCTTCCGATAGCGGGAGAGGAGTTTGCTGCGGGGACGCAGCATTCCCTTCTCCGTACCTCGACCAGTTTAGGAGGCAGCTGGCCGTCTATTCCAATGGGAATAGCGGACAACTCTTACCGTATGCCCAAGGTCTCAAAACAGGGATATAAATTTCGACACACGTATTCAACTTATTTATATTGAAACTAATTAATTATTTAACCTGTAATACCCAGTTTTCGATAATTGCTACTAGGTTGGCCATCCTAACAGATTCAGGTCTGCTTTTAGTTAACATTTACCTTCACAAATAGTGTGTTTGTGTTGCGTCTTTGGCAGGTCCTCGGAGGAAGCTGCTGGATCCGCCGCGGTGCTTCAGGGTGGACGGACCTGTGAGAGGCGTCCAGATGCCGGCGCTGTTGCCCTTCCTCCCAGGGGACCATTGGCAAGTCCTCAAGCTAGTACGACCTCTGGCCCTCCAGAAACACGAGCTCATCTTCCGTTCTGTCTACCAACACGGGCGTAGCGGCACCGAAAATTCGGAGTGCACCAAGGTAAACGAGTCACCTCGTCCCGTTACTGTCTAGGGGACCAACAACGTACCATTCTAGTCAAGGGTATCTCAGTATGAAGACTCTGTAGTTTGTCAGCATTTCCAAGAGTGCAAGACCTAGTTTCAACGGTAAATTACCAGTAGATAATATTTTCGTGTGCAGACTAATATTGAATGAAAATCGAAACCACCTTACAGGGATTCCATCCGGCTAAAACTCGTCACCAACACACAACGATTCAATGACTGTCACCGGCAGTCTCCTGTCCACATGAATTATGCTGACTATATCACATCATCCTTAGTTGTTTATATTTATGTACGTCACATAAATAAAGGCACTAACTTTTAATGGGATGTAGGGAACATCAAGAAGGTTGAGAAGCGCATTTAAACTCATGATTGTAAACTCATGAGAGAGTGGTAGTTATAGAGTTGGAATACAGGGTACAGTAGACAGATTATTGGAAAAGTTAATGTTAATATTACAAATGACCATTGCGTATGAAACACTAGTAGAGTATGAAATGGATCCGGGTGTAAGAATCGTCTGCGTTGCTGCTCATATTCAAGAAAATCCAAGAAAAAGGGAAATGAGAAAACGTGGACCGTTTCTACCAATGGTCCATCGCTGTAACTGTAATTGTATGTAATGATGGAAACTTTGAACATTAACTACGTCGTGATTATTAATTCGTTGTTTGTGCTGGGCACTTCCATTCCTCTGCCTGTCATTAGCGGTCCTATTTTCTTCTCTTAACCACAACTTGGTGAATTTTAATACTCAGTCTGCTAACATTTCTATGTGCACAGCTAATATTTTCCTCAGCTTTGCAGTTCACATCAAAGCCCTAAATGGGCCAGCTTCTCTCCCACAAATTAATGTCACGAGAGACGGTCAGGATCGTTCACAGTTCGCCTGTTTTGATCATTACGTTCCAGGTCGGCATCGGACTGTGCACCTCCGACTACATCCTGTACAGCATGGACTGTGGAGGCAACACAGGGGCCCTCGAGCTGGTGGCCAGGTTCCGGTTGCCCACCAAGGCTCAGGCCTGGCGTCTGGGAGCTCTGCCCAACCAGAATCATCCTTCGGACCACTTCCCACTCGTGGCCAACTTTGCAATCGAATTCTGAAGCTCCGTTCATTCGGAAACATAAGAGCGTTCTTCGTAAATAGTTGATATATTTAAAGTATTTACCTAATGGGAACTGATTTGCATTAAAAGTATTATTGCATGAGCTATTTCTTAAACAATCTATGAAACAGTCAAATGTAATCTTAATGATTTGTACTGACCAACAAGATTTTTTTTATGGATCAAATTAGTAATCACATTAATTTATAAAATATTTCACTTGTTGTAATACTCAACAATTAATTGCCAAATATGCCGTAAAATTTTGTGTACTTGTGTAAGAAGGTACGTTGTACGAAGCTTTCCAAATATGAATAGGATTACACTTAAGCACCAATTTTTAGAAACCAGATTATCACCCAAGGTGATCTGAACTCATTGTGGGACCCATTAGTCAATAATGTGCTGAATATGTCAATTTTTATTACTGATGAGGATTTTATAAGTTATTCTATAATTTAAGTTAATTAATTAGGAACATAATTGCTTTTTGTCACTTCCTATTGATGGAATATGACAATAAAAATGTTAGTGTATATTTGGTTTCATTTGAACTGATTTATGATGCAGCAGTAACCCTTGCATCCAGTGAAATATTGAATCGATTCTCTGTTTTTATAACTAGTAACTAAAAGAAATGAAAAAATAGGAATAAAGTAATATTTAATTTTACAACAATGTCTGCATTAAGAGTTAGTAAATAAACTAGACTTTCTAAAAAAAAAGTTTTGATTTTGTAAATAATTGCATAATTTATGTTATATGACGACCATAATGTTTAAAACTCATTTTTTCATATTTCGATCTGAAATTAAAATGTGTGTACATAACTAATGTGTAATAATAATAAATTTTTATTTAGCAAAATATTTGCTACTAGATTTTTTCGGTTCCTCTCAGATTTGACATCTGCCATGGAATGTATTTATTAGGAAACAGACTTTTGAAAAGTTGAAATGTTGTTGTAGTCTGTGACCTTATTAGTTAATGTGATTGACATTATTTTTCAATGCTGCTTTGAAACTTCTGTACTCAGGGTATAAGAATAATGTAAAATGTATTACTCTCATCATATTCGAATAGCTTCATTTCTCATAAGGATTTATGGAAAACGACTCATTCTATTATTCTTTTCAGTATATATATATATATATATATATATATATATATATATATATATATATATATGTGTGTATATATAACAAACTACTAATTGTCCACAATAAGACTGTCTATATTTGCCTGGTCAGGAACTTGACCCGGTGGCCGAGATGGTAAAGGTGTCTGTGTACTAAGCAGAATACGTGGGTTCAAGTCCCGCCTGGGTCAAATATTTTCAGTCTTTCCTTCTTCTTCCATCCTTCTCTCTGCTTTGAACATATGCTTTTCTATGTGCGTAATTCTTCGCCTGAGCATATGAATTCACATAAAGCGCAATCCTCCTATTTCTCCTATTTATTTCTATCCTTCCTCACTATCCAAGTTTGAATATATATATATATATATATATACTGAATAGAATAATATTCTTGTAATATGACAAGCAAAGTTATTAACCTGACATCAAAATGGGCATTAGCTATGTTATTTAATTTTATTTATTAATTTTTTCAACTCTTATGTCACTTTGTTTCCATTCCATTTTCTGTCACATGCTATTATCTATGGTCCTATATGAATTATTAGCTTGAAATAGTTATATTAAAGATTTTATGATAACACATTGAAGTAAATTTCACAAATAAAACTGTCTTAAAGTTCTTTCCAAGTTTTGGCAACATGATTAGCAAAAATAATTCTAAACTGTTTGACTTTTTTTTTTGTAGCATTATACCCAAGATTATACGATACAAGATTGAAAATAACCGACGCCGAAACAACTTAGTAAAATAATGACAAAATGTTTAATGTAAGTTACAAATGTACTTCAATAAAAAGTATAACATGAATTATAACAATTTATTTCTTCAATATTTGCATTAATACACATCAATACTGAATTCTCATATATGCATGATTTTTATACACAGCATTTTCTTTGCTATGCAATGAGATATAACTTTAGATATTGGAGTAATATCAATCAAAATGAAAAAAAATTATGTCTGATTGAAAATAATGAATAAGAAAGATAGACTATTCAGACAAAAAGGTAATATAAATACCACACGACGTTTCTGGGATCCTTGTCCCGTTCGTCAGGTGCTAAGAAGAGCCTAGAGAAACACAACTGCACTGGTCAGTTGACAACACTCAAAAGCCATCTTTGTAATATCAATCACTTGAACAAATTTGGAATAATATCTGTCTAAATGAACAACACATTTTTTCTTGACATGCTCATGTGAAAAATCCTGCCATATTTCTTCTTACACAAGTGTCTGCTTGAAAAGTGAAGAGTTTCATTAGCAAGAAAAATGTTAAGTAGGTCTTTATTTTAACATACTTCACTTCCTATTCCTCTGATTATAAAATTAGGGAGTAAAAATATATGCTATGATTACATTACAATTGACCTCAAACTAATCCTTATCATTTGATAGAAGAAACCGAGTCCAGTAACCCAGTGGCAAAAGCAAATTATCACTTACAGACCATACAAAAGTAAAATCTAAGCAACTAAACATTCTTGATATCCTAACACATATAAATTTATAGCTGTCACTATTTCCACATAATCAATAAAGAATAAAAATAATTAATTCAAAAGTTCTTCAAGTTAACCAATAAATGACAAAGTAGTTCATATCTATTCAGTTCTTTCAAAGTTCAAATACTGTCGTGGAACCTTGGTATATGAACTTTATTTGTTCATTGACTCTAGTCATGCCACAAATTGTTTGTAACCTTAATTTATTTTCCCCGTTGAAATATATGTAAACACAATTGCCAAAATTTATCTGTTCCAGTTTCAGAAACATTGTACAAATGTTTTAGCTGGGTCTTCCGAGACCAAAAAAGAACAATCTAAAGATAATTGTATCTGTTGCCATTGAAAATGTTGATCACTCTATTTACCACAACCTTGTTGTGTGTTGCTTTTCAATAAATTTCTGTACCTTATTGAAGATAAGAGATCCCAGATTTTTTTATCAATACTAATAAGTCACTTCATTTATGTATAGACATGGAAGAGCAGGGCTGTAAGTAGGTGTAAATTTAGGCACAGAGTTAGCATTGGGTTTTCTTTAATTACATAATCTGAAGAAAAATTTCTTTTCAAAAGTTGTTCATAACTGTAGTTCAACTGAATATGTGAGTATAAACTATACAAGTGTTGCTGAAATCTAGAACAAAAGAGAATGTCAGGAAATTGCTTCAAGTGTTGCAGGGTTTCACAAGAAACCCATTCGTGAACTAGTATTTTTGCTTTCATGATTTAAGAAATTTGTGTAGTGTTTTCATATTCAATACATAATTTTAAAATTAAATGAATATTTCCCACCAACCTTATGTTTTTAACTAAGTATGCTTTTATATATAATTACTATAATATCTTTGTGATCAATTTGAAAACCCCTGTTATGTTAGTAGGAGAAAATATAGTAAAAAAAAAAGACTTTTGTGGCCAAGTAAGTATAAAATCATGAAAAGTTCCTGTCGACTAGGAGAGCATAATGAGAGGAACTTGATAAATTCATTGTTTTTTTTCATGTGCATAATTTAGTAATCAGTTCAATTCAATTATTGGCTTTACAACCCTGAATGGGCCTTCTCAACAATTTTATTCCATTCTCCCCTATCATACACCAGTTGTCTCCATCCTCATACTCCCATCGCCCTTATATCCTCCTCAACTCCATCTATCCATCATAACTGAGGTCTTCCTCTTATTCTTTGTCCCTCCGGTTTCCACAACATAATTTTCTTAGGTGTTCTGTTCTCACCCATCCTCATCACATGTGCAAACCTTGCAATTCTTCTGCTCTTCATGAACCTTAAGATACTTGCTTGATTAATCAGATTGTAGCTACCATCATTATTCTTTTTAGGGCTGCATATCCTTCTCAAGATCCGTCGCTCAAAAGTACCCAACATCTTTTCATCCGTACTTGTCATGGTCCATGTCTCGCATCCATAAGTCACAACCAGTTTTATAATGGTTTATATATATTTATTATTTACCCATATTAATATTATTACTCAAGCTAATTCCAAATAGCTGTATTACATTTTATGGACCAGTATAAAAATTATCTAAAAAATAATATATTTTCTATCACAAAATTTGTAAGGAAATTAATGTGTTTGCTTCAGCCATATATTCTTCAAATCTGCAGCGTTATTTAAAATTTTTGATCTCATTAAATTTTTGTTATATCATGAAAATCGAAGGTTTATATGAAACAAATGAGAATATATATAGTTAAGAAAATATTTGTGTAACATTTGGTCCTTTAAATACACACAAGATCATGCGGTATTTATAAGCAAATATTTACAAGTAAAATATGTTATCTTAAAAGTTTAATTATCCTTAATTTACTTCATAGCAAGATTTTCTCCTTAAACATAAAGTTTGAAAAATAAAATAGGATAAATGTTTGTAACACATACAAGAACAATAAAAAAAAATTAGGACAAATGACATGACTATCAAATTTGTACCAGTTTTAAGACCAATAAACGTGCATAAATAGTAATTAAACAGTAAATTTTTCCGTTTATTTACCATAAAAGAATATCTAATATATTGCCAAGCTATAATTTACATAGTTTTACAGAAAGAGTATTGAATTCTGACTATATTCAGTGCTGTTTCAGAATTAGTGAAATAAGTATAATGTTAAAACATTTTTATATTCATGTACTTTCAAAACCTTATTTCATTTTTTACTTATTTGCATATTTAAAATAATTAGCAAATAGGTGATTCATTATTTTTGAAGTAGACTTCCTGATTGTTGAAGAATTTATGGCATAAAATTTAATCTATTTGGAATAGCTTGAGTAATAATATTAATATGGGTAAATAATAAATATTGTATTAGCATACATATACACAGAAATCAATGACAAATGTATTAGTCGAATCTAAAATTTAGTTATTCAGGCAATCCATCAAAAGTGTTTGAATATAACTACTTTGAAAATGGTTCAAAAACCATGTTGGCTGCTACAAAAAGTGGGAGAAGTTAAAATCATATGTAGTTAGGTTACAGCCATGTGCTGTGCTAATTATGAAACTAAATACAAACTTAGCTACTTCAGAAATTTTGAAACTGATAAACCTTGAATTGTTGGAGGGTAAACACATGTGGCATGCCCATTGGTCAGGTCTCTTGATGTGCAATCATTTTGTAAATGCAGGGCAGTGTGCTTCGTCACTTTGTACACAGATTCTGAGATTAATGTAATTTGATTACATTGGCTGGGAAATAATCAATGATGTTGGATTAGCCCATGCACACTTCCTGATCCTAACAGCACTTTTGCTATTTTTGAATATTATGCTTCAAACTTGTCCAGGTACTTCTGAATATGATCTATTTGTACTGTTAATTTTCAGTTTCCATTTAAGTAGGCTATCTGAAGACAACCTCTGAATACGTTTCTGTATCTTAATAAAATATCAAAGAATTTCTCCAATTTGTTCCTATAAACTGTTATGTACTCCATAAATTGGTACTAGAATTTTGTTGTCAATATTTCATACCTGTCAGAGTTTTCGAACTGATTATTTAACAAGTTCACTGACATGTGACCTCTATTTCCTTTCATTTACATTATGTGAATTTACATTTTTTAACCTGATATTTATTGGAAGTTAGATACGTTTTAAAATGAAAAAATTTGTGTCGGATTGAAAATAATGAATAAGAAAGATAGCCGATACAGACAAAAAAGGGTAATATAAATACCACACAACGTTTCTGGGATCCTTGTCCCTTTCATCAAGTGCTAAGAAGAGCTTAGAGAAACACAAGCCAAAAGGCTTATGAGTGTTGTCAACTGACCAGTGCAGTGCAAGAAGGGTTTTATTATGTCACCTATGCTTTTTAATGTGTACATTGAACAATAAATGAAGGAAGTTAAAGAGAAAATTGGAAAAGGAGTCAAATTCTAGAAGAAGAAATTAAGACACCAAGGTTTGCTGATGACATTGTAATTCTTTAAAAACCTGCAGGGATATTTGGAAGTCTTACTATATAGTATGAATACTATATTGCAAACCAAGTAGAATACAAGCATTAATGGAAACAAAACTAAAGTAATGGCGAGTCATCAATAGAAGGGTGGATTAGGAAATGATAGTTTGCCAAGATTAGATTAATTTTGCTATTTTGGCAGTAGAAAAACTATTGATGGTAGAAGGCAAGAAGATTTAATGAGTTGGTTAGCGCAAGCAAGGAAAGCTTTCATAAATAAAAGGAAAGCATTTCTAAAAGTGTTTATCTGCAGTGTGGTGGTGTATGAAAATGAAAACTTGGACAATCGGTAATCATAACAAAAACTAATAGAAGAATTGGAAATGTTGTGTTACAGAAGAGTTTTGAATAGATTGGTTGAAGAGAGAATATTACGAAGGACACTGACTAAAAGAGGGAATAGGCTATATTTTTATGCATGAAGATATCATTACGTCATTATTAGAGAAGTGTGTGGTGGTACTAACAGATGAGGAAAACCAAGGTTAAGAATGTTAGGACAATCAGGGTGGATGTGGGCTGCAATAGTTGTGTATAGAGATTAAATCTTAGTACAGGATAAATTAGCATCAAGAGATGCTTCAAATCAGAACATGGATTAACTACACACAACAACATTTTTAATTTATTCTGATTGAGAGTTGATTATTTTTTTAATATTTTGAACCTCAAAGTTTTTCAGTTAGTTTCTGTTATAAATATATTTTTTTTTTTAAAAAAAATATTTTTATAATTTAGGTTCAAATTTTTTACCGGGAAGTTTTTGGCATTTTCCATAGTCATCTAACATAAAAAATATAAGTATTAATAGATTTATAATTAATACCATTTTAACCATCAATTTTTTTTACGCGTTTTTAATATTTTATCAAATCTATAATGCCTATGATAAATTAATGCTTACCTTCAAAATTATGAGATTGCTTAATTAATTTTTTAATTTCATGTTTTCAATCAGTATTTCCTGAATAATGCATAGGACTATTTATTTAGAACTTCAGTAAATTGTAGTATGTATTTTTTTTTCCTTTTACTTTTACTGACTACATATAATTATTTTTGTGTACAAAACATACTTTGTATGCATAATAACGGATAAATAAAACAAATACAAATATAAACATGTACGGTCACAATGACAAAAAAAAATATCCTTTTAAATAGTAACCTTTCTCAACTGCAAATCTAATGTTTTACATCGTTAAATTTATTTAAACTGATTAGAAACATTCCGGGTTCAAAACATTAACACATCAAATCAAATAATGAAACATATGGGTCGTGTTAAACAATTTATACTTAATGATCATATTTGCAGAACGTGTTTCAATTCCTCAGCAAAGTATATTTGTATTGCATTGAGTATATTAAATTTATATGAAGAAATAATTGCAAAAAACTTTATTTCCCTTCACACATGAATATGTGAATTACAACCTTCATTAACTTTACTTGTATTTGTATGTTCAGGAAGTAAACAAAACACACATTTTTAGAACTGCATGTTGATAAACACTTAACTTGTGATTTACACATTGATCATGTATTTAAAAGCATTAGTAAAGGAATTTATTTGATTCTGAGTTTAAGAAACTGTGTTAGAACAATCTGTTACACACTAATATATCCGCACATTCGATATGGTATTAAAATTTGGGTATCATTTGCCCCAAGATATCTGAACAGACTATTAGTTCTGCAAAAATAAATGTATTAGAATTATGTTTAATCTTAGAAGAATGGAGAATTGTAAAACACTATTTCGAAAAGAAAAATATATTGACTGTGGTTTCCCAATTCACATATAAGGTCATACTGTTAGTTACATATAATGGGAAAGCTTCTATTACAAATGAAAACGTACACAAGGACAAAAACTGATTATTATATTCAAGAAAATTTTGTGATAGGGACCCTTTTCTACTAGGATTAGGCCTACAGTTACACAACAAACTTCCAAGTGTCTTAAAATTGTGTCCTACTAATATACTTAGAATTACATTAAAATCACATCTTGTGTAATAAAGTTCTGTACAAGATATCTGAACTGTTATAATATATACTAGCATAAAATGGTATTCTATTCTTAACAAATATGACCATGTTAAAAACTTTCAAGTAAAACTGTCAATAAAATTTATTGTTATTGTTACTGTATATTTTATAATTATGTTGTGCTTTTATTCGACTTAAAATATTTATAATTACAGATTTTTCTGTATTATTTGTACTATATATTTGTCTTGTCCTTTTCTTGAACCTCAATTTTCTGGATCGAATAAATATAATGCAAAAGATTTTATCCGAGTACGTTTCAGACTGTAAGGATACGATCCTAACATTTTCAATTTTCGTCGCTGAAAAACTGTTTTTTTTTTCTATCTACTTAGGCCTACTTCATCAAAACACTACTGGTTGTTTATCCATTTCAGTACATTTTCAAAATTAAGTGTTTATATAGACGAAAATATATTCTTATTTTCACTCTTTCACTATTCGCCGTTAGAAAAACAACACGCTAATCTGTGTTGAATTTCTTACTTTTTTATTTTTCTATTTTTTAAGTTTGTCAGTAAGATGGTCCTTTTTAGTTTTGTTAATTTTTACAGTCGTTAATTACTACTGTATAAAAATATTCTATTAGGTCAGGATTGCAGTTAGTGTCTCAGGTAGTTTGTCTTCAAGCAATATCTTTGGTCGGTAATAAAGAGCGCTGTATTTGAAAGCACTTATCCTACGTATTCAATTTTTGCCGTCACAGTTTTCCAATTCTAAAAACGAACTTCAAACTCAACGTTTTATATAATAACTTAATTAATTTCATCTGAATGCCTTATTTAGATTATGTATTGTTTAAACCCCGTTATTAAGAGAAATCAATATTACAATACATTAAACCTGACAAACAAAAGATCTGTAAATAGTTACAAAACATTGTGCAATAAAATACCTAACTTATACTCAATCCTCTATTCATGAATGTGGACAAAAGGTTTGTTTAATTGAGAAAGCAAATACTTTCCCAGTGTCAATTATAAATAGAACATATCAGAATGATCCATAGAATCATTGTGTTTTAATATGTATTTAACCCATTGGTTGGAAACCTGAAAATGTTTTACTGTTTGAAACAATCAGTTCAATTGTATAATATTGCAGTCCATCACAGATAATGAAGAATAGTTGGTGTAAAATTGTTACAAATATTTTTTAAAGTAATTAAAATACATTAATCAATAATTGATTACTTGGTCAGACTTGTTTCATCATAGCAACTGTGCAGTTAAAGAAAATGATGTTGTAAGGTGAGTTTCTAAGTTTTGAAGTAGTTTGCTTATTCCTACACAATAATTTAACTTTATTTCAGCATTATAATAAATTATTTTTTTCAGAAAAGTGGGGAAGAAGTTTATAAAAAAATTTCTATGCTCTCTTTATGCACTAAGGTTTATCAATGTGGAGTATTTCATTTATCTTTTGAAATCTCTACTCTTGGATTCAGATGTATCTTAATACATAGATTTTACTTATCCAATTGATACTGAAGATTGACTTATAATTTATAGTTTATTAATGCTGATAATTAATCCACATGTCTTTCTTGTTCTATATTTAGTTATTTCTATATATTATGAAGTGCACTTTCTGTTTTTGATTGTAATACCACACAGTTGTGATAATTGTTCCCTTTTTTGTGTGTTTATCCTTTCCTTTGCAGTTCAATTATTTTATACTTGGCACACATGATTATTGTATTTGAAATTTATTTGAGCAGCATTATGCTATGTTCTATTATACTCATTTTCTGTGTAAAATTTCCCTCAATTTACAAAATATTTATTTTAATTGACTTCTGTTTTTGTTTCTAATCAGATAATGTTTTATTATATATATATATATATATATATATATATATATATATATATATATACACACACACACACACACACACACATATATATATATATATATATATATATATATATATATATATACATATTATATTATATATTATCCAATTGATACTGAAGATTGACTTATAATTTATAGTTTATTAATGCTGATAATTAATCCACATGTCTTTCTTGTTCTATATTTAGTTATTTCTATATATTATGAAGTGCACTTTCTGTTTTTGATTGTAATACCACACAGTTGTGATAATTTTTTGTGTGTTTATCCTTTCCTTTGCAGTTCAATTATTTTATACTTGGTACACATGATTATTGTATTTGAAATTTATTTGAGCAGCATTATGCTATGTTCTATTATACTCATTTTCTGTGTAAAATTTCCCTCAATTTACAAAATATTTATTTTAATTGACTTCTGTTTTTGTTTCTAATCAGATAATGTGTTATTATATATATATATATATATATATATATATATATTACATATTTCTGATTTAAACAATTTTTTCTATTTAAATGTCATCATTTTATACTCTACTTGCAGAAAGTTGAGATATGATATAATTTTGATCATATTATGAAATATATGTTTCATCCTTTCCAGGTTTAATGGAGCAGTATGGGATCTGAAATGGTACTGGACAAGACAATTGACAAAATCTGGATTGGAAGGGGCCAAAATATGCTGACAGTTTACAGGGGATCTTAACATCATAAGGTATTGTTTGAGTAACATTTCCTGCAGAAAGTTTCTTTCATGTATAGATAATCGAAGGACATTGTGCCTTCGCCTTCTTAATTTGTCCAACTTAAGTATGAGATAGAAATTCCACATGTAAACATGGAATATATCTCTAAGATGTATTTAATAGGTTCATTTCTAATGGTTTGCAAAGTATTATGAAATGAATGAAACAATATGGATCTATAGGTTTTCATACGTGTGATATACTTTATATTTGCTTACACATGTTTGGAACGTTGATAAGAACTTATATATTATGTTTAATCAAGATCATTGCTTGTAGTTGACCTTAGGAATTTGAAGCAATCAAATGAAATTTATTTGAATAATTCAAAATGAATACTACTTTATATTCAATTACTATGCTTCTGACATGAACACACTAAAAAATTATTTTAGGCAATAACAATGTATCTTATGTTGTCAATGTTATGCAGTCATTTTTTGCACTGATGCCTTAAATGTTCTCGTTATAGTTTTCTCAATTGAATTTACCCTCAAATAGTCTTCTGTAGCACAACATGTAAAAATTGTTTCATATTTCATTTATGTTCTCCAATTGTCACATTAAACATGAATAAAATCATATACGAAGTACAGTTTTAAGTACCTCTTTCTCATTTCTGATGTAATGTTGTAAACTAGAATGTTTATGTTACGCATATCAAAGACCATATATCTAATATCAAACTTCCTATTGATAAACAAACTGTAGTATCCAAACATACCATCAATTCTAAAAGTACATTTATTTGTAAAATGCTAAGATTTTAGACATCGACACCAGCTACAACAATTCCAGACTCATTTCAGAGATGCTTCACATTGAATCAAACATCACAGCAATTAATGTACAAACACACACTATGAAACTGAATCATTTCTACTATACTTTATTATTATGCTAATCCTTCTGTTTTCCCATTGTCGTTGCTCTCTTATTGTTACACTAACCCTTCGGCTCTCCCATTGCCGTTGCATTTTCATTGCTTTTGAGTGTTGTCAACTGACCAGTGCAGTTGTGTTTCTCTAGGCTCTTCTTAGCACCTGACAAAAGGGACAAGGATCCCAGAAACATTGTGTGGAATTTATATTACCTTTTTTTTTGTCTGTATTGACTAACTTTCTCATTCATTCTTGTAAAATATTTCATTAATAGTCTATTTCTTTTCTCCATATAAGAATCAAACATAATTGTCTTATATTTTTAAGTTTCACATGTTCATCTCAATTCCATTTGCAATAAATGACAACCTTTCATTCTGCAACTAATTAATTATATTTTTGTACTATTTGTATCTCTGACAGACTTTAATTCAATAATTCATTGTTTCTTTATTTGATGTTAGGTAAACAACCTTCTTAATGATAGATATTACCAATTGTATAATTCCTCTCTACTTTATGAAACTAATTTATTTTATCAGCCTTTAGCCACAATTAATATGTTTCTAAAATGAACTTTTACCCATTCTTATTTCTTTGCTTTATACTGGTAAAGTGGTCTTTACATTTAGCCAACATATTTTAGTAAACCTGTACATGTTTTGTACTTATCTTCAAGCTGTTTCTTTTGAGTAAGTTTTAAACAAAATGCAGTTACAGTCCTCCTCCTCTCTGAAAGTGATTCTCATATATGAGGTACAGTTTCCAAACTTCAATGAATCATTTCATTTGCCCAACCTCTTTGACTTATGACGCTTCTGTACAGATTGAATAGCTTTCCATGATTATTACATGATGTGTATAACCTAGGATGAATATGATTTTTGCTTCACTCCCGTCATAATATAAAGGAACTTAACCAAATTGTCTAAATACAATTCAGGTAATATTTGCAGTTGAATATACGTATGGTTGAGTGTTGTTTCCTGTTTATCAACACCCGTTTGGAAGAAAATTATC
Organism: Zhengitettix transpicula; assembly: GCA_037074705.1. Lineage (NCBI taxonomy): Eukaryota > Metazoa > Arthropoda > Insecta > Orthoptera > Tetrigidae > Zhengitettix > Zhengitettix transpicula. Next base: position 60,355,521 of record CM073596.1, read on the forward strand.
TATAAATATAAAAATCACATACTAAATTAATGCAGTTGTATCAATGTCAAATGGCTATTTTCAGTTACTAATTACATGTGCAGTGCCTCGTCCACTAATATTTGATATTGAAGGATTGACATAGTTCAGTTAATGAAAGTGATATTTTGAAAAGGGCTATATAGACTAAATTACAGCATTATTATTATTATTTTTGTCTTCATAGTCATGTAAAGGTTAAACATGTCGTGTAAAGTGATGTTGCGTTGGAGAGCTCCCGTTTCAATCAAAACATTCACACGTACACATGGCGAATTTAAAGAAAGATATTTATTTATTTTCCTGTACTAAAAGGGAGTAAGAATAGATTTTAAAATCTATTCAAACAATCTTTATCAACAAAAATCAAGTCTTGCGGTGAATTTGGTAATGGACACAATTGACCTACTGTCCACATAAGATGATTATCTGTCGTAAGGAAAGGTAGTGTTGCCTACGACGTTGTTTAATGCAAAGGTATGTAGGATTAACATCCAGGTGGAAGTGATAGATACGGACCGAAGTCGCAGGAGTAAACAAACACTGACATTCACCAGTAGATTCTCTGAAACGATCAGGAGTAAGAGGAGATGTAACCTTGACAGGAACCTTGACTGTGTTGCTGCCTGTTTGGCGAATGTGGAGGACACATATTTCGTAGTTTGCGCGGTTCCCTGTGAGGAATTGACTTTTGACTGGATTGTGTGTGTGTGTGTGTGTGTGTGTTATCTATCTCAACAATACAAATTCCACAGGAATGCCTCATCACCTCACGACCTTTAATTCTCGTGTTTCTTTGTGTCTCCTTTTACAGTTCTCGTTGTTTGTTGCATCACATTTCAACCTTATCTCTCTCTCTCTCTCTCTCCCTGTGTTAACTACGACAATGAGTTCACACATTACATGCCTCAAACGAGAGTTTCGCTTTTCATTGAATTGATTAACAAGTCTCATACGCACAGATAATTTTCTGAAAATCCCTAATTTATTCCGCAGCAAAAAAAAAAAAAAGGATTTTTCCTAATCCTCTCATTGCCATCCAAAACTGTCTTTGAAGATGGTAAAGACAAACTTAGTTTATCCTTCTTGAACATAGAAAAATAATTGGACAAAAATGCGGCTCAGAAAAATACCGAGTTTCACGAATTAATAAAAAGAATCCCAAAACACTTTTTCTTCTTAATATAATTGACTCATATTGATATGTTTTTTTCTGTTCCCCGAATTACGAATGTGTCACAGACGAAAACTGTATACGGGAAGACTTGAACAAAGTTCTGTGTTCATTAAATAAGGCTTAATCCGTCGTTCAGTCAAATAAAGAGAGGGAAACTTCACTTTGTTTGGTAGAGAATATTCTTTTGTGGTACATCATTAAATTTCGACGGCTGGGAAAGTTCTTTGTTGCGTTCCACTTCAATCGCCACCTTTATTTTTTTTAAAAATAAATAAAAACTACGGAAAATGCCAGAATAATTCTAAAATGGTTCCGATTTTATGGTTGGATGATGTTGATTGGATTAAATCAGGTTCAACAGTGACCATTTCCGCTCCCCCCCTCCCCCGTAGCCCCGCCGTTTTCTTATTGAATTGGATATTCAGATATTACTGGTTCCTAAGTCATATTATATCATAGTGGGTTTAATTGGTTTTTTTAGGGCAACAGGCTACATGAGGGTGATCCACGTTGGGCAACTCCCCTTTAATAGCATAGGAAGGGATTTGAAAGGGGGGATGCGGAAGAGTGGAGGAAGGTAGCCAAGGGTTAACTAGGGCCCCCGGGTTATAGTTTAAGGATCCTACCCGGCATTCGGCTAAAGAAATGCAGAGAAAACCCTAGAAAAACCTGCATCAGGTAGGTCGGGCATTGGGTACTTGTCCCACGCCCTTCCGATAGCGGGAGAGGAGTTTGCTGTGGGGACGCAGCATTCCCTTCTCCGTGCCTCGACCAGTTTAGGAGGCAGCTGACTGACTATTCCAATGGGAATAGCCAACAACTCTTACCGTATACCCAAGGTCTGCGACCCCGGAACATACACCTCTCAAAACAGGCCGAGGCGTGGGACAAGTACCCATTGCCCGACCTACCCGATGCAGGTTTTTCTAGGGTTTTCCCTGCATTTCTTTAGGCGAATGCCGAGTAGGATCCTTAAACCAAAGCCCGGGGGCCCTAGTTAACCCTTGGCTACCTTCCACATCCCCCTTTTTCTAATCCCTTCCTATGCTATTAAAGGGGAGTTGCCCAATGTGGATCACCCTCATGTAGCCTTTTGCCCTAAAAAAAAAAGGTTAAAACAAATCTTATGTGCTATACAGAGATCGATACAGTGGCGTCTGCTGTCTGTTAACTTGTTTATCTGTTGGTCAGCTTCCAAGTCTGCTTCACCACACCAAAAGTAGTCTCGATTACACCTCTTCTGTAGCAACCGTATACTCCCCTCCTTTAATATTGTTATAAACTTAAAATAAAACTTGTTCATGACGATGTCACGTCGTCTGAGCTGCCAGACTCAATATTGTCCTATTTTTTTTCTCCTCTCCGAGTTCATTATATATTGACTTCACTGCAAGAAATGATTGCTTGATCTCCTCTCCTCTCCCTCCCTCCCTCTCCCTCTCTCTCTCTCTGCATGTCCATTGAAATATATATTTTTCAAATTCAAAGGGCCACCACGTCACTCGGGCTCAAACTACAATAACGCTGATCCTATAATAATCTAGCTCACCATATAACAAACACAGCCCGCAGACGACAGTTAAACATTTTGCGTCGCAGAGCAATAAATATCCCTATAACGTTTTAATTTACCAAATTTTTTTAATTAAAAAAACAATTGCTGACCTTATACTGACCATTTGCGAAAAAGAAAGGTAGCTAATTCAGACAAAAATTTTTTTTATTTTGAGTGTTGTCAACTGACCAGTGCAGTTGTGTCGCTCTAGGCTCTTCTTAGCACCTGACGAAAGGGGGACAAGGATCACAGAAACGTTGTGTGGTATTTATATTTCCCCCTCACCCCCCCTTTTTTTTGTCTGAATTGTCTATCTTTCTTGTTGAAGTTGACAAAATTCCAAAGTCTTTACTGAATTGGGCAGTTGTGTCATTCTAGGCTCTGGTGAGTTTTTCTAAGCACCTGATGAAAGGAACAAGGGCTTCCAGAAACATCGTGTGATATTTATATCACCACTTCTTTTGTCTGTATTTGGCTTTATTTATTTATTAATATTATTATTATTAATTTTCTTAACGGACATAATTTTGTTTTTTCATTTTGGATTATTTTTTATGTCATTTTTTTTTAATGATGAATAAGAACGTGTTGACACCTGGCAAGTGCAGTTGTGTCGCTCTAGGCTCGTCTTCACACCTGACGAAAGGCACAAGGATCCCAGAAACATTTATTTATAATGTAACGACGTTTCGACACCTTTTTCGTATCATCTTCGGGTAGTATTTTCCAAAATTATTATTATTTCACTAGCACAACTAAATATGAAGTGTTTTAAATTCACACAGTTTTTAAAGAGGGTCCAAGGCACACTTGACGGTAACAAGAAAAGGTATCGAAACGTCGTTAGAATATAAATAAAAAGTGTTTGTAAGAGGTCATCAATTATTTTAATAAATATCCCTGTTGAATGCGGTTTCTTTTAAAATCTTGGTTTGGTTATTTGTGCGTAGTTTTTAAAGAGGGTCCGAGGCACACTTGACGCTAACAAGAAAAGGTATCGAAACGTCGGTAGAATATAAATAAAAAGTGTTTGTATGAGGTCATCAATTATTTTAATAAACATCCCTCTTGAAGGCGGTTTCTTTTAAAATCTTGGTTTGGTTAATTCTGCGTAGTTTTCAAAGAGGGTCCGAGGCACACTTGACGCTAACAAGAAAAGGTATCGAAACGTCGTTAGAATATAAATAAAAAGTGTCTGTATGAGGTCATCAATTGTTTTAATAAACATCCCTGTTGAAGGCGGTTTCTTTTAAAATCTTGGTTTGGTTATTTCTGAGTAGTTTTCAAAGAAGGTCCGAGGCACACTTGACGCTAACAAGAAAAGGTATCGAAACGTCGTTAGAATATAAATAAAAAGTGTCTGTATGAGGTCATCAATTGTTTTAATAAACATCCCTGTTGAAGGCGGTTTCTTTTAAAATCTTGGTTTGGTTATTTCTGAGTAGTTTTCAAAGAGGGTCCGAGGCACACTTGACGCTAACAAGAAAAGGTATCGAAACGTCGTTAGAATATAAATAAAAAGTGTCTGTATGAGGTCATCAATTGTTTTAATAAACATCCCTGTTGAAGGCGGTTTCTTTTAAAATCTTGGTTTGGTTATTTCTGAGTAGTTTTCAAAGAGGGTCCGAGGCACACTTGACGCTAACAAGAAAAGGTATCGAAACGTCGTTAGAATATAAATAAAAAGTGTCTGTATGAGGTCATCAATTGTTTTAATAAACATCCCTGTTGAAGGCGGTTTCTTTTAAAATCTTGGTTTGGTTATTTCTGAGTAGTTTTCAAAGAAGGTCCGAGGCACACTTGACGCTAACAAGAAAAGGTATCGAAACGTCGTTAGAATATAAATAAAAAGTGTCTGTATGAGGTCTTTAATTGTTTTAATAAATATCCCTGTTGAAGGTGTTTTTTTGGTATCTTGGTTTGGTTATATCTGCGTTGTGTTTTTTTTAACAATCCGGGGGTTTCAATTTGTGTCTCATTGCACCGTTTTTATTTTTAGTTGACTGTGTAAAAACAGAGCCGACTTTACCCGGGTGAATTGATTTAATAAAAAAACTTTTTGGTTTATCAACGGATTTCTGCGAAGTTGATATCCGTCGTCGTCGTCGTCAGGTAATCGAAACTCGAGGAAGCTGACCGGTAATCAGGAATTAAACGTATTCATAAACGTGTCAGCAAACAGAGAAGACTGTGTCTGAGGCCATAGTCGACGAGACGAGATGATTACTCTGTATATAACGGAACAATCCACACACAACCACGAGGCGGTTAATGAACTGGCCGAAAACAATTCTCTTTATTCAAGGCACGACTTAACGTTGTCAATCATTCTTTACAGGTAGCGAGCTCTTTATGACCGGGGGGGGGGGGGGGGCACTCGGATGGCGTCGTGTGTGTATCAGAGGGGCGGTGTTGCTTGGGAGCGGGGGGTAGGTGTTGAGTTCTTCCGCATTGCGCTGTTGTGCGTAATTAGAGGAACCACTCAGGCTCTCTGTTTGATATGGCAGTATATCTAATCACAGTTCCAGTTTGGAGGTTAATGTTTGTCTTGTGACGTCATCGACCAAGGAGGGCTGGCTGGGTTTCTAATTTACTACGTAGGAAAAATCATGTTCTAGAAAGAAGGGCAAACTTTAATCAACCAGCGTAAGGAGACGTCGAGTATACATTAATTATTATTTAATCATTACTAGTTTAATAATAATAATAATAATGTTTATTTTTCCCATGAATATTTGAAATTGTCAGTCTTAAAAAAATATAATACATAATTTACATACAATAACACATAATTTTTAAATTCGACTATAAATCTTTTATACTATACATAACTTTTCAGATAGTTTATTTTAGTTTACTTTCAAATTGTTCACCCTGTTATTGTTTTATACAGTGCGCGACAGTCTGTTAAATAATATAATACCTTTAAAGGGGTGGGTCCTTCTCCGTTTTCTGTAAATTTGTCCTATTACTCTAAAATAAAATTATTCCCTCTCGTTTTTATACCTTTAAAAGGAGTGGGTCCTTCTCCGTTTTCTGTAAATTCGTCCTATTACCCTAAAATAAAATTATTCCCTCTCGTTTTTATACCTTTAAAAGGAGTGGGTCCTTCTCCGTTTTCTGTAAATTCGTCCTATTACTCTAAAATAAAATTATTCCCTCTCGTTTTTATACCTTTAAAAGGAGTGGGTCCTTCTCCGTTTTCTGTAAATTCGTCCTATTACCCTAAAATAAAATTATTTCCTCTCGTTTTTATACCTTTAAAAGGAGTGGGTCCTTCTCCGTTTTCTGTAAATTCGTCCTATTACCCTAAATTAAAATTATTCCCTCTCGTTTTTATACCTTTAAGAGGAGTGGGTCCTTCTCCGTTTTCGGTAAATTCGTCCTATTACCCTAAAATAAAATTATTCCCTCTCGTTTTTATACCTTAAAAAGGAGTGGGTCCTTCTCCGTTTTCTGTAAATTCGTCCTATTACCCTAAAATAAAATTATTCCCTCTCGTTTTAATACCTTTAAAAGGAGTGGGTCCTTCTCCGTTTTCTGTAAATTCGTCCTATTACCCTAAAATAAAATTATTTCCTCTCGTTTTTATACCTTTAAGAGGAGTGGGTCCTTCTCCGTTTTCTGTAAATTCGTCCTATTACCCTAAAATAAAATTATTCCCTCTCGTTTTTCTAAGGTTTATTAAACTTTCACCCGGAAGAGATTTTTTCTTTATTACCATAGTTATTATTTTATATATATATATATATATATATATATATAATAACCGTAGGGGTGCCCGGCGTTGTCCGACACGTCATTTATCCATAACCCCCCCTTGACTCGACTCTATGTAGCTTCTGCGTTATTTTTTATGTGACGCTCCACCAAACTGCACCCCCTTAGCGTGTGCTCCTGTGCTCACATTCCGATAAGGATAGAAATTATACACACAGAACATCTACTCAATTATTATGAATTTAAATAACACCGAAAAATATTTATTGGACTCAGATATCGACCGATCAACATGTTTGAAAATTTCCCTCCCCTCGGGGGAGGGGAGGTTAAATTGAAAGATTAATGTCCATAATTAAACTCAGAGACATTCCTCCAACCTCGGTTTATTTGCAAAAATTTTTATGTACTGCAACTCCATCATACCCTTCATGGTTCTCTCCTCCAAATCTATAGGGGTTGTAATTATACACAGAATATGTTAAAAATATGAGTCACTTTGACCTACAATATTTTTTATTAGACACTAATATAGACTGTTTGACATTTTTTTTAAACATTTCTATCCCCGCCCACGTCCGCCCATCCTCTCGCACCCTTTCCACATCCCCCCTTTCAAATCCCTTCCTATGCTATTAAAGGGGAGTTGCCCAACGTGGATTACCCTCATGTAGCCTGTCGCCCTAAAAGAAAAAAATTGATGCAGGTTGAGGGAGTCTGCGAGGGCTACTCTCTCGCAGGCAATACCTGCGATGGATGTTCTCTCGCAGGCCGAACCTTTTAGGAGAGATACGAAGAGGCTACCTTTGGGGATGCCTTTTCCTCTTCGTTTTTGAACTAAGGTTCCCCACAAGCCGAGGCACCTCGGCCTGTTTTAAGAGGTGTATGTTCCGGGGTCACAGACCTAGGGCATACGGTAAGAGTTTTTCTCTGTTCCCATTGGAATAGTCGGCCAGCTGCCTCCTAAACTGGTCGAGGCACGGAGAAGGGAATGCTGCGTCCCCACAGCAAACTCCTCTCCCGCTATCCGAAGGGCGTGGGACAAGGACCCAATGCCCGACCTACCTGATGCTGGTTTTTCTAGGGTTTTTCCTGCATTTCTTTAGGCGAATGCCGGGTAGGATCCTTAAAATATATGCCGGGGGCCCTAGTTAACCCTTGGCTACCTTCCTCTACCTTTCCACATCGCCCCTTTCAAATCCATTCCTATGCTATTAAAGGGGAGTTGCCCAACGTGGAATACCCTCATGTAGCCTGTTACCCTAAAAAAAAAAATTAAATTGTCCTATGTCTAGGAGCATACATGTATGTGCTGCAGATTCATGATTCATCATTACTATTTTATAATTTTTTTCTGCTCCGACATACATTTCTAACGCACAAAAGTCTCCATATTTGGTGTTATTGAAGATGGCGACCATGTTTATTTTTTTCCAAATTATCTTTGCGCAGGTATGATTACGTATTGTTTAATTTTATTACCATTCGATGGAGTATTACTGAAAAAAAATTATACTTTTTATTCAATCAAAATATTTCAGGCTTTATTTCATTACGAAATACGGAACTATATTTTTATGACTCGTGAATGTCCAACGTATGATGTTACGTCACGGTCTCTTGGCACGCAGTAATTTAACACTAAATTATAACATTAACTGTTATGGGAAAATTCGTAAAAAAAATCAACTACAATTTTTTCCATGTTTATTCTAGGGGTTTCTCACCCCCCCCCCTCCGTCACCCCCACAGTACCGCTTCGCGATTTTGGCAGAATATGTATACCAATTTTTGTTGCATTCTGTCCCCGCGTGTTAAAATTTGTATAGAAATTAACGTATATACATACATACATCCATACATACAAATATACATCCTTTTTTATTATATAGACTAGCTGGGTGCCCGGCATTGCCCGAGATGTCATTTATCTACAACCCCCCGATTTTTTTCGTTATTTTTATGTAACGCAACTCGAGCCCCTCTACCCCTAAATGTGTTATCGGCCAGGTTGCATTGTTTGAAAATTCACTAAATTAAATTAGTAGTGTGGTACTTAATTTAGTAATTTTCGAAATTAAATAATTAATTTTTATTTAAATTAAAAACTATTTGTTTAATTTTATTTATTTTTCTGCAAATCAATTTTTTTAATAGCGGAATGATGTTGGCGTTCCCATATTCATCTTCTTCGTATAATCAATAATTACTATACTTACAATTATTACAAACGTAAAATTATAGTCAATCATTTTGTTATTCGTTCCATAAGTTTTCATCTAAAGTCCCATAAACACAACAAAATGGCTGTCTATAATATGAAGAAGAAGAAATAGTATGTGTCTAATGCAGTTCCCAATATTCACGTGCATTTCTTGTTCTCATTTTAAAGTCATGCATCTTAAATGAAATAACTGATAAATTTAACTTCCTGAATAACGCACAGACTCTCACAACGGAAATAATTTTAATAAGAAAGACAGGTTTATTATTAACGCACCAGGTTCTGGATGCTGACGTTTCTGCTGGTCGTTGTTCCTCAACGGCTGTCTGCAGCCTGTGTGGCCGCTGCGTGACGTGTGCTTGGGGTATACCATATATGGACATGCTGCGACCTGATTGGCCGCTGAGGATCGCCTGACATTTACTACGCGGCATGGAAAAACATGTGTCATGGACGCTGTGGTCAGGCGGTCCTCAGCGGCCAATCAGGTCGCAGCATGTCCGACCACTATAAATACCCCAGCACGTGTCACGGAGCGCCATAGTGTGGAGAACGACCATCAGCAACGTCAACGTCGAGAAATCTGCGCGGGGTGCGTAACCGTGAAAAATTTATTAAACATATAAATTGTTACATTAGAAGACGTTGATATAATGTACCACATATGTCACATAATGTATCAATATTTAAATTCGAGATTAACTACACTGTGACCAAGAAGATACATTCAACGATCAATCAACATGAAAATAAAATCAGTCTGAGCAAACGTTGAAAACATCAAAACAAACCTTTCTTCCACTCACAACAGCCTGAATATGTTACAAATATGTACAGAAACGTTTTATGATTAATAATTATTTTAAATTACAAAAATAGTCTGTTTATGGCCGTTAAGGATGTTCATTGTTAAAAACAGACGTGAAAATAAAATATATGACTAATATTTCAGTATAAAGAGCTGACAATTTGCAGAAAAACAAAATAAATTATTCCTTTTAAAATAAATAAAGAATATTTATACACATCACAACATCACAGTTACACAGGTTTTTAAAAATATATATGTCTGGTTCGACAGTTTAATTTTTTAAAAATATAAGAATGATAATCATAATTGGGTTATTGTTTCCTAAACCCTGTAACTTCTATTACAATTTTGCTTCTAAGCTAAGATGATGACTATGCACCAATCATCATCTGTATCTGTGACAGGTCTATTTGTAAAAATATTATCAGATTTATATTAAAATGATCTAATTAATTTGACTATGTCACATCTCAGAAACCTAAACTTTCACAACTTGATTCTATACGTATAGATAATAGATGATTTTTCTCTTCAGTGAGCATTTATTAACAGGAGCTGACTTGCCTATCCTCCACTGATGGTATACCTTAAATGGGATTAAATGGTAATTAAAATTTTAAGACCACTTCTTCAGGACTTATTGTTTATAGATTAATGATGACTATGCACCAATCATCATCTGTATCTGTGACAGGTCTATTTGTAAAAATATTCAAAATTTGATTTGGTTTATAAGAGCTTGACAAATATTGATCTAAATCAGGTGACTGTTGTGACACACAGTGCACATTAATCCAGATTCCATATTTGGGAAGAGCTGGTCAAATTTACATGTGCAATATTTTCCCATTTACCAACTACTGTGTAATGTAGACAATCTTCAGACTGGAAAAATATTCTCATTTAAATATATTCAAATATAAGTTAAAAACATTCCTAGTGAAGAACTGTTATTTTGATGTGAACTGTACTATTGATATGAATACAGTATTTTGTAATGTAATGTAATTTAATATTACCACTTATTTTCTCTTATCATCGCTTGTTTATTCTTCATGATCATGGACACAATATATATTAGGGGGAAAATAAAGCGTTGCTCCAGCTAGCACGTGCTGGGCTGGCTGGGTCCGTTTAAATCGGGCGCTTCTTCTCCTCCTCCTCATTTCGCTCCTCCTCCTCGACGTCGCCGTGGTGGTTCGAGTTCCCACATTCCCCGAGGCTGGCGCTCCTTGTCCCCGAACTTAGCCGAACTCTCCTCTCCTCGCCTTTCCCGTGCTTTCGCTCTGTAGAGACTCGCGCGCGACTACCTACTACCTCTCTCTACCTCTATGCGCGTGTGTGTGCTCCTCCTTCTCGCTGCACACACACACTCACATACATATATGTACGTCCCTCTCACACCTGTGAACTGAGGGGAAAAAAATAAATATATATATATTTAACAGTGCCGACCACGCGGACCCGTGTACACACTACGACGCTCGTTTACGCGCACCTACGCGACGGTATACCTTTTTTTTTATTGGAAAAATCCGTATTGAGTGATAGTGTGAGTTGTTCCTGAGTAGTGGTGGTGGTGGTGGTGTTGTGTGTTTGTGTACCAGTGGAATACTAGTGCTGCCGGAGACATCGCGGTCGCGGATCCTGGTGTTCCTGACCTGCCTTGGCCGACCCCCTCCGAGCTGTCTACGCGTACACATGGTGAGTACATCACACACACACACACACATCTGCATAGGGGACAGGCGCGGGAGAGAGAGAGAGGGAAAAACTAGATCACCACAGTCACTGCTGCAGCTTCATTCAAGAAGAAATCGCCTCTCGGTTGTGCATGGCCTTGGGGGAGCGCTGCTGCAAATTACTACTTTTGTCTTGGGTTGCGTCGTCGACGTCGTCGTCATCGGAGGCGGCGGCGGCGGCTACTTTTGCCCGCTGGCGAAACGTACGGACAACGCGACCTATATTTTTAGGGCAATTTACTTTTGCATGGAGAGGGAAAGAGAGAGAGAGAGGAGGGGGGGAGGATAACGTGGTTGCAAAACGCCGTCGAAAAATAAGTAGCAGTCTCTCAGACGAGGAAGGGGGGAAAAAATAATATCGCGAAACCCAGACGTATATTTATTATGTTACGTAACATTCGTTAAGACCGCGATTCTAAAACAAACAAAAAAAACAACAACATACTTGTGTTGTCATCGTTCTAAGTATTAAATACAGCTGGAAAAAAAAACCCACACACATGTGAATGGCGTTTTAAAGCCCAGCTTATTATTATTTTTTAGACAGGAAAACTCTTAAGAAACAACATAGAAAATATTTAAGCGATATACGAGTAATGTTTTGATCACGATAAAAAAAAAGAATCAACATATTGACAAAGCTGTGTGAACAGATATATATGTTTTTTAAAAAAATGTTGAGCTTTGTAAACATGACCCGCCATGATGTACGAGAGAATTCTTCTGTATTAAAACAATACATCAAAATTTTTTTTTTACAGTGACATGTCAACCATTTTCCATTCCAGTTGATAATACAACATATACATATCAATTTGTTTACATTTTTTCCCATGGCTCCGTTTCCCCAAGTATGTGATTCTGAAATATAACTGATTTTTTTAATTTCTATACTACATGCCATTTCTTCGTTGAAAAACTTTTTTTAAAAAAAAGTCGGCCATGTTTTTATTTATTTTAATGTTTACGTCATTATAAAAGCTATTATTGCATCATATATTGTTTTTTCTTTTACAAATTGTCCGTGTAGTAAATAATTTTTCATTTAATAAATATTTGTACCTTACGTTGTATCCATTTTTTTAAAAAATTTGTCTACTATTTATATTTCGACCCTTTTTAGTTTCAAAAGTTTCTCTTATTAGTTATTCATCGCTTTATGAATATTTATACGTTTTATCGAAATACGATTTATCTGCGGAACGTTAAAGTTTCCAAGGCATTCCATTTATTAATCGTTTATTAAACAAGAGTTCCACACGAAATACGAGCAGACTATTTTCAGTCGATAGTTGTTTAAAAATATTGGACACGCTTTATTTAAGCTTGCGTGAGATTTTCTTCCCCCCCCCTTCCCCCCTTTTAATACAACTAAATGTTAAAACTGGCGAATTCTTTTATGACAGGGTTGAATTGGATTTGCACAGTGATGATGCAAATTAAAAAAAACACTATTGTCTGGGAAAGTGGATTATTACGTAGTATACCACAAGTGTTTTTCAGTTCTCTTTCAAAAGTTGTATTGTAATTACAGAAGGCAGAAAATGTTGAGGGCTGCTTTGCTGAAAATCTATTTAAAAAAAAATATTTCACCGGCGAGGTGCAAGCACGTGATTTATATTTCAGTAGAGAAAAAAAAAATAATAATAAACTACCACATTTCGAAACGAATCTTAGGTTGTTTGGCTGTGAAGGACGTAAAGAACCGTAACGTATCGCGTGTTAACTCGCTCATCGTCATCAAGCGAGGAAAAATAACTCGTACTGACAGGTTGCTGGTACGAACAAATGTGGAAACTTCAGCAATTTTTTTACGTAATATTGGTAAATGTGGTTTATGTTGTAACGTGTACAGTTTTCATACGCTTCAGTACTTGAAAAACTTAAACCGTTTCAATTGAACACTGTATTTCAAATGAAAGATTATATATATATATTTTCTTTCAGTCATAAATGGTTATCCAATACACATACTTAACCCTTGACTGCTGCCTTTCACTACCCTTCCGCATCCCCCCGTTCAGATCCCTTCCTATGTTATTAAAGGGGAGTTGCCACCGCGTGGTTCTTCCTCATGTAGCCTGTTACTCGAAAAAAATTTGTAATAGTTTAATATATAAAAAATCAGTAACCTATATATAGATATATATATATATATATATACACACACAAACAAACAAGCACAGAAACACGAGGCCACGTCAGAGGAATTATTTTTGTTCTTCAAAATAAAAAAAGGTAATTTGACCAATATTTATAGAACTTATGGTAACTCGTCCAGTGAAGTTGAAAATCAATTTATATATATATATATATATTGTAATCATCAGTAATAAATGCCCAGCTCATTGACAACATTTACTCCAAAAGTTTAACAGTATTTCTTTCTTTAATTCGAAACTTATTATATATATATATATGTATGTATTCCTCGTGTATAACTAATTGATAAAAAACGGAATAAAATTATTATCGAACGTTTCAAAGTCTCAGTACCCCCCCCCCTATTTTTTGGTTTATTTCGACCAAGATTGCCTCGAAAAAAATATATATTTCAAAGAATTCTGTTCTTTTCGATACATTGAACTACGATTTTACATCGGCAAATAATGTTTTAAAACCTGACCTAATACAATTTTTTCGGTTTTTAAGACAGCTGAAATTTTCGTTTAATCTAATAATGATATATATATATAAATATATATGTATTTTTACTAATTTTTTTGGGTGTAATCAGGCTATTTATAGGGTAATCCACATAGTGGCAACTCCCCTCTTATAGCATAGGAAAGGGATTTGAAAGGGGGAATGTGGAAGGGTGGAGGAAGGTAGCCAAGGGTTAACTAGGGCTCCCGGGCTATGGTTTAAGGATCCTACCCGGCATTCGCCTAAAAGAAATGCAGGACAAACCCTAGAAAAACCTGCATCAGGTAGGTCGGGCATTGGGTCCTTGTCCCACGCCCTTCCGATAGCGGGAGAAGAGTTTTCTGTGGGGACGCAGCATTCCCTTCTCCGTGCCTCGACCAGTTTAGGAGGCAGCTGGCTGACTTTTCCAATGGGAATAGCGAACAACTCTTACCGTATGCCCAAGTTCTGTGACCCCCGGAACATACACCTCTCAGAACAGGCCGAGGTGCCTCGGCTTGTGGGAACCTTAGTTCAAAAACGGAGAGGAAAAGGCATCCCCAAAGGTAGCCCCTTCGTATCTCTCCTAAAAGGTTCTGCCTGCGAGAGAATAGCCCTCGCAGGTCTCTTGTATTTCTTCTAATGAGAAAACTAATAATAAATACACATCAGCCAATTTTAAGAGAGAGAGAGAGAAAAGGAGAATTTATTAAATTAACAACGTTTCATCCCATAATTTGTGATCTCATGAGGTTCCACATTTTTTAATTTTTTTTTGACGGATTTGTCATTCTAAATTTGAACCTGATGAGGTCGCAAATTAAGCGTTGAAACGTTGTTAATTTAATAAATTCTGTTTTTTTTCTTCTTCTGACTTAAAATTGGTTGATGTGTATTTCTTTATTGCTTAAATAATGTTATGTTTTTATAAGTTACGTAGTAAGACCTCTAGACATTTTATTTTAGTTTATTTTTGATTCCCTTGGTAGTAATTTTTTCACATTTTTAAAAGTATTATTTGGAAAAGATGTGTGAAGAATTCTGAACTTAGAGTCTTTGACATTTTTATTATGGTTTACTACACTAAATTGATTTATTTTATTTTGAATAACAAAAATCATTCCGCTGACGTGGTAATGATGACGTAACAGGTGGCCTCGTGTTTCCGTGCTTGTGTGTGTGTGTGTGTATATATATACATATAAGTCGTGTATGTGTGTGTGTGTGAATGTGGCCTCTGTAACTTTGTGTCGTGACTACTAGGAACTTATCTACATAGATAGCAGGAAGCGCTTCAGGGCTGCCAACGCAATCCGCGGGGGGAGACAAAAGAACCTGCTGTTAAACGCCCTCGGGCTCGTCTCTGCAATGGTCCACCTCTTTGTCTCTCAAAATAAAATGGGTTCCTCTTTATTTCTCTGTCCCGCAGAAATCTATAGAGCGGGAAAACACTCACATGCAACAGAGAAAACAACACTATCAAATCTGACAGTCGGAAACGAGAAGGAAAAAATTAGATCGTGGAACTAGAGAGAAAAAAACAACGGTTTTATCGAAATTAAATGTATTTATATGATAATTAGTTTAGTCTAACGTATTGGACTCTTATTTTTTAAAATATGTTCTCTACTAATATACTTCACAGTTGTCGCACCATCAATTGATTTATTCGTTGATTCCATATATACAATATTTTTACACAGACTCACATGAAACGTACAAAACAACATACAACGTCGCCTCGATGTTCTCGTGGGATTATGATATAAAACCTCCTGGTTTTTTATAATTATAAAAATAAAAATAAAGACTGGGCGTAGAAAATGAATACAGTTTTCCCGATAATGGAAGTGAACGTCACCGAAACGTCGCGAATACAACTGTTAACTCGGTCAGAAAGCCCGAGAAGACTTTATTAATTATAAAAAATATTCAAATATTATTTTGGAGCACCATTCGGAGTTTTATTATTCCATATTAATCGTCTCTATAATAAAAATCGTTTACTAATACAAATAAAAATTAAGTATTCGTCGAATAGGAGAAAAGAGTGCCTTTACTACGCGCCTGTTAGTCGATAATTTATAATTAAAAAAGAGCATATTAAAACACAGTCAGTGTTGAGGACCAGTGTGCATCCAACGTCCTTGTTATAAAACGAGAATTTCAATTTTAAGCAGAGACTCCCCTTTAATAGAATAGGAAGGGATTAAAAAGATGGGGGATTCGGTAAGGTAGCCAAGGGGGTTCACTAGGGGCCCCCAGGACTATGATTTAAGGATCCTTCCATTGCATTGGCCTTAAAGTGATGCAGGGGAAATAAAAAACCCTTTTAAAACCTGCATCAGGTAGGTCGGGCGATTGGTACTTGTCCCACGCCCTTCCGATGGCGGCAAATGTCTTCATAATATATTTTTAATACATTAATTTTCACCTGTAAATAATATTAGAAAATTATGAAAATTTAAAAAAACCTTTTTAGACATTTTAAAATATTTTATTTAACACTTTAACGATGAAATTAACGTCGTTAAAAAGGTTAAATAAAATACTCTAAAAAAATGTCTGAAAATGTCGTTAATTTATTTTCAATCAGAATATTGAATAACAGGATTGATGACAGCTGCTGTAATTAATTCAATTAATTATATTAAAAATAATAAACGAAAATATAGTATTTAATTTTAGTCTCTCGAATATAGAACCCTAGAACAACGGTACAAGAAATCTAGACAAGTCTTATACTGTTATTTATTTACATCCCTGCAGCCTAAAATGTCTTTCTTTTAGTAGACATTCATTAAATTCCACACAACGTTTCTGGGATCCTTGTTCCCTTTCCGTCAAGGTGCTAAGAAGAGCCTAGAGCGACACAACTGCACTAGTCAGGTTTTTTTTAGTGTCGTCAACTGACCAGTGCAGTTGTGTCGCTCTAGGCTCTTCTTAGCAACCTTAACGGAAAGAGAACAAGGATCCCAGAAACGTTGTGTGGTATTTATATTTACCTTTTTTTTGTTGGTCTGTATTTGGCTATCTTCCTAATTCATTATTTTCTATCAGACGTAAATTATTTTCATTTATTAAATTCCTCTTGGAAAAATTACCGTTGGCATATGACAACATTAAAACCGAATAAATACTCCGGTGCAACATAAAACAACTAAATTTTATTTTCAACCAAGCGAAAGTGCTATATATATATATATATATATATATATATATATATATATCCGCGTTGATCATAATTAGTCGTAGAAAGTCTCTAATTAATTTTTAACGGCTTCCTACGCCGAGGATAAGTCGTCAGGTTGCTTCAAGGTAATTGATTTCATTCCATTTTTTTTATTTTGTTGTAAATAAGGGTGTTTTTTTTTTAAAAAAATAATTATAATATAGAAAAAAGTAAACCGCTATTAAACATTAAAAATACCTGATTTATTTTTGGCGTTTGAATGGAATGTTATGAACTGGTTGTGAAGTATTTTCCTTTCCAGTGTTTTTAAATAATTTTTTGCAACCCCTTTCTTTTATTTGATCAAGTCTATTTGGGAAGGAAATTTCAGTCCCTTATCTCTGATAACGTTCTAAAATAAATAGACAGTTTTATTGGTTTCCAATCGTTTAGTTTCTGAGCTCTGATAGTTTTTTTTTTTTTTGGCATCCGATTTTATCTAATGGAATTGACTTGTCATGTTTCAGTAATTCCATTAGCTGCGTGCTGAGTATTTAGTGGCTGAATTTCGCTTTCTAAAGTGTGTATGTGTGTGTGTGTGTGTGTGTGTGTGTGTTTGCAGCTGCTGGTTGTTCCGCTGTAGGAGGTGGTAGGGATAGAAGAGGAGGAGGGGAAGCTATATCGCGAAACGCTAAGAATGGAGCAAGGCCGACCACTGGGTGACTGAACTGCACAACTCGGAAGACAGCCAGACTCTCTATTCTGCCATTTGAAATGTGGCGTCGAGAAAATTTATGGACGTATTCAGTTATTAAAAAAGTTTTTACCGTTCGAGGATAAAGCTCAACAGGTCAAAATGGCAAATAGTCATCCGAAATTAAAAAGCGATTAAATAATTGGAAAAAAAAAGAATGTATAAGACGGACACGAATGGACTCCAAAATGGCATCCACAATTGGAGAAAAACATTCTCGAGTTAAAGACAGAGGTAGAAGGAACAACTCCTACAAGAGAGTGAGGAGGAAGGTGTACGACTTTATTACTATCAACGAAATATTTTTTTCGGTAAAACACACACACACAAACATTGATTGTTTTTCCTAATGAACTTCCAGATAAACCAAGTCAAACCAGTCTCTCTGTATGTTTATAAGAAATTCAAGTAAAAAGATAACTAAAGAAGACGACCTTGAAGACGGCCATTCTTTCCCCTTTCTTGAAGCCACAGTCATTGATATATAGAAAAGGTCTCTTATTGACAGACTGACAATTTACGGAATTATTATTATTATTTATTTCTTTAGGGCAACAGGCTACATGAGGGTAATCCACATGGTGGCAACTCCCCTTTAATAGCATAGGAAGGGATTTGAAAGGGGGGATGCGGAAGGGTAGAGGAAGGTAGCCAAGGGTTAACTAGGGGCCCCCGGGATATAGTTTAAGGATCCTACCCCGTCTTTCGCCTAAAAGTAATGCAGGGAAAACCCTAGAAAAACCTGCATCAGGTAGGTCGGACATTGGGTACTTGTCCCACGCCCTTCCGATAGCGGGAGAAGAGTTTGCTGTGGGGACGCAGCATTCCCTTCTCCGTACCTCGACCAGTTTGGGAGGCAGCTGGCTGACTGTTCCAATGGGAATAGCGGCCAAATCTTACCGTATGCCCAAGGTCTGTGACCCCGGAACATACACCTCTCAAAACAGGCCGAGGTGCCTCGGCTTGTGGGAACCTTAGTTCATAAACGGGGAGAGGAAAAGGCATACCCAAAGGTAGCCTCTTCCTGTCTCTCCTACAAGGTTCTGCCTGCGAGAGAACATCCCTCGCAGGTACTGCCTGCGAGAGAATAGCCCTCGCAGACCGACGAAATTATTTTCGACCAATTCCCAGATAAATGGTGATTATACAAGGCCACACACAGAGAGAAAGAGAGAGAGAGAGCGAGAGATATAGGGAGGGGTAGGGAGAAGGAAGAGAGAAGGGAGAGAGGGAAGGGGGAGAGAGAGAAGGGAGAGAAAGAAGGGAGAGAGAGAAGACAGAGAGAAAACAGAGAGAAGGGAGAGAGAGAATGGAGAGAGAGATAAGGGAGAGAGAGAGAAGGGAAAGAGAGAAGGGAGAGATAGAAGGGAGAGAGAGAGAAATATTTATATAACAACACTGGTTGTGCAGTCATTTTGGATCTACTTTCCGTGTTGTAGAAAAATTGTAAATCATTTTACAAAAAAAGATTTTTGTATATCGTTTTCATTACGTGCTGCTGCGCAAAAGATCCGCCATTTACTGTACTGACAACCCTGAAAAAAAAATCCCTTGAACGGAAAATGAAACTTTTGTTAATTTTATGGCTTGACTCAAAGTAACCACCTGTAATTTTTAACTTAAGACGAATAAAGGTTCGTTGTGTGTGAATAATTACTTTTCTGCATTCTGACGACATTTCCTAAGGACTGTAAGCAATTTAGGTGATTTAGATTAAATATAATTAAATTTGATACGGAGGAGTGGAGCATTAAATAATATTATATATCGACTTTTCAAAGCGATTCGTCGAGATCTCGCAAGATGAAAAATTAACAGGAGATTCTCTTTAACTTGAGGATTGTTGTTAGATGAAGATATTTAAGTTTGTTTTTTTACAACTGTAAATTATTTTATAAAACCCGTATAGTTTAATAAAATCTTACCAAGGAAGATTTCTAGAGTCGAAAAAGGGTCATGTGATGAGAAACTAAATTAACATCACCGCCTCGTTCTCGCTGTATTCACCGAAATAATAATTTATCTACAAAACTTTCCTCCGAAATCTGGCTTGAGGGCGAGCAACGCAAAACGTAGAATTAATTTCTGGAAAACCAACATCGCAGGGTAATTAACACACATTTCCGAATGTGTGTGTGTGTTTGCACAGAGAGAAACCGCCATTTCTCTCTGAGTCGAGAACAGATATACAATCAGTTGCATGGAATAAGTTAGTGCACGGTCGTGCATACCTTTTCTTTTAGTTTCCATGAGGTGATAATTTTTTTTTCCTCTCTTTCTCTTAAAAATATTCGCTTCAAACTGAGCTCGCTGAATTTCCATCGCGTGGCACGGACTTCGCAAAATATCGATCCTGGGCAATTCGAGCCACTAAATTTTGCGGTGACACGAAGAGGGTCATCAACGTGCTGCTGTACTGTTTGACAAAGAACAAATTAATTTTGTGACGTATTCTCAGTTTAGTTAACGAAATTATTCACTCTTTTCAATTATTTACCAAATTTTAAAATCAAAATTTAAAAAAAATAAAATCATCCAATTGGGCGTTTGACGAACAAGTTGATTATGACGATCGAGTTATACTTAGGTACATATATATTTACGAATCTCAAGAGTCTGTCTTACGAGTGCAATTACACATGAGAGCAAGGAAATTTTATTCTCAAGTTTGTTGGTTTCTGATCAAACTTCTTTTTTTTTTAGGGCAACAGGCTACATGAGGGTAATCCACGTTGCGCAACTCCCCTTTAATAGCATAGGAAGGGATTTGAAAGTGGGGGGGAATGCGGAAGGGTAGAGGAAGGTAGCCAAGGGTTAACTAGGGCCCCCGGGCTATATTTTAAGGATCCTATCTGGCATTCGCCTAAAGAAATGCAGGGAAAAACCTGCATCAGGTAGTTCGGGGCATTAGGTACTTGTCCCACGCCCTTCCGATAGCGGGAGAGGAGTTTGCTGTGGGGACGCAGCATAACCTTCTCCAGTTTAGGAGGCAGCTAACCGACTGTTCCAATGGGAAAAGCGAACAACTCTTCCCGTATGCCCAAGGTCTGTGACCCCGGAACATACACCTCTCAGAACAGGCCGAGGAGCCTCGGCTTGTGGGAACCTTAGTTCAAAAACGGAGAGGAAAAGACTGCCCCAAAGGTAGCCCGTTCGTAATTTATTTTTCCAACGTCTATTTGTATCAGCAAGATACTCGTTAATTTGCAGGAGAGGCTGGAATTACAGATACACTCTGGACTATATCGGACAGAGATGACGTCACGTCATACGTCATACGGCGCGCCCCGTCCAAACGTCGGTAAATGGACTACACTTTTCTCAGTGTTCTAATATATATATATGTATATATATATATATATATATATATATATATATAACAAAATTAATATCTCATTAGAAGAAAAATCTTAAAATAATTTGGTAATAGTGTTTTGAATAAATTAGCAATCAAAAAAATAGGAATCAATCGCTACAATATTTGAGGCCATTCTCATTACGTAAAGCTCATGGAGCATGAATGAACGAATTTTTTTACTCTCCTACAATGATTATTATAATATTCATCGATACTTAATTTTAACCTTTACATATATAAACTATATATACTAAATATAATGTAAATATTAAAATGAAAAAATAAAACGTCTGACTGAAAATTAATAATAAGAAAGATAGCAATATACAGACAACTGAAGTTCCTTCATGGTTTTTTTTTAATAAATTATTTGGTAACTTATTTATCGATAAGATTTTATCGCTGTTACAGACATATTCAATTCAAGTATTGGCTTTAGAATCCTGAATGGGGTTTTGGCCTTCTCAACAGTATTATTCCATTCTCCCTCTATCATTCGTCCTCATATCCGCGTCAAACTCCGTCTGTCCATCGTAACCGTGGTCTTCCTCTCGTTCTTCGTCCCTCCAGTTTCCACAACATAATTTTCTTAGGTGTTCTGTTCTCAACCAATCCTCATCACATGTCAAAAACCATGCGATTCTTCTACTCCTTACGTACCTTAAGATATTTGCTTGATTAATCAGATTGTTACAGACATATATGAACGTTTTAATACAGTGATGTTTACTTAAATGCTTTTATCGTTTTGAGAAACCCTGAATATAATTTGTCCCTTGTTGGTTAAATCCTTTTCTTCTTAACATTGTTGGTAGGTGGGCCGAGGGAGAGTTTTCAGAAATTAATGGGTTAGGATGTTTGTTGGATCTACGCAGTTGTTGACTACTGAATAATTTCTTTCGTCAAGTGTAGAAGAAAAGAGCCTAGAGAGACACAACTACACTAGTCAGTTGACAAAAAAAAAGCTTTTGGGGTTTTGTTAACTGACTAGTGCAGTTGTGTCTCTCTAGGCTCTTGATTTTTTTCTGCACCAGGCTCCCAGAAACGTTGTGTGGTATTTATATCATCACTTCTTTCATATTATTAATAATGCAAATATTTTAGAGAACCACTTCTTTGTGGTGCGTCCACGAATAACTCGTGGCCAACTTTTCGCCAGAATCCTCCACCAAAGTATCGGCCAAACACAACAACAATAATAATAATAATAATTAAAAATCCTCGTTCCTTTTTTTTTAATGAAATAAAAGTTCATCCTGTGGTAGATAAAATTTCTATGTTTAAATTTAGCACATCAACTCCCTTCAAATTCTTTTACAAGTTTCAAGGAACTGTTGATTTAATTTTTAATAGATAAACTTTTAATATTATGAAATTAAAATTGTGATGGAGTTAATTAAAGCACTTGCCATAGCATCATCCGTTGCTCAGATAAAGAGCGTAATTTTAACGTTACGTAATTTGTTTATTGAAAAAAAAAACCTTGACATGTGGAATTATCATTTGATTTCCTTACGAGCCATAAACGTTCCGTTTTGTTTTTCCAACTGACGATCCTTTCGTTGGTTGCGTAATTTCAATTTTCATAGATCGTCGTGTAGTTATTTAGGGGAAAAGACAATTTCCTGCGCTCCTAGTTTGCAGAGCTTTCAATATGTAACTTGTAAACTTGTTACCATGCAAATTTCTCATAATAGTTTAAAACTTTATATGAGAGAACTCTTACCTTACCCGCCTTCCGCTTCGGGGAAACTATTGCTGCCGTACAAGTCAAACATGGATCAGTAAACCGTAATATATATATATATATATACACGAGACAGTTAAACCTTCTTCTTCTTCTGGAGAGCTCTTCTGCGAGTCAGTTCTTTTAATTTCCTGTTGCCGTAACCTTAGCCTTACGTCAGCCATATAATTTGATTTAATAATCCTATTATATGACACGTAAAACTCGTTGCATGGAAATTGAGGGGGGGGGGGCATTAATCCACGATAAGTTCACTAAAATCACGCCGATGTCATTTTCATAGTCAACGTTACTTTAGGTAGTAGCATTTCTATTTGTGTGCGTATTCCATTAATCCTTGACTCGAGGGAACTGGTTTATAAAAAAATTATTTTGAAATATTGACTGAGAACAAGGGAGAGCAAAAAGAAGGACAACACCTCATCTCTTGGTTTATGAAACATTTATTTGCAGGAAATATTTATAAATGCTTTTCCGATTTTGTTTTACTTGTTTTACGTTAAGATTTTTTTTTATCCATTTAAATTTCCTTAGTCTTCAGTTACCGCCATGAAATTATTTAAACAGAAATTAAATTGAGGTCTACTTTCCGCCGTAATATATTTTATCGAGCAGTTTAACTGCACGTAGATGCACGCGTGTTTTAATTTTACTGCGTTTCTGCCCCTTTCAGATCTGCAACCCCTTTGACGGGTTCGGCGCCTCAGTCATTTCTGCGAATATACACACAAGAAGTAAAAAAAATCCAAAGATTAAAATATCAACAGGTGTTACACATCTTTTGTGAATTAAAAATTCGATCCTCTGAACCATATTTGTTTATTTTGTAGTAAATTACATATTGGGTAGATTCCCCATTACTTTGAAAGACAAGAAGCTTTGCGTATTAATAATTGAATATTTTTCTAAATTATAAAACACATTTTTTTATGAGGGACAGGCTAATTTAATAACAAAGAAAGGGATTTGGAACCGGTGGGAAGGGACGCGGAAGGGAGACAAGGGAAGCCAAGAATTTACCCGGGCCCCCGGCTTTATTTTATTTAGAAAAAAACTGCAGCAGGTACCTCGGTCTCTCTTTTTGGTACTTGTCGCAACGTCATTCCGATGTATGGACCCAGAATTCCCTTGATCCCCGCCGCGACCAGTTTAGGAGGCAGCTGGCCGACTGTCCCAATAGAACACCTCTCAAATCTGACCGAGGCAACTCTGCTTGATGGGGACCACCTGCGATGTAATACCATAATAACGTAGATTTACTGAATGAATCCGCTAAGTAATATTATCTTCGTTTTTTTTCAAACAGGTGGAGAGGCTGACGTCACCATCAAACGACGCAGTCTCTAATATTTTTAGAGATGAATTTCAAAAAAACACCTAATTATTTCTTGACTCGTTAAACATTTAGATTTCCGGAATAAAATTATAAGCAATAAGGTGGCCTTCAATAAATGCGTACGGGAAACCCAAACTGGGGTGGTCTTGACTATCGCGAAATCTCGTGGGACCTTTGGCGAAATCGCTGGAGATTGTGGCGATACATCAACAAGAATGAGAAATAGATATTGATGCATAAAAGTGTATGACGTGAATTAACAAACCGAGAAATAAGACAAGATTGGATTTCTTAAGAGAATACGTCTTGGATTTTTTTTTGGTATTAGGAAACAAGTCTGGGAAATTTGCATGCAGTCGTAAAAGCGTTTGTGTTTTTTTTTTGATGACGCAGAATCGGTTCCCTTTCTCATTCGAGTGCAGTTGTTTCTCAAGAGCGAGGTTCTTGTTGTTGTTTTTTTCAGCTTTCTCCCAGACTGTCGTGTGATTGTGTACGTCTAGCCGTAAATGGCGGAGAGCGCTCTGACCTCACCTCTCCCGTCCGTCTCAATCCTTTCTTCATCCTCTCTCTCTCAGTCGTCAACATTTTCCATGACACGTCTCGTAAAGATCTCTTCGGTTGCAAAACAAAGCGAGCTAAATTCGTGCTTTCACCGTGGGTGCTCTCAAGTGCTAGTATTGCGGCATTTCAAAGAACGAACTGTGCTTCTGTTATATCAACTTTAACGTCGTGGTGATTCTCGACCGTACCGCTTTTTGTAGCGTATTAAATAATAATATGCATGTTGAAGAATGTAAAATTGAAATTACAGAGACCTCGACACTGAACTCTCTGGAATGTTCTGTCATTAGGAAATTTATTTAGACGCGGATTTCTCTGGCTCTGGCTCGTGTTAACCTTTCCTTTCCCCTGAGGACTTACGAGGGTTTCACTAACCTTAAATCACTCAAGCACTTTTACTACATATTTTTACTTTTACAGCAAACAGTTCCACTAATATATGACTTCTTATACTCCTGATTGACATTTAAGTATTTATTTCTCAATATTCTATTACACAGTAATAGGGGTGAATTTCTGTCTGTGGTGCAGAATGGAAGCAATTTTATTTACAGGTACTTTAATGAAAAAAAAATTCAGATGAGTACGGTAGAGAAAACTGTAAGTTAATTATTTTACTAATTCATAATAAGGATGATAGCCGAATACAAAAAAATAAGGGATAATATAAATGCCAGACTATCGTTTCTGGGACCCTTGCTCCTTTCTTCAGGTGCTAAGAATAGCTATAGAGTTTTTTTCAACTGACGTGCAGTTGTGTCGCTCTAGGCTCTTTGCTTCTTATTATTAATTTTCAATCAGACGTAATTTTTTCATTTTATAAATTCACTGGGGGTTTTAATTTAATTTTCTGGCACAACGTGGAAATACTATTTTTTTTATTAAAAAAAATTATTCTTCATAGTTCTGCGACCTTCTAGAAGGTTCTTCAGAGGTAGATACGCATGGATACCGTCACCAATCCGTTTAGCGATCCTGCAAAACGATTGATTCGTCAGTTATCTTTTATTTGCACATATCACCACCTCACTTTCAGAGAAATTTTCAGGCCGGATTTTATTAATGTTGCTCCTGGGAGGTCGAGACTGTTATACTACAAAGGTCGTGAGATATAGCAAGTGGAAGAGTGAAGGATAAGTCATGCAGGTGAATAAATCACAGCATTTTGCTGAGCTCTGTTTAAGAGGGTCTGCATTTGCTAGAATCCCCCATTGAGCTCTTCTACAGTAACCCGCCCCTTCCTCCTGCACAAAGTCGCAGACTAAAACGTAAACTCCCCCCCTAAATCACCCCGGAATTACATAACTCTAACCCCCCTCCTACCAACTGGCACTATATACTCCCGTTCTTCCCATCTTCCCCCATAACCTCATTAAAACTTCTCAAACTCGAAGTTTCCACGATGACCAGATTGATCCCTAACACTATGTTGACTAATATGTTAAATATGTGGTAAACAAGTTGGTCGGATTCTCTCGTCTCTAACTTGGAATGACAAGGCTCACATCCAAAACCTCAAGTTTACATGGGAAATATTTACAAATTGTAAATAGTTTTATTATGTTATTATCACAACTGTAAAGTCTCCGGACTGTAAGTTAATTTTAATAATAATTAAAAAAAATTGCTGCGATCATAACTGGACGTGACCCTGCTGGCGGCTAAATTTGTGATCCGAAGCCTCTAGTCACGGACATGAGAAAGTTTTAAAATTTCGGTTGGGTAATTTTAGGATTAATTACACTGAAATTGACGCCAGGACTGTTTACTTGCTATCAGTCCAGCAACCGAGACTCTGTGAATGGTTGGAGCAAAAGACATATCTCAGAAATGGGGAATTTTCTAAGGAAGAATAGTGTAGTAGCGTGGTGGTCGATTTTATTGTTACAGTAAACAATCGCTTCGTTACTGGTATTTTAAAACCACTCATTTCTGGATTCGTTACGTATTCACTGGAACGTTACATTGTTGGTCGGACTCCTATTTTCCGAAGGCTGCCCTCCTCTTAAAAAAAAATAATTACCAGAGACAAGAAACATGCAAAACTGTGTAATTGAGGTTCTTCTATCTGCACGAAGATGACCCTTTTGCCTCCCCCCCCCCTCTCCACCACATTTAAGATCGGAGTAAGAGGAAATGTGTTCGTGCAGGAGTCTCTCTATGTATGTATGTGTATGTGTGTGTGTGTGTGGTGTCTTTGATTTTTGGGGGGAGAATTCAACCTCTTATTTTGTTAGAAGAAATTACCTGAGAACAACAGCACCCGTTGATTCCCACAAATGCGCTGTGCTGGACGGATCCATACACGCCGCCCGAAATCTCGCGACTTCCAAGGTCGCCCAGTTTGGAAAAGTGCTGCTTCCTCCGCAAGAGTTCCGACGAAATCAATCCAAATCAGCAGCACACCTGCAGAGTCCAGAAAAGGGTGAATTTAGCTCATTAATATATACCTCTTGGGCAGCGTGTATGGTCCATCAGCGCGTCATCAATCCTCATACAGGAGTGTTTTAAATGATTATATACACTACGGCCCTCATCCACGCTTATGCCACCTGCCAAAAAAAAACAACTACAGTAAGATCATAATTTTTCCTTTGTAAATAAAAATACCATCTTGTGACTCCACAAATATTTTATTATAACATCAGGATTTTCAGTTTCACCCTGAACCGAAAATTTTGGATTTTTTTTTATATTCACCGAAAATCGGCCTCGGTCTTCCTTTCACTGAGGTCGCGTGTGTTGAATCGTTTTTGTAGGTCTCAAGTCTAACGGACCTGGGGAAATACGTCAGATAAGCCCTAGGCCAATAACAGGACAAGAACACATCCTAACCGGTCCTCTATGGTTTCTGCTGAAACTATGGCCAACGTTCCAAAAATAAAATTAAAAAAGCCAAGGGGAGCTCTGAAAGAGTATCGAGTGATAAATTAAATTTTAATGAGGCTAAACCCTTCAAATTTTTTTTTTCACTAAAATAACCTTGAAATTTTAGTAAGTATTTATCCGGTAAATTAATTTAGTTCAGAAAAAAAGACTAGATCCATTATTCTCGTAGTGTCCACATTGTCCTCATTTCTCAGATTTATTTTAGTGTAGTCTCTTAGGGTATGGGTCCTAGTTTTATTAAAATGAATTTGCCCAGTTTATTTAAATTTTCTTGCCCTTGAATACCCAATTTTTTAAATCAATATTCGACTTGTTTACACTTTTAAACTGCTTCCAAAATCGAATCAAAGTGGTAGAAACGTTTCTGTTAATTATCGATAATATCATCGTCTGGTTTAAACCCCATGGATTTACCATTATTTTTGCCCCCTAGTACTTTCTGATTATTTATGAAATGTTGTACAGTTAAATAAAATTTTCTTCTCAGTTTATACAAAAATAAAATTAATAACACCCGCTTCTCTGACGTCAGGTCTTTTATTTGCGGGTTTTCTATACATCCCTGGTATTTATTTATTTTTCCTCGCCATGTTTAGTGTACAAAAAATAATATCAGTAATAATTAACTTTAATTCATCTTTAGCGAAAGCCTGCGAGCGATGTTCTCTCGCAGGCAGAACATTGTAGGAGAGATGCTGGGGATGCCTTTTCCTCTCCGTTTTTGAACTAAGGTTCCCACAAGCCGAGGCACCTATTTTGAGAGGTGTATGTTCTGGGGTCACAGACCTTGAGCATACGGTAAGAGTTGTTCGCTATTCCCATTGGTATAGTCGGTCAACTGCCTCCTAAACTGGCCGAGGCACGGAGAAGGGAATGCTGCGGCCCCACAGCAAACTCTTCTCCCGCTATCTGAAAAGCGTGGGACAAGTACCCAACGCCCGACCTACCTGATGCAGTTTTTTTTAGGGTTTTCCCTGCATTACTTTTAGGCGAATGCCCGGTAGGATCCTTAAACTATAGCCTGGGGGCTCTAGTTAACCCTTGGCCACCATCCTCTACCCTTCCGCATCCCCCCTTGCAGATTGTGCTATTAAAGGAGAGTTGCCACATTGTGGATTACCCTCATGAAGCCTGTTAACCTAAAAAAAAAACATCTTTACTATAGATTTAAATTTATTTTTACCTTTCATTCGTCCTATATTGATGCAGTAAGACATTTAAAAAATATGTATTAATTTAAATTTGTCTCAGTAATTACGTTAATAATGAAATACAATTATAATTACATTCAAAATCTAATATAAAAGCATATTTAATTATAAATTAAACTTAAATGTGTAATTAAAGTACATTAAGCAGGGTGAAAATGAACATACAGAGGAGGAAACAAGAAAACAGTAATAATAATAATAAATTACTTAAGGGGCGATACAGTCATAATTCCTTTACTCCGTTAACTTGTGAAATTGGAAACTGATGGGACGGAACTTTTAGATTAGCCAATTAAAGGAAGTTTCTCGACGACGACAAAAAAGATTGTATAATTCGACCCTTAATTTATTCTTGAGAAGTGGCCCCGCGACCCTTTTCAAAGTTAAAAAGATTTTTCTCTATTTGTTTGGTGACTGCCTTTTCATTTCACTACAAAAAGAAATTTACTTTATTACCCTCCCTCCCCCCCTCTTGGAATTCCCTTAAGAAATTCGCTCAAATGGCGATTGAGATTTTGCACGGACTTGAGATAAATATTTTTCTCAATATAAGCGTTTCCCGTAATTTTACTTACTGTGAAAATACTTGAACTCACGTTTGATTAACTAACTCTTTTGTAAAGAGAACTGTTATTTCACTATTGTGGTGAGAAAAAAACCCGTCATTTTATGGGTGACTTTCGAAGTTTTTTTCTAATAATTTCCTTAAAAAAAATTTTTTTCCTCGTACCTTCATACCATTAATTTTTATTTTCCGGTTTATGTAACGTATATAATATTTTTATTTATTGTTTATAATCACGTCACCATACTATATTCCTCTGATTGCTGGTCATCTCAAATTTTAATTTTTAATATTCACTGTGATGTGCAAATAAATTATAATTATCGCTACTTATTTTGGATTACTCATCTTGTTGTGATTATTAATTTTCCCGCGGTGTTCTTTATGGTTAGTAGATTACATTACTGTAAGAGATGAATGAGGTGTCGATGAAGAAAAAAAAATATTGGCAGCAATGCCTGGATAGGAAATTATAATAATAATAATCTGTGGCAGATGAAGGATTTTATAAATTAATTTACACCCAGTATTTCCTCAATAGTCAGTATATATATATTAAAATATACTTCTGTTTTTTTCCCCCAATTTCCAATTGAGTAAGACGTAGAGGAACTTTGTCTTATCTTCTGTCAATGTTGAAATAACTTCTCTTATTTTTTTTTTACTATATTAATCTTGCCCTTCATCTCTCCCTTATCATCGACATGTGTTCAATTTGCTACTTGACCCCAAGAAGCTGCTGTTGTTAAGCTCACGAAGCGGATTTTAAATTGATAACTTTATGGAACTCCATTTCAATATTTATATATATATATATATATATATATATATATAAACCCTGAGATGTTATTTTAAGATCGCGTTACAAATATCTTCAGATTGACTTCGATTCGGCGTCACATTTGAAGGAAGAATAAAAAGAAAAACCTGGCACAACATGTGTGAATCTGTTATTTATTGTAATGATTATAAATAAATAGTAATTGTGAAGGTAGTTTTCTCAAATAATAATGAGGCTTAAACCAAATATATAGATAGTTTATATTTTCACAGGATAAAATTTTTCGACATATTATATGACACATAATATCGATAAATACTATCGATATCTAGGTTCCTATGTTAGGACTCCACAGATATATATATATATAATTATATATATATATATATTACAATATATATAATTATTACAATATATATGTATATATATTGTAATAATTAAAAGTATTATTATTAATTTGAATTAAATTGCCCCACGTTGGGGAAGACCAAGTGTAATAATTATATAAAGAGCGTAATTAAAAAAATTATTATTCATTATAACAAATTAATTCATAAAAGATACAATTTATTAGCCCTAGGTTGGCACGCCGAATTCAATCAAAATTTAGAAACCAATTTTTTTATTATATAATTTGTGGCGTTCAAGGGTAAAATACAAACTTTTATATTTTACAGACAATCAAATTTGATAACTATTCTTCTCATAATTGTCGATTATACCAAAGCATTTAGCAAAATAGAGACTGGTGAAACAGTTCACAGTAACGATTCATATTCCTTGAGATTTATTTATTTTTGGTTGTAATTTAAGGTAAAAATCTTCGTACTGTCCTTGGTGTTTATATATAGACACGGATGAAGCTATTTCTTTTGTGAATTATACTGAATATTCCCAGTCTTATTATAATGCCCAATAATTTGCGTACAATGGTGACACACCGCGACGTCCAAATTTACACCTGGAGGAAGCCGTCTTTTCCCTGACCTTGTCTCTCTCTCTCTCTCTCATCACACACACACACAAAGGTTGTGCATTATATTTGCAGACATGTGGGTCTACGTGGACAAGGTCTCCGAGGGCTATTCTCTCGCAGGCAGTACCTGCGAGGGATGTTCTCTCGCAGGTAGAACCTTGTAGGAGAGATACGAAGGGGCTACCTTTGGGGATGCCTTTTCCTCTCTCTGTTTTTGAACTAAGGTTCCCACAAGCCGAGACAGTATTTCGTAACATATTTTACCTTTTAACCTTTCTCTCTCTCTCTCTCTCTCTCTCTCTCTCTCTCTCTCTCTCTATATATATATATATATATATATATAAAATATCAACCACAGGACCTACCCGATGCAGGTTTTTCTAGGGTTTCCCTGCATTTCTTTAAGCGAATGCCGGATAGGACCCTTAAACTATAGCCCGGGGGCCCTAGTTAACCCTTGGCTATCTTCCTCTACCCTTCCGCATCCCCTCCTTTCAAATCCCTTCCTATACTATTAAAGGGGAGTTGCCCAATGTGGATTACCCTCATGTAGCCTGTTGCCCTAAAAAAAAAGTTTCAAAATAATAAGAAGGCGTTTTATTTCAATAGAATTTTTTTTTTCTTGTCAACCTTCGCTCTATAATTTTTTCTATAATTTTTTTCGACTAGTTAATTTGAGATTCCTTAAATATCTATATATATATATATATCTATATATATATATATATATATATATATATATATATATATATATATAGGACCTAAGGTTCCCACATGCCGAGGCACCTCGGCCTGTTTTGAGAGGTTGCATGTTCCGGGGTCACAGACCTTGGGCAGACGGTAAGAGTTGTCCTCTATTCCCATTGGAATAGTCGGCCTGCTGCCTCCTAAACTGGTCAAGGCAATGGAGAAGCGAATGCTGCGTCCCCACAGCAAACTCCTCTCCTGCTATCGGAAGGGCGTGGG
Organism: Zhengitettix transpicula; assembly: GCA_037074705.1. NCBI lineage: Eukaryota > Metazoa > Arthropoda > Insecta > Orthoptera > Tetrigidae > Zhengitettix > Zhengitettix transpicula. The sequence goes on from CM073596.1 coordinate 60,387,709, forward strand.
ACAAGTACCCAATGCCCGACCTACCTGATGCAGGTTTTTCTAGGGTTTTCCCTGCATTTCTTTAGGCGAATGCCGGGTAGGATCCTTAAAATATAGCCCGGGGGCCCCTAGTTAACCCCTTGGCTACCTTCCTCTAACCTTCCACATCCCCCCTTTCACTCCCTTTGCTATGCTATAAGAGGGGAGTTGCCACTATGTGGATCACCCTCATGTAGCCTGTCTACACCCCCAAAAAAAATAAAAATAAAGTCTACGTGGAGGAATTAGAATTCTTATTGACTTACTGTCGGTTGCGTTTCAAATCGGAATTACTTGGTGTGATTTTTTTTATATAAAGAACGAATTAACCACATTTATTCTTTTTTTTATTTTAGAATAGGATTAAAGTTAACTCTAAGTTCCCTTTCGTTTATCTGACGTAAGGTTATCTGTTTCGTGTCAAGAAGGAAATACGTCTCAACATAACATATTTCATCCGGCTGCCCAGACATTTATTCTTTTCGAAAATAGTTTAGTGTCAACCCGACTTTTTATATTGCTAAAAAATAATAATGGAGGAGAGACACGTGTTTCGTCTGCGTCAGATCCTAGGATAAAATTTTCGTGATGCACCACCGTTTTGCTTCTTTGAAATTTTTTTTTTAGAAAAGAATATAATAAAGTTTGTTACATGATTTTATTCACAACTGGTCGACCACCGTAACAAATATATATTTTACCTGTTTTTTTTCTTTAAACATATACTGAAATTGAGTCCAGCTTCACTTGGTGCTGTAATGATTGCTACACGTGTTGAGAGGTGTTATTATGTCTTCGTACAGTACTTGTTGCAGAACTTGGCAGAGACTCCGTTGACTTGCAGTTTGAGCTCCTTATAAGGGGAAGTCCCAATTAGATTGCAATCTCCAGGACAGTTATGAAAAACAACTCCGACCTACTGGTCAGGACAGCCCCGCAGGTTCCAGAAAACTATTTTCTCTGGAGACAGGTTACGCGAAGAACACACGGGCTCACGAGTTGCTGGTTTTAAATTTCTCTTAAATTCAACCAAGTCTACAGATAATAAAAAATAATTCAATTTGTTTAACCGCTTTTGCTATTCAGTCAATGAACTCACTAAGACATAAGGCATTTGTAGTCTTGCTGCTATTATATGACAGTCGTAAATGTATAGCGTGTGTTATTCTAAAAAAATAAGACTATATAAGCTTTAATGATTAAAGTACGAAGAATTATTAAGACTATTTACATTATATAGTCCAATGTGTAGTCCAGTTCACTGAAAGATAAATTTAAAAAATATAAAAGAAATGAAAATTGAAGTAAAAAATGAATAACAGTGAAGGTGGAAAAGTACACAGAAAGAAAAAAAACTTTTAATTTTGATTAAACGAACTTACGATCCAGTTGTCATTGCTGACTCACCCTTTAATGAAGTGCATGAGTCACTACGTAAACATGATTAAAATTAGGTATTTATATCTGTCTAGTTATCTACTTGTATCTATTTGTCTGCTTGATTGTCTTGTCTCGTCCGTTCTATCCTGGTCTGTCCTCTCGTCTTGTCTGTTCTTTTCTCGCCTGCCATTGCCATTGCCTGGTCTGGCCTCGTCTCGTCTCGTATCATCATGTCTGGTCTTATGGTTTCTAGACTGCCCTTGTCTGGCCTTTTCTCGTCTTGTTTGTTCTTTTCTGACCTGCCATTGCCTTGTCTTGTTCTCGTCTATTTCTGTCCTATCATGTTTCCTGGTTTGGCCTGATCTCGTATGGTCCGTCAGGTCCTGCCACTGCCCTTGTCTGGCTTGGTCTCGTCTTGTTTGTTCTTTCCTGGCCTGCAATTGCCTGGTATTTTTCTCGTCTAGTTCTGCCCTATCATGTTTCCTGGTTTGGCCTGGTCTCGTATGGTCCGTCAGGTCCTGCCACTGCCCTTGTCTGGTGTGGCCTGTCCTATCCTTGTCTGGTCTGGTGTATCCCTAGCCTGCCTTTGCCTGATCGAAACTCGTCTCATCTGGTGTGGTCTGGTTTGGTCTAGTCTCGTCTGGTTTGTCCTGACCTGACCTGACCTGACCTGACCATTGCCATTGTCTCGTCTTGTGTAATCTCGATTCCGACCTGCCCTTGACTGATTTTTGCCTGTCAAACCTACCCCCCCCATAATTTATCTATCCAATAAAACTGTCGAATCGATCCATAAAAATATAATGAGAATTTGAATAACATTAACACACACAGCCGCCGCCCCCCCCCAAAAAAAACCCACTGAAGTTATAAATGAGAAATTAGGGTTTCTATTAGTTCTTCATGTAAGTGAATGTAAGGATATTTAATAACTCCATGATGAATTTGGGTAAATCCTTATTTTTATTCTGTTTTAACATTGATAAAGAACTACAAGACCTGAAATGTATTTACTGAAGGTTTTCTGTTAATTTGATTATTTTATTTTATTTTTCACGTTAGTTTTCTTTTACGAAGTACCGAAGCGAGGCTAGTTCAATAAACAGTATACGAGAATTGTGTTTAACGTAATCACTTCTCGGTTCATATTATTATTATTATTATTATTATTACTCAATAAACATCGTCCTGTGGATGGAGACATAAAACCTTTGAGTTAAAAAAAACTGCAACACGAAAAGGAAATGATGGGGTGGAAAAAAAGTGTGTGTGTAGCCAGATGAATGAAGAGCTAGAGGACGGTCTTAAAAAAAAGCGTAAAGAAGGGACAAAACCGCGAGATACGGACCACCGAGTGAGTCGTGAAGGATCAAGGACAAGAACGAAATAAGTGGTGAGGAGGAGGAGGAGTGGTCGTAGTAATTATTTAAGAGCTGCGGGAATAACAGTTTTACAGTCGTAACTTTGAAGAATTTTCCAGCACGTGTGTGCCTCCCTGGATCGTGGAACACCGTCGGAGGAAAACGCGTGATGAGTTGGCTCAAGTGTTCCCCTCTGTCCCTTTTTTTTCTCTCTCTCTCCCTCCCCCTCTCTCCCTCTGCCCGTATTTCGTGGTTACCTGTTCCAGATGTAATTATAATTATGTAAGCGGCCGGTGAGTGTGCAGTTTCGGTCTGTCTGATTAAATGTTTCTTTGTTGCGTGAGAAGAGCAAACAAGTTTTACCAGGTTGCTTGCTTGGAGGCTGACGTCACGAAGGAAGGTGACCGGTTGCGTAACGCCTGGAGCCAGGCAGTCTGCTTCCTCCAGTTCCACAGCAGCTGGACCACCGTGGAAGAACATTCATCCGACAATTCCTCGGCCAAGGATTTAGAGAGAGAGAGACAGAAAAAAAATAAAAAATAAAAAAAGGGGAACTAAATACAGTAATCAATATAGCAGGGATTATCCTTAACTTGGAGAAGAAAGAGTTGATACATCCAAACATGGGCTGCTAATAACAGAGGAGACAAAGTGACGTGCTGGAAGAAACTAATACGACTCCTCATTAAATAAATGCAGACTGCATTCATATTAAAAAAAGAAAAAAGCTGGAAACATCATCAATATAGTGATTGGGGTCGGCGCAATATTAAAAAATTCATTTCGGATGCACGACGACGTAAATGACGTAAAAAACAAATGAACTGTCACTCACGAATTATTATTTTACGATTTATAAATGTTGAACTTCCGTTCTCTTTAATTTACGTAAAAGTCGGGAATTAAACTGTGTAAAATAGATGAGGCAGAGGGAGATCGACTAACACTCTTAAATTCTGTATTACTGGTTAAAAACTTAGGGGTGTTTTTTTTTCAAAACAGGAATAACTGAAAAAAATAGACAGTTAATAACACTGGTAGAAACCGGGGTTGGAGAAATTAAATAATATTAAAATTACATAAGTTTATTCTAATATGTGTACTGTCAGGATTAAAGATTAATAAACCTCAAGCTGAAAGGTGAAATTTGTCCGCACAACGGCGAGAAGAGGTGTTAAAGGAGTTAATTTGGAGAGACTGTAAGAAACAGGACGAAATAACGGGCATGGCGGAAAATATTTTAAATTTTTAAATCATAAATGGAGACGGCCATGAATTCTATGATTTTAGAATTGGAATCAACGAGGTTGTAAACGACTAAGAGGAAGTTTGTTTGGGAGGTATTTTTTTTTAAAAAAAATAGAATGAACCGTAATCCACGTGGTGGCAACTCCCCTTTAATAACATAGGAAGGGGTTTAAAAGAAGGGACGAGGAAGGGTAGAGGAAAGTAACCAAGGGTTAACTAGGGGTCCCCGGGCTATAGTTTAAGGATTCTACTTGGCACTTCGCCTAAAAAGGATGCAGGGAAAACCGTAGAAAAATCTGCATGAGGTGGGTCGGGCGTTGGGTACTTGTCCCACGCCCTTCCTTGGATGGTGGGGAGACAGGGGTTTGCTTTGGGGACGCAGCATTCCCTTCTCCGCGCCTCGACCAGTTTTAGAAGGCAGCTGGCCGGCTGTTCCAATGGAAACAGCGGACAACTCTTACCGTATGCCCAAGGTCTGAGACCCGCGGAACATACACCACGGCTCATCTTGTGGGAAACCTTAGTTCAAAAACAGATTGTAAGATAAACTTTGAATCGGCTTCTTCAGTTACAACGAGAAAAAAATGTAAAAAGGTACACAGAAAATAAACTGGTCAAGGTTCGGAGAGGGGAAAGCTGCGACCCCACACAGCAAACACCTCTCCGCCGCCCCCCGGATGGGCGTGGGACAAGTACCAAATGCCCGACCTAACAGATGCAGGTTTTTCTAGGGGTTTTCCCTGCATCACTTTGAGTCGAATTGACGGGTAGTATCCTAGTTAACCCTTGGCTACCTTCCTCTACATTTCCACATCCCCCCTTTCACTCCTTTTCCTATACTATAAGAGGGGAGTTGCCACCATGTGCATTACCCTATACATAGCCTGTCTACATATACAATAAAAAAATCATAACATAGTCATGTATTTTCCCTGTAATATTTTAAGGCATAATGAAGGCTCCATAACCTCTATTAGAGTTTGTTGTTATTATTTTAAAAAAAATTGATTTACTTTAGTGAACAATTTCGTATATATTATTTATAAGACTCGTCATTTGAATTAAATTTGATCTTTTTTTAATATATTAATAAATTTCTATAAGCATTCCTACGTTTAATTAATTTTAAAAATCGACTGAACTACTATCGATTAATCTCGCTGTTACTTCGTATCGACTCCTTTACAATTTCTTTTTTATCTTTGGATGGATGGATGTATGAACGCCTCTGTGACTGTGTGGGGGTATGTTTCTTCATGCAAACTTTGTGTACATGATTTACATTCCAGCGTATCTAGGGGTGGTTTACATTTAAATGTTCTAAGAGAGAGAGAGAGAAAAAAAGAATATTGGGTTGTAGTGTGAACGAATTGGAAATAATCGAGTTTCTCGAATCGAAGTAATTCCCACAAGGACGTTATTGTAATCTTAGCATCCGTCCACTAATGGTATATTTAGAAGAAGAAGAAGAAAAAATAATAATACAAAGGAAGCAGACCAAATTATGACGATTAGAATGAACTTAATGAATAAACATGCTTACCGTGAAGTCGTTAACGTAGATAAAAGCTAGATGTATAAAAGGAAGATAAACGGTTAACCGGAAATGAGACGCAGGGAACTGGAAGTAATTAAAACGTAATTTTGAACAGTAAATTGGTCTCCCCGCACTCGTCCGCTAATCGGATGAATTTACTTTCGTCCATTGTTCGTGTTCACCCGTTGTCACTTTGCCCGCGGAGTGCTTGACCATAAACCAGAAGAAGGCTCTACGGAAAACGTGTTTTTTCCGGGGTAATCTGTTTTACTGCTAAGCCATATATTTTAAGGTTTTGTAACTTCATAATGAAATTACGCGTAGTTTTGGAAGCTTACGTCACAGTTTTCCCTGTCACAAAATTCCGTTACAGTTACCTGTATCACTATTAATTAGTAAAAATACCATTTAACTATTTTTTTATTGGTTAAAAAAAACTGGAGTTACTTCGAGTTACTTCGGCAACAGAGGAGTGTAAATAAATTCACATCCCACAAATCTGTCAAAAATCTCCGTTAGGTTTTACGGTCGCTCTAACCACTGAGCCTATCCTTGTCGACTCAGCGGTTTAATTTTTATGACTTGAATAGAAGAATAGAGATCCAGATTTAATCGCGTTATAGTTTATTAATTTGATGACGTGGGAGCCTCCATTTTGTTCTGTCATGTTAACAGTGTATTTGTTACAACTGGCATCATTCATTACGTGGTCTATATAGTCGTATAATCGTTGACTTTCTTTTCCACTCTTACTGTCCACTGTACCTTTCCATCTTTAAGTTCACCAGAGGCAAACTGACTCTTTCTTTCTGTTTTTCTGGTTTCCTTTTTTTTTAAGCTTGGAGTAAATCTCCACATCTTTTTTTTTTTCATGTCGATCTTCTAGACGATCTTTCACGTCGTCTCTTTAACCTAACTTGTTTCATACACAGTGACTCTTTTTATTGTTTTCTTGGTTGTTTTTCGCTTGGAGTACATCTCCACAAATATATTTTTTTCTGATCGATCTTCTAGACGATCTTTTAAGTCGTCTCTTTAACCCTACTTGTTTCTTATAAACTACCCTTTTTTTTTTCGCTTGGAGTAAATCTCCACATCTTTTTTTTTCTGATCGATCTTCTAGACGATCTTTAAAGTCGTCTCTTTAACCCTACTTGTTTCTTATAATCTGCATCTTTTTTTCTGTTTTTTTTGGTTATTTTTCCCCTTGTAGTAAATCTCCGCATATTGTATTTTTCCTGATCTTCTAGACGATCTTTCACGTCGTCTCTTTAACCTAATTTGTTTCATACACAGTGACTGTTTTTATTGATTTCTTGACTTTTTTTATCTTGGAGTAAATCTCCACGACTTTTTTTTTCTGATCGATCTTCTAGACGATATTTAAAGTCGTCTCTTTAACCCTACTTGTTTCTTATAATCTGCCTCTTTTTTTCTGTTTTTTTTGGTTATTTTTCCCCTTGTAGTAAATCTCCACATATTGTATTTTTCCTGATCTTCTAGACGATCTTTCACGTCGTCTCTTTAACCTAATTTGTTTCATACACAGTGACTGTTTTTATTGATTTCTTGACTTTTTTTATCTTGGAGTAAATCTCCACGACTTTTTTTTTCTGATCGATCTTCTAGACGATATTTAAAGTCGTCTCTTTAACCCTACTTGTTTCTTATAATCTGACTCTTTTTTTCTGTTTTTTTTTTGTTATTTTTCCCCTTGTAGTAAATCTCCACATGTTGTATTTTTCCTGATCTTCTAGACGATCTCTTACGTCGTCTCTTTAACCTAACTTGTTTCTTACACTGCCTCTTTCTTTCTGTTTTTCTTTTGGTTTTCCGTTGCATTTCTTTTTTCGTTGCTTTACCTTTTTTCTTCACTTTTCTGTCTTTTTCTTGTTCACCTTTTGTAATAAATTTATTACACTCATAAATGATTATGATGATAACATTAATAAGGGTGATTTATATCTTTGGTTTTTTTTAATCTTTTTTTAGTTTGAGTTGCATTGTTAATGGCGAGTGTTGTACAATAAATTAAATGAGTTGAGCCTCGAGGTATAAACTTGAACAATAATTTAAAGTGTTTATTATTATACTTTTTACTATCAACTTGGCCTGCTTCAAATATTTTTCATCCCTCAGCAAATACTTTTTCATTCGTTACTTAATCAGTGAATTTTTTTCTTCAACGATTCCTGTCTTCTCCTTTTTTTTCCCTTCCAATTATCCATCCTAATGTAAGCAAAGTAGCAAACGAATCCACTGGATAATTTTAAACTGCTTGTGTATGTGTCTGAATCCACACATTATTTCATTTTGTGCTCAGTTCGAGTTCGTAAGACAATGCGTGAACGTACTTGCTAATGAAGGAAACGTTTCTTAGTCTCCCTAACCTTAACAACCTGCAGTTTCTCTTGTTACCACTTCCAATGTCGGTATATTCACTCCACTCAAAACCTTCCCACACCGAGGAAGTACAACTTCTCACACACGATTTACAATTCATATGTAACGAGCTTCTTGCCTCATAATGGTTGAGAAACAGAAATTACAGTCTTACTCCTGGAGGGGGAGGGGGGGGGGAAGGTTTCACAACGCAACTTATCATCTGTTCAGCATCAGACTGACTTGTCTTTGTAATAACCTTTTTTTTCGGTCAACCCTACACTTGCTCGTTGATTTAATTATCAATGAATAAAAACATAAATATATTGTAATAAAAATAAAGAATTGAACATATTAAAAAATATATTATTAACGACGTTTCGTTTCACATTTGTAACGTCTTCAGATGCAAAAATTAGGAATTTTTTGCAACTAAAATTATCTAAAAAATGGATATTTATAATATTATTATTAAAACAAGTTTTAATCTGTTTTGAATTATTAAAACAATTAATAATATTTTTAATTATGACGACGTTTCGATACCTTTGTTTTTGGGATCTTCTTCGGGTATTTTCCAAAATATCACAGTTAACTGGCCTCGCACCCCCGTTACCAAAAAAAAGACTGTTTAAATTTGGTAACTTGTCTCGTTTAGTTGTGCTAAGTTTTACCGTGTTAGTTGGAAAAATATTTGAAGAAGATACAAAAAAAAAGGTATCGAAACGTCGTCATAATTAAAAATTTTTAAAAAGTGTCGGTATTAGGTCGTCAACTGTTTGATTATTATAAAAAAAAATTATCGATCATTATTCAACTTCTAACTGCTGAAATATAAATAATAATTTAAATATGACGGAGAAAATCATTTAGCGCAGTTTTGATTTTCGAAATTAGTTCATTTAATTATTTTACATTAAATTATACTAATAATTTAAACGTAATTTATGATTCCTTATATATGGTAATTATTTTTACCATATTTAACATTAATTATCGAATTATTTGATCAAATGCGCAACATTTCGCCCCCCCCCCCAAAAAAAATGGTATATCATTTACATTATTCATCTAAATGTTTTTTTTTCACGTTGGCAATAAAAAATACAGGTTATTTAAATATATATATATATATATATGTTTGGGACACTACTGAAACATTTTTCAACACAAGTATTTTTTTTTTAGGTTTAATAATTAATTATCTAAAGCACCCCCTTAAAATGTTTCTAATTTTTTTTTATATTTGGGGTCTTCTATCGCGTTGTTTACTTTTCTTATCTATTCAAAGTTGTGTGGTATTTAATTTATCACCTAATTTTGTCTGTTATTTGGCTATTTATCTATGTAGTGTCTAATTCCTAATTGGTTTCAACTAATAAGCGCGTTTGTAATTTACATTTATTTATCTGTAAACAAACCTGTACTGTTTGGTACGTTGACAGTCAAAGTAAAAATTTGTTGTTTTTTTCCCTTCTTCTTCTTCTTATGAAGTTCTCCAGAAGCCCCTGGCCTGAAAGAAGAACTCCGTCCCGTCTCTGTATTTTCCTCCCCCTTTCAACTCTCGCCCTCCTGTTCCACTCGGATTATTTCGTCCTCACAAGAAAGGACCAAGTTACGGGAAAAAATGTCTTCATGACAAAAGGGAAGGACTAGGTCATCCTCTGTTGTTTTTTCTTTCCCTCTCTACTGTCCTCGGAATATTATCAGCTACCAGGATAGGAATTTTAAAAAGATTTTATGGTAAGTAGGTTAATGTGAAATTATCAAAATTTAATTGTATTCAAAAAATAGCAATAAGTTTGAACTATAACTTTTCTTTACATATATATATATATATATTTTAACCATCAAAATAAACACTAACAGAAGGATTGAGGATTTCGACAGACTGAATTATGAGGAGAACATGAGACATAATGTGATTTCCGATCTAATAAATAAAATAGACTGTTTGTGTGTGTGTGTTACACATACATGAAGAAAATTTGACCGAGGACTGTGGGGGGATAAGATACGGCAACCATCACAAGGGGCGAGGGGTGTGAATTTTCAAACATGCTAAAACGGCCGATATTTGCTTAGAATAATTTTTTTGGGGGGTTGGAGGGGGAGGGTATCAATGACATTGATATTATTTCTTCCGATTTTGTTTGTCTATAATTGACAACCCATTTTGGCATAGAAGGTGGTGGGTGTGGAGGGACCTTCATAAAAGAAAAGCAAAATCAACCGAGATTGGAGTCGAATCAGGGGTTATGAATGTCGCTGACTTTAATTATAACGTTCAACTTCCCGGTTAAGTCGTACTTCTATCCCTATGAGTGGGAGGCGAAGAAAAAAAACAATACGTGCATGTATCGCATACAAATCTACACCCGTGGGGTTAAGACACAACTAATACCCCCTAGGGATGAGGGGTTTGAAAGTTTCTAACATGTTAAAATAAAATTTTTAGGGGTAAATTTTATAGATAGCGTTTCTCCAGATGACTTTTTTTTGGGTGTTATTTCAACCCCTTTCGGCATGGAAGGGGGAGCACCTTTACGGATGGGGTTGGAGGTGCGTAAAATAAAAATAACGGAAAAACAGCCTAGTTTGGAGTCGAATCCGGGGTTATGGATGTCGCTGAGTTTAATTATGACGACCCGGGCAACGCCGCACACTCAGTTTGTACAAAAATAAAAATAAAAGAAAATACGTAAATATTGAGGCAAATGGTAGTGGCTCTAATTAATTGACTGGCTTTGCTTTGGATGGAATCGTAAGCGTCATGTTTGAGGGCGGTCCAGTTTAGTGTCCTTGTGCGCGGTGAGCGCCTAGAGCTCGACATCGTTGTCGCGTGTGAGTTTATTCTGCGCGCCGCATCGTGACAACGTCGGACAGGGGATGGAAGGGGGGAATATATCCCTCACTTTCAATATGCGCCACCCGCCGTCCTCGCTGACGCGTGCAATAGTATCTGAATAAGCAGAAGCAAAAAAAAAAACTTTCCCGCAAATTAATCTCAATTCCTCAACAACATAACTCCCCCGTTTCGATCTCTCGAAGCTTCTGATGCGATTCAGAAGAAGGCGGGGGTAACGCGTCGATTTATTTCCGTTCCTCTGGACACACATCAGCCGGAGGACTCGGATGAGCATTTACGTTCTGACCGTTCGTGTAATCACTTGCTAAAGGTTGCCTTCTATTCGCTGGCCTGGAAACTTCTCCCTCGCGTCTACACTCTGTGCAAACCAGAGACTATTTAATAGCGCCTCGGATAAACAATCTTGACAGCTAATTAACCGCTCGCCTCGGCTATTTCCCCCGCACTCAGATAAGATGGGAAGCAAGCAAGAAAGAAAGGAAGGAAGGAAGGAAATTAAAAAATAAAAAGACCTCGATGAAACCACGCAGCTGGGCAGTATCCATCTCATAGACTAAGTTTTAAACCCTCATTTTCACGAACAATTCCACCAGAGTTATACAAGATGAATTAATACATATATTTTGTACCCCTGATTTTCGTTACCACCGTCATGACTCATGGCCGTCATCAATGATGAACTAGGCTGGTACAGAGGAAGTTGACAATTATGACGGTTAATTGTTTTTATTTTACGTCTGATTTTGAATTAATAAATCAGTTAGTCACCTTTTATAGAGACTTTATTTTTTATTTATAGCGTTACGACGTTTCGATACGTGTTTGTAGCATCTTCAGGTATTATCCAAATTATTATAAAAAAAACTATTGGACCCAGTTTTAAAAATTCGTGAATTTATCAACATTGTAATTGTGTGTAGTGCAGATAGTCTTGTTATAATAATTTGGGTAATACCTGAAGAAGATACGAACACGTATCGAACCGTCGTAACGCTATATATATATAAAAAACTAGTCAGACCCGTTTTGAAATCGTGGTGAATTTATCGACATTGTAATTGTGTGTAGTGCAGACAGTTTGTTATAATAATTTGGGTAATACCTGAAGAAGATACGAACACGTATCGAAACGTCGTGACGCTATATATTTTTAAAAAAACTAGTAGGACCCGTTTATAAAACGTGGTGAATTTATCGTCATTGTAATTTAACCTTCATAATTGTCAACTTCCTCCTGGACAAAATTTTAGACGTTTCCTTCGTGGTTATATCATGTCATAGATGGCGTCAGAGTCGTCAGTTTTATCCTTAAATTAAATTGTCAACATACACATATATAGTATAATAAGTGTGTGATGTTTATGTGCCCCTTTCCATCATTATCAATGTCGTCATCTGGAGTTGTTTATTTTTTTTCCATCTTCATATAGTTTTCCAGGCCTAATGTGAGGAAAATTTATCCTCTAGAAATTCGTTATCTAAAAAAATTAAACTTGTCTTGTATTTAACATTTTTACCTCGTTTGTGCGTCTGACATCTAAAGGAAGGAAGGAAGCAAGGAAGAGTTTTAATGTTTGTTTTTTTTAATTTAAAAGAGCTGTACAAAAAGAGGAAATGTAAAAAAATTTTCTGAGGGGTTAAGTGGGTGGAAAAGAAAACCATCCCCGTCAAGGAGTAACGTCAAAGAAATGTCTTAAAATATACTTTTTCCTCTCCTTGTCAATAACAAAATTTGCAAGTGAAACAATTTTTCTCTTGTTGAAAGGGTTTTACTGTTCGTTAACTCCATTATACCAAAAGTCATTATTTTTAAATATAATTTCCTCTGTTTAATCTTGTGGCGTTCGCTAAGGTTTTTATATATTTCATTTTCTTTCTTAGATAAAAGGACATTGACCATAAGGAATAAAATAATCGCTAATGATGATGTATATATATATATATATATTCTTGATGATTTCTTGTTATTTTAAGGGTAATTGTAAATGTTTTGCAAGTATTTAATTGCCTTTTTTTTGTTTCCAGGTAAATATAAATTATATTTTGGATGAATCAGTATAATTTATTACGATAAATGGAATTGTGAGGCTTGTAGAATTGGGTAAGTGTTTCATTATTAATCACACACTATAAAAACGGTAATTAATTGTCAATGTTACTAATTGATATTTTTTTCTCTTGAAATATCGTTGAATTAATAAACAAATTAAAATGGCTAATTTATTTGAATAAATAGTTGAGGAAATAATTTGTAAATATAATTTTGTTTTTAAAATATATAAAATATTGTTATATTATTACTTCTACTCCTGATAAAGTTCGAAAACAGGAACGAAACGTCGTATAATTTTATTATTATTATTATTCAAATCTTTTCTGACGTACTTATTAATTTTTTCTAATTACATTACACGCAATAATTAAATTATTAAATTAATCTGTGAATTCTTACTTACCACTAATCAACTCAGATTTATCAGTCTGTTAAAAATAAGTTTTAGGATAGAAATCGCTATTTTAATTGACCTGTTTCTATACATAAAATTCTATGACGCCTGATTTTTCTGTTGGGGCTTATGAAAATTATACTAATTGTATTATTACTGTCTAAGTGCTACAAAGGATATTTTTACAAAATTATATCACGATTTTTTCCCCCCTTATCGTTTTCTCAATTATTATTTTCTCTATTTCTTATAATTTCTTATTTGTTTATTCATAATTTTTTTATATGTTATTTTTGTGTGTGTGTGTGTGTGTGTTTTCTTCCTCGTTGACGTATTTTTCCTACTTGTGAATAAAATTGAGCTTTTAATCGTCCTATTTGATAACTAATGGGATCAAATCTAAAATTTAATTTTAATCAGTATTTTTTTCTACCGTCTTGTTTGGGTAAGAAAATGGCCGATTCCAAGAAATTGGGAACGTTCAGGAGGAAAGAAATTAAGGAGAAGAATTATTCCCCGTCCCCCCAGGGGTGTGACGGGGGTTAGATAAAGCAGGTGGTGCTGAGGTGCACAGCTCCGCTTTAATACGTTGCAGTAGTGAGGGGAGGATATATTTCTCCCCCTCCCCCTCCCCCCTCCCGCCAAAGTATCTAGATGAAACGTAAACAAGGCACGCGAGGAAATTGACTGTGTATGCAACCCGTAAATCCCTGACAGCGGTTTTTGCTAAAATACACACACACACACACACACAAGAGAAAAATCACACACAGACACGTACGAGGCAAAATTAACTGCTTGTTAACAGTACATCAGAATCATTATTATAGGCATTCTCCGGTAAATTTTCTAGAGTTTTCTTCCCCCCCCCCCCACACCCCACACACACATTCCACGATATATAAAGAGAATCTCTGTAAAGATGGAGAATACAAGTGGGGCAATAAAAGACAAATCCACTGGTTGCGACGGGTACGTTGTAAAATTAACAGAATCAGTCCAGGGATCGTAATAAACGTCAGAGACGTTAAACACCATTTTTTTCCTAACAAAAGAACACTGTACATGTATTTGATTGTTGCGTGACACATGTGTAAATTTTATTTCATAAATACGATGTTTTAATTAATGTATATATTTTTTTTTATTTAATATCGCTGATTTTTAAGAGGAATTTGGATCAGTTTTATTCAACTCTATTTTATAGTTGGAATTGTAGGAATTACTACGTGAATGTATATATTTGGTTATAGATTTAATTATATATATATATATATAAACACTTTATTACATAAAAATACAAAAAAAATACATTAAAACGTAATTGATTGGGCGCCAGCAGCTATACATATAGTCTACAAAAAATTAACAATAATTAGCTCCGGCTTTGTTAATGAAATCCTCCTTCTCTACAAGGTCTACATTTCAACTCCTATGTCTTTCTCGTTCAGATTCTGGCACCACACTCCACGTCCATCTCCTTTGAGGTCTAACTTTTATCTGCTTCCCCCTCTCCAGAATATTCCCTTTTTTTCACAGTGTTTTGAGTTTCCACGTTCGCCAATCAAACACCAACTGTTGGATTTCTCACGCTCCGAGAGTCCCTCAATACAATTAAAATAAACATTTCCTTTCAATATAATAGCGTGTTCACAAAACTTCTGTCATTATGCCTTTAGAGTTCCGTCCCGATGTCTGTCAAAACCATTAGCTCTAAGAGCCGCTAAACGTCCAATTATAGTCCTTCCCTTCTGTAAGAGCCTCTTATCCATCATTTTAGTATTATCTTTTTTTTATATAAACAAATCTGATGAAATAAGAAAAAAATTCATGTCCTTCTTAACTGGGTATTACTATATATATTGTATATGTTGTTTTATATTTGAGATAATCTTAAAACAACGACACGGAAACGAAAACCAATTTTACATATACACAAGTGTATACCAATTTTTGTGAGCTTGTTTTTTTTTCAGTTCGATATATGACGTTAAATACGATATTTTACGCTAAACCAATCATAATCGATATGACTTTATAAAAAAATAACATATCGAGAGAAAAATAGAGCGGGTCGTTGTCGAACTCGATCACACTCGTATGGATGCAGCAGCAGCAGCATTGATCATTATTATTTGTGCACGAGCCCCTTTTGTTCAACGCTAAATTAGTTGGTACGAACAGAAGAAGAAGAAAAATTACGGGAATAAATAACAAAATTGAATAGGAGGGGGGAAAAAAATAAAATGGAGGCAAACAGAAAGCTTGTGACAGCTGCGACACGAGCCCTAGAGACTGTAGTTTGTAAG
Source organism: Zhengitettix transpicula (assembly GCA_037074705.1). Classification (NCBI taxonomy): domain Eukaryota; kingdom Metazoa; phylum Arthropoda; class Insecta; order Orthoptera; family Tetrigidae; genus Zhengitettix; species Zhengitettix transpicula. The sequence continues at coordinate 60,403,260 of CM073596.1, forward strand.
AAGAGAGCTATTTGTAAGCAATATTGAACTGGTGACAGTTTCCAAATTGCTTGTCTGTCGAACTGGGAGCTCAGATGCCACCACCCCCCCACCCCCTACACCCCCGGACAACAGACTTCATTTTCGATGTCGTCGAACACAATGGAAAGTTTCCAAAAAATAATAATAATAATAACAATAACAACATGAGTGACTGGCAGTTCGCAATTCTTGACTCCTCATTTAAATTGCTGAAGAAGTGAAATAAAATTATTGATTGATAACAGCAATCTTTTATTTTTAAAAAGTACTCAAATTAAAAAAGTCAAAGTAAAAGGAGACACTAATAATTAAGGCCCACTTATAATAAAAAAATTTAAATCCTCATGTTTTTAATTATTTTAATTGATTTATTGATTTATTGAAAAATCCATGACTTGATATCTATTATATTGAGTGTCACGTTACATTTGTGTTAGTTACACTCTCTGTATTATGAAAATACAGTGACTTAATATGTATTATATTGAGTGTCACGTTACATTTGTGTTAGTTACACTCTCTGGATTATGAAAATACAGTGACTTGATATCTATTATATTGAGTGTTACGTTACATTTGTGTTAGTTACACTCTCTGGATTATGAAAATACAGTGACTTGATATGTATTAAATTGAGTGTCACGTTACATTTGTGTTAGTTACACTCTCTGGATTATGAAAATACAGTGACTTGATAACTATTATATTGAGTGTCCACATAATAGGAAATATTACATTTCTGTTAATTACACACTCTGGAATAGGAAAATACAGTTAACGGTATAAATGATTATATTATTATCTAACGAGGGTTTTTAGGAAGGTTTGTTGTTTATGTTTATAATACAGGAAACTTTACAATCCAAAGATTTTATTATACAATACTTCTCCTGTGGAGCATTTTGTTTCACCTCCTGAACTATTGATTATTAATTTTGTCTCTAAGTCTCTTTCTTATTAGGAAAGTAAGGAACTATTTCTTATAAAACATAACAGATTTTTTTTTTAATTCCTTACACGTTCCTCTATTTTTCCTTCTTCTTCTTCTTTTTCTTTTTAGGGTAACAGGAGGCTACATGAGGGTAATCCACGTGGTGGCAACTCCCCTTTAATAGCATAGGAAAGGGATTTGAAAAGGGGGAATGCGGAAGGGTAGAACAAGGTAGCCAAGGGGTTAAACTAGGGCCCCCGGGGCTATGGTTTAAGGATCCTACCCGGCAATTCTCCCTAAAAGTAATGCAGGACAAACCCTAGAAAACCCTGCATCAGGTAGGTCGGGCATTGGGTACTTGTCCCACGCCCTTCCGATAGCGGGATGACGGGTTTTGCTGTGGCGACGCAGCATTCCCTTCTCCGTTGCCTCGACCAGGCAGCTGGCCGACTGTTCCAATGGGAAGAGAGAACAACTCTTACCGTATGCCCCAAGGTCTGCGACCCCGCGGAACATACGCCCTCTCAAAACAGTCCTCTCCAACGAGCACTCAATTTGTGAAATTGTAAATGTTTTTACTTTTCTTTCACAGAGACTGGCCTTTTATGATTTGTGTTGAAGGCTTCCTCGTCAGTAATGATCATAATTGGCTTACGTAGTATCTGTGTGTACGTTAATGACTCCTCGTTAATAACGGATCAAGTCATATGATTATACGAATCCACTAATTATTCGGTACACAATACAGGATTGTGTTACTCCGGTTAAGTGGCCTTTTAAAAAATTCATGGCCATCGGCCTACTTTCGAATACGAAAAAACAAACGCTGTGTGTGACTTTGTATATTCGCGGTTGGTTGTCGGGTAAGCTCGGGGTAGTAGAGAGATGACATACGTTAGTTTTTAATTTTTCGGTCACTGGAATAAATAAATAAATAAATTTAACATCGTAGCTTTCGGTTTCCAGACGGCTAAATTTTATGCATTAATTACATACAAAATTATTAACAAGTCTGCCTATCCTGAAGAGATCCTAAACGAGGACGAAACGTCGTAAAATTAATTTTTTGTTAACAAATATCATCCAATATCCCCCCCCCCCCCGTGGTATATACATTTTGTCATTTACTGTTCATCTTTAATTGGCAGACATGCGCGCGCACACACACACGCACAGTGTTTGGCTGATAATTGTTAAATTATCCAGTACGTAAATAAAATCTTCTAGGGCTTCTAACTGAATAAACAATCGTATTCGAAGACGTTTCGATCACGTTCACTCGTCATTCGTCTTCTAGAAATACTATTAAACAGCAATTGCTAGAAGACGATGGAACGTGAACGTCATCGAAACGTCACGAAGCCCGAGAAGACTTTATACATTCTCTACACGGAGAAAGACTACATTCTTTATTATCCAGATCGTGTCCCTGGTTTTATTTTATTATTGTCACTTATATATAGTAAGCATGGTTCTGATAATTTTCTTGCTCTAATTGTAACTCCTGCTACATAGGACAAACGAAACGTTACCTTAATACACGTATCAAGGAACATGGTGTCTAAGATCAAACTTCCCCAATGATTGAATTTGATTGAAAAAAAAAATGCTAAGATTGTAGTCGTTTGAGTCCAGCCAGGGACAATTCCAGAGATGCTTCACATTTAATTAAACATCACAGCTGTTAATGAACAAACAGACAACCATTGCTGTGATCCCTTATTATTACGCTAAACCTTCTCTTTTCCCATTGTCATTGCCCTTTTTTCGTCGCTTTTGAGTTTTTTTGTCAACTTACGAGTGCAGTTGTGTCGCTCCAGGCTCTTCTTCGCACCTGACGAAAGGCACAAGGATCCCAGAAACGTTGTTGTGTGGTATTTATATCATCCCTTATTTTGTCTGTATTTGACTATCTTAGTATTGATTTTGTCTCATTTTTCTCTGTTGGGTAGAAAAAAAAAGTGTCCTAAGGTTTGAGGACCTTTAAACCAATTCGCATCCTAATTTTCAGTTTTGTGGACAATAAAACTTTAATTTTTTTAAAAATTAAAGTTCGGTTTAAATTTTTTCTGACCCGAATATTTTTAATTTCACACAAATTAAACAACCGTATAAAATAAAGTTAATACAAGGTCAGGAGGGAAAAATAACCATGACTGGAACCCAGAGAAATCTGGAAGAATATAATTTATTAAATTTTTACTTTGATTATTGAGGTATTGCACGTTGGAGTTTCTACACAGTTTCCTGACCTTCTGACGTCATTTCTTTACCCTAACTTGTTTCTTGCACGCTGCGTCTCTCTTTCTTGTTTTCTTCGTTTAGAGTAAATCTCTAAATGGTTTTTTTCTAGACGATCTTTCACGTCTCTTATTTAACCTGCCTCTCTTTCGTTCTCTTTTTCTTGGATTTTCTTTTCTACTTTTATTTGCCTTTTTTTCACCTTTTCTCGCTCACATTTCTACTCCAAGACAATGGAATATCCCGAATAATCTAAAAAAAAAATAATGTTACCACACCATTGTCAAAAAAAATTTCAAATCCAGATCCTATCAACTTGGCTCGACTCTTTCCTTACCCTGCTTCAAATATTTCATCCTTCACCTTATACTTTTTCATTATTAGCTTAATCAGTCAATTTTTTCTTCAAACGATCCCTGTCTTCTCCCTTCCCCCCCCCCCCAATTATCCATCCTAGTGTAAGGAAAGTAGCAAACGAATCCAAATTCAATAAATTGTAGAACGGGTTGCCGAAGATCTTAAGGGACCATTAGTCGGCCAGCATATAGTTGAGTGGTAGAGCGACTGCGTGAGTTCGATTACTGGTCCAGTCGAGATTCCCCCCCCCCAAAAAAAAAAAATAATCACACGTGTTATTAATCTGAGTAAGTGAATAACGACAGTAAAAATGACACTGAGGAACAATCTTTATTAAGGATTGGGTGAAAATAACCAGAATAGGGCTTCATGAACGATCCACTTGCTTACGTCAGCGTATTGGAATGAAAAATAAGTAGAAAAAGACAGTTAAAGAGATCAGTAGATATAAAAAAAACATATTGACCTGAGAACATCGATTTTTTTTCGACTCCAACGACCGCAGACTCCGTTCCTTCGAATTATCTGGACGGGGATCACACGAGTGACGCGTAATATAAGTTTTTTATTTTTTAAAACTCATGTATTTATTGTTCTTTAATATAATGGGCCACAAAAACAAAGACGTTATTATAGTAAAATAATAGTTAAGTAATTTTTTTCTTCTTTCTATTATATTTTAGTTTCCTTTGTCAGTTTTGTCTGTCATTAGCTCATCTTCTCCTTCAGCTCGTTACTTCTACTAAGCTATCGTGCACGTTGTGCGGCTCCTCAGCGACGTTAGCTGTGCCAACAAATGCTCAACGAAGCAATAAACCAACATCGTGTTTACTGACTCTCTCTCTCTGTGAGTGTGTGTGTGTGTGTGTGTGTGAAACTACATTGCCTTTCCGGCAGCTTAACTGTTTAAATGAGGCAAAATTGGTAGTTTAACGAGCAGAATTGCGTTAGTGCCAACACAAATGCATCTGCGGACTGTAATAACGTCGTAAATTCTATTCTCGACTCGCAGATGATGGGATGTTACTATTTTTTTTTCTCTTCTCTCCATTACTGTCAGTTGGTACTGTCAGGAAATTCACAACATGGTGCGGTTTGAAAATCAAGTAACTGTAATATATTTTTTTTTAAAAAAAGAACACGATTTGGAACGGATGATCTAAGAGATAAAGGTCTGCGAGGGCTATTCTCTCACAGGCAATACCTGCGAGGGATGTTCTCTCACAGGCAGAACCTTGTAGGAGAGATACGAAGGGGCTACCTTTGGGGATGCCTTTTCCTCTCCGTTTTTGAACTAAGGTTCCCACAAGCCAAGGCACCTCGGCCTGTTCTGAGAGGTGGATGTTCCGGGGTCCCAGACCTTGGGGCATACGGTAAGAGTTGTCCGCTATTCCCATTGGAATAGTCGGCCAGCTGCCTCCAAAACTGGTCGAGGTACGGAGAAGGGAATTCTGCGTCCCCTCAGCAAACTCCTCTCCCGCTATCGGAAGGGCGTGGGACAAGTACCCAATGCCCGACCTACCTGATGCAGGTTTTTCTACGGTTTTCCCTGCATTACTTTTAGGCGAATGCCGGGTAGGATTCTTAAAATATACCCCGGGGGCCCTAGTTAACCCTTGGTCTACCTTCCTCTACCCTTCCGCATCGCCCCTTTCAAATCCTTTCCTATGCTATTAAAGGGGAGTTGCCCAACGTGGATTACCCTCCTTTAGCCTGTTGCCCTAAAAAAAAAAGATGATCTAAGATGGACCGATGAGGAATTGTATTCTTGTTTAAAAATAATAATAATAATCGCAGATTTTTGGAGTCCTCAGTATCTTAATTTATGGACCATTCATATACCCCAGGAATGAAAAGTAAGGTGAATTTATTTATAGAATATGAATTCTTTATTTATTCTTCCAAATCAATTTCATCCCCTTCAAAGTAATCCCTGTCCGATAAAACGCACTTTTTCCAACGCTTTTTCCAGTCCTCGAAACAGTCGGAATAGTCTTTTTTCCGGTATAGCCTTCAAGACCTTCTTCGATTCGGCTTTTTATCTCCTGAATCGTGTCAAAACGGCGACCCCGCATTGGACTTTTGAGTTTGCTGAATAGCCAGGAGTCACATACGGTGGTTGAGGAACGATGGGAGTCGAGTTTTTGGCAAAAAAAGTCACGAAGAACCAATGCAGTCTGACATGGTGCATTATCGTGATGAAGGAACCAAGATTCCGGCCGTTTCATGCAAACGACCGCTCAAATAATATTCTGGGCCACGGCGGAAGGAATTCACAGTGCACCACACCACGATAATCAAAGAAAACTGTCAACATGACCTTGATATTCGCTGGATTGGTCGGTGGTTTCAGGGTCGCGTCTCCAGTAATGATGCATTCCAAGTGGTCCTGACAGTCAGTCAGCAAAGTTTCACACACATCAACGCGACGCTTTTGTCCCACCAATCGAGACTTGACACGTTTGAGACACAAAACATTCTTCAAAATGGTTTGGGCTGAGCCAAATGATATTCCAACACCATCAGCGAGATCTCTGATTGTCCATCGACGATTTTCAAGCACCAAATCTTTGATTTCTTGGACGTGGCCCTCGTCGTTGGTAGACGTTGATGGTTGTCCAGAGGGCGCGAGGTTCGTCTTTGAACTCGTTGTACCACATATAAACGTTTTTTTGTGTGCCATAGTTTGATCACCAAAGGCCTTCAACGTGTCCGCAGAAGAATATTCGTTCCGCAAACAAAATTTGATGCAAGTTCTTTGCTCAACAAAATCACCCCCATTGCAAAAATCGAAAAATTCACTATCTGTTGTTTACAAAAAACACACACGTGTAACTCAGAGATAATTAAACCCTTTTAACAAACAGACGCTTGGCAAATATTATAGACAGTCCTACCAACCTAGGGGGAAAAAAATTTACCTGCCTTCCTAATACCCGGGGAGTTTTAAACGACAATTTCACTTTACTTTTTGATCACAGTGGTATATCGACCCGCTGTGAAACTCTTCACGAAGTCTCTTCTAAGGCTTAGAAGAAACTGGCGTTTAATCGACCGACGACGGTCACACCTGCAAGCAGAGATGGTCGGTGCTTGCTTGCTTGTAGTAGAGGGTGCGGGGGCGTACAAGGTTCTCGTGGTCATTGTCCTCCCTCGGGGTCGTAAACAGCGATTGTGATCCGCCCCCGCGTATCGTGACCTCGACAAAGACGAACTAGCGACGACGTTAACACACGCCAACAGGTGTGTGGGTGGGCCAACCTTGACACTTGCAGAAGCAGCCTCAACACACCCGACAAAAATAAAAAAAACCATACCGTCCAAAATATCTCCCAAGATTTCGTGTTCAAGCCTGATGCAGAGGATTTCAATGCTGAAATGAAAGAAAACATTTACGTCTGATTGAAAATAATAATACGATAAATAGCCAAATACAGACAAAGGAAGGGATAATATAATCACCACACACAACGTTTCTGAGATTCTTGTTCCTTTCTTCAGGGGCTTAAGGAGCGACACAACTGGGCACTCGTCAGTTGACAACACTCAAAAGCTTTAACGCAAAGTTTTGTCAGCTGACCAGTGCCCAGTTGTGTCGCTCCAGGCTCTCCTTAAGCACCTGAAGAAAGGAACAAGGATCCCATAACCCGTTGTGTGGTGTTTATATCATCAGTTATTCTGTCCGTAAGTGGTCATCATTCTTATTATCATGGAATTATTTAAAGTCAATGATTTTTTGAGTAGTAAATAATCTTAAAACGGTCAATACAGTGGCATAATATTTTTAAATATGGCAGCGTTCGGCTTTCAGTTCGCTATATTCATCCGTTCCCCTGGGGACTCGTATGAAGAATACGACCTTCAGCCAGAAAATTATTACGTTTGTTAACTAACAAAAATTAATTTCACGACGTTTCGTCCTGTTTTAGGACATCTTCATGTTAGACAGAGTTGATGATAATTTTTTAAAATGAAAAAAATTTACGTCTGATTGAAAATAATGAATAAGAAAGACACCGACACTATTAAACTCAATAATTGCTATGATCCCTTCTCTTTTCTCATTACCGTTGCTCCTTTATTGTTACGCCAACCTCTTCGGCTTCCCCCCCCCTCCCCCCCCAAAAAAAGGCGCTTTTGAATGTTGTCAACTGACCAGTGCCCAATTGTGTCTCTCTAGGCTCTTCTCAGCTCCTGACGAAAGGTACAAGGATCCCAGATTTGTCTAATCCTTTTTTGTCAGTGTTGGCTATCTTGGTTATTCATAGATAATAATTGTGTTTATAATTCATGCTTAAGAATTTAGCCATCTGGATGCCGAAAGCTACGATGTATTTCTTTTTTTTTTACCCCTAAAAGGTTATTATTAACTGGTCCATTTTCGACCTTCTACAGATTACTTAGAATTACGTTCGATTTTTTTTAAGGGCAACAGTCTACTTGAGGGTAATCCACGTTGGGCAACTCCCCTTTAATAGCATAGGAAGGGATTTGAAATGGGGGATGCGGAAGGGAAGAGGAAGGTAGCCAAGGGTTTACTAGGGCCCCCGGGCTATGGTTTAAGGATCCTACCCGGCATTCGCCTAAAGAAATGCAGGGAAAACCCTAGAAAAACCAGCATCAGGTAGATCGGGCATTGGGTACTTGTCCCACGCCCTTCCGATAGCGGGAGAGGAGTTTGCTGTGGGGACGCAGCATTCCCTTCTCCGTGCCTCGACCAGTTTAGGAGGCAGCTGGCCGACTGTTCCAATGGGAATAGCGGACAACTCTTACCGTATGCCCCAAGGTATGAGACCCCGGAACATACAACCTCTCAGAACAGGCCGAGGTGCCTCGGCTTGTGGGAACTTTAGTTTAAAAACGAAGAGGAAGAGGCATCCCCAAAGGTAGCCCCTTCGTATCTCTCCTACAAGGTTCGGCCAGGACGGTTCTATTTTAGATTTACGTTCGATCGAACTTAATTTATTGTGATGAAAAATGCATTTATTCGAGAGAGAGAGAGTAGAAGTAGGTCAGTAGTTGTTGCGCAGTGAATGTGGAATATATAATTGGAAACAGATGTAGCGATAACGCAATGCGGCCTCAGGGAGGGTGTGTGAACTTTATTCGTTCCTTTTCCACGGGGGTTAGTCAGCACCTGCCGCCGCCCCCCTCGCGCGCTTGTAAAACTCCGGAGGGACGGGGGGGGGGGGGCGGCTCTCTCTAAACATTCCACCGGAGCAATTTAACACTGCTTTAAACTGGCCAGGCATGCGTTTTGGCGAGATCCATGCGAAAGATAAGCGACCAGGTGGCGTGCTCCGCGAACGCAAAGAAAGAATTAATTTATTAACGAGCTAACGACGCAACAGGTTCTCGCAGCTGCAGGCAAGTCCTGTCTGTGTGTGTGTGTGTGTATCCACGGAACTTTTTGGACCTCCTACGCCGACAGACCGGCACGGTTTCAAAATCAAAGTCCGCAGCCAATTATGATAATAGCAGACACAAACACGTTAGCTTGGCTTGGGCTCGGATCAGCTCACAACTACCGGACGACGACGACGACGACCATCAGCTTCCAAGATCTGGGGGATACCACGGCGGCTCCTGCCGAAACCATTCAAAACAAGCAATCCAACTGCAGCTTCCCAATATTGCTGGCCTTTATAACCACACAAACAGACATGAAAAAAAAAGAATGCTGATTTATTTAAATCAATTAAAACGTGCTTCAGGTCTCGTGGGCACGCTCTGCAAATACCAAACATCAGATAGACAAGAGATAAAATTAAAACCATACAATTTTAAATAAACCACGAAAAATAAATTGGAAGTCATAAACATTTATAAAAATAGAAATAAATTGGTCAAAGTTTGTATAGAATACTGATGTATTAATAATAAATTTCATGCAAATATTTTGAACATTTTAAAATAAGAAAAATAGCCAATTCAGACCAAAAAAAAAAAATTCTGCTGCAGCACAACCCCCATATGTCAATACCGTAGCTGATATGTGGATAAATTAACCCAGAATGTATCATAGTTTCTCTTTAAGCTTAATTAAATATTGAAGTTGTTTTTAAAATAAGAATCACACGCAGGTGAAAAGATTAATTATTTTTTACTTGTATGAATTATTAACCCGACCTACCTGATGCAGGTTTGTTTAGGGTTTTCCGTGCATTTCTTTAGGCGAATGCCGGGTAGGATCCTTAAAATATAGCCCGGGGGCCTTAGTTAACCCCTTGGCTACATTCCTCTACCCTTCCGCATTCCCCCTTTCAAATCCCTTCCTATGCTATTAAAGGGGAGTTGCCACCATGTTGATTACCCTCATATAGCCTGTTGCCCCCCCAAAAAATCATTTTTATATCGTGGGGCTGCTTGCGAGGGCTATTCTCTCGCAGGCTATACCTGCGAGGGATGTTCTCTCGCAGGCAGAACCTTGTAGGAGAGATACGAAGGGGCTACCTTTGGGGATGCCTTTTCCTCTCCGTTTTTGAACTAAGGTTCCCACAAGCCGAGGCACCTCGGCCTGTTCTGAGAGGTTGTATATTCCGGGGTCACAGACCTTGGGCATACGGTAAGAGTTGTCTGCCATTCCCATTGGAACAGTCGGCCAGCTGCCTCCTAAACTGATCGAGGCACGGAGAAGGGAATGCTGCGTCCCCACAGCAAACTCCTCTCTCGCTATCGGAGGGGCATAGGACCAGTACCCAATGCCCAACCTACCTGATGCAGATTTTTCTAGGGTTTTCCCTGCATTACTTTTAGGCGAATGCCGGGTAGGATCCTTAAAATATAGCCCGGGGGAGCTACTTAACCCTTGGCTACTTTCCGCTACCCTTCCGCATCCCCCCTTTCAAATCCCTTCCTATGCTATTAAAGGGGAGTTGCCGCCATGTGGATTACCCTCATGTAGCCTGCTGCCCTAAAAAAAATCAGTTTTATATTTTTAACCTGAAAACTGAATAATAGATACGTTTTATCACTGATTGAAGTGTCGATGTTAAGAAGTTGATTAGCCCCCTTTATCCCCCCCCTCCTCATCCTCCCACCGCCATAAATTCATTATAACGGTCGAAGTCAAATGCTATATTAAAGATTGGCTGCTTATCATCCGAATCAATTTCTGAAGACGTCTGAGATTAATTTAACTGAAACGTTGTGCTATATTAAAGATTTGACACGGCTCGTAAGCCGAGGAATTTTTTTTATTAAATGAAACACACTCCAAGAAATCATTTAAAATATTATAACGAATTATTCTGTTAAAAAATATTAAATAGCTCTTGATTATATAAATAATTATTAATGGAGGAACTGAAAATTCGTCGTAATATATTTTCCCGATATTTAAAATGCTTCATTTTTCCCTCACATGTATCTTTGGCGGGTCTTCTTATTATCGCTGACGTCACACGGTACGCATCTCGTTTTAAAATTAACATTTTGCGTAAACGACTTAATTCCTGTCCACGTGGTCAAGCCGATTGCTGATTGGATAACGAGATTTAGCGTGTGGAATGTGAAATAACGCCATTTAATATTTTACAATTATATAATACAACCCGGAATATTTTATAGTCTTTTATTTTTATATTTTTTTATTTATAAAATAAAAATTTGACATGAATGTGGTTACAGATATTTTAATTCAGGCCGTGTAATAAAGTTATTATTAAATAAACATTAAATGCGAGTAACCTAAATGGTATAATTATATATTTAACATCTGATGTTAACCTTAAATAACTTAAATATTTATTAATAAAACAATTAATGACCTTCTACAGACACTCTTTATTTTTTATTTATATTATGACGACGTTTCGATACCTTTCTTGTGATTTTTTCAGGTATTTTCCTTACAAGAGGAGGTATTTACAAATAATTAGATTTTTAATCTAATAAAAAAATATTTGGTAAATACCTCCTCGGTAGGAAAATACCTGAAGATGATACAGAAAGGTATCGAAACGTCGTCATAATGTAAATAAAAAGTGTTCGTATAAGGTCATTAATTGTTTTATTAATTTCTAAACTGACGCTAAATTAAATCTTTTAATCTTTATTAAAGACTAGAAAATTTGAATTGATGTTTTTTTTAAAGTTAACGTTTCTACGTTTCGACCTTCCAGTAGGTTCTTTGTCATACACCTGGAAACCTGTTTTTGATAGACATCAACAGGAACCTTCAAAACGTAACATCTTTAATTTTATTTTTTTTAAGAATAAAAAATGCAATATTTCTAGTCTGAAAACAGGGTTAAATGTATTCAAAAAATTAAAGGAGGAAGTTATAAGGTAAATTAACGTAATTATATCGTCCGTGTAATTTTTTTCGTCACGAGAATTTAAATTGGAAGTAAAAAAAACAGCCTCTAGGCAATTTAATATATAAAATAATAAATTTCCAAGTGCAATAATAATGGAAAAGAGCGAGTCTGGATGTGACTGGCAAATTAATGTTAGGGGTTAATTTGAATTTTTTTTTACGGATATTAGGTATGGAATTCTGGGTCCGCAAAAAAAAAATACAACGTCGTTACACGGAGCCAATTACGAGTTTGAAACATCTATTTCCGGAATTCACTCCTTCCAACCAAATATACATTATTTGTTTTGTTTTTTTTTACCTTTCGGAAATGAATTGAGTCGACGAGGCAACACTGGAAAAATTGTGGCAGGTACTCTATAAAATGCTCGTCGTATTTCCGTTTCTCCGTATCACATTTCCCCACTTAATACTCCCATAATACTGGCCATTTCAATTTCGTCTGAAGCCTTGCGAAAAATTGTTATTATATATATTTATTACAATCGAACCTGCTACATTGCATTGAAAATTAACTTCCGTTTAATGCCACGGTCGAAAAGTTACGGTTCCGTTTCCGTGAAAACTTCTCGTAATAAAACCCATAAAGTAGCTTTAATATTCCTCTATACTTATCTGATTTCCCGATTGGAATTTTTTTTGTTTATTTTTATACGTTTCATTAGATCTATTTTTACTGATATTGTCCATTATACACCGTGACCATTTTACACATGATATTTCCAATTATATATATATATATATTTATATATATATTGTAATGATTAAACTTTATTACATGAAAATACAAAATTACATTAAAAGAAATATTATTGGGCGCCAGCAAATATACATTGGTCTGCAAAAAAATTTATCATAAGCTCCAGCTTGGTTTTAAAATCCTCCTCCTCTACAGGGTAATGTTGGCGGCTCGGTAGCTATTCAAGAACAGAGCCTATTTCCGCACTGTGTGTAAAAAAATTCAACTTTTGAAGGCACTTTACAGAAATGGTGATCCTTACTTCAACTTGTGGCGTCAGCCGATTTGCAATGGATCACTGGTCTTGTAGTTAAGCAGCACACGATCTCCTTCTTCGGCCTCCCCGCGATGGACGTCTCTTCAAAAACTTTTGTTGGCTACTGCACGCCTGGATTTTCCACCCTATCGCCTCTCTCACTCCACTTTCCGTCCTCTTATCTGTCGGTCTTCCTGCGTCTGTCCACTTTCACCCGGGTTCGGAGTATATATTCGTACTCCGCCCCTCTCCCCCCCAAACGATGCAAACAAAACGGGACGCGTACCCGCGGCTTCTTAGGGCCTCTCGGGCGCACACGTGCACGTTTAATTTATTCCTTCTCATGCCCGCGGACACAACGGCGGCCACTTACCGATGTTATTCACTACAATATATATATAAATTGTGGTAATTAAAAGGAAATAATTATTTAATGAACAAAATTAAGACTCGTATTGTTGGCGGCGCCAAAACACACGAGTTGTATACAAGATATATGTGGCACTAATGCATGCTTGCTGGGATTGTCGAAATTCATTTATGGGACGCAACGTGCTTCAGTTGTATGGGGAGTTGTGCTCCAGAGTGTATGGTAGGAGACGGTAGAGCATGAGAACTAGCCGTGGTATTATTGTAATATGTAATGTGATTTAAATAATTTGCTTTAATAAATTATTTTTGTTCTTATATTTTAAAGCGTGATTTTTTATTTTTAAAAAATATTAAAACATCCGATCATTTTAGTTGTTTTACTACAAAATTGACGTCGTCAACGTGTGGTTTTTTCTTAGTAAAATTTTAATTGTTTTGGTAATTATTTTATTGGACGCCCGATTATGCGTTGTAAATTGTAAAATTAAGTTTAAACACTAAAAATTGACGCCTTAACGTGGGGGGGGGGGAAATCAAATTAAAATACATTGAAGTTTAATTACTACAATATATTTCTTTTGTCTTTTATTCAACCCTTATGTAATCTTGATTCCTATGAAAAAATAATTAAGTAACCTTGTTATACTTAATTTATGTATTTATTTTGGGATTCAAAATAATTTTAGATAACGTCTGAAAATGTCCCTAAACTAAGGGTAGAAGCAAATAAGAGAAAATAAGTGCCGTAATTTTTTTTTATTTCATCATTTGAGTGTGGTATTTATATGATCACTTATTTTGTCTGTATTTCTTATTATTAATTTTCAATCAGACGTAATTGATTTCATTTTAAGGGAAGAAACGTTACGGTGTATTTTAAATGATGTAACTTTTAACGAGGGCTTTTTCTACAAATTTTAAAATTTGGTACTAGTCAGGTATAGTTTGAACTTTAATTTATAAGAATTGCCTTTGCAGCTTTTCCTCCTATTATTAAAACTACTTGTTGCCGAAACCAGTCACAGCAATAACTTGTACATGGAAAATTTGTAATTTATTGCTTCCACTATGATTAACCACTTAAGTCCCACGATTTTCTGTAAATAAAAAGAACGGTCACGCAATGAGTAATTTAGCTGTCGTCACCCGTAATTACATCCTCGTATAAAGAGAGAGAAACCTTTAGCATTAACACACTTGTCATTACTCTCGGTCGACGTTCAATTTTCTTTTCTAAGGTTTAATTAGAGAGGTGTGTGTGTGTTGGGACAATGGAGATCTGCCGCCAAATTTGAAGTATGAGGAGAATTTTTATCTTTACTGGTGGTTGTCCAAATTAGACTGGAAAGTACAAGGAGGACGGTAAAGTAAAGAAACTAATCTTGGAATATAAATGAAGAAGGCGAAAATAAAGAGTTCGAAGCGGCACTCAAGGTCATCTCCGTGCTAAAGTTCGGCCACCTTTGTGTGTTATACTTGCAAATAGGGTCCGTTCGTTCCTGCGTGGTGGTGGAAAAGAAAGAGGCTCCATGGAAATGTCGACCGACGGTGGCCTTGTGCTATTAATATGGCATTCATTTGGCGACACTCGTGTGCAAAAGCCAACAAGCCATGCCACGCAAAAACACAGGACCCCCCCACCCCCAGATGAGGCGAAGGGAAAAATTTGTGGACTACAAAGAATAACACACTTTTTTTTTACTTACTTCCCAGCGTCCAGAAACCTTCTTAGTTCAAATGGTAGTGGTCTTAGTGCGATGGCGAAGGAACAGAACACGAGTGGTAGTTCCCTACTGGCATTTTATATTTACTGCTTCCATTATTCCTCAACTCAGGAAATAGCAAAAAAAAAATCGAAGCATCAGTTTATAAATTTTTTTAAACAAATATTTATTCATAAAAATTTAATCCGTACGTTTTAACATTTGAGTTGATTAAAAAACGAGTAGAAAAGGTCCATTGCCCTTCCTACCCTTTTCTTCCCTTTTTGGTGTAATTCTCAGTAGTGTTGGTTGTTGAGTTGGTTTGATATGTTGGGGGTAGGATTGTAGATGTTATTAAGGGAAGGTGGTTGTGGAGTATATCATAAAGGTAGGTGTCAGGAGGTGTCTGTGTGCCTCTAGGGGGTAGGATGTCGTCTATTTTTTTTATGTATAAATAAATAATAAAATATGACAAAGAAGTAAACTCACTAACCCTGGGTGGAAACCCCCACGGGAAGCCTTTATATATTATATTCACTGGGGGGGGGGGGGGGAACCTTAGATCTCTAATTAAAAAACCAAACAGCAGTAAGAGTCCTAAAAATATTTATTTATATATATGGAAAATGACTATTCAGATGACTGACGCGACCAGCAAAATAGGGTGAAAGGACAGTTGCTTGTAGCTGAGGTTTATTACTTCTTCCTCAATTCGTTTTCCATGAACTTAGAACGTGAAAACGACGTTTTGTCGATGAAAAAGGTAAATCAGGATATTATTTTTGGTTATGCTTTTTTTGTCTTTCTATGTTGGTACCCCTTCCTTCAGCTTTTGACCACGGTTCGATGGAATTTTTTTTGTCCATAAAGTAGGTAATTGCTACTGAAGTTCTGAACTTAATTGTAGATTGTTTTAAAGTGAAAAAAAGGCGGGGGGGGGGGGGTGCGGTTACACGTGTCAAATAACGACCAGACCGAGGAGGAGTTAGAGGGGAAAATAATTTTTTTTACGTAACTGCTGGCCGGTCTTCTGCTGCTGCTGCTGCTGTCTGGATAATTTGCATAAGCTTCCCCAGTCTGTTACGACGGACCAGCCAGACTTTGTGTGGTTACGAAACTGACGAGGAGGGTCTAATCACAAAGTAGTGACCGCCAAGGTTCCGACCGACACTAATTCCCTCGGCCCCCTCAAGGATTGGACCTTCGAGGAGCTCAACAACCGGAACTATCGTCGTTACGAGGCAAGCGGGGGGTGGGGGGGGGGGAAGGAGAGATTTTTCACACATGCGAAGCAGAAATACCGTTCCAAATACATACGCGCGGTTACGTAAATCTCTCTCTCTCTCTCTTGTGGCCAGGTGGTCTTTCAGTATGTCGTTGGTGGTCCAGCAACCAAGGTCACGACGAGATTGGCAACCAGAGGTGGTGATTGAGTATGGACATGTTTCCGGTCAACGTGCACCGTGGCAAGTGAAATTTGTTATTTGAATGCAATTTAAATGCCCAGGTGTTAAACAATTTAAAAGAACGTTATGCTATAATTACAATAATAATTACAATATTCACCTAAGCTAAGCAGTGTTGCCAACGTGACCTTTTAAAGATTTTTATTCCAAGTGTCTCAACATTTTCAAGGATTGTCTGATTATTTATACTAAATCTTATTTTTTAAATATAGCCAATTTTAAGTCAGAAAAAAAGAGGACTTATTAATGTAAAATTAAACAACGTTTCGTCGCTTATTTTGCGACATCACCACGTTCATGTTTAAAAGTAAAAAATAAATAAAAATTATTACAATGATCATAATAATTTTTTTTTCAGACTGATTGATTTTCTTGACTACCGTGTCCCGAAAATGAGTAGTAAAAATTTAATTTAATTTGTTGGGTTCGGTTTACAATGGAGGCAATTTAGAAGTTGGTTGATGTTTCCTCAGAAGTCAGAATATATATTAATATTATTTTTATTATTCTACTAATTTGTTTTAGTTCAACTCCCGTTATTCCACTTGACAAGCCTTTATTTTTTATCTTGCTCGTCTACGTTCGCTTCACATTTCTTTATATTTCTCATATGACTTATTTATTTGTTTTGCATAGTCCGTGTCAATCAATTATTATTTTTTCCCATCTTCTTCCTTAACCCGGCCCAACCGAGAGGAGAGATTGTGTGGTCTGGAACGTTGTCAGTGTTCGTGACTCCTGGAGAGAACTTCGTGCCGAACTCGTTTCTATGGTGCAGGTGTTTTCGCACGCGAAGGAAGGACAACGAGCCCACATACCTACACAACAACATAACTGCTCAAATCTCGTACCGGGGGTGGGAGGGGGGGGAAATGATTCTTTTGTCCGCCAGGAGGGGGGCGGGGGTGGTCGAATATTTTTCACTTTTATTTCTGACAGAGATTAATTGTGCAATAAACGTGAAATACTCAGGAAATAAATTAAGTTTGAATTTGGAAATGTTTCTGTGACATGAGGACATTATGGAATTATGAGAATATAATTTTAAAAAGTCTAGAGCAATCAGACAAGTTATCGACCTGATAGTGAATATGAGAATTTATATCTCCAAAACAGTTTTATTTGTCAGCATATCACCAGTAATATTAATACCTCCGTAATTTTCCTGTCGGAAATCCTGAAAAGAATCCCCCCGTAGCTTTGTACAAATTATTCAGAATGTTTTTCTTATGCAATAGAAGAAGAAGTAGAAGGCTACATATGTATAAGGTAATCCCACATAGTGGCAACTCCCTTCTTATAGCATAGAAAAGGGAGTGAAAGGGGGGAATGCGGTCGAGCAAGGTAGCCAAGGGTTACCTAGGGCCGCCAGGCTATGGTTTAAGGATCCTATCCGGTAATTCACCTAAATGTGATGCAGGAAAAACTCTAGAAAAACCTGCACCAGGTAGGTCGGGCTCTTGGTACTTTCGAAGGCGGGAGAAGGGTTTTCTGTGAGGACGCAGCAAGTCGGATCTTTTTTTTATATATTTAAAATCAAGAGCAATCAGACAAGTTATCGACCTGATAGTGAATATGAGAATTTATATCTCCAAAACAGTTTTATTTGTCAGCATATCACCAGTAATATTAATACATTTCATCCAGCGGAGCCTCGCCTCTGTAATTGTCCTGTCGTAATTCCTGAAAAAATAAACACAGTAGCTTTGGACAAATTATTCAAAATGTTTTTCTTATGCAAGAGAAGAAAAAATATATATATATATAGGGTAATCCACATAGTTACCCACTCCCTTCTTATAGCATAGGAAAGGGACTGAAAGCGGGGATGCGGATAGGCCGAGCTAGGGTTAAGTACGACCCTCCCCCGCTCCCTGGGCCATTGTTTAAGGATCCTACCCTGTGAATGTGATGCAGGAAAAACCCTAGTAATACCTGCACCAGGTAGATCGGGCTCTGGATGCTGGTCCTACGCGCGTTCCGAAGTCGGTAGAGTGGGGGCTTGCTGTGGGGACGCAGCGAGGAGGATCTGTTTCGTTTTTTTTAATGAATTTTGAATCCTGACTCTTTAGAACAGAATCCTCATATTTTTTCATGATCGTTAATTTTTGTATCCCAAAAAACGCTACGATCCCGCAGATCGTTTTATCCTTCTTCGGAGGAGCTGAAGAACCAGCGTCAATATTCACTGTATGGACTGTTTGTTTCCCCCATTCAAATCCCTTCCTATGTTATTAAAGGGGAGAGTAACCACCACGTGGATTACCTTCATGTAGTCTGTGCCCCCCCCCCAAAAAAAAAAAACGGTAGTTAAATAATTGGTTAATCTGTATTATCAATGTTTTTTTCCCCCATTTTTCTTCCTCTAAGGCCCAGTACAATATTACCTTTTTTTTTCAGAATTAACCTTTAATTAATATAATGTTATATAAATGTTGAAATAATGTCCCTAAACCTATTTTATATTTTAAAATAATTATTTTAATTTACTCTATTTTCCTTTATGGTAACTTTCTGTATTTTATTTGTAGTTTCATGTTTCTACCACACGGGGAAAACTGTCCATGTGTAGATTAAATACATACACACATTCATTATATTTGAAATATATTTTTCTTCTTCATTTCCATTTCAAAACTAAAAGGGTAATTTCAGTACTGTTATTTTTTTACTGTTAAATCTGGAGTCATTTGCCGTGGTTTAAGTCTTTACCGAGACGTACATAAATTTTAGCGTTAACAAGACACGTTGATGTGTTAAACATATGAAATATTTTTTTTAAAAAAAGAAAAACTCCTTAGTTTGAGGCTGAGACGTAAAACCGTTGTGATTGTATTACGGCACGAACGCAATTTGCCACATTTATTTCTTCTTCAGGACGATGAGGTCGGAACACGGTTTTGTTTAACGTGAAATTTAAACGACCAGTTTGGGGGGGAATTTATGACTGTTGAGGCGCCAGACAGGAATGCAATGAAATCTTGGACAACAGAGAAGAGGAAAATTGTCTGTCTGCGTGTAGACTGATTGGAGTGGAACTGAATTAAGTGGTCCTAACATCTAGCAGACGATTACACACACACACACACACACACAGTATTATCCTGCAATTAAATATTATTCTCATTGAGCATACGAGAGAGAGATAGAGAGATAGATAGAGAGAGAGATAGAGAGAGAGATAGAGAGAGAGATAGAGAGAGATAGAGAGAGAGCTATATATATATAGAGAGAGAGAGAGAGACAGAGACAGATATATATATATATATATAGAGAGAGAGAGAGAGAGAGATAGAGATAGAGAGAGATAAAGAGAGAGATAGAGGGATAGAGAGAGATAGAGGGATAGAGATGGATAGAGAGGGATAGAGAGAGATAGAGAGAGATAGAGATATATATATATATATAGAGAGAGAGAGAGAGAGAGAGATAGAGAGAGATAGAGAGAGAGAGAGAGAGAGATATAGAGATATATATAGAGAGAGATAGAGAGAGAGATAGAGAGAGATAGAGAGAGATAGAGAGAGATAGAGAGAGATATATAGATATATATATATATATATAGGGAGAGAGAGAGAGAGAGATAGAGATATATATATATATAGAGAGAGAGAGAGAGAGAGAGAGAGATAGATAGAGAGAGATAGAGAGAGATAAAGAGGGAGATAGAAAGAGATAGAGAGAGAGATAGAGAGAGACAGAGAGATAGAGAGTGAGATAGAGAGAGACCGAGAGAGAGAGAGAGTACTGTTTCTGTGGCGTGAATATATCCGAGTGCTTGAGAGAAGAAATATATTGAGAAGAACTGAAGCAGAAGTGAGGTAAAAGAAAAGTGATATAAACGACAGACGAGGAAAGAGGAGACGTTAAAGATATATTTGATGCGTATTGAACTAGTAACAAAAAAAGGGGATAGAGTGGGACAGAGAGAGTATTGAAATCGATGATCAATACAGATGTGCGTGGAACGCTACTTCCGGCCCATCTACAGAAATCATATCGCAAGGAGCACAAATCGGGGATAAACGCGAGTGATGCAATGTACCTTTTATTTCTATCTCACTAATTTAATTGTTCTGAATCACTTACCCTACCTAAAAAAATTAATGTAATTGTTAAAGGTCAGTTTTGTTGTTTTATATTTAATTCTTTTAAAAATGTTCTTCAGTTTATATTAAAAATCGATTTTTTTCGTTGGGTAAACTAAGTTCATTTCAAATTGTCTGCTTCCTTCCCGAGCTTCTTTTTCTTTAACACTCAACTGTATTAAATTCTTTTTCCTCATTAATTTCTTAATCAGATTTCCACCAATTTTTCTTCACTCGTATCACTCCTCTATCACCCATAATAAATCCCTAATCTTTTATCCTCGTGTCCAATATTTTTAATTTGTGTTTTTTATTCCGAGGAGAGAAAAATTTAAGGCACTTTATTTCACTATATTTATGTTTAAAATCCCTAATCTTTTATCCTCATGTCCAATAATTTTTATTTGTCATATTTTCCGAGGAATGTGAAAAATTTAAGACCCTTTATTTTTTAATATATTTCTGTTAAAAATCCCTAATTTTTTATCCTCGTGTTTTTTTTTAATTTGCGTCTTTTTTTCCGAGGAGAGAAAAAATTAAGGCACTTTATTTCAATATATTTCTTTTTAAAATCCCTAATCTTTTATCCTCGTGATCAATATTTTTAATTTGCGTCATTTATCCCGAGGAGTGAAAAATTTAAGGCACTTTATTTCAGTATATTTCTGTTTAAAATCCCTAATCTTTTATCCTCGTGTCCAATATTTTTAATTTGTCATTTTAGCGAGGAGTGGGCCTGGCTGGGCTTAATCAAGTAGGTCCAATGCCTATAATAGTTTTCGGAATAAACTCTGAAATGATGTTTTTATCTCCCAGATCGGTCTAACACGTCTTCCTCTGTTTGTATTCCCTTTACTCATTATTTCTCGCCTTACACTTCTTCTTTTCACCTTTTAATGTGGCAATTGGACGTCTGGATAATGCAAAATTCACCGTTGTTAGTAAGTTTTTCTTCTTGTCAGATTATAAATATGGTAAACACCATGAGTAATTATTATCTACGTAAAGCTGGGCCCCCTTTTTTTTCGGTTGTTCACTTAATTTTCGTGAATCGACGCCGCGGCGTAAGAAGTTAACAATGCGGTAATGAGCTTAGCAAAGTGGCGGAACATTAACGAGGGAGGCAGGGCTCCGTGATGTCAGACCATTGTTTCTGCTCGTCCCTGGGAAATCAGCGAGTTACACGCTTCGGGCTTGATACTTCCTGTGATTCGCGAGACTACTGAAGCCTCAGTTTTCGCTAGAGAAAGATCCAGCCCGAGATACAGAAGGGACAAACAAAGGAACTCGGAGGGAGAGTGAGGGACACGAAGCCTCAGAGCGAAGGAACAGGGAAGCGACACTGGGCAGACAAGGGAAGAGGGGACGGGATATGATACTCGGTGAGAAGAATACATGCTCTCAGAGGAAAAATAGAGAGAGAGAGGAAATTCTACACATTAGCGACACGAAAAGATTTAGCTACGGCTATCAGATAAACGAATTTACAGTAAGTCAATTATACTGGCACAATGGACTAAGAAGTGAAATTTAGTTCAATTGTTGCAAATAAAGATTTTTTAATAAGACGAAAGATGAAGAAGGATGTGTAGACAGGCCATATAGTGGAAAAGGAGTGAATGGGTGGTTGAGGAAAGGTAGGGCAAGGTAGCCAATGGTTTAAATAGGGGCCCCCGGGCTACGGTTTAAGGATCCTACACCGGAAATTCGCCTAAAAGTGATGCAAGGAAAAACCCTAGAAAAACCTCCATCAGGTAGGTCGGGCTCTTGATACTTGTCCCACGCTCTTCCCTGGATGGCGGGAGACAAATGCTTGCTGTGGGGTCGCAGCTTGCCCTTCGCCGTGCCTTGACCGGTTTAGGAGACACCTGTCCGACTGTTCCAATAGGAATAGCGGACAAGGTTTTTGCCTGCGAGGGAACAGCTCTCACAAGCTATAATTCAGGAAACAAAACTGTCTTACACGTACATATACTATTTTAATTGTCGTTTAAGAGAAACTAAGAAATTTAATTTTTGACAGAGGGAGTCGTTTACATTTTTTAACGTTTTTTTTAGGGAAACAGGCTACATGAGGATAATCCACTTTGGGAAACTCCCCTTTAATAGCATAGGAAAGGATTTGAA
This sequence comes from Zhengitettix transpicula, assembly GCA_037074705.1. Taxonomy (NCBI): domain Eukaryota; kingdom Metazoa; phylum Arthropoda; class Insecta; order Orthoptera; family Tetrigidae; genus Zhengitettix; species Zhengitettix transpicula. The sequence continues at coordinate 60,425,881 of CM073596.1, forward strand.
AGGGGGGATGTGGAAGGGTAGAGGAAGGTAGCCAAGGGTTAACTAGGGCGCCCGGGCTGTATTTTAAGGATCCTACCCGGCATTCGCCTAAAGAAATGCAGGGAAAACCCTAGAAAAACCTGCATCAGGTTGGTCGGGTATTGGGTAATTGTTCCACGGCCTTCCGATATCGGGAGAGGAGTTTGCTGTGGGGACGCAGCATTTTTTTTTCTTTTGGGTGTAGACAGGATATGTATAGGGTAATCCACATAGTGGTAACTCCCCTCTTATAGCATAGGAAAGGGATTTGAAAGGGGGATGCGGAAGGGAGAAATTTGATTTTTTGACTGAGGGAGTCGTTTATATATATGTTTTTAACGTTGTCTGTGGTAATTTTTATTCTGCGTGGATCCGATGTCAATACAACACAGATCCGGTAAATACAGAGGAAATATCTTCAAAAGTGTGATCATTATCATTTTTTTTACGTTTTCTTGTAGACTAGTCAACTCAAGCACAACAGAGGATCAGTTGGTATGAATTATCGTACTGTGATAAATCGTCATTCCAAGGTCAATATTTTTTTAATGCGTAAAATTGTTAAACTGTGAGTTAAATTACATTTTAAACATTTAAATTAAAGTAACACGCGTGCCACAATAGTCGTAACACAATTTCCCCGCTAACACAAAATTCCCCGTCCGGCTATCGTGTTATTAATTGGAAGTGGGCCTGAATTCTCTGCCTTTGATCTGCTAATGAAATACTAGATCACACACAAAAACAGAAACACAACAAAAAAAATTTTCCCATTGAATGATCACCCTGTGGATCCGGTTCGCAACTCATCTGGGAAACATGATAATTAGCGTTTAATGGAATTACTGTAATGTAACGTGGTGTTGGTCGGCTTACCAGATCAGTAGTACCAACAGACAAAACCAAATAATACTAGGTTGACTGTTTCACGGTTATATTTTTAAGATTTAATATAATTGATTTATATATTTTTTTATCGTTTTCGCAGGCTTGAAATTGCGTAAATAATTTAGTCCTTTTCTGTGTTTTTAATATCGTCAGATGGTGCCAAGATTTGTCGTTTAACCACGGGAAATGACTCCAGATTTAACAAGTAGAATAAAAAAAGGGTACTGGAATTACCCATTTAGTTTTGGAATGGAAATGAATGTAATGTATGTATTTAACCTACAAAAGGGCAGTTTTCCCCGTGTGGTAGAAACATGAAAGTACAAATTAAATAAAGGACGTTACCGTAAAGGAAAATAGAGTAAATTAAAATAATTATTTTAAAATATGTAAAATAGGTTTAGGGACATTATTTCAACATGTGTATAATAACATTATATTAATTAAAGGTTAATTCTGAAAAAAAAGGTTAATATTGTACTGTGCCTGAGAAGAAGAAAAATGGTAAGATATCTGGAAATACCGATTAACTATCTTTCTTCTTTAGGGCAACAGGCTACATGAGGGTAATCCACATGGTGGCAACTCCCCTTTAATAGCATAGGAAGAGATTTGAAAAGGGGGATGCGGAAAGGCTATATTTTAAGGATCCTACCCGTAAATTTGGAAAGAAGTAGAAAATAAAATAAGGCTCAGAAATTAATTTCGAAAATTAGACCACACTTTCACCACTTCACTTCACTAAAAATATGGACATTCTTTTATTTTTAAAGAGAAAATGATAATAAAAATACACTCCACTAATTTATTTTTTTAGAGTAACAGGCTACATGAGGGTAATCCACGTGGTGGCAACTCCCCTTTAATAGCATAGGAAAGGGGGGGATGTGGAAGGGTAGAGGAAGGAAGGTAGCCAAGGGTTAACTAGGGGCCCCCGGGCTGTGGTTTAAGGATCCTAACCGGCATTCACCTAAAGAAATGCAGGGAAAACCCTAGAAAAGTCTGCATCAGGTAGAGGGTGGTGGGGTGTAGACAGGCTATGTATAAGGTAATACAAATAGTGAAAGAGGGGGGATGCGGAAGGGTAGAGGAAGGTAGACAAGGGTTAACTAGTGGGGCCCCCCCGGGTTATAGTTTAAGGATCCTACCCGGCATTCACCTAAAAGTGATGCATGACAAACCTCCCCAAAAAAACCTGCATCAGGCAGGTCGGGTACTTGTCCGATGTGGGTTTGCTATGGGAACGCCGTGCCTCGACTAGTATTTAGGAGGCATCTGGCCGACTGTTCCAATGGGAACAGCGGACAACTCTTACCGTACGCTCGAGGTCTGTGACCCCCGGAACATACACCCGAGTTGCCTCGGCCTATGGGAACTTTAGTTTAAAAACGGAGAGAGGAAACGACAGTCCAGAAAGGCTCTACCTCCGAGAGAACAGCTCACACAGGCTGTAATTCAGGAAACATACCTATGACTCTGGGAGAGGGGTGGGGGGAAAATTGTATCTTATTTACTCATACGATTTTAATTGGTCGTTTGAGAGAACCCGAAGAAATTTTGTTTTTGACTGAGGGAGTCGTTTACATATTTTACTGCGTCAGTTGTCGTTTGGAGAAGCACGGTACACGATTGGACCGACCGCGACGTCGTGTAAAATGTTTTTTTATATATAGGATGCAGTTTTAATATTAGTTTGACTGAGTCGTTGCCAAGGTTTCGTAGAGTGATTGGATTTGAAACTGACGTTCGGAGGTTGGAATTTCCAGTTATCGTATTACAGATATTCTACGTCCTGACTGGCAGCCTGGCGGAATGTACACAACTGGGTTTGAAGTCAGTGGGAGTAATGCGTACATTACGACGACAATATATTTTGTTTTTCTCTCTGACCTTGCGAGGGTGTTGATTATCCTAACGTTGAGTGAGAAGGAACCTGAAGGTTACTATTTGTTAAGTAACAATTAGGCGAATAAATGATCGGAAGCCCTTACGTTCACAAGCAACCAATTTTCTGCAGGAAATTAACATTTCCCCTTTAAATTTGTTTCGACGTCTTTGCATTTCCGCCCCAAATCACATGTTATGACGGACGGACGGGAAATTGGGAAGCCAAACTTTGTAACAGGATATTACCGCTGTATCAAAACTTTTCTTATAATCACAAAACAAATATTGTTATTTCGAGAATGATTAGGTAAAGCAAAGGTGGTGGTGGTGGTCGGGTGATTGCATCTACCGGTTTTCCGGAGGGGAATAATTTGTTTTCGTCTCCTATACGTAATTAATTCAGTATTTCGTAACATATTTTACCTTTTAACCTTTCTTTCTCTCTCTCACTCTCTCTCTCTCTCTCTCTCTCTCTCTCTCTATATATATATATATATATATATATATAAAATATCAACCACAGGACATACCCGATGCAGGTTTCTCTAGGTTTTTCCCTCCATTTCTTTCGTTGAATGCCGGGTAGGATCCTTAAATCATAGCTCGGGGGCCCTAGTTAACCCTTGGCTACCTTCCTCTACCCTTCCGCATCCCCCCTTTCTAATCCTTTCCTATGCTATTAAAGGGGAGTTGCCCAATGTGGATTACCCTCATGTAGCCTGTTGCCCCCCCCCCCCCAAAAAATGGTTTCAAAATAATAAGAAGGCGTTTTATTTCAATAGAATTTTTTTTCTTGTCAACCTTCGTTCTATAATTTTTTCTATAATTTTTTTCGACTAGTTAATTTGAGATTCCTTATACATATATATATATATATATATATATATATATATATATATATATATATATATAGTACCTAAGGTTCCCACTTGCCGAGGCACCTCAGCCTGTTCTGAGAGGTGTATGTTCCGGGGTCACAGACCATGGGCATACGGTAAGAGTTGTCCTGCTATTCCCATTGGAATAGTCGGCCAGCTGCCTCCTAAACTGGTCGAGGCACGGAGAGGGGAATGCTGCGTCCCCACAGCAAACTCCTCTCCCGCTATCGGAAGGGCGTGGGACAAGTACCCAATGCCCGACCTACCTGATGCAGGTTTTTCTTGGGTTTTCCCTGCATTACTTTTAGGCGAATGCCGGGTAGGATCCTTAAAATATAGCCCGTGGGCCCTAGTTAACCCTTGTCTACCTTCGTCTACCCTTCCGCATCCCCCCTTTCAAATCCCTTCCTATGATATTAAAGGGGAGTTGCCCAACGTGGATTATCCTCATGTAATATAAAACCTTGTTTTTCATGTAATGAATAATTTTGTTGGGGTCGCCTCTTTTTCGCTTTCTCTGTTCTTCTTAATTTATTTATTTTTCCTATCACTAATTAATTTACTCCTTGTTATTGTAAATTCTCTATCTGTAACCGTTGCACTGTGAAAGAATTTTAATTCACACAGAGGTCTTTCTCTCTCTTTCTCTCTCTCTCTCTCTCTCTCTCTCTCTCTCTCTCTCTCTCTCTCTCTCTCTCTCTCTCACGGAATGTTTCCGAAGAATCGTCCCTAATTGTGGTGTGGCTATTACCGTTGCTATTTAACGGCTGGAAAAATCCACGCATTGTTCCTCGTAAAATGCTTCAATAATTGCTCCAGTAACGCGGGGGGGGGGGGGTACCCAAATCCGTCCCTTTTCTCCTCTCATTCACGTCCAAGCAAAATAAACGATATTCCCCCCCACCCCAGCACTCTCTATCTCTCTGTCTCTCTCTTTCTCTCTCTCATCACCACGGCAGGTTATTAACTGTATTTAATGGCAACTGTTGACAGGGGAAGAGTGAAATCTATTATTGTGACGTCAGCCAGTGGATTGATTGTTGCGCGAGAGGGTTTGGGTGGTCAGTTGGGAATTGTGTTCCCGGGTTGAGAGACAGAGAGAGAGACAGAGAGAGAGAGAGAGAGAGAGAGGACGCGTCGTCTACGGGGAGATAATAGAAGTGCTTGATTTGAAGCTCGTTGAGTCCTTTGTGTGTGGGAAAAGAGAATATTAATCGAGTAAATAATAGGCGTGGTGATTGGACACCGTCCTAAAAATAAAAAAGGGTGAAAAGTAAATTTCTACTCGGTCACAGAAAAAAATAAATTTACTGGAACGGAAATAGAAATAACTTTGAACCTAAATATAATGTAATAATATTTGAAAGTATAGCGACAATAATATTTTAGAAAAAATTTTAAAGTAGACTTTGCAAGTACAGTAGGACCCTCGGACATCTAAAGAAAGATTTATAATAAATTTACAATTATAATGAAAACGGCTTAATTTATTTATTTATTACTAAAGCATATTTTAATAAATTTAGAAAGTGTTGGGAAAAAATAAATAAAAATAATTTAATGGGATTTTATTTATTTTAAGCATTTTTAGTCAATTTATTGCAATTTTTTTTAAAAAAGAATAAAGCACAAAAATTAATTTTTTAATGTCATTTAGTAAATATATAAATTTATAGTTTTAATGTTTATATTAAAAAAAAATCTCTTTAAAATTCCAGAAAAGGGAAAATTCGGAATTTCCTATAATTCGATGGTTGATGTCCGGAATAATGCGAAAAAAAACCATCACGTACTGATGAAGCGTCCTAATATTTCTCACTGTTGCCAATCTCACGCAAAAAAAAACACCAAACATTCTCACATTACGTACTTTAAACGTAAATTTTCCAACCACTAACTGATTCTACCTGTGGTCGTCTTCAAACAATTCACAATCACTTTGAGACTCCACAAAAAATAATCCTCCTGTTCTAATTTTTACGTCGTCTATCTTTTAAAGTCCTTCGTCAATAATTTTCCACGTATTTTTTTTTTTTCGTTTGCCATAAATCATGTCTCTGATCAATTCTGGTGTTTATTTATCCTGCTAGGAATGTTTCAGCAAAGTAACATCACTTTTTCAGTCGTTTAATTCTTTATTTTTTTTTTTTACTTTTTGGAATGTTTTTACTGTAGTGTTACTTTATAATCCTTGAAATTTCTCTTTTTAATTTAGACTCGAACCAGAAGTCCAGTTCTAAAAATGTTAAAGTTGTCCTAGATCTCCTCGCGATATTGTTTCTTGCGGGGGATGGATCATTCGCCGCCATCTCCAGAAATATGTCTTCCGCGTTGGAAACCTTCCACAACATCTCGAGCGAATGGCCTCTTTTTATTTATTTATTTATTCCTTTCTTTCTTACCTGCAGCAGACGATCTCACTTGCTGCGGGGGGAGGGGGGGGGGAGATGCGTAGGTAGTCGTCCAGGAAGTTAGTCTATTGCACTCTTTGGACTCTTGCCAGACGACCACGCATAGTCCCCTTCGTCGTCGTCGTCGTCGTTTATGTCTGCATCAAAACGCTTCTTCTCTCAGGTGTAAATTTAGCGATATCGGTGGTGAAATGAATTAGACGTAGGGGAAGGTCAGCTTCTATAAATAAAGTTATGTTACCTGGAAGCTTGGGATCGTTTTTCTCTGTTATGGACTTAATCGCCTGGGGGGGGGGGATGCGGGGGAGGGGGGGAGAAAGAAACAAATTAGGCGACGGAACAAGGTGCCCGGAAACGGAGTAAAATCGCCTTCAGAAATTACAAGGAACAAAAGCTGGACGGAGGACTTCCTCAGCACTTTGGATTTAACAGTAAAAACTACGAGGGTCTTGAAACATGAAAACCGATAGTAAAAAAAAAGGGATGTCATATTAATGAAGGACGAAGAATCACGAATTATTAATAAAACCATTGATGGCCTTATACAGACACTATATTATTTATATTGATCCTCTGGAGGAAAATATCTGAAGAAAGTACAAAAAAAAGGTATCGAAACGTCGTCACAATGTAAATAAAATAATAAAAGTAGTTTTACGAATTCGATAACAAATACATGGGGAGATGAAACTGTAAAATCAAAGGTTTGTTCTTAACTTTTGCATTTATTTTTTTTAATCGGACAAGCGTGTTTCTGCTGGTTTTTCCTTCTTCAGTTCTCGATGGTACATCAAGTATTAGCTATGTTTAGTTACGCAACGTTTTCTGCTTGGCGTGACTGTGTTTGGAGGTCAAGGTGGGTGGATACATTGTACATTCCCTTCCTTTCATAGAGCTATGCTTCTTGCAAAGGAAGGTTCCTCTGCTGCCTGACAATTTCCCCCCACCCCTCCCCCTTGTATTATCTACCTTCATAGGGAACCTTACACGGAGTTATCTTATCTCACCTACTAAAACGGTTCAACATGGCGATCGATCGAATTTAGCAATGTAGCATTCCTTGCTTAACAGACGCACTTCCATATTTCTTCATCAATTATAAGTTGCTTTTTTTTTGTTGATCATGTTTCATCTACATCAACATCTAAACTATATACCTCATTAATTCTTCCAATACAGTAATGAAAAGCGATAGGGTTTTAGTAAAATATATAAGGGATTATTTTCTTGGAACTTAATTACAATTAAAAATATTTACGAAGATATAAACAAATTAATTAATTTAAAATATAAATAAATTTTCCTTAAGGGTTGCAGTAAACTTATTTGAACACAACTACATCGAAAAAACTGAATATAGACAAAAACGAGCGAATGTTAAGTCAGAAAAAAAGGGGAAATTTTATTAAAGTGAATAACTTAATCAGTTTGGCAGATTTATCAACCGAAGGTTTTCCCGGTTTTTTATTCTTTTAATTTTTTTAGGGTAACAGGCTTCATGAGGGTAATCCACATGGTGGCAACTCCCCTTTAATAGCATAGGGAAGGGATTTGAAAGGGGGGATGCGGAAGGGTAGAGGAAGGTAGCCAAGGGTTAACTTGGGCCCCCTGGCTATATTATAAGGATCCTACCCGGCAATTCGCCTAAAAGTGATACAGGGAAAACCCTGGAAAAACTTGCATCACGTAGGTCGGGCATTGGGTACTTGTCCCTCGCCCTTCCGATGGTGGGAGTGGTTTTTTTTAATATTTTTTTTTTTTGGGGGGGGGGTAACAGGCTACACGAGGGTAATCCACGTGGTGGCAACTCCCCTTTAATAGCATAGGAAGGGATTTAAAAGGGGGGATGCCGAAGGGTAGAGGAAGGTAGCCAAGGGTTAACTTGAGGCTCCCGGACTATAGTTTAAGGATATTTCTTTTAGGGGTAACGGGCTACATGAGGGTAATCCACATGGTGGCAACTCCCCTTTAATAGCATAGGGAAGGGATTTGAAAGGGGGGATGCCGAATGGTAGAGGAAGGTAGCCAAGGGTTAACTTGAGGCCCCCGGGCTATAGTTTGTTTAAGGATTTATCTACAATGCATTTTAGAATAGTTTCTAATTTTTATTTGCCCCGCCCCCCACGTTGGGCGCCAATTTGTGGTATTTTCTACGATCATTTTAACAGTTAATTATTACAAACTGACGCCTCAACGGTTTTAATTAAATTGTTTAAAAGGTTAATCATTACAAAATTGACGCCTTAACGTGGGGCAAATCAAAATTAAAAACTGGTGAAAAATGCATTGTAGAAAATACCACAATATATATATATATATATATATATATCATTAATAGATAAAATCGTTTGTAATAAATCAACACTGAAATCAACTTGAAATTATCGTCCACTGTCGTCGAGTGTGTAAGAATGACTTTTATACCTCACGTAAACGTTAGAATGTGGCGTGAGCTAAAGATATATATATATATAGATATAGATATAGATGTGGTAAAATTTAATCTCCTTTCCCCCCTAGCCAGAAATGACATATTATAGTTGACTGAATATGGCCAACACTCTCTCTCTGTTTGCTGTTTTTCACCGCTTTTGAGTCGCACCCAGTCAGCCTGGTGGTCCAATCGTATATATAATATTTTTTTCCTTTGCTGTCACCCAGAATTATGGTCATGAGCTTAAACCGACGACCTGTGCAACAAATTTTAATAGTTCTGGATATTATTCCGCGCCTAAAATAATCCAGCCACCATCCAGGCCAAAATCTCGTCCTTGTGAACCTTGTTCCACCTCAGTGCGGAGATTGCAGGATATCAACACTTATAAAATCCCGTATATACGAAAGCATATTCATGACATATGTCGCGTTTCTTATTCGTCTGTTCCTTTAACCGTCTCGTAACTGTGAGTGGCTTCGAATAAACCCCCCAACCCCCATTTCCAACTAAATGCATTAAAATTAATTTTTAATAGAAAATTTCGGTTCATTCAATCGTCTGCCAGTTTTCTTTAGCAACTTGGATCCGGTATTTAAACAATTCAGTATATTTTGTTTGGTACACTTAAATGTAAAAATTCCACTTTACTTCCCTGATTTTTTCTGTCCTTATCTATGAAATGTAATTCTGTTATTCCACCCCCCCCCTCCACCTTTCGCAATAATAGAATGTGACGGATTTAATCAGATGAAGATTTCTCTTAATGTTGTTCCAACTCCATATTATCTATTAATTTTCCTTCTCTCTCTCTCTCTCTCTCTCTCTCTCTCGCTCTCTCTTTCTCTCTCTGTCTGTGCCTGTGTCTGTGTGTGTGTACATTCACTCAAGCTAATTGCAAATACAAACATACTATTGTCATGTATATGTATACAGAAGACGTCGGTGGTTCGTGTACAACGGCGGCGAACAAAAACATTGGTTGCTATGACACAATAGAAGAGGTAGATCAATAACTCCACAGTGTAACTGCTGGGTTCGTGATTCTAGGTAACGGGAATTAGAATTAAAGGATAATGTACGACGAAGTTCCAGGAAAAAGTCTGAATAAAATAATACTGAAACTTACTTACCAGTAAGACCGAGTATATTTCACATAACAGAATAAAAGAAATCAGTTGAAGACTTCATAAACTACTCAAAAAACAGTTTGAATGGTCAATGAAAAAATAAAAACACTATAAAAATAACTATATATATATATATATATATATGGCTATTAAATAAATTACCGGGGTGTTGAGCTTCACTGAAATTCCGCAGCTTACGAAAGGTCGATTAATAGAAGAGATAGTACAATTATCCAAGTTATATACACAATAATTTACCTTCTTGTAATCTTCCCTTGTCAATAAATGACGTCACTCCTCATATACATCAGAAATAATTTTATCTACACATATTTGCATTAATTTAAAACACAAGACGGAACTAAATTCTTTCAGCGAGATCATTTACTCGCCTGCTGTAACCTCTGCGACGTGTTATGTAAACTCTCTGTTGCCAACATGCGAAATTCCACTACATTTATAAATATAACTTCTGAGTATTCAGAAAAAAAAACAACAAATAAATAAACAAAACATTGGCCAATTTCCATATAATTTGGTGATAAATTCCAGTAACTATTAGAGGCCCAATAAGCGCGGCCCTGAAGAATTCGGTCTCATTAAAAGCTGTTGAATGGATTTTATTTCAAATATACACAGAAACTAAATTTAAATAGTAATTTGTATGAAACAATTGTTTTTACCTTTAAAAAGTTGTTATAATTCATTATTATTATTTATTATTAATTTTTCTTTTTCTTTAAGTTTTTTTTTTCCACACTAAATTGGCGCCACATCGTGGTTTTTAACATTTTTCCCTTTGAATATTACATTAATTGGTTTCACCGTGGGGCTTTTTTTTTAATTCTCTTAAATTGTGTATTACTATATATATTATATTAATTAATATAATTATATATACATGTTAATGAATGTATGCTTGCCCGGTGTAAATCATTAATAATTTCTTTTATTTTCACGGTTAAGCACCAGGAGTCCTATAAATACGACGCACACGTCACGCACACGTCACGCACGCGTTTGCAGAGAATGACCGCAGAAACGTCGTCAACATCGAGAAATCTGAACCCCCTGGTGCTTAACCGTGGGGGAAAAACAATCGAATAATTGGACGAGGAGGCTCTTAGGAATAATAAGAAGAGAAAACCTAGAGTTGGATCCTTCAGCCGTAGCTTTCCCTTTGCCCTATGCAGGGCCAACAACGTTAAGGGTTGGCAGGATATTGGCGAAACACAATATATAAAGACAGTCTTTCGTTCTGAGGAGAGAGAAATAAGACAGATGTTGGGTTCTGTGAAGGATGGCATTGGTCTCAAAACTGCTGGGCAGGGGGGTAGGGGGTTACATGATGATTCCTTGCAGTTGTGGCCAAAAATACTTGAGGACACGAAGGACATATTCGTATAAAACATCCTGACAGGACACAAGATGTGTTTTTTTCGGACACTGTCAAATTTAAAAGAAAAACTGGTGAAAGGTGGCACGACAGTGTGATCTTTGGAAGCCAGAGAAATTACAAAACCGCAAGAATCTTTTAAACAAAGTCTCTGAGCTTCCAAATCCAATTATTACCGTATTAGGCGACATGGCAACACACTTGATGACACTGGCGTCAGGCGATCCTCAACGGCCAATCAGATCGCAGCATGTCTGACCACCACGCACACGTCACGCGACCACTCAGTCTGAAGACAGCGAGGTAGAGAGAATGGCCGCAGAAACGTCGACGTCGAGGAATCACAACCCCTGGTGCTTAAACCCTATTAATGTATTTACAGTTGTAATACTGCCCCTAAACCTAGCTTGTATTTTAATATAATTATATTAATTTACTTCGTTTATTTAATTAAAATGTTATTTCATGCATCAGGAAAAACTGCCCTATTGTAGATTAAGTAAATAAAATACATACACACAATATTCATTCTCATGAGAGGAAAGTAGCTCCATCTCCATTCTTTTTCCACTTCTCCTGACGCCACGTGCCGTTGTTCTGCTTTCCGTCCCCAGATAAATAATCCATCAAAGCTGATAAGGGATATCGGAGTTACCGAAGCCGTCTATTTACGACGGTGTTTATTTACTTACTGACTCTGTTGCTGCTGTTTATGGATAATAAGGAAAAAGTCGAGTTACGGTCATAAATCAAAATTTAACAGCCTAATTAAATTCTACGCGTTCGAAACGTTTTCAAGAATCGTTAAACCGATGATATCTGAAATTATTGATCATGAACGAGAATTGCTTCAAAATAATGTTTAAAAAAAAAGTTGTTTTTTTAAAATTGTACGACCGTTTTTTGAATTAATAAATCAGTTAATGACCATTCACAGGCCCACTATTTTTATTTATAGAGTTACGACGTTTCGATACGTGTCCGTACCTTCTTCAGGTATTATTCAAATTATTAAAACAAAGTATCTGTGCTACAAACACTTAAAAATGTCGATAAATTCGCCAAGTTTTGAAGGACGGGGCGAAGTAGTTTGTTACAATAATTTGGATAGTACCCGAAGAAGATACGAACACGTAACGAAACGTCGTAACGCTAAAATAAAGTGTCTATAAAAGGCCATTAAATTAAAAATGTAAAAAAATTCGTCAAGTTTTGAAAACTGGTCCGAGTAGTTTGTTATAATAATGTGGATAATATCTGAAGAAGCTACGAAGCACGTAACGAAACGTCGTAACGCTAAAATAAAGTGTCTATTAAAGGTCATTAAATTAAAAATGTCGATAAATTCGCCTAGTTTTGAAGGACGGGTCGAAGTACTTTGTTACAATAATTTTGATAATATCTGAAGAAGCTACGAACACGTATCGAAACGTCGTAACGCTAAAATAAAGTGTATAAAAGGTCATTAAATTAAAAATGTAAAAAAATTCGTCAACTTTTGAAAACTGGTCCGAGTATTTTGTTATAATAATGTGGATAGTATCTGAAGATGCTACGAACACGTAACGAAACGTCGTAACGCTAAAATAAAGTATCTATAAAAGGTCATTAAATTAACAATGTCAATAAATTCGCCAAGTTTTGAAGGACGGGTCCCAGTAGTTTGTTACAATAATTTGGATAGTACCTGAAGATGCTACGAACACGTATCGAAACGTCATAACGCTAAAAAAAATGTCTATAAACGGTCATTAAATTAAAAATGTCGATAAATTCGCTTAGTTTTGAAGGACGGGTCCCAGTAGTTTGTTACAATAATTTGGATAGTACCTGAAGCAGATACGAACACGTATCGAAACGTCTTGTCTCTATAAATAAAATTAAGGTGTCTGTATAAGGTAAAAAAAAATTCAATTTTATATTTATGCTACCGTTTTGATATAGATAATTTTAAAAAAAATCAAATTTTGGTCCTGACACAGTTATATACATGTCCTTCTTCACTGGATTAATCACGCCCCCACGAAGTTTAACCGTAAATCAGGTATCACACACCATCGCGTTCAACATTAAAGAGAGAGAGAGAGAGAGAGAGAGAGAGAGAGAGAGAGAGAGACAAAAGAAAATTGACACCTATTCACCGTCACATAAAATAGGTTGGCTTTATATCCTTCATGAAAAAGGTACAGCACTGAAAAGGCTCTGTCAGTCTATTATATATGGCGACATTCCTTTTCAATCTCGATCCTTTCCGATCGCGAAATTTCCGATTGATGTGAAATTATCAATTATTATTCTTATAATTGAGTGATGGGCGATTTTATTCTTTAAGAAGCTCAAAAATTATTATTTTTTAACTCGTACCTCCTTAAGACTTCTTTTGATTAATTTAATCAACCGTTAAAAAAACATATTTGGGTTAATTTTAAGTTTGTTGGTAGTATTGTGGAATGTAGTTTTCTCATCTTAGCCTTTTAGAAAATTAACTTCGTTACTGGGAAGGTGAGAAACGATCCCGATGTTGTTTTAGAGGACGTCAAAAATTTTTTTAGTACGGTTATTAGACTGGGGTATGTTTTATTTCATGTAATTGAGACGGAAAGGCGTTGACAGCTCCCCCCCCCCAGTAAGTTACGGACAAGGTAGTTTACTGGTAGATCAGGGATTTTTTTTCTGTCATTGCGGGAAAACTGTTACGTAAATCAATTTTTTTAGGGAGGTATATTACTTGTATTAAACAGTGCTAGTATCTTGAGGTCGTCGTTGATCATCCAGATTATTTTTTGGTGTTGATTCCAGGGCTCTTTGCCTGAGCTGAGCTGAGGTGAGGTGTGCAGGTGCCTGTCTGTCTATCGCTTCGCTGACGTAATCTCCTCTTCTTCGTCTCTTTTCTTCTCTCCTCCTCTCCTCACCACGCCAGACCACGCCTTTGCTTCGCCTTGCCTCACCTCACGGACTATCCTGTTGCGGCTCCTCGTCACGAATATGCTACACGCCAACCCACACGACGACGTGTCGTTCGTTGACTCCCGCTAAAATTGACGTGACCGCTTCCGCGTCTAACAGACTGTACTGCCCTCTCTATGCGGGAGTACAACTGACCCGTGTAAATTCCAAATTGAAGTTAACAACTGTGTTCGTCGACGGACACTATCAGGGCCCCCGTTGCCGTGGTTACAGCCCCACAGGTGTTTCAAAACAATCCTGAGACTTCGTTTCATGATTTTAATGTAATCTGAAGGTCGGTTATTATTAACCTATAATGTTATTAAATGTAATCGATACGCGTAAGGTGGATGTGTTCGTCGCTTTTATCACTACTGGACCACGACAACAGGTTATATTGGGAGAACAAAACGTGATTTCAAAGCCAGAAGGATAGTATTCGTGATCTTATTTTGTGATGTCTTTATTTTCGGACATTATTGACTTACATTAACGGATCCTTTTTTTGTTAAAGGGACGAAAAACATATCTACTAATTGTTTTTTTTTGTGGCCGTTGTTACCTTACTATAAACACATGTTTTATAACCTCATTTAACGTTCACGGTAACGACAGTTTTCTATCGATTTTGAACATGTTGCTTGTCTTCTCCATAGTCATGTAATGAATAAGAAAGATAGCCAAATACAGACGAAAGAAAATGATATAATATAAACACCACACAACGTTTCTGGGATCCTTTGTGTGGCCCTTTCGTCAGTGTGCGGAAAGCAGATGCCTAGAGCGACACAACTGCACTCGTCAGTTGATAAAAAAAAAACTCAAGATGTTTCACGTTATTTTTATAACCTTCCTTTTCCTTTTTGTTTTTCTTTCTTTCTGTCTTTTTTCCTTTCTCACCTTCCTACTGCCTTACCTCAGACAAAGGAATACCCGAAAAATCTAAATAATATTGTTAAATTTTTACTTGTTTTCGTAATTTATTTTTAACAGGCTACACAGTCAGAATAATTTTTTATTGTTTGCCAAATTTGGTTACAGGTTGGTTATTCCTGAATAAGGATCACTATATACAGGTTGTTTGTGCGATCTGAGTTTGGTGAAGGGTTTCTGGTTTCCTCATTTTAATTGTTGATTTTTAAACTCAAAATCCTGACGGAAGGGACAAGGATCTCAGTAATGTTGTGTAGTATTTATGTTATCACTTTTTTTTGTCATTTCTTTCCCTTCTACAACTACTTTTAAAACAAGTTCTCTGAGGTCCTTTCCAATTCTTTTTTTTTTCCTCTTTCAATTTCACTTAGCCCTTGCTGGCAAGACTTTTATCGAATTTTCGTCTTGCTGTATTATTTAGGACTTTCACTTTGGCGTTGGCCCCTTCGCATCCTTCACCCCGTTGATTGCTTCGCCTTCATGATGGACAGCTACCACCTTTTTTGAGATGTAAATGGGGGGGGTGTCTTTCGATTTCAAACCTCTTGGCGTTCATTGACGAAACGTTGAATGGAAGATTTACTCTTATCAGCCACTCAAACGAATCTCAATGAAATGGTAAAAGGTTGAAAGGGAGAAAGTCATTGCAGCTCTGACGGTTGCTGATCATATGTCAGGGAAAGTATTTTGCGTGGATAAAAGTGTAATTTTGCAACTAGTGGTGAGACTCAAGCCATTTGAGGTTGTTCCAAAGCTGATCACAGTGTCTCTAAGTGCATATGTTAATTATAATATTCGAAGACTAATTTATCACACTGGTGAGTAAAAATTACTCATTGATCTGTGACGTAATGAGACTGTAATAAAATAAAAGTCAGGGTCTCTTCCTCATAACAATAATAACGACATCCTTCATAGATGATCTTTGACTTCAGAGACTATAAATGGAAGGTGTTTGTGTCCAGAAGTGTGCATGCATAATACAACCTCTGATTAGACCACGACATCTGTTGTCCATTACTCGAGTCACCACCCTTGTCTGTCGCCATCTACCGTCAAGACGTCCAACCAACTGCTTCTTCATGAAGAATTCCCATCTTACAATCATCACTCGGATCCTCACTTTTGCTTTATAATTAGAAACTTGCATGTGATAATGACGACGTGGCTGTCGGAAGACGTGCTGCTGTGCGCGGACACTGACTCTTGTTCCAAGTGTCTCAAAGTCCCCCTTGCCAAGCAGAATTCTCAGTACCACGGTATAAAATTAGACCATCCGTCCACTTGGATACGAAAGCCGCGGGTTTCTACTTTTAACACGTGGCTACTACTACAACATGATATCGCTCTGAATGACTCGTGATACTTTTAATAGAAGAATTAATATTTTTCATCGGAGCTTTTAATTTCCTTCGTTTAAGTGGGCAGTTTTTGGCACATTAAAATTTATATGGTGTTTATATGGTGTTAACGACTGTTAACAGACCAGACGCAGTCGCGTGGAAGATCAGAGCCTGAAAAAAAACAGCCATGAATGTATATTACTACTAATTAAAACTCAATACAGGAGGAACACCACACAAACATTTGGCAATCAATCAATTTGTGTATATGGTCACAGGTCTTGTAGTGTGAAATGACGTCACCACCTAATGTCACTGACCTATGAAGTCTAGAATTAACATTAAGGGTGTTGTTATGTCTTGAGGAAGAGGGGAGGGGGGCCTTGGACCTTTCAAACTACTTTGGTATGCTCCTTGGAGACTCCAACTCGCAATTTAGCCGCTCCGATACCTCATATTGAAGTAATAAAAAAAGTATATTACAACAACATGGAGTCTGGAAATGCATTAATTACAGATTTATCCTAACCTTTGTGACGAATGTTCATGTATGACGTCATGCCTTCTAATCTGTACTAAGATGCACAATAGCAGATTTTTTTTAATCGTGTTCGAAACTCAATTGCGAAGAAGAAACGCTGCCAGTCGAAAATGAATGAACAGGGCGCTCCAACCAGTCAGTTGAACGTCATCCGAACCCGAAGTTCAGATAATAATGCATTTCTGTGGACCACCCCGCAGTTGTAGCAAAATGGGTGTTTCTTCTCAGAATATAAGGAATCCATTATTGAAATTTTGCGGTTGAGGTTTTGCAACCACCCCCAACAGAACAGGTTATGTTGTTTTTTTTGTCTTTTAATTTAACCTCCGTGTAGTTTTTTTCTTCTTCTACTGAGATGATTATTATTTATTCGTTTGTCAGATGGCACTGGGTACATTGCAAAATAAAATATAATTGTGTTTTCTACGAGGAAATAGAGAGTGAAATTAATATATCCTACGTCTATGCAGTCTCGTTTATTTCTCGTTTTTATTGGAAAGTAACGAGACGTGACGTTAACGTTGGAATCGCGCGTCGGGTGGGGGGGGGGGGGAGGGTAATACTTGACCTTCACTCTGAGGGTTTCAAGGAATTTCGTTTAGCAGAAGAGGGAGGAGAGAGTTATCTGTATTAACAAGCACATAGATCATCCCGGAATCCTCCTCGTCCATTATAATATGGCGGCCGAGCAGATATTGGAAATTCCCAAGGTATTGGACGGGCAATTCGAGACGTCAGTCAATATATATATATATATATATATATATATATATATAAGTTAGCAAAACAGTTTTGCGTCTAAGTGATGGATTCTCCGTCTGTTCTTTCTTACTTACTCCCCGTTCCTCTAATAAAGGAATCCACCTCTTTGGCTCTTAATCTGAACAGACCATTCATTGTAATTATTTTTTCTACAGGTTTATCTCAAATACAATGGAGAATGTGTAATTCTATGTTATATATATATAAGCGTAATTGCGTAATTGCCTCGCATCGCAGATGTCCCGGGTTCGAATCCCGGCATGGGCATGGATGTTTGTGTTCGTCCTGGTCAAGAAAACTGGGGTTAATTAAGGCTGTGGGAGAATCGACACTCTGACCAGGTCGTCACTCCTAAATCCAGAATGTGTCATGTAAGATGACAGTCTGGCAGCCGTCTCGGTAGGTTAAGGCCCTTCATGGGCTGTCGAGCCAAGGAGTTATATATATATATATATATATATATGTTAAAATTGAATGTAAAATAACGAGACAGTTATAAAATATTATTTATGTAATACGGTTAATGGTATTTATCTAACACGTTATGTCATTATAATTATATAATATAAAATATTTTTTTTTGCGTTTCTAAATATCGGATAAGTTTTGAGAACATTAAATAAAAAAAGTATTACTATACAATTATTAACACAAAAAAAAATCAAGAACACAAAATTTCCCTGTCCAACAAAAGTAAAAGAACTGTACAGGAATAATAATAAAAATTAATAATTATTTAACGTTACAGTACTCAAAAAAAAATTAAATACCCTCCAGTTAAAAAAAATTAAAATTTAGACAATTATCAATAAAAAATATGGAATAACATATATATATTCAAGTTCGTTGATCGCTGAATACTCTAAATACTGGGGGGGGGGGGGGTAAAGAAAAGCGCCTTTCGTAAAAAAACCTCATTCTGACTTTATTTTCATCAGAGTTTCGATGGAAAACGTTCCTAGTTCTGTGTCTTTATTGTCATCCACTGTTAAGTTATTGTTTTATTTTTATTTTTTATTATTAAAGTTAACTTTTAGTCCGGAGACTTTACAGTTGTGATAATAATAATAATAACAGTATTTACAATTGTAAAAATTAACAAATAACAAGGTATTTACAATTTATAAATATTTCACATGTAAACTTGCGGTCTTGGATGTGACCCTTGTCATTCCAAGTTAGAGACGAGAGAAGCAGATTAACTTGTTTACCGCATATTAACATATAACCGGCAAGATGTTAGCGATCAATCTGGTCATTGGGGAATCTACATGTTTGAAGCGTTAAGGATGTTATGGGGGAGATGGGAAGAACGGATATTTTAGGGAGTATGTAGTGCCAGTTGGTAGGAGGGCTAGAGTTAGGTTAATTCCGGAGTATTTGAGGGGGAGGATGATGCCAATTGGGAGTTTACGTTTTAGTCTGCGATTTTGTGAAGGAGGGGGTGGGGGGGGGGTTACTGTAGAATAGCTCAATGGTGGGATTTGGATGGTTGATAGAGCTATTTATTAAGCACTTGGTAGATTTCTGAATTATGGCAAGGATTAGGGGAATTTCAAGGTCTTTGTGGATAACTGAGTTGCGAAGGTACCAGGGGGAATTTGATATTAAACGGAGAATTTTGTTTTGTTTGGTTTGTATTTTGATGGAGTGGGAATAGGCAGTGGATCCCCATATGGCACATGTGTACGACCATATGGGGCGCGGATTACGGATAGATAGAGGAGTCTTTTGGTGCTAAGGGATATGGGAGATTCAGTTAAATTATTGTCGCGATAATTTTCCTAGAAACCTTTGAACACAGTTTTCGCCCTCATCTGAGTGGAAATGAATTTGGGAAAACTTCATGCTAATGACAGGCTTAATTGGCTCTAGTTAAGAGTAGTTGTATAGGACTATACAGGCATATAATACTTATATAAAAGAAAAATATTAAACTTCAATTGACAAACAAATCTATTGACTGTTAGTTTCTTTGGAAAACTTTATCTGTTTATTTGAGGGTTTAGTAATGCTTTTAAAAAAAAATTCAAATAGGAAACGTCAGATTCTTCCAGTGTTAGAAATCGGGCAGACTCAATAATTAATTGGATGATCCTCCTAAGAGGCGTGAAAGTGACTTTTAAAGAAATCTATTTGTTTCAATTACAGCGGGGAGGAGGGGAAAAAAAATATGGAACAACCAGAAACCTGAATTGCAACGTTCTTCTTCTTCTTCTTCTTTTCAGAGCCATTTCCCTCTGGTATTTCTAAGACTCGTTGTTTCGTCTGCGCCCGGCATCTGGCAAATACCCAACTATGTGTGCCAGTATTTTCCTTTCTATTATTTCTGGTCGCCGACCAGCAAAAAGGGGAAGCTGTTATCTTATTCGTGAGAAAAAATAATAACAAAGTAAAAAATAAAAATAGTAGAAAGTCAAACCATTCTTCTGTTTATACCTGAGAATCTTTTGATTAATGGAACAGTCAAAATTTAATAGAAGCTTGAATTATATTTAATTTCCTGGATTTTGCAAGACCAATTTGGCAACAGGTCCAATTTATCGAAAATCGCGGGGGAAGTATAAATAATATATATGTATATTGTGATAATTAAAAGGTAAATGAATTAAAGTAGTCCCACGTTGTTGAAGCCAATTTATGTAATAGTTAAAAAGGTGGTCTTAATTAACAAAATTATTAATATTTAATAATTTATTCTTTAAAAGTACAAATGGTGATCCCTACTTTGTACGCCGAATTTTATCAACTTAACAAACAAATATTTTATTTCAATTATTGCAATTCGCGGCGTTCTAGGAAAAATACAACGTTATATTTTACAATCAATTAAGTCGAAATTTTTTTTTATCTCAGGGTCATTACTGGGTTTGATAGTAAGAACAATTCCTGTTTAATAAACTAACATTAACAATTCAAACTCATTGAGGCTAACTTAATACAATATGAAAGTAAACGAAATAAAAGAAACAAAATAAAAAGGAAAACGAACGAAATCTGACTTCTACCATTTAATCCTCGTTTACAGCTTTTAAAATAATTGTTATTGAACTCATGAATTGTCTTTCTGGTACCAGATGTGATTCTTGGAGCTTGAGGACAACACTCACTAAAAAGGATATTGTTCACTGATTCTACACATTAAATTTTGTAATATATACGGTCGATGTTCTCGTTCTCTGCCACCTGGAACTATGGATCTGCCGCCCCTCAGTCAGCCCTCGGACCTACTAGGTCTCCTTGGTGCCTCTATGCGAAATTTAGTTCAGTCTATGTGAAGCAAAACCTTTTGTTTCCAAATTTGCGATTATTATACGAGTCTCTCCGTTAATACTGTCTACTAGCGTTTTATGTAAACTAATAGATCTCGCAGTTGGACTTCTTGGACCGCGGTATTCAAACTTTTTAAATCAGTAACCAAATTTTACGAGTTCAGTTCACGACGCAGACTATTCTTTTCTCTGAAGGCCTGCGAGGGCTATTCTCTCGCAGGCGGTACCTGCGAGGGCTATTCTCTCGCCAGTAGAACCTTGTAGGAGAGACACGCAGGGGCTACCTTTGGGGATGCCTTTTCCTCTCCGTTTTTGAACTAAGTTTCCCACAAGCCGAGGCACCTCGGCCTGTTCTCATGTTCTCAGAGGTGTATTTTCCGGGGTCACAGACCTTGGGCATACTGTAAGAGTTGCTCGCTATTCCCATTGGAATAGTCGGCCAGCTGCCTCCTAAACTGGTCGCGGTACGGAGAAGGGAAGCCTGCGTCCCCACAGCAAACTCTTCTCTCGCTATCGGAAGCGCGTGGGACAAGTACCCAATCCCCGACCTACCTGATGCAGATTTTTCTAGGGTTTTCCCTGCATTACTTTAAGGCGAATGCCGGGTAGGATCCTTAAAATATAGCCCGGGGGCCCTAGTTAACCCTTGGCTTTTACTCTTCCGCATCCCACCTTTCAAATCCCTTCCTATGCTATTAAACGGGAGTTGCCACCATGTGAATAAGAAGAGTGAGCGTCATCAGTCATGTGATTAATAACGTGGAACATAGGCGTAGTGATCTGTAATTTTTTTTTTCGCGGAAGAATTAAAGGATGGTGTGTTTAGTGGTAAACTATAGGTCAGAGGGGTTGAAGGGGGGAGGACAAATAAGTCATCAGCAGACACAATAACGTGGAATAACATATATTTGAAATCCCGTTCCTTTGAAATTGTGAAATAACATATTGGCGTTTTGTAGCCACACACAGAAATAAAAAAAGATTCTACGGGATCGAGGGGCCAATGTTACAGTGCGATTGAGAGAGAGACAATGGCCGCGATACTGAGGCAGAGGGAAGCGCGCCCGTTCGTCTGATGGAATTCATCTCTCCATTCATTTCAGCTGTTCGTCGATGCGTTACTTGGACCGCCTTTGATAATTACAATCCCATCTCTCCCGCCCCCCTCCCCTTCACTTCCGTAGTCAACCTTCGATAGGTCACAAAGTTAATCAAGTAGACTTGCAATATTCAAGGAGGGGGGTGGAGGGGGGGAGATAACCTCTCAGATTCCTTCTGCGATTACCGGAACTTTATTTATAACGGTCTGTTCTAAAGGAGCCAAAGATTAAACTATCACATATAAATAAAACGTCCCTCAACCACTCCTTCTTTCTCAATAGCACCAAAATACCTGTCCAACAAACTACACCATACCTGGGGCCTTATCCTTTCATCCAAATTATCACGGAAACCTCACATCACCTCCAGAATCAACAACAAAATAAAACAACTCTTCCCTCTTATCAACAGAAAATCTCCCATTTCCCTTAGAACCAAAAGACTCCTCTGTCCTTAATCCGCCCCCATATGGTCGTACTCATGTGCCACATGGGGATCCACTGCCTATTCCCACTCCGTTTATTATCAAATTCCCCCTGGTACCTTCGCAACTCAGTTATCCACAAAGACCTTGAAATTCCCCTAATTGATGCGATAATTAATAAATCTACCATCCAAATCACACCATTGAGCTATTCTACAGTAACCCACCCCATCCTTCACAAAATCGCAGACTAAAACGTAAACTCCCAATTTACATCATCCTCCCCCTAAATCACTCCGGAATTTACCTAACTCTAGCTCTCCTCCTACCAACTGTCACTACATACTCCCTAAATATCCGTTCTTCCCATCTTCCCCCATAACATCCTTAACGCTTCAAACATGTAGTTTCCCCAATGACTGACCAGATTGATCGCTAACATCATGCCGGCTTATATGTTAATATGCGGTAAACAAGTTAATCTGCTTCTTTCGTCTCTAAATTTGAATGACAAGGGTCACACATCCAAGACCACAAGTTCACATGTGAAATATTTACAAATTGAAAAAACCATTGTTATTTGTTTAATCTTTACAATTGTAAATCCATCACTAGCTGTCCATGGTACCTTCCACCATCCACCTCAACATTAAACTTCCCTAATAATCACCAAATCCATAACCTCCTCAATCAAAAGCACCTTCAACCATCCTAACACCACGATCCAGCAATTCCAACTAAAATAATTTATTTAATATACGTACCCTCGGATTCAAAGGAATTGAACCTGATATAGGAAGTTGAACGATAATTTAAAAGGTGCCACATCCCTTTCACCTCTAAGCGCCTAGAGCTTGACCGCGTTAGATATTAGTGACGTATCTGGTTGTTGTTTTTTCCCCCCACGCTACTTCCTCCTGTCCTTCAAGCTGCGCCACACGGTATCGTTGTTAACGTGAGCTATAGTAATGCATTATATCGAAATATTATTATTTTGTTTTCCGGAATGTAAAAAAAATATATATATATCCTACTTTTCTGTAATTTACGTAAGATAATTTCAATTATTCTTAAAGAGATTATATTTGTTTCAATACAACAGTATTATTTTATGTTTACTATAAAGTATGTTAGAACTTAAAAAAAGAATTTCAGAGACCGGAAAATTCAAGGTATTTTATTTAATCAGTAATACATATTTTTCTGTGTTATATATATATATATACATACACACACACATATATATATACATACACACACATATATATATATACATACACACACACATATATATATATATATATATATATATATATATATATACGTACACACACACACACACACACATATATATATATATATATATATATACATACGCACACACACACATATATATATATATACACACACACACATATATATATATATATATACATACACACACACACACATATATATATATATATACATACACACACATATATATATACATACACACACATATATATACATACACACACATATATATATTTATACACACACTCACACATATATATACATTTTCTGCCTAATAGAACCAATACATCAAGTTAAACCAATTTTTTGCCAGCACAGTTATAAAATTAAATACGAGAAGCTTGCCTCTAAATTCTTCTTTGCCTACATCATTTTATTTTATTTTTAAGTAATTCTTTTATGTTTTTTGTTTTCAGGTGAGTTCGATTGGAATGAAGGTATCCCTTCCAGTGGCTCTTTTCCGTATTCCCCATATTTTGTGTAAGTCCATTTCACTAATTTTTTTTTCATTTCTCACCTCATTCAGGTGATTTTTAATACTGAATATATATATATATATATATATATATATATATATATATTTTACATTATTGAATATTCTATGATCAGGAGAGTCTAGTGTAAGGTGAATAAGAAGGCGTGTGTCTCATAACATAAACGGAGGAGGTTATTCTTGGAATTTTTAATGAACTGAAAAAAAATTGAAGGCCATAAAAAGTCAAAACATAATGCAAGTGTAGGAAAATTTTTATTTCTAAACAGACCGAGAAAAATGTGAAAATAATTTTATTGGGGGATCTTCTGTCCAAGAATATTAATTTTCGGTTAAAACTAAATTGGGGTAAAGTCCAAATAATAAATTAATATTAAAAACTGATAATAAAAAAAAACTACAATTAATTTGGCAGAGTAGGACATCGAAACGTCGTGGCTTAACCTTACTTCGATCTTTGATACAATTAATTTAACTGTGTGTTTCTATTTAGTTTCTTATTTCATCATATTAATCATAAGTGATTATTTTATTAAATGATAAATAAACATCAAACAATTTTTTAAGTCAGATAAAATTAAACAACGTTTCATTGCTTATTTGGCGACGTCATCAGGTTCACGTTTAAAACTAAAAAAAAAGGAACGAAACATTTACAATGATGAGAAAATCACATTTTTTTAAAAGAAACATGTAAGAAAAATTAAAATTTCCTTAGGCCTACGTCATTCTATGCTGAGTGTATAAACTTGATCATGAAGAGGTCGAAAAATAAGCGTCGAAACGTTGTTTAATTTTACAGTAACAAATTGGCTGTTTTTGTGTAGCCAGGCTATGTATAGGGTAATCCACATAGTGGCAACTCCCCTCTTATAGCATAGGAAAGGGATTTGAAAGGGGGGATGCGGAAGGGTGGAGGAAGGTAGCCAAGGGTTAACTAGGGCCCCCCGGCTATGGTTTAAGGATCCTACCCGGCATTCGCCTAAAGAAATTCAGGACAAACCCTAGAAAAACCTGCATCAGGTAGGTCAAATATATATATAGCCGTTAAGTTCCTGAGTCTACCATGGAGCTGTTTTCGCTTTTTAAAATCGTCCATGACTGGTTGGTTAAATAAGATGGAAAGATGCAGAATTTTGGGGATGAAAAAAAGAAAAGATCGAGACTTCGGTGGAAACAGTTAATCATTTGTCTCGTTTTGTTAGCTTTACCATTTTTAACTTTTCATTCGTCTCATCATCTCTCCTTTTTTATTTTCCGGGGAACTGAGTCCTAAAAGCTCCGACCGTCTATTAATAGACTTTAATTATTTACGAGCATCCGTCATGTTTGTCCTTTCCTCCTTTTTCTTTTTTCTTTTCTGCTGCATTATTTATTCCTTCCTTCCTTTCCTTTAAATTTGGAAAGGGGGGGGGGGGGGGAGGGGTTGTAATGCCTCATCTGCGCGGCCGTAAACACTGGCGCTGAGCTGAGCTCAACGCGTGGGCGTCACGTCTGGTTAATTTACTCCTCAGACAAAAAATATTTATTGGTCACGACAGCAGACGGGCCGGAGAGAAGGTTTGGGTTTACACCAAGCTAGTTCCTTGGCCCAGTTTCGTTGTAGTTTTAGAAATATTGCTGAGAGGAATGAGAAGTAGCAACAGGTCGTCGTAACTTTGAGGTAATTGTGAGTCGAGTCTTCTAAAATGGATTTCGTGGGACGGTAAGGGGAAGGAAGTGTGTCGCTCGTAATCTGGGAACGTCGGAAAAGAAATATTATTCCTTTAATTTTGTAATTTAAATTGACACAAAATATGACTTATTATTTTTCTATTTAATTGATTGAGAACAAGCTTTTATTCATTACGAAAAATTAATTATTTAATACAATAACAGGAACATCTTAGAGTATTTATAATGGGGTGCTTGATCGGAATTTTTTTTTTCAATTATTTACATTGCTAAACAACTAATCCAAGATAAACAAACGGTAGACCTTCAGGACAGCGTCACGTAAACCACAGATTTGTGTTTCTGACGAGATGATTTCTACGGACTGTCTGTGTATTTGGCCATTGGGACTTTACGCTTCAGATAACTGACTTGAAATCTCTCTTTTTCTGATAGAAAAAAAAATATTGTAACCCAGCATTACTTCGAATTCTCTTCAACCTCTTATTAAAAATTTTAAACCGTTCTGGATGATAAAAATCGGATTTTCGATAATTTAACGCCATTAATCCGATTGAAACAGAAAATCGCTCCTCGGAAATTCCTGGAACTGAACTGTTGTGGAATGATTAGCGGGTTTTGACTCTCCAAAAGTATTTCCATGAAGGGTCACTGGCAAAATTCACTACCGTGAATTTAATTTTTCCACACCTCTTCACTTCTGATGTGGTTTATATATAGATACAACTTTTCAGTCAGATTATTTCATGCTCATTAATTAATGCAACACGCAAAACTCATTTGGAACATTTCGTTTCCGGAAAATGTTAAATGTTAACTTCCATGAAAAATGTAGCGAGTAACAAAGCACGGATTTACGAGTTTCTAACCGCCCGTTACTATAGTTACGTGGTTTAAGGCAACGAGGTGGCAGCAACAATTTTGCAGGTTCATTTAATACTGCGGCAAAATAATTTCTCTCTCTCTCTCTCTCTGAGTTAAATATATTTTTCCTAATAATAACAATGGATATAAGCGAGTATCGGGAGGGCGTGAGACAAGTATTAGTTGCCCGACCTACCTGATGAGGGTTTTTCTAGGGTTTTCCCTGCGTCACTTTGAGGCGTATTGCCGGGTAGGATCCTTAAATCATAGCCTGGGGGCTCTAGTTAACCTTTGGCTACCTTCCTCTACCCTTCCGCATCCCCCCCTGTCAAATTCCTTCCTATTCTATTAAAGAGGAATTGCCATTGCGTGCATTACCTTCATCTAGCCTGTTACTCTAAAATTAATCCGTTGTTCTTGATAATTATTAGATAAACGAAGAAATATACCATTACTAATCTTAGAAGGTGGAACGAATTTTTATTTCAGTTAAATTAGTGATAGGTAACCCTCAAATGTAATCTCCTCAAAACTTGACCGCCCCTTAGAGGGTTGCAACACACAATGCATCATCGGTCCGGAATTAAAATGGTAATGTATATAGGCACCTGGCCGACTGTTCCTCTGTATTCCTACAATTTGTAACTGCATTATATGTCAAGAAAATGAGATCTTTTTTCCCTTCTGGACCGACGTTACAGCATTTTGTGAGCCTTAGCCTCCTTAATGTTATCGTTCCATCTATTCCTATCTTGCGCCTCTATCCACGTTGCTTAATTTTTAATGTTTGTATGACCTACAAGGCTCCGGCCAACCACCTTAATCCTGCAGCTGTCTTTCTAGGTTGTTCAGTGCTGCGGTTCTATAATTATCAATTCCTTATTCTTGCCAGGTCATGTATTTAAGCATCCATCCTGCTTTTCCATGGCTATCATTGGTTTTCTAACATGGTTTCTTTTTTTTTACGAGTGTGAGGTTGTCAGCCTCACGTCTCAACAACCCCCAACCTGGAGGAGGGCCATGGTATCTCTCTGTTTGTCTGGCTCTTTGCTCAAGACCTGTCCGGCAAGGGGAAGACCCCTACCAGTAGCTACGCTACCACCGACATAGATATAGCTCTTGTGTTCATCAGAGCACGCAAACCCCCTTTGCCACGTTAAGGCGGAGATACCAGCGAGGGGGGTTGAAATGCGATCCATAACGTTTTAAAAAAATTTTCAGACTTAGATATAAGATTAATATTTAAAAAGTTGCTTTAGAACTCGTGAGTAAACCGCAAGGAACACTGAAGTCGGTATTTTCCATTACGATACCTTCTGTTTTCACGACGGCTCATCCACACCGTATGTGGACTACAGCAGCAGGGAAAACAGCTACGAAGTCCAAAACAGTCCTGTCGTAGGCGAGGCGAATATTTGAGAGAGTTGCAATTAAGGTCTTCGGAGAAGACTGCGGCACTGAGTGTAGGTGTTTCTCAACTGTCACACCTACGACCCGAAAAGGAACAATAACAGTTCCGCATACAAATGTAGCATAATAGGAAGAAAAAAAAATAAAAAAATAAACGTCGTATTACCAACGAAAAGAAAAAGATAT
The DNA here is from genome assembly GCA_037074705.1 of Zhengitettix transpicula. Taxonomy (NCBI): domain Eukaryota; kingdom Metazoa; phylum Arthropoda; class Insecta; order Orthoptera; family Tetrigidae; genus Zhengitettix; species Zhengitettix transpicula. The sequence goes on from CM073596.1 coordinate 60,454,168, forward strand.
CAAAACAAGATCCGTGGTATTGTTCCGTCGCGCGAAGCATTACGTTTCGAACCCAGTCCAAGAGAATACGAAACAAAAATAATAATTTAAATAATTAAATTATTAATTTAATGTCTGAATTTAAAGTTGGGTTGCATGGAGAGGATTAATAATTTTTTTTATTGACATTGGATAAATATTTAGAGTGGTAAATGAGTTTTGTGGTACTTTGATGAAGTCGTAATGTTTACACTTAGGTTTCCATAGCAACAGAAAAACATGGCGAGTGCTTTCCAATAGTTTTGTCCGAATATTTTTCAATATATATAAAAAATATATCTTTATTATTCTTTATCACAAAATTCCCTTTAATATAATCTCACGAAATAACAATTATGACATTATAAAAGACAATAAATTTATCGTTGTTCAAAAACAATGTCATACTGTTCTAAAAAAAAATAATAATATGAAGGCAATGTATTTGAGTTCCATATTATTATCGTTCCATTTTTTTTTATTATTATTTAATGCCATGAAATTGTAAAACTCTGAAGAAACATTAATATCTGGTTTATGTCTTTCCGACTACGAAGTAAATCTTTACGAGCATTCTCCAACACACACAGCGTCAACAACGCAATATTTTTGGTGTGAGGTAACGGATTTTTTCTTATAATGGTGCCACCCCCCACCCCCACCCCCCAAAAAAAAGCCTCGCTGAAATAGAGGGATAATTCAGGATCATTTGTAAAAAAATAAGTAATTTTATGGGTTATATGTATTCATTATATAGATAATATTTTATAGATACTCCAAAAAAAAAATTACGAGGAAAACAGGAAAAAATTAAAATTCATTCATGAAATGGTTACTTACGGAGATAATATATGAGACTGATCAATGGGAATGGTTAGAGGGAAAAAAAAAGACGAAAAGCAAAAATTTAAAGTGTTTGATAAATACGCCTTTAAAGATCAAGCGGTGAACCAAAATGAGCCAAATTAGTTTTAAAAATAAAAATAAAATCCAGAATAATATTTGTTGATGATAAAATTTAGCCACGATATTCGGACACAAATACAGTTACTCGTAAAACAATTAATACTTACAAAAGAATTATGTGTGTGTTTTTTGAAAAATGGTCTAAAATTTCCTTAACCTGTCTCACGGAACTTTTTAAAAAGAATTTACTAGCACTAATAAGAAATAATTTATTTTATCTTGTCACATGTGGAAAGACAAACATAAATAATGTAATGTAGTTGAAGGATGTGCTGATACATATTGTTAAAAGTAACGAGAAGGCAGGCAAGACAAAGTAAAATGTTTAGAAAAATACGTAAATCATTGATAAGATTGCAAAAATGCTGGGGGGGGGGGGAGAGGAAACCCGTCAAGATTGTAAAAAAAAGAAAGTAATTATATATGCAGCGACTAGGCCACGAACGGTAAATATTACACTAAAACAACTTCAGCTGTGATTTAAGATCGGTGAAGCTATAAGTGACGTGTAAAGGAAACTCCTCTCCCGCTATCGGGAGGGCGTGGGACAAGTACCCAATGCCCGACCTACCTGATTCAGGTTTTTTCTAGGGTTTGTCCTGCATTTCTTTTAGGCGAATGCGCGGGTAGGATCCTTAAACCATAGCTCGGGGGCCTTAGTTACCCTTGGCTACCTTCCTCCACCCTTCCGCATCCCCTCTATCAAATCCCTTTCCTAGGCTATAAGAGGGGAGTTGCCACTATGTGGATTACCCTATACATAGCCTGTCTACACCCAAAACTAAAACAAAAAAAAACGAGGAAGTAAACCTGCGAGAGAAATCTCTCGCAGGTGAAATTTCCCAGAGAGCTCTAGTCGATGCTACCTTTGCTCTAGGCTCTTCTTAGCAACCTGACGAATGGCGACAAGGATCCCCAGAAAAATGTTGTGTGGTTTTTAAATGATCACTTTTTGTTGTTGTATGAATTGGCTATCTTTATTATTAAAAAAAATCAATTTATGTATTGTTTTATTAGGGATTAATAACGTTTACAATTTATATTAAAATCCTACACCGCTCTTTCGCAGGTGTTTTCTGGCCTTTAGTACAGCAATAATTACTTTTGGGGAAGCCTTTTCCTCTCCGTTTTTGAACTAAGGTTCCCACAATCCGAGACACCTCGGCCTGTTTTGAGTGGTGTATGTTCCGGGAGCCGCAGACCTTGAGCATACGGTAAGAGTTGTTCTCTGTTCCCATTGGAACATTCGGCCAGCTGCCTCCTAAACTGGTCGAGGCACGGAGAAGGGAATGCTGCGTCCCCACAGCACACTATTCTCTCGCTATCGGAAGGACGTGGGGCAAGTACCCAATGCCCGACCTACCTGATGCAGGTTTTTCTAGGGTTTTCCCTGCATTACCTTTAGGCGAATGCCGGGTAGGATCTTTAAACTATAGCCCGGGGGCCCTAGTTAAACCCTTGGCTACCTTCCTCTACCTTTCCGCATCCTCCCTTTCAGTTCCTTTTCGTATGAAATAAGAGGAGAGTCGCCACCATGTGGATTACCCTCATGTAGCCTCTTACCCTAAAAAAAAGCCATTTTTATAAGTATATATGTATATATCAACTCACGGGTGGCAGACGTAGGCATACGAAAGCTTGTAGGACGGTATCACAAATGTTTAAACAAAGTTACGTAGAAAAATAGAGAAATAAGGAATTAAATAAAGAAAAAAGGGTTTTGAAAATGTCTCGTTTATGTTTTATAAGAAATAGGACATTAATTTCTGATCAACCCCTCGTAGATAAATGTCAGATTGATATAAAAGAGCCGTGATTGCTGTAGAATTGTATTATTTTAATTTTTAATAATTATTAGTACGGTTCGAACAGAATCTAGTAGCAAAAAAAATAGTTCCCTTCAATAAAGGTTTTGATATATTTTGAAAAATTAAAAAAAATAATACAATGTTAAATTTTGGTCGTCATTTACCTAATTCAAAAAAAAAATTCGTTGTTAAATTCATCTAGCGACATTTCCTGGGATAAAAAAGGGATTATTTCCGACGGTATTTCATACTGTTATTTTCTATAACTGTCTTTTATATTTTGTCGTCTTTCATTCAACTAACAATAAACGATCCTCATATTCTGAGATTATCGACGTACGAACACCGTTCCAACCCAACTAGACGACTACAGTGAGAGTTTCCTAAGCCGCTTAAGTCCTAACGTTCAGCAGAAGAATTTTCAGACAGTAAAACAGACTTTTTTTCAGTATTAATAAAAGAAAGGTTTAGTTCTCTGGGAAACGAACATGTGTATTTAAAAAAAATCTTGTCTTCGAAAGAAGAGGTACCTTTGGTATTAATTCAAAATTTTTTGTAAGCTGATTTACCTCGCCATTGTCATTGTTAAAAGTTATTCTGTCAGATTTGGATATTCTGCTGCCATGGAAACGTATTGAGTGCTTCTAACCGTAAGGGATGTTCACCTTAAAATATATATATATATATATAAAAATAGGGGGTATATATTTATGGATATTGAAACAAATGATAAAAATCAATTTTGTTTATTAACTATTACATTTATTTTTTAGACTTCAAGACTCATATATTTACAAGAATTTAATATATATTGCTTATATTACTTCGTTATGCTTACATAGTCTGTGACGTCAGCGTCCATTACCCGCAATATTCTCGTTGCCGGCGCGAGAAAACGTTATCTTTCATTGAGATTAATTGCAAAGAAAATGAGGGGTGAGGGAAGAGGTCTGCGATGGCTATTCTCTCGCAGGCAGTACCTGCGAGGGATGTTCTCTCGCAGGCAGAACCTTGTAGGAGAGATACGAAGGGGCTACCTTTGGGGATGCCTTTTCCTCTCCGTTTATGAACTAAGGTTCCCACAAGCCGAGGCACCTCCGCCCTGTTTTGAGAGGTGTATGTTCCGGGGTCACAGACCTTGGGCATACGGTAAGAGTTGTTCGCTATTCCCATTGGAACAGTGGGCCAGCTGCCTCCTAAACTGGTCGAGGCACGGAGAGGGGATAGCTGCGACAGCAAACTCCTCTCCCGCTATCGGAAGGGCGTGGGACAAGTACCCAATGCCCGACCTACCTGATGCAGGTTTTTCTAGGGGTTTTCCCTGCATTACTTTTAGGCGAATGCCAGGTAGGATCCTTAAACTATAACCCGGGGGCTAGTTAACCCTTGGATACCCTTCCGCATCCCCCTTTTCAGATCCTATGCTATTAAAGGGGAGTTGCCACCATATGGATTACCCTCATGTAGCCTGTTACCCTAAAAAAAAAGAGAAACAATGTTAAACGACACGCGAAATAGGCTTGAAACCAGCGATTATGATTATTTTAAGTCAGGGATTATAATCTCAGTATCAGTCCACGTCAAAGTAAAAGCAACCCGCAGGCTTCGAATTCAAAGAAGTCATTTCAAAATGCCTTTACTTTTATTTCTTTATATCACTTCGCGGGTGACGTCATCACAGACGTTTTAGACCGGCGCTCAGGTAATTTTTGTTCATTTTAAAGTAGAATATATAATTAAGTTAGCTGAATCCAGTGCCCACTTATAAAAATATTTTCCATAAGGCCGCCAATGTTGCCAACTCTCTGCGTTGCAAGGGGTTTTAGTGACTACAATTCATGGTTGTTTTTTTTTTGTTAAGAACTCTTGCAAACGTATTTTTGCTGCAAGGAATTTCAACAGTTATTGAACAATTTTGTCCCATTATTTATTAATTTTTTTAAGGGAAGATTAGTAGTTGAACAGGTAATTATGAATTATTTAATTATTATATATATTAATTTAAGGTGGTAGCAAGGTCAATTTGTCGTTTTCTTTTTAGCCTTCTGAGGGGTTTAGGTGCAGGAGGGTGGAATTCTGTATTAGTGATAATGGGATTGAAGTAGTGGGTATTTTTATGACGTCGGATTAGGGCGGTTTGAATTTTTCTTTTGGTTGAGGGAATATTTAGGTCATTGTGGACTCTAGAGTTAGTAACGTACCAAGGGACAAGTTACTTATAAAGCGGAGTATTTTATTTTTTGATATTTGAATTTTATTTATGTGGTTGGTAGCGGCCGAACCCCAGATGTAACAGGCATAGAACCAGAGGGTGATATATGAGGGATGTGTAAAGGAGTTTTTGTTTTGTTGTCAAACACTCGTTTTTACTCCTCGCATATACGATTTACCAAGAGCTAATTGACCTTGTCGCTTTTGTTGTTTTACTTCCAATTTAATTTGCTGATGGTCCGTAATTATCGACATAGTGAACTGATGATCGATAAATCATTTGATCTCATACAACGGCGATTTATAATATTATTTCGCGCTTTTCTCGGGTTAGTGTACAGCTTCCTTGATGTTTCCGACAAACCAGGTGGTAGGTATGTGTCGGACCAGAGAGTCACGCGACGGGTGCGTGGGCGACGCATTATGCAGTATCAGGACGTGGCCTTTTCGGGTCACGTCTGGTTCGTACCTTCAACAACCTCCTAGCCAGACACTCTCCACGGACGACGTCAACGGACAGACTGTGGTGACGTCAGAGGCCAGTCCAGCAGGAAACGGACGATGGACGAGGCTGCACGAAACGTTTTTCACGTCGTATATATATATTGGGGGAAAAAAAACTCTTTATAGGAACACGATTATGCTACAACGCTTAAGGTCTTCTTCGAAATATTACCGGAAGAAATACGGATTATTGAGAGTGGTTATTAATCCATCGAAGCATCCGCCTTGTAGGGAGAGATGCTACAAATTTAATTTTTCCCTAGGATAGTTTTCCTGTGGTGGAAAAATTTACACCCATAGTTAAGTAACTGACTACTGGAAGAAATGAGACTGTTTATTGTGTATATATGTACTACTTATTCAGTGGAATATCGAACTATTAATCAAATCTTGAAAATGTAAATATGAACGCAACAAATAAATATAATTTTACCTTCCAGGATTGTGGGAATGACAATTTGATTTTAAAAGGGAAGATTAGGCTGGAATAAATGGTGTGGATTAATGTTAAATTATATTGAGGGATCACTCTGTAACAAAAACCTTAGGGGGTCTAATGGAATGTTAAAATAATGATTACTGACTGTAATCTTGTTCATCTCCATTTAAGATTGATCAGAAACATGAAATTTGACAGTCTTTGATTTTTTAGGGGGGGGGGGAGTAGAGGAAGGTGGTCAAGGGTTAACTAGGACCCCCGGGCTATGGTGTAAGGATCCTACACGGCAATTCACGTAAAGGTGATGCAGGGAAAACGCTATAAAAACCTGCATCAGGTAGTTCGGGCTCTCGGTACTTGTCCCACGCCCTTCCCTGGATGGCGGGGGAGAGGGATTTGCTGTGGGGTCTCGGCATTCTCGTCTCCCTGCCTTGACCAGTTTATTTTCCGTGTACCTTTTTACATTTTTTTTTATCGTTGTAACTGAAGAAGCCGATTCAAATAAACACCCTCAGGTACTTGAAGAAAGTTCATCTAACAATCTGTTTTTTGAACTAAGGTTCCCACAAGCCGCAAACCTGCATCGAGCGTCCTCTGCTTTCAGATCTGACTGTGGCAGCTCAGGAAAATGTCAAGGAATTTTTAATGTTAGTTACGCTAAAAATTCCTTGACATTCTCCTAAGTTGGGTCACTCAGATCTGAAAAGCAGCGGACTCTTGAGTTAATTGACCGCGACGTGGTGGTGCTGCTGGACGGACGGCCAACGACTGGCGGAAACAACAGTGTGAAGAAATTTAAATGAGTCAGTTTCTTGTACGTAATGGAGAAAATCGGATGTTTTGACGTCCAACTACCTCGCAAAGCCGATCCACCCAGAAAGAGAGAGAGAGAGAGAGAGAGGATTCGTGTTGTCTGGACCTTACCTGTGTGGGGCCAGACGTATTTGGGCGTGAATGAATCACACACACACACATGGCGCACACCTTAGCACGTTTCGAAAGGAGCGCCTCCAGGAGCCGCAACCGAGTGACAGGTTGGGTAAGAGACTCGGGTAGTTAACGAAAGGAGAGAGAGAGAGAGAGAGAGAGAGAGAACCGATATTGGAGTCAGGGCCACTATATTATCGCCCTGCAACTCCACTGTCTTGAGGCTGGCTGCTTGGTTTCACTTTCCTCTTCTCTTGCAGGGCTCTGTACTTTACCATCAGAACTCGTACCAGTATTTCTCTATCTCCTGTGGCCCTCGGGTTTATTTGTCTCTCCCCCCCTCACCCCAATAAGAATAAAGTGTTTAGATTTCTATTATTTTAAATTTTTAAAAGAAACACTGTCACTTGACACAATTTTAAAACAGAAAGCGTATAATGGTAGAGTCTCGTGAGCGCAAGAGGGGAAAAAAAATCTGTTGACATGCTTGCCTAAAACTCAGGCTGAAGTTTCTGACCACTACAAGAAGAGCGTAAGAATTTAATGTTCTCTGATTCCACAGATTGATTATTATAGTATTGAATTCAGGAAGAGCGAAACTGGAGTTCACGAGGCACTGTTGTAACATTTTTTTTTACGGAAGGTTTGTAGCAGCAAAGATAACACACTCACAACACGTCGCAGATGAAAGTTCCGTTACTACGGCAACCGACATATAAATAGTAGTAGTAGTAGTAATAGTAATAGTAGTAGTAGTAGTAGTAGTAGTAATGTCTGTGCCTTCGTCACGTTCTGTACGTGAACCAGAGAGCAAATAAAATTCTTCATAATATTAGTAGCACTTCATTTAATATTTAAAAACGTGTACTAAAGGTTAATGAAAAAATGCTACGAATTAGGAATCTTGAACTTCACAAAAATAATTTATTTTTATGCCACAAGACATATTTTTCCTAAAAAAAACAACGAGAGGTGTTTCTCTAATTAATATCAGTTAATTTAAACCATAAATGTTAAGCACAATTAACTAATTTTAGATTCAAGATAATTAATTACTAGTATATTGATTAAAAATATATATTTTTCTAATAAAACGTCTAAATAATTATTCTAGGAATTTTTATTTGGTTACCGAGAATTTAATTTCATATACAAATGAATATAGCATATATAATATTTTGATATTAAATTACAGAAATTGATTGTGTGAAGTAATAGTTTTTTTTTAATTGCTTAATACAATTTTTTTTGAAGTTAAGAATTTTATATGACGTGTAAAATTTATTTCCAACAAGGGATTTTTTGTATGACGTAAATAATAAATGTTGGGAGAAGGAAGTAAAGTCGCTCGACGTTGATGATATATTTTAATGTCTCTTGCAACAAGCCCACCCCCTCCTCCCCCGCTATTTTTAAATAATTTCATACTGCCGGAATTACTTACATAAGAAGTTCGTATTAAAAAAATACGCTTAATATAATAGTATTGACGAATTTATATTTATCTGTTTAATTAAAATTTTTGGATCAATTTCGCTAAATTCTCAATCTTCCCCTCCAGATTTCCCCCCCCCCCCCAATGTAGAGTAATTTTAAAGGAATCATAGAAAGCTTATTTAAACCTCACAGCATTGTTATTCTAATTATTTAAGGACCGGACGGGATGCTCATACCACTAAGGTAATCCCTGGCTGACTCCCGACCCGGTGTGACATTCCTCCATCCTTCACCTACATTTGGTTCGGCTTCAATCATGGCCGTTTCAGCAGGATCTGATGAAAAGACGGATTATTGACGTACGTTGAGAATAGGTGTTATTTATCCTAGGAGAGACACGAAGGGGCTACCTTTGGGGATACCTTTTCCTCTCTCCGTTTTTCAGCTAAGGTTCCCAAAAGCCAAGGCACCTGTTCTGAGAGGTGTATGTTTCCGGGGTCACAGACCTTGGGTATACAGTAAGAGTTGTTCTCTGTTCCCATTGGAATAGTACGGCCAGCTGCCTCCTAAACTGGTCGAGGCACGGAGAAGGGAATCCTGCGTCCCCACAGCAAACTCCTCTCCCGCCATCCAGGAAAGGGCGTGGGACAAGTACCAAATGCCCGACCTACCTGTTGCAGGTTTTTCTAGGGTTTGTCCTGCATTTCTTTAGGCGAATGCCGGGTAGGATCCTTAAAATATAGCCCCGGGGGCCGTAGTTAACCCTTGGCTACCTTCCTCTACCCTTCCACAACCCCCCTTTCAAATCCCTTCATATGCTCTTAAAGGGGAGTTTCCACCATGTGGATTACCCTCATGTATCCTGTTGCCCTAAAAGAAAAATTAGTCTGATTGAAAATAATGAATAAGAAATAAATACCACACGTTTATGAGATCCTTGTCCCTTTCGTAAGGTGTTAAAGAAGAGCCTGGAGCGACACAACTGCACTCGTCAGAATCTTTCTTATTCGAAATCAAAGTAAGCTTATTTCAGCGTTACACCACAGATAAGTTTTTTAAGGAATATGGATGGAAAAATGTCGACACTTTTCCATCCATATTCCTTAATAAGACTATATTTTTTTTTGATCCTGGAAAAAAGGATCTTCTAAATCCCTGCTGAAAGAAATTTGTCCTAAAACATTGAAAAGTCTAAAAATAATAATACCATACATTTATATATATATATATATATATATATATATATATATATATATACAATTTAAGGACAGAAAAGTATCGACCGTCTATTCTGATAACAATGAAGGTTGACAATGGTAAGTAAGTGCCACGATACATCCTATCTCTTTGTCAACACACATGTTATCTGACCCACTTTTAACTGCAATTCCGTTCCTTTTTAAAATTGCATATCAACTGGCGAAATGAAGAAAATAATTGCTGCCTCCTCCACCTCCCCCCCCCCTCCACTCCTTGTCAATATTTATCACAACGGCCAAAGGGTTGGAAGTGGGGGAAAAAAAGGTTCTCTGCAGTACCAAAGTGTTGATGGGACAAATGTTCTTTTCTCACCATCGTTTATAATTCTGCCAATAAAATACAAGGGGATTGCAATTTGTTCTTTGAACGGTGTAATTAAAAAAATTGTTTTTTAAAAGAGAAAAAAAAGGAAAAAGTCACTTCTAATTATCTGTAACAGATTCCAGCGGAACAAAATGACATTTTTAAGGGGCGGCGACACTGTATAATTATTTTTCAGTTCAAAACTCGCAGTGAGCGGTAATGAACGTATTGAATATTTCACCGAAAGCACACTACTACTGGTAATTAAATCAAAATACCTGAAGAGGCCGCTAATAGCGGCGAAACGTTGTGTAATTTCTGTTACAAATAATCTTCTGACGTTCCAAGGCTGTGTTTTGTGTTTAACTAGCTGCGTGCCCGCCGTTGGCCGAGGTGTCATTTATCCATAACCCCCCGAATTTTTCGTTATTTTTATGTAACGCCTCCCCCCCCACCCATACCCGTGCTCCCCCTCCCACGTCGGAAGGGATTGAAGTTGTACACAATTAAAATCGTAGAAATATTATCAATCTAATTAATTATAATTATAATTATTAAAAGAAAATTTTCAATTGCATGTTTTAAAATTTCCACCCCCGACTGTACCCCGTCCTTGGGGGTTAAATGACCAGTTGAATGGCATAATTACACTCAGAGCCACCTATAACCATGGATTTGACTCCAATCTCGATTGTATTCGCTTTATTTTCTTGTAGCGCCCGTCCATCCCTTAAAGTTGCTACTTTTCCATTCCACGAAGGGTTGGTTTTTGCACAGAAAACATCGGTAGAAACACTTTCGGTCTCTTTGAAGCCGTAATAATATTTATTTCCGACTCCAATATCGGTATTTTTGGCATGTTTGATTATTCCAACTCCCGTCCACACATCCCTAAGCGTGCTTCCCTCTCATGCCGAAAGGGGTTGAAATTTTACAAAAAAAAACATAGATAATAAACGTAATTGACTCTGACAATTATTTATTCCAAGCAAATATCGACCATTTAACATGTTTGAAAAATTCCATACCTGTCCAACCCCCACCCCTGGGGGTTAAATGACCAATTGAATGTCACAATTAAACTCACCGGCATCCGTTAAGCTGGATTTGACTCCAATCTCGGTTGTATTCGTGTTATTTTCTTGTAACGCCTGTCCCCCCCCCCCCACCCCTATCAGCGCTCTTTTTTCCCCAAACTGTAAAGGGTTGAAATTATACTATCAATCTCTCTGACCCCTAAAAATATTTATCAGACTCAAATATCGGCTGTTTTTAACACGTTTGAATATTTCCACCCCTGTCGACCCCCGCTCGTGGGGGTGGTTTACATGTCTCACTCCCGACAGTGTTTGTTTCCTGGTCGCAAAGAACACGTGTACGAAATTTGGTGAAATTTGCTCCACCCGTGTAGTTTTGCATAAGGAACAATATATATATATATATATATATATATATATATATATATATATACTCTGCTTTATTTATTAGAAGATTAGATTCAAAATAAAATTATATATAATCTATTGAAAAAAAAGAATTTAATAACAATTTAATAATTTCGGCCTCGGCAGTTAGCAATTTATTTTTTATACTTGAACCTGATGAGGTCGCAAAATAGGGGATGAAACGTTAATTTAATTATTAAATTCTGACTTAAAAATTTTGCCGTGTTTATTTATTTTATCAAAATAATGTTTATTGGAAAAAGGAACAATAAAGAATTTTTAAACCACGCTTATTAAATTAGGTTTTTTTGATCTTAGACACTTAAACTTTACGTACACTTTACCGAATTTCATTATTTGATTTACTTTTAAATTTGGCCTAAATTAAGGTAAAAAAAAATTTTTTTTGGGGGGGGGAGGTAAAACGTAAATTATATAAAGTTTAGAAAAAAATCGTTACATAAATTCCAAGATCTTTAATAATACTTATTTTAATTTAATATGACTATTCGTATTATGTACTTATTAATTACTAAAGATTTTTTTTAATATAAAAAGTAAATATTTTATTTGATGAAGTGGTATTGGATTAAAGAAAACCCTTAATCGTACAATCTCTTAAAACCTACCGAGTATACTAAAAAAAATCATTCTCATATTTTCTTAAGAGAGGGGCAGTATATGGTTTCATGTGGGGTGGAGAGAGAGAGAGGGAAGTGGAGGGGACGGGCACCTCGTTAAAATTTAACAAGGTAACAAACCTTGAATGAAGGTAGGGGCCTCGTGTCGATTTTGCAAAAAATCTATTAAGCAGTCGTTGATTTATAATGGAGGTTCCGCAACTCTTGTCGGACTGGCTTGTTCTAGAATAAATCAGTTCGACAAGAATCTCAAAAGCCGTTGGTCAACGCTTTTAATTAAAATATCCCCCAATAATTTACTGAAGCGGCCACCTGTGTCTGTGTGTGTGTGTGTGTGGCGAAAGAGAGAGAGAGAGAGAGAGAGAGAGAGAGAGAGTGAGAGAGAGAGAGACTCTGAAAGAGAGTTCAGCACAACGAGATCTGATTGCAATTATTTCGCACGGTTCACCTTTTGAACCCTGGCTGGGGGAAAGATTCTAGATACTGTTTTCCTCAAGAAGACCACCTGGAATTTTCGAGTCGAAACGTAATTTTTTTTTAGGGCAACAGGCTACATGAGGGTAAGTCACGTTGGGCAACTCCCCTTTAATAGCATAGGAAGGGATTTGAAAGGGAGGATGCGGAAGGGTAGAGGAAGGTTATGAGAAAGCAAACCACAATAGCTTCGAAACAACCTCAAATATAAGTGTAACTTACTAGTAAAAAAAATATTTTAGTGAGAAATGGCAGTGCTGGTGGTCATAAGTATAATAACTTATCTTAAAATAAAACTGCTAATAATAGTTTTAACGGCTCTTTTTATACGGCCGTCAAAGCGCAGCACAGAGTTATAAAACATTTCCCCTCTCTTTTGTAAACCTCAGACGGAGAAGAATTTTTATTTTTATGAAGAATAATATTAATGTTTCTCTCCTTTCTGCCTTTAACGGTCAGCTTTTAAGAGGTCGTAAACGCGATTTATGAGTGCGGTAAGTTTAAATTTAGTCGCAGTTTTGTCAAGAGGGACGCACAGAATCTTTGTGGACCACTGGAGACGCAGCTGAGGCGCGCTTCCGGTGTCTTCCTCCTCTGGACCGCAACATCCCCCAAAACACTCAAATTAAGTCGTTTACAAAAGCAAAAGACAGACAGTTTTTTTTTTGGGTGTAGACAGGCTATGTATAGGGTAATCCACATAGTGGCAACTCCCCTCTTATAGCATAGGAAAGGGATTTGAAAGGGGGGATGCGGTAGGGTGTAGGAAGGTAGCCAAGGGTTACTAGGGCCCCCGGGCTATATTTTAAGGATCCTACCCGGCATTTGCCTAAAAGTAATGCAGGGCAAACCCTATAAAAAACCTGCATCGGGTAGGTCGGGCATTTGGTACTTGTCCCACGCCCTTCCGATGACGGGAGAGGGGTTTGCTGTGGGGACGCAGCTTACCCCTCGCCATGCCTTGGCCAGTTTAGGAGGCAGCTGGCCGACTATTCCAATAGGAATAGCGGACAACTCTTGCCGTATGCCCAAGGTCTGCGACCCCGGAACATACAACCTCTCAAAACAGACCGAGGTGCCTCGGCATGTGGGAACCTTAGTTCAAAAAAAAACAAAAAACCGTGAGATGTGAGAGCATCCCCAAAGGTAGCCCCCGCCAGAGCTCTCTGGGAAGGTTCATTTTTTTTTTTTAGGGCAACAGGCTACATGAGGGTAATCCACATTGGGCAACTCCCCTTTAATAGCATAGGAAGGGATTAGAAAGGGGGAATGCGGAAGGGTAGAGGAAGGTAGCCAAGGGTTACTAGGGCCCCCGGGCTATGGTTTAAGGATCCTACCCGTCATTCGCCTAAAGAAATGCAGGGAAAACCCTAGAAAAACCTGCATCGGGTAGGTCGGCCATTGGGTTCTTGTCCCACGCCCTTCCGATAGCGGGAGAAATCCTCTCGCAGGCTTACTTCTGTGTGAAGACAGACAGTCAGACACACTCTTAGAGATAGAGAGAGACAGACAGAGAGACAGAGAGAGAGACAGAAAGAGACAGAGAGAGAGAGAGTCAAAACAAATTAAAGGAAGAAACCGTTGAAGACGCAGACGAAAAAAAAAATGCAGCGGGGGAAAAAACCACCAAGTGGACAAAGGGACAGAGACAGCCTCCATGTAAGCTAATCAACACCAGAAATAATGAAAAATATAAGAATTTCTTAAACACGTCCATCACGTAAAGAAATTCAGAACACTAAAAACAACGAGAATGTGCCATAAAATTCGAATTGAAATAGTTTGAACGTTAATCTTGTATCCATATAAAACGATAAAAAATTTTTTAATCCTTTAATATATTATTTTTTAAATGATATATGTTGTTAATAATACTTGCAAATAAATCAGACTTCTTTCTTTTAAAAAAAATAAATGTGAAAAACTCCAGCCTATCTTATCATAAAATTTTAAAACCTTATAATTTAACAAACACAACGTTTCATCCCCCAATTGAGGGACCTTCTCAAGTGAGTGTAAATTTCAACAAATATTCGTTAAATAAAACTATTTTTTTTTTACAAAAAACAAGATAATTATTTTTATACAATTACGTAAAGAATATCATCTATAGAGAATTTTTGTTTTTCTTCGGAGCTTCTAATCAACGAAACGCGTAATTGGAGAGGAATAAACCTGAAAAAATTCTCTACTCAAAAATAAGTTTAAAAAAATTATTAATCACACAGCAGAAAAATAGAAAACGTTGCAGAGAGATGAAGGGAACAGTAGTAATACACAACACAAACATATACAGATTAGGGAAACTATTTGTAATGGAGAACGGAAATTTTGATGAAAGAATTTCGTAAAATCCTTAAAAATAAGCGAATTTTCCAACAAAGGTAATAAAATTATCTTATTAATTTTTAGTATGAGAGAAAAATCACAGAGGAAACAATAAAATGTATGTAAAATATTAGGGGTAAACTTCAATGTAGATCTTTATAGAATAATGGAATTTTTTTAAAAAAATTAAAAGGTTGTATTTTTATAGCAATGCAAAGATTTTTTATCTGCATGGGGTTTTTAGTTATTAAATAATTAATTATAAAATACGGTTAACTAGCTAATTACTTTATTATGTATTAATTTTAATGTATTTTAAACCCTTTTCACGAAACTTCTAGGTTCTATCATGCCTGCAAACAACATCGGTAGAAATACTATCAACGTGAATGGTCCCGGCATTTATTTATTCCTTAATTGGGGGGGGGGTTGATTCGGGTTAATTTTCATTTCAAATTCGGTTCACCGTTTTTCTCTCCGGGTAAGCGACGTGTAGAATTGTCGTGGAATAAATAAAATTAAGTGTTATTATCTTTGACATAATGTTTAATAACGCATAAAAAATTGTCTCTGGTATTTTATCGATATAACTAAATCATCTTAGGAGAAGTTACGAACACAGCGCGACGGGTCGGCCTCATTTTCTTCTTTTTTTAGTCAGGGAGAGGGCGGCAGTACCGCGATCGCGGTACTTGATTTCTGAAATTTTTTTTGCTTCTAGAACCGTATTAGCAGGGTTTTTTTTCCGTCGTATATAAATGTCTTATTTATTCTTCTATAACTCAGGACAAAGAACCAAACTTTGATTTAAATTTCCTTGATTGTTTTTATTCGCTTCAAAAGACCTACCCCACAGTTTTAAAAGACTGTAAGAAATTCCGAATAAATCTCACATAAGAAATACGGCGTTATCCGTAAACAAAATAATAATAATAATGGTTTGACTGTCTTTTTAAGTAAACAGCAAACCGTTGCTGTGGAAACGACGCAGAGTCTCTCGACGCGCACTTTACAGCTCTGAGGTTGTTTGGAACAGCGTTCGATATACATAACGAAATCTGGTGGTCCATCCACAAACCAATTAAAAATTAACTTGAATGGAGGGGAAAAAAAACCAGCAACACGAAATATAAATTGAAGGAGTAAAAGAGGGTCTGCGAACATTATGAAATTATTTCCGCGGTGTAATTACTTTAGGTTAGTGTCTGAGTTACTACTTTGCTTTTCCGTGCTGGAAAACACACCGAAATGAAGTTATGGAACTTGTTCACTGGATAATGGAATATAAAAGGAACGCCTAAGGAGACAGGTACATAGTTGGGGGTAAAGAAGAATTTTCTTCTTCTTCTTGGAGACAAGAATCGCTTGTTAGTTTTTATTTTGAGGTTTACCATCATTAATATTTCCCTATGATTAGTTTCTTTGTGTGATGTGCGACAAAATGGCGTCGATTATTTCAAAATTTATTTTGTTTAATTTAAAAAGAATAGGATTTATTTGAAGGAAAAAGACGTATAAATCGTGTCCGAAATTTAAACTAAAATAAGATGGTGCTTTATTTAAGATATTTTTTCATCAGTCTCATATAATATAAATAACTTACCTATTTCTTCCGTGAAAGTATTAAAATTATTCTTATCCTTTTTTTAAGTCATGTATTCTGCGTGAATTATCGCCTACACGGATATCGCTCTGTATGAACTTATTATTATCACCACCCTCTGTTCCCACCCCTATTCCTAGGAGGGGGGGGTAAGCTTTAACTTTTTAACTCTGCTTCAATGTCAGAATTAACCTTACCGAAAACACACAACACCGGATTCGACGTCAACATTGGTCGTTATCACAACTTTTATATATCATCCTCTTTCACCCCCACCCCTAGAGATGTCCGTACGGAAATTTTTGCACTGAAAGCATCGAGAGTGACGTCCTGAATCTGAACGACCCCCGTACAATATTTATTCGTTGTCAATATAGGCCGTTGCTGCATAATTTTGAAAATTCCACCACACTTCCAACCCCCACCCCCCCACCCGTAGGGGTGCTAGAGTAATTAATAAGAAAGATACAGACAAAAGAAGTGATAATATAAAAATACCTCACATCGGTTTCTTGGATCCTTGTCCCTTTCTTCGGGTGCTAAGAAGAACCTAGAGCGACACAACCGCACTGCGTTTATTTTCTGCACCTGATGAAAGGAACAAGACTTCCAGGAACGTTAATTTGCCAATCCGACGTGAATTTTTAATTCCACGGGGGTTTGTTCCTGGATCTTAAGTTAGTGAAATCGTTTCACGTATGAATGAGTGACTCAATTTACAATAATAATCATGTATATGTGTGTCTTATTGTCAATAAGAATTGTGGGAATTTTTTTTTACGTAGTCTCGCGAACGTTGCCATTTAATTGTAAGGTAATACGCCAACTTTTTTCGTAGATTGCGACCAAAATTTTCTGTACAGTAAGTAGATAATTTTTCTCTTTGTTAAAATTAATTTTTAAATACGTATAGGAAGATAAAATTAATGTAACAAACTAAAGTGTCTGCGAGGGTTATTCTCTCGCAGGCAGAACCTTTTAGGAGAGATACGAAGGGGCTGCCTTTGGGTATGCCTTTTCCTCTCCAATTTTGAACTAAGGTTCCCACAAGCCGAGGCACCTCAGCCTGTTTTGAGAGGTGTATGTTTCCGGGGGTCGCAGACCTTGGGCATACGGTAAGAGTTGTCCTCTATTCCCATTGGAATAGTCGGCCAGCTGCCTCCTAAACTGGTCGAGACACGGAGAAGAGAATGCTGCGTCCCCACAACAAACTCCTCTCCCGCTATCGGAAGGTCGTGGGACAAGTACCCAATGCCCGACCTACCTGATACAGGTTTTTCTAGGGGCTTCCCTTCATTACTTTTAGACGAATGCAGGGTAGGATCCTTAAAATATAGCCCGGGGGCCCTAGTTAACCCTTGGCTACCTTCTTCTACCCTTCCGCATCCCCCCTTTCAAATCCCTTCCTATGCTATTAAAGGGGAGTTGCCCAACGTGGATTACCCTCATGTAGCCTGTTGCCCTAAAAAAAAAATGTAAGCAACTTCAAATAATTTTTTTCTGACAGGTTTTCAACATATCCGTATTTCCCACGTGTGTGTGTGTGTGTGTGTGGGGCGTGTCTCGTTCTTCCTCTGACTATCCGGTTGTACTAAATTTCGTGCACAAGCCTCGTTCGTGTGAGGTATTGTTTCCACTTTACTGCAACCTTGTAACTTCAAATTTTTTTTCACTCCCCTACCGCCCTCCCCCCCCCCCCAAATCTTTTTTACCTTCATTCAAAGTCCGCCACCTGCGACGTAACAAAGGCAGTTTAATTAAAGTTTGCAATATGCAAAGCGGGGCCCATGGCGATAAGTCGACGAGACTGTGGAGAGAGAGAGAGAGAGAGAGAGAGAAGTCCTTTCGTGTGTAAGAGCGGCGTGTGGGCAATTTAATGGGCAACGGATTCAACACGGTGGCTAGCAACAACACCACCACTACCACCAAAGGCTTGTTGGCTTCTTTTATTTAATTGTTTTTGTGAGAGAGCGCAGAGAAAAGAACGAAATGTTTCATCCGTGGAGAGTGTGTGTGTGTGTGTGTGGGGCCGAGCTGGTGATTTAATTAGGCGTGCCGAAGGAACGCTCGAGAGAGACGTTGATGATTAATTCAACGTAATATTTCTGTGAAGGGAGAGAAAGAAACACAAGGAGCTCTCGTGGTCAGCTGCGTCTTGAATTGGTCGCTCCACAGGGGTTCCCCGGAGGAAACGCCACTTCTCATCTGCAGCAGCAGCAGCAGCAGCAACACGACGACGACTGTAAAGGCAACGCAAGGTTGCCAAAGTACCTTTTTAAATATCGATCCGAGGTGGAACTCGAGTTGGGAACATTCCGAAAACAGAATCGAACCGAATGCGTGGCGGAAAGTCTGAAGGTTCAAAAAAAATAACAGTTCCAAAACCGAGCGGAGTGATATATTAAGAAGTAAACGTTCCTTAAAACAATTGATGACTTTACACAGACACAGTCTTGCTACAATCTTGTCAGCGTGAAGTGAACTTGTTAATCGTTTTGTTGTGCAACTTTTGTGACATTAATTTGGAAAATACCTGAAGAGAAAACAGAAAGGTATCGAAACGTCTTTACAATGTAAATAAAAGGGTCTGTATTAGGTCATAAATTGTTTTATTGATTAAAAAAACAGGCCTTAAATTAAAGCTTTTAAATGTTCCTTATTATTACTATATTAAAAAAAATAGGTTCTTAATTAATTCATATTAATATATATATATATATATATATATATATATTCTGACTATAGAGAAAATTAATTAATTATTAAACATCAGCCAATTTTAAATCAGAAAAAAATATATTATTAATTAAATTATCATCGTTTAATTTGTGACCTCATCAGGATCAAGTTTTAAAAAAAATTGATGTACAGGTCTTTCAATGCTGCTGACTACCTTTGCGGAAATTAATGTTTTTTAGACTTTAACCTGATGAAATGTTGTTAATTTAATTAACTTTTTTTTTACTGACATAAAATTGGCTGATGTTTTATTTATTTACTATAATGACATGTTTAGAAAGAACGCAATGTTCAGTGAGAAGTGAAACGTCTTTTACAGGCTTCGTAAACTTGAAAGCGGAACCAATCTGGTGAATTCTTAATTAAATATGCTGTTTTGACGCTGCGAAGCCAACGGAATTATTTATTTAGCCTGGGAGACGGAGTTATACGGAAAGAGAGAGAGAGACAGACAGAGAGAGACAGACAGAGAGAGACAGAGACAGCGAGAGAGAGAGAGGGACAGAGAGAGACAGAGACATAGAGAGACAGAGAGAGAGAGGGACAGAGACAGAGAGAGACAGAGAGAGGAACATAGAGAGAGAGGAACAGAGAGTGACAGAGAGAGACAGAGACTGAGAGACAGAGAGAGAGAGAGAGACAGAAACAGACATAGAGAGACAGAGAGAGAGGGACCGCGAGAGAGAGAGGGACAGAGAGAGACAGAGACAGAGAGAGACAGAGAGACAGAAACAGACATAGAGAGACAGAGAGAGAGGGACCGCGAGAGAGAGAGGGACAGAGAGAGACAGAGACAGAGAGAGACAGAGAGAGAGACAGAGAGAGAGACGGAGACTGAGAGACAGAGAGAGAGAGAGAGATTAATTGTCCTCATTCCACTAATTCAGCTAATATTTTCTGAACTAATTATTTTGATTCTAAATTCAAGACGACTGCAAATTTAATTTAATTTTAATCATAACGATAATTTTTCTATTAAAAATATAAATCTTTGAAAAGGGAAAACAGTTTTTTTTTGTAATAGCCCCGCTGGTTTACTATTCAACGGCTCAAAGCACGCTCTGACTGTCTCCTTATATCTCAGCCTCTCTCAATTATAATTAATTCTTAACTTAAGAAGTCTCTGGTTTGGTCCCCTTGAAGTTTGCCAATTTGGAAATAATTATGTTTCATAGCTGTGGACCACAAAATGTGCCTTCACAGTTATTTCCAATTTGAACCTTAATATTCTCTTATCTAAACGTTTATTATTTACTTAGGATTTCGCTTATTGATCTGCAAAACTGTAGATTTTAATGTTTATTAATTTAACCTGAAGACTTTCTAATAAGATTTTTTTGAAATTCCGCCGAAAATGTGTTCTAAAGTTTCCTTTCTCAAATAAGTGGTTCTCCAAGAGTTACGTCACCACTCTCCAGTACAGAGTCAACACTTGAGTTATCGTTAATTAAATAGCGCGGAAAGTTCTCCGGGAAGACCGATTACTCGCTGTTGAATTACAAACACGGGTCTTCGGACGACTGGGATGACCATTCGATGACCAATCGTTACGATGTCCGCGTGGCGAGATCGATAATCGTAATTGAAATGCGACTCTGACGTCAGAGAATGGACAACGGCCGTAGCTTGTTGCGTAAAACTCTTAAAAGAGTTGCGGAAAAAGGAGACCGAGGCCGCTTCAAGACTTTGGTTGGGTTCCTTTGAGGAAACAACTGCAACGTTGCCAAACTGTGGGCGGTGCTGCTGGCCTTTTTTTTTTTTCGAAAGACGAGAACGAAATTTTTAGTCTGGTTTTGAAATTATATTTTATGGACGATCATGAGGAATTATTATTATTCAAAGTATTGAGTAAGAAAGTGGTAAAGGTACCAAAGATGCTAAGTGTCGAGGACCTCATGGTGATTGTACGGAGACTCTTAATTGTTATTCTCTCCCTGATGAGGAACAGAGTTACTTTACTCTTCGAAATCTCTACTTCTTTCTTACTCAGCTCTCCTACTGGACGATTTATTACTTCGTCACTGTCACCTTCGCTTGTTTGGGGTTTCTGAATCCTATTCTTCGCGTCTTTACTTTTGTTTTTTTTCTCTCTGTTGCATTTCTTTCCTCTGTCCTTCTCCGACAATGAAATACAATGTTTAGGTTTAAATACAAACTCAGGTCAAAGACTTTAATCACACTAAGTAGAACTTTTCTGGAGTCATCAGGCCTTCTTCATATTTGATATTAGTTGTTTCAATCATAAGCACAACAATGTTAACTGTGTGAGGTGAAAAGAACAACAAGTGGAAAAATTTGAATATAACGGAACGTCGTTTAACCAGTTGAAGTATGTCTCATAATTCTTTGTCTCCACGTTACGTAATTACCAAGAAGATCCAGTTTTAGAGTCCAGGTGTGTTTGCCTCTCCTCTCCTTTTTTCCTTTTGCGAAAAAATCTTAAACCTTACATAAACAAGGTAGTTCTAGAAACTTCTCCCTGGCTGTTAATTTATTACATTCCATTGGTGAAGGCTTCGGCAAAGGTAAATAATAATGGATAAATGTTGCCGAGGGTAAATCCGGATTTTTTTCCTCCCCCTGGAGATTACGGTTTCACACACAAAGCATCGTGAATCGTTTTGCTAAACGGATGGAGCTCAGGATTGTGGTAGTTGAAAGATCGTAAAGCATTTTAGGGATTTGTTAGAAATATTTTAACGTGGTAGTTAATTGAGTTGTCTCTCTCTATGCTCTTGCGTTTGCTGCACCTGAAGAAAGGAACAAGGCTTCTTTTGTCTTGATGCAACCGGGTGTGCGAGGGTTATTCTCTCGCAGGCGGTACCTGTGAGGGATGTTCTCTCACAGGCGGAACCTTTTAGGAGAGACACGAAGGGGCTACCTTTGGGGATGCCTTTTCCTCTCCGTTTTCGAACTAAGGTTCCCACAAGCCGAGTCACTCGGCCTGTTTTGAGAGGTGTATGTTCCGGGGTCACAGACCTTGGGCATACGGTAAGAGTTGTCCGCTATTCCCATTGGAATAGTCGGCCAGCTGCCTCCTAAACTGGTCGAGGATCGGAGAAGGAAATGCTGCGTCCCCATAGCAAACTCCTCTCTCGCTTACGGAAGGGCGTGGGACAAGTACCCAATGCCCGACCTACCTGATGCAGGTTTTTCTAGGGTTTGTCCTGCATTTCTTTTAGGCGAATGCCGGGTAGGATCCTTAAAATATACCCCGGCGGCCTTAGTTAACCCCTTGGCTACCTTCCTCTACCCTTCCGGATCCCCCTTTCAAATCCCTTCCTATGATATTAAAGGGGAGTTGCCCAACGTGGATTACCCTCATGTAGCCTGTTGCCGTAAAAAAAAGCTTTTGTCTTAATTTGGCTATCATTCTTATTATTAATTTTCTTTTTAAAATATATTTTGTTATCAGTTTCATTCGTACAGTTCTGTTGTTTCTCTAAGTTATAATAAAATATGTTTTAAAAAATTTGGTGTTTACTTAAATTTAATTGAATCAGACTTGAAGCATTTTAATTTTAATAATTCGAATAATTTACCATGAGGAAGTATTTTGGGAAAGTCTGTCTGAATAAAAAGAAATTGAGGTGTAATCTAAAGAAAAAAGTAGGAAGTTTCTCACTGCTAATTAATTTAAATCCAATTTAAATTGAAGTGTAGTGTTTAACCAGGTTTATTCCTGGCAGTGTTTTTATGTCTTCCTTTCTTTTATTCACGGCGTTCATTGTATCTTTTTTTTCTTTTTTCCCCCTTCTCTCTTTATTATTCTGAGGACAATGTTTTATTATTGTGTGTGTGTGTGTTTCGAGGGTATCCCATTCAGACGTAATTTTTTTTTCATTTAAAATACAGAACTGTTGGGAATAGTATTTAATTACATTTGTTTATTCTTTTCTAAGCGTATTTTTTTTATCTCGTGCGTTGAACCTGTCAAACTCAGCACTGAGTCTCCAAGGGGCTTCGCTAATCTGCTTTGGAATTTTTCCCGACATGTTTCTTGTTTCATCTGTCCAATAAAAAAAAATTTAAAAAAGTTAAAAATGATTTTAAAAAAATCGTATGGTTTGACATATTATATTTAATAGTAGGTAAATAAATTGGCATGGTACAACCAAGTCAATTACTGGATTAAATATCGATTTCCGAGAGACGCGACTGTAGCGACGCCATCAATGGTTTACTACTTCAGTTGTGAAAGTCCCCCTCAAAACACTATTCGCGGGCGAGGTTACTTTCTCACCATGAGCAGTTTGATTGCATTCTTTAAAAGTATCCAGCTCCTTCCGTGAGGACCTTGATGGCCACCAACCACGATGGTAATTACCGTTAACCTTCAAGTTGGAGCAGGTGTGTGTGTGTGTGTGTGTGTGTGTGTGTGTGTGTGTATTTCTGAACACTGCGTGTCGACGAAGTCGGTTGTTATTCATCGATACACTAACCAGTTGGGTCCTTACATAAATATCATAGCTATGTGTGGTTATTTGTGCCCCCCGACGGCCATCGGAGCTCGCACCTGGGGCCTCCGAACCGGTTCTCCATCCTCCTCGGAGAGGCCGTCGAAAAATCTACTCCTGCGTCGTACTCGTTGTCAATGACCTTTTGACGCGATGGATATCCGAGCATCCAGAGCGGTTTCCGAACTTTTATCTCATGACCTTGAGCGTGCAGAAGTATTTGCAGAAAAAAAAGAAGAAGAGTGTCATACGGCGCGCGAGAAGTGTAATGAATGAGTTGTACAGGTGAACGCGAACAGGTTCAGGATTTTGATGGTTACCTTTTTTTTTTATCTTTCAGAGAAACAAGCATTTGATTTTTGTTCTCAATTACACCAAAGTTCACATAAAAACGTCTCTTGCTCTGCGTCATTAATTTAGATATACCGACACCTCTCCTTTTGTTAGTTTTATAACTAAGCACCTCTTACCGGAACACTATTATTTAAGATACGCTTCTAGGGTTTCCACCAGAGTAATCTCGGTAAAAAAAAAAAAGCGACGTTTCGACGGCTATTACTGACATCCTGGAATTTCTGGCTAATAGTAAACGTTTTTCAATTTTACATTGTGCTAATACAGTTTTATAGCTGTGCAACCACGGGTATTAATATACATATTTGGAGGTACACTAAATTATTAATAATTAAAATTAAACTGCAACGGAAAATTAAAATAGTCCCTTTAGTTTTTAACCTTAATTTGCAGATAATTTAAATTTTTTTGGGGCCCTTGAGAGGTTCACGCGGAAAGTATAGGAAAATTATCTGCGAGTTGTTTACGAGACCAACAGTTTCAGACGGGATTTCTACGACTATATTCTGGATAATCCTGGAGAATTATATAAACTCTTTTTTTTACAAGATTTTGTTGTTCATATATCACTAAAATTAATTTAGCCAGAATATTCCCACAACGATTGACCCACGCGGAATGTTTTCCATGCCTTTAAATTATTTAAGTAAATTTTTTTGATCTTGTTTAAATTGTTGATAAATATTTTATTTTTAATTAAATATGGAAAATTTAATGGTTACTCAGTAACCCTCCAAGAAACTGGCGGTTAACAAGAACCTATCGAAGTTAAATACAAAATTGTTTTGCGTGTTGCGTGCATGAAGGGGCACAAGTGTCTGTGTCGGATCCTTTAATGATAGTGAAATTAAACTTTATGTTCTACCTTATTTATGAACCACATATACTGTGTATAATCTAATAGACTAATCTTTTCTTTACAGGTGAGTGACGTCCTAGTTCTGTGACCAGACGAGAACCGGTGAGTGAGAATCTCGATATTTTAAGTCGGGGGCTCTTTTTCGGTATCTTTAAACTGTCTGATTTTACCCCGCAAGAAATATTTTTTAACATTATTATATATATTTTTAATATTTAAAATCATAGACGAAGTTTTTAATCGCCTGAATCCCTAAAAAGTTCTAATTTATACCCCTAAAAATAAATGTGGATACCATCAGCACAAAATATTATTTTATGTACGCATTCTTATCGACAGTCGACTTATTTAATTATGTTCAGTTATTTTTGGGCTGTCATTTATACGGGTCCTTATATCATTAGAATTATTTGTTGCCCAAATAGTTAGTCCTCCAAATTATACATCATCAAAATATTTTAAGATTTACGTCGTTCTTAATTTTTTTTCTCACATTTTTCTTCAACGTTTATAGTTAAATAAATTTCTTGTCTTAATTTTAATTTTACAGACTTTAAAAAAAGTATCTAGTATTTCGTTTATAGTTTGAACAGCTTCAGAGTGTCTTACAGTTGGAGGTTACAAAGATATTTGTAAGCCTTTGGACTCTTCTAGAATCTTCTTCAAAATTTTTTTAAGATTTACGTCGTTCTTAATGTTTTCTCACTTTTTCCTTAAACGTTTATAGTTAAATAAATCCTTGTCTTAATTTCAATTTTACAGATTGACTTTCAAAAAAAGTATCTATTATTTCGTTTAAAGTTTGAGCAGCTTCAGGGTGTCTTACAGCTGGAGGTTTTACGAAGATATTTGTAAACCTCATTTGGGTTGTTCTGGAAACTTCATGCAAAAAGGGTTGAAAAGTAAGAAATGTAGACGAAATTTCTATGGGGAAAATAATTTTAATTATTAGATACTGGTTGCAGAAAAATAATTTATGGTAATATTTAGTATTTTCAGTACAAGTGAGACTTAAATGATTTTTAAAATTTTTTTTATGATATTATTTCGTATATAACGATTTTTTAAAGCTTAAGGTAGATTATAAATTTAATTTTAATAGAGTTTGAAATAAATTTCTATATTTATTGAGTTTTTTCTTTCCATTAAAATGTAAGGAATAACTTTATTTGGAATATTTGAGTGAAAAATATATTTTCCGTTTTTTTAATTTATTTTTATTCGTATGATTTTTCGTGTTGTTTCATAATTTATGGTGTTCACTGATTAAAAATATTCTGTATTTGTTTAATGTCAACTACGGTTTCTCGTTTCTATTTTTTTTTAAAAAAAGAATAATGAACTTGTGGTCTACTAGAATCCCGCATGTTATAAACCTCTCAATAGGTTACGTACTCATTCGCCGACGGTTTAATTCGTGAATTTTATCACCCGTTCGTGCTACACCGTTTTCACTTTTAAAGCTACGGCCCCGACTGTGTCTCTAAAGACATCGAGGATTCTGGGTTGATTATAAATTTCCAGCGCGTAATTGCTTTGCTCTGCTTGTACTGTTGAAATATGGAAGTAGAAAGGGTAACTGGAACTGGAGGGAAGGGAGAGAAAACCAGGCTGCGTGGGTTATTAATTAAGTCAGACCTTGACGCGATTTCGTCCACACACGTAATTGATGACTAATTATGTTTAGCGTTTTGGCAGAAGGGGAAAGTCACACTTAAAAACCCATTTATAAAAATTAATGTCTACGTAGGGAGGGAGGTGCGGGGGGGGGGCGGTTCTGAAGACGCAGGTGAAAGAGGGGGAGAGAGAGATGCAGGTAGTGGCGAGTATGTGTGTGTAGATGAGAGGACGTCATTTACATAAAGTAATGGACAGTGTGTGCCACGATCGATTTGTCATTCCCTCTGTGGTACATTCCTGCTTCACGCAAGACAGACAACCTGTCAGGTAACTCGGGAGATTCATGTAGATGATCATCTTTACCATTCGTTTTAGCTGGCGGTCTCTGATAATGTATGTTTACTGTTTAACCACCTCTACGGGGAAAATTTACGGAAAATGGACCCCCAAAGATCTAGGTGTCTGACTGGGTTAACTTCCTCTCGTAGTCCGTATATAAACCCAAGAACACCGACCCGCGACGCCTGAGCGAATTATCGAGCGTGCAGATTTCTTCTGTAATTCCAGAAGATTTTGAACATCATCTATAAATTCGTATTACATGTTAAAATTTTTAATACACAGCAAACCCCTCTCGCGCCATCCAGGGAAGGACGTGGGACAAGTACCAAATGCCCGACCTACCTGGTGCAGGTTTTTATAGGGTTTTCCCTGCATGACTTTTAGGTGAATTGCCGGGTAGGATCCTTAGACCATAGCCCCGGGAACCTAGTTAACCTTTGGCTACCTTCCTCTACCCTTCCGCATTCCCCCTTTCAAATCCCTTTCCTATGGTTATATAGAGCCTGTCAACACCTTAAAAAAAATTTAAAATAGATAAATATATATAGTACATTTATTTCTGTATTGGATGACTCTATAAGAGTGTTTCTTTTCTCAATCTCTCGCGGATTCTAAATTTGCCCGTTTGATGATTCTCTCTAGTAAATAGTATGTATACACATGTACTTCTATTCTCCACAAATATTCAACGTTTTTTCATTAATAAATGATCTGTAAATAATATTAATTAAAGCGATCAAAATTTTAACTTTTATCAACCATCCAAGTATCTTTCTTAGTGTAACAGTCTCCTGAAAAGATTTCTTTTGGCAAAATATTTTAAATTTTTGTCGTGATTGGTTCATAAATCAATTTTGATATTAGAAATTGTTCGGTTTTACCACTCAATAACTACTATGAGTATATAGTCTGTTTTAAATGAGAAGACCGATGGCGGTTACTTCTCCCGCGAGAGGTGTTGTGTGATCTTGAACCCAACCAATCACAAAAGCTTGAAAATAAAGTAGCGTTGCCCGAGCTACGGCGGTGTTTTCAGTGACCTGTATAAGTCGTGGCATCAATGCTCTATACTTCTAGTTTAAAACGGATTATAGTAACGTTTTCCTGACTTCCAGTACGGCGTTATGTCCAATGAGTATGAAAATTAACGCTGGCAAAAATGCAGCAAAGATGCAAATTATTTTCATGCGTATCCATATAATTGTTTTTATTTTGGAGGGGGTTTCTGTTAAATCAAATTATATCGTATGTTTTTTCAACGATGATGTTACCACAACGTGTGGTTTTACTGTGCTATCGAAGGTGGTTTGAGACCACTTTGAATCGTGTATCTGTGGTATCTACTGTGCCCACGTAAATGTACTATCGTGACGCGGACACGATGTAGGAGAGGCTTGACTTCCGAACAACATATGTTAAAACATTTTATACACCATATTTTTCAGCTATTGACATTATTCAGTTGATCCACAGTTTAAAAGTTTCCCAATCCTCTCTATTCATTGCACTTTCCAACCGGTTTTAATATTCTGTGGTCGGTACGATCCTGGCGCTCTATTTTCCTCTGACTCGGTTAAATTTTGCGGGTTATTTTTTCACGGCAACCTGTTAATAGTAATGGATATTTTGAATCAAAGCGGCAGGCAGTATTCGACGAAAAGTCCTATGAATTTTTCATGTGCACGTGTTTAGGTTTAAGCCTCCCCGCCCAGTATTTTTCCCCGAGCTCGGATGTTTGTGTTTCTATCTGGGGGCCTGCGCAAACTGGGGTTCGGCTTTGAGAACCCTATTTGGTTTCATCCTCAAATTCCATTCCTCGCGTGTTTCCGCGGGGTAATTGCCGCTAGAGATAACGCTGCAACCAGGGTTAATCTATAATATATTATCGTTACCTTCCCTTCATTCCGGATTAAGTGTCAAAGAAATGATGGTACTTGGACCTCAAGAGCCACGTAAAAATTATCAAAAATTTTGCTTTATTGAATTTATTATATTAACACTTCTCCTAAACTGAAAGTTTTTATTTTACGTCCGTTTTTGAATTAATAAATCAGCTAATGACACTTTTACAGACCCTTTATTTTTAGAACGTTTCGATACGTGTTCGTAGCTTCTTCAGATGATATCCTAAAGAGGAGGTATTTATAAATTAACTGATTTATTACTTCTCCTTAATATTGAATAAACACTCTGTTCCCCACCCCCCGTATTTAAAAATAAGGGATTCTGGATTCCAGAAAGTGTTAACAAGCTACTTTGTATATTAACTTTGTAGGGATAATAAAATAAAAACCAATTGTGATACGTATTGAATAATGTTATAAACATGGTAAACCAACCTAGACGACTGTAGAGACAATTTCCAGATATGCAAACAGATGATTAATGAATGATTATGTAGAAGAATAGCTAGGGACATGAGCTTGTAACTGAAGAAGATGGAGAGTTAAGGACGTAGTCGAGCCGAAAACACATTTTAAATTGTCGTGCCCCTGCAAAACATTAATAAAAAGAAAAGAAAAAGATACCCAATTATGTATTTTTAAATAATTACTTTTAGGGGGAAAAAAATTGTTTTTTTAGTCAGGTTTCGACAGAATAGTGCTAGGTCAACAACGACTTGGTTCTTATAGTATCGAATGGTTTGTGTGCAGAGAAGTATATAACATCTTTCAATACACCTCTCAGAACCAGGCCGAGGTGCCTCGGCTTGTGGTGAACCTTAGTTCAAAAACGGAGAGGAAAAGGCATCCCCTAAGGTAGCCCCTTCGTGTCTTTCCTACAAGGTTCTGCCTGCGAGAGAACATCCCTCGCAGGTACTGCCTGCGATAGAATAACCCTCGCAGACACCTCTAGATATATATATATATATATATATGGAGAGACAGAGAGAGAGGGAGAGAGAGGGGAGAGAGAGAGAGTGAAAGAGAGAACCAGAGAGAGAGAGAGAGAGTGGTGGGTGTTGTTTACTTTCTGAATGGACTGCACCCGGGTCCTTGTAACTGATTTAGATGGGTGACTCGTTTAAGTGGAAGGTTTTGTCTTCTTGGCTCGACGATCCCCTTGATCCGACGCCAAAAGAGTTTTCATCTTCTGCGCCACAGATCGCGAAAAGAACAAAGGTGGAACCGTGAAATTGGTAAAATGTCTTCACTCGCTTTTTCCTCGTCTGATGTGTGCCGTTCGCCAAGAATGTCTTAGGATGTAAAAGGAGGAGGTGGTGCGTCATGACCAGCTTTATTCGGGGAGTACCGATTCTTTGAAGATGATCTCAGAGACACCGCAGAGGAACAGACGTCAGTTACATCTTGAAAAGAATTCACGTAGTCATCACTTGTAACCATTCAACCTGTCGAGGTCTGTAGGGCCGAAAGATTACTATGACGTGAGCAAATGGTGGATCCACGGAAGACAGAAAGGTACAGCCTGCTTGATTCTGATATAAATAATGTAACATTCCATCGCACGAGACACGCAACACTGATGCTAGCAGATCTTCTTCGAGCTGCTTATCACCAGAAATGTATGTTTATATAAACAAAACGCTAACGTATGGGTTTCTCGACCAGTTATAAGGGGATAAACTCCAAAAGGTCTGGACAGATTTCAACGAATTTTAATATTTATGTTTTTTTTTTTTTATCAAGGCACACGACGAAGGCTGTATATGTTTATCCTCCAACACTTAAAGTCAAGAGCACAGTGTAAGAGGAAAATTAAATTATTTTTAATTATTTACGTATTTAGCCCTGTCTTTAGATTAGTAACACTTTCTTTGGGAATATTCTTGGCGTTCGATCATGCAGTTAAAAGCCCGTCTATTCACAGTACCCTTTTATGTAAAGTTTAATGCAGTTCGTGTGAAAAGACGAAAGTCAACACACGCATAGTGTCCACTCCCCTCTTATAACATAGGAAAAAGGGCAGAGGAAGGTAGCCAAGGGTTAGCTAGAGTCCGCCGGACCATGGTTTAAGGATCCCACCCAGCAATTCGTTTAAAAGTGATGCAGGGAAACCCCTAGATAAACCTGCATCAGGTAGATAAAGGAGACAAGAAGTTGAAGAAGGTGTAGACAGGCTATGTATAGGGTAATCCGCATAGTGGCGACTCTCCTCTTATAGCATAGGAAAGGGGGCATGCAGAAAGGTAGAGGAAGGCAGCCAAGGGTTAACTAGGGGACCCAGGTTATATTCGTAAGGATCCTATCCGGCATTCACCTAAAGAAATGCAGGGAAAACCCTAGAAAAACCTGCATCGGGTAGATCGGGCATTTGGTACTTGTCCCACGCCCTTCCGATGCCGCCAGAGGAGTTTGATGTGGGGACTCAGCTTTCTTCTAGCCGTGCCTTGACCAGTTTAGGAGGCAGCTGGCCGACTGTTCACATGAGAACAGCGGAAACAACACTCTTACCGTATGCCCGAGGCACATACACCTCTCTAAACAGGCCGAGGTGTCTTAGCTTGAGGGAAACTTAGTTCTAAAAATCCAGAGAGTGTGTGTGTGAGAGAGAGAGAGAGAGGAGAAGGAATCCCGAAATGTAGCTCTCTCCGTTTCATCAGAAAGGTTTTAAGTAGGGGTCCCCGGGTAATAGTTTCAAGGATTCTGCCCGGCAATTCGCCTAAAAGTGATGCAGGAAAAACCCTAGAAAAAAATCCTGCATCAAGTAGGACAATTTTTTTAGGGTAACAGGCTACATGAGGGTAATCCACATAGTGTCAACTCCCCTTTAATAGCATAGGAAGGATTTGAAAGGGGGGATGCGGAAGGGTAGAGGACGGTAGCCAAGGAGTTAACTAGGGCCCCCGGGCTCTGGTTTCAGGATCCTACCCGGCAATTGGCCTTTACGAGAAAACCCTAGAAAAACCTGCATCAAGTAGGTCGGGCATTGGGTACTTGTCCCACGCCCTTCCGATGACGGGAGAGGGAGTTTGCTGTGGGGACGCAGCTTTACCCTCGCCGTGCCTTGACCAGTTTAGGAGGCAGCTGGCCGACTATTCCAATAGGAATAGCGGACAACTCTGACCGTATGCCCAAGGTCTGTGACCCCGGAACACACACCTCTGAGAACAGGCCGAGGTGCCTAGGCTTGTGGGAACCTTAGTTCAAAAAATCAGTGAGATGAGTGAAGTGGTCCATCTAAGATCCAATAATACTGACATTAATTTTTTAAAAAAATATAACACCAATAGTTTACATATAATTTATTAAACCTTTGTCATTGTAATCCATTTCTTGTGTTTATAATTTTTTTATATATCTACGGCTATTTTAAACCCCACGATACTCTTAACATCTGTTTAAATATGACAGTTATTTAGGCCGCGACTTGTGTGCAAATAGCAAATGTTCATCTTTATTTTATGTAATTAAATATAAGTTATTTAACATAATTCTCTGATTTAGTGTTATCATTGGACATCGGAACTGCTACAGTGGTTTTAGTTGTAGAGCTCAATTTTGTCACTTTCACTCTGTATTTCATTTCTCAGGCGTAATAAAAATTTAAGGGGAGGGAATGTTGAGTTGGTTGGTTGAGATACAAAGTAGGGAAAGGCGGCTAAAAGTCTATTTCCCCGCGACGGGCTTTTCTCTGGTCTCCACTGTCCCTTATTCACATCCTTTCACACCCCCCCACTAATTTTCCCTCTATGTCCACTTGTTTATTATTCACAGTTTCGGGGCGACGCAAAGTGTTTCGCGTGTTTCTGAACCACTTCACAGGAGAAAGGAGACGGTTTCGCGGCGTTTCAGCGCTTTACAAAATTTTCTTTTGAACAGTTGTTTCGGAATGTATTCACATTCTGCTTGTGCCCTTTGACGGTGGCGACAAAAGCTAACATTAACCAGAAACAGCCTCGCGGGCGTTAATAACTTGTTACACTGTACAAAGGCAGGAATGTTCTTAATAAGAAAGACGTTCCTCTTTGATCTGAGCGATGTTCTCACTGTCACACACACACACGGAATTCTTTACACTGAAATTGAATTGATACAGTGACTTTCTTCATGCTGATATTAGACTTGAAAAATAACCCCTAACTTTTCATGACAATTCTTTATATGGTGACTAATACTCTTTGATTTAAAAACGAATACAAATTTATAATTTTAGATAAGAAAGAAGCCTGCGAGGGCTATTCTCTCGCAGGCAGAACCTGGTAGGAGAGACGGGAAGGGGCTACCTTTGGGGATGCCTTTTCCTCACCGTTTTTGAACTAAGGTTCCCACAAGCCGAGGCACCTCGGCCTGATTTGAGAGGTGTATGTTCCGGGGTCACAGACCTTGGGGATACGGTAAGAGTTGTTCGCTATTCCCATTGGAATAGTCGGCCAGCTGCCTCCTAAACTGGCCGAGGCACGGAGAACGGAATGCTGCGTTCCCACAGCAAACTACTCTCCCGCCATCGGAAGGGCGTGGGACAAGTACCCAATGCCCGACCTACCCGATGCAGGTTTTTCTAAGGTTTTCCCTGCATCACTTTAAGGCGAATTGCCGGGTAGGATCCTGAAACCATAGCCAGGGGACCCTAGTTAACCCTTGGCTACCTTCCTCTACCCTTCCGAATCCCCCCTTTCAAATCCCTTCCTATGCTATTAAAGGGGAGTTGCCACCATGTGTATTACCCTCATGTACCCTGTTACCTAAAATAAAAAATTAGATAAATAAACAAATTCAGACCAAAGAAGAGACCATATAAATACCACTACAACGTTTCTGGAAGCCTTGTTTCTTTTTTTCAGGAGTGGAAATGCTTTTTAAGGTTTGTCAAGTGTGACTCGTGCAGTTGTGTCTCTCTATGCTTTTGCGCGTTTCGATGCACCTGAAGAAAGGAACAAGGATTCCAGAAACGTTGTGTGGTATTTATATTATAACTTCTGCGGTCTAAATTTGGGCTATGAAATGGCATATATACATATAAATGAGAAACTGACTGTAAAATCAACACAAAACAGCAATTACTCAAGCCAAATTAAATTCCTATTACGATATATGTATTCATATAGATAAGTTTTTAATAAATCAATAGATAAATGGATGTTTTATCCAAAAAAGACCCATCGAAAATGACTCTAATTATAAGAGTCTTGATAGGCCTAATAGAATTTTTAAAAGCACTGAAATATAGTCTTTAGTTCTGAGACAATCCTTAGGTTTTCTAAGCAACCCGCAGTAGCTGTACCGCACGGACGGGACGTTACAACCTACAACGAGAAAAAAGGTACCATATTTCCTCATCAATTAAATACGTAATGAAGTTTTTAAAATTGTTTGTGTTGTCAGTGTTATACTGGACAGAAAAATGGGGTGGGGGATTTAAACCTGATATTAAAACACGTATTTTGCCAATGGCAAACTTGAGAGTTTTATGAATTTTCTGAGTTGAGGAACTGTTACTGAAACCATTAATAATTCTTATTTTTTAGGTACTTATTTTTATATTGTTTTTTTTAAGGCAACAGGCTACATGAGGGTAATCCACATAGTAGCAACTCCCCTCTTATAGCATAAGAAAGGGATTAGAAAGGGGGGATGCGGAAGGGTAGAGGAGTGTAGCCAAGGGTTAACTAGGGCCCCCCACGTGCTATATTTTAAGGATCCTACCCGGCATTCGCCTAAAGAAATGCAGGGAAAACCCTAGAAAAACCTGCATCAGGTAGGTCGGGCATTGGGTACTTGTCCCACGCCCTTCCGATAGCGGGAGAAGAGTTTGATACTTATTTTTTATATTTTATTTAAGGGTTCGTTTCGATTTTTCACACATTCATTCGATCCCGGTAATGAATAATTTACGTTAATTTTTTGGTATATTAAACAGCGTGACGAAAGTTGGTTAATTTTCTTTATTCAAACAGGAAATGAATAAAAAGTTTCAGGATCAATCGTTTAATTTTTATATTCAGGCTTTCCCGGAAAACTTAAGACTACATCGCTGCTCCTGTTTTTTTCTCTCCAAATCCCCCCCCCCCCGCAATTGACCTTCTGAAGCAGTTGTAGGTTCATCCTGATCTACTACGACTCTGGTATTCTTGGAACTTTTCCTCAACTGCAGAAGCAGGAAATCCGTCTACATGTCGTCGGCACATGCATTCATTTAAACAACCTTCTGGTAATTCTGTGAAAATAAAATAATAATTGAGGAACCGACGCTTCCCTTATATAAAACAACCAGTGGGTTCAAAGGGACAGTAAGGTTGCGTAAACTAATTTTTTTTGGTTATACTTTTTAATTTAATTGTAAACACTTCATGTCGGTGGTTTTTTTTTTGCTTGTTTAATTTGTGACGCCCGACTTTTGTATGGCGAGTTATTTAATATCACGACAAGGCCGAAAGATCACGTTTTTAATTACGCTGCTCTAAACCTCCCTCGAGGGCGGTACACGGCTAAGTTACAATTGCTGCTGTAACTGTGAACACGCCCTCGCTTTATCTGATCCGAATGGCAGACACTGTAAATATACGGTCGGGGTGACATTTCAATTGGCGTGTTCCGGATAATGGCAGAAACGACCGACGGTGATGAACTCTTTCATTAACATCCGGGGCACTTAAGAGTAGATCACAATTTTTTATCTCTTAATAGAGTATATATATATATATATATATATAGCTAGATCCACAGTGTAAACAAATGGTCGCCATATTGGAGTCACTTAATATAGCGCGAAAATTAACTCACATTTTCCACAAGGATCGTAAAGTATTTCGTATTGTTTTTTTTATATCATCATTCGATGGAGTATTACTGCATAAAATTATCCTTTTTATTCAATGAGAATATTTCTGCTTTATTTCATTACCGGGAAAAGGAACTATTTCCTTTGTGAGTTGCGTATTAACGTCTCTGACTCTCTCGTTCTCGCGCGCGCGTCGTGACGTCACGGGTCTCCTGCCTCGCTGTATTTTAATTAAAATTATAATGCTTTCAAACTTTATGGTAGGGGTTTTACACACCCTCCCACACGGTACCGTTTCTCGTGTTTTGATGCAATCTGTCCACGCGTTTAAATCTGTATAGAAATTAACGTAAATACATACATACAAATATACATCCTATTTTTATTATACAGATATATCAGCAATTTAACTGAAATTACGGGTTTTTTAAAAAAATAATATTTGAAGTCTATTTAATGATTTCATTAAATTTTAAACGGCCTTTTATAATATATAAATAATAATATTATACGCCGGTCAAGGCACGGCAAGGGGAAAGCTGTGACACCCACAGCAAACCCCTCTATCTTCCGCCATCCAGGGAAAGGCATGGGACAAGTACCAAGAGCCCGACCTACCTGATGCAGGTTTTGCTAGGGGTTTCCCTGCATTTCCTTAGTCTAATGCCGGGTAGGATCCTTAAAATATAGCCCGGGGGTCCTAGTTAACCCTTGGCTACTTTCCTCTACCCTTCCACATCCCCCCCTTTCAAATCCCTTCCTATGTTATTAAAGGGGAGTTGCCACCATGTGGATTACCCTCATGTACCTATGCATTTATGCAGAGAGTCTGCGAGGGCTATTCTCTCGCAGGCAGTACCTTAGAGGGATGTTCTCTCGCAGGCAGAACCTTGTAGGAGAGATACGAAGGGGCTACCTTTGGGGATTCCTGTTCCTTTCCGTTTTTGAACTAAGGTTCCCACAAGCCCAGGCACCTCGGCCTCTTTTGAGAGGTGTATGTTTCAGAGTCATAGACCTTGGGCATACGGTAAGAGTTGTCCGCTATTCCCATTCAAAAAGTCGGCCAGCTGCCTCCTCTACTGGTTGAGGCACGGAGAAGGGAATGCTGCGTCCCCACAGCAAACTCCTCTCCCGCTATCGGAAGGGTTTTTCTAGGGTTTTTCCTGCATTACTTTTAGGCGAATGCCGGTTAGGATCCTTAATCTATAGCTCGGGGGCCCTAGTTAACCCTTGGCTACGTTCCTCTACCCTTCCGCATCCCCCCTTTCAAATCCCTTCCTATGGTATTAAAGGGGAATTGCCCAACGTGGATCACCCTCATGTTGCCTATTGCCGTAAAAAAAACATTTATGCAGAATTGTAATGAAAATTACGTAAGGCTTTATTTATTAATTTATTCTTTTAGATAACGTAGACACCTGAAGAGTTCCAGGTCAGGGGGCGAAACGTTCCGACAGTCTCTTATTTTTCCTAAACCCAGTCGTGTTCTCTGGTTCTTAATATCGGGTCTGGTCCACGGCTCTACCTGTTTCTCGTAGCGCGCACGTGTGAAAAATTCCTCTACGAGTTCCGTTAGGGCGTTGTATTCCAGACATGCGTTGCTAAACGGTTTCGTTTCGTTGCGATATAGAAAGCCTTGCGAAACGAAAACCCGGAACACGACACTCCCTCAGCCGGCTTCCGTGTTTTGCTGAAATCATTCAAGGTTGACGGAATATTTATTCCCAGCACATTCAATCGTCTCCATACTGATAAAAGGCGAAGATAATGTTTTGTGTTGTGCCGAGAGTGTTTTTGGACTGTCACATCTGCCTTGGATGAGAGAGAAGAAAAAAAGTTATTTTTTATAAAGCATTGTGTATATATTTTTTTTTAGGGCAACAGGCTTCATGAGGGTAATCCACATTGGGCAACTCCCCTTTAATAGCATAGGAAGGGATTTGAAAGGGGGGGTGTGGAAGGGTAGAGGAAGGTAGCCAAGGGTTTACTAGGACCCCCGGGCTATATTTTAAGGATCCTACCCGGCATTCACCTAAAAGTAATGCACGGAAAACCCTAGAAAAACCTGCATCAGGTATGTCGGGCATTGGGTACTTGTCCCACGCCCTTCCGATAGCAGGAGAGGAGTTTGGTGTGGGGACGCAGCATTCTCTTCTCCGCACCTCGGCCAGTTTAGGAGGCAGCTCGCCGACTATTCCAATGGGAATAGCGGACAACTCTTACCGTATGCCCCAAGGTCTGTGACCCACTGAACATACACCTCTCAGAACAGGCCGAGGTGCCTCGACTTGTGGGAACCTTTGTTCGAAAACGGAGAGGAAAAGGCATTCCCAAAGGTAGCCCCTTCGTATCTCTCCTACAAGGTTATGCCTGCGAGAGAATAGCCCTCGCAGACTCGATTCAACACCACAAAATAAGACATTTTTATTTTGGAGAAGTACTGGACGGAAGACAACAGTGAGAGACAAGAAGCACAAGAGTTTTTATTTATTCTTAAAAACTATAAGTTACTGTGATAGTAACCCGTCAGAAAAAGGATTTTTGTAGAAGGTGGGAAGAATTTTTGGCACTATATACATCATGAATAAGAAAGATTGCTAAATACAGACAACAACAAAAAAACGGGGGTAATATAAATACCACACAACAACGTTTCTGGAATCCTTGGTCCCCTTTCTTCAGA
Source organism: Zhengitettix transpicula (assembly GCA_037074705.1). Lineage (NCBI taxonomy): Eukaryota > Metazoa > Arthropoda > Insecta > Orthoptera > Tetrigidae > Zhengitettix > Zhengitettix transpicula. Next base: position 60,492,265 of record CM073596.1, read on the forward strand.
TGCTAAGAAGAGCCTGGAGCTACACAACTGCACTGGTCAGTTGACAACACTCAATATATTTATATAGCTACTTCACCCCCACACGGAGAAATGTTTCCCATAACTGCAAAAAAAAATCATGTCTCCGTGAGTTCAGAAAACTTGGTGTTGGTACTGATTTTTTTATACATATTATATTTTCATATTTTCTTTTTTTATATAAAAACACACACACACACACTGAAGGATCCCTTGGAAACATTTGCGTTCATTAGCGCCCATGTATCCCCGAGATTGTCTGATATTTGGATGCTATTATTATTTCAGAGGGTGGGTGGGTCTAATTTCAGTTCATTAGTTTCCTTAGTTACCCCCGCAAAATTGTTTTGATGCGTAATGAAGCTGTAAGCGAGTAAAGTTCTGGGGGTTCATTATGACTGCTTTCAGCTGTAATTGCTGTATTCACGTTTCAGACTCTCTTTCGTCACTCTATCTCTCGTTGGGATTTTAAAAACCGTTTCCGGCGTGTTAAGTGCCACGGTCACGGTAGGAGTGATTTAGAAAGGGGGGGGGGGGGAATAATGGAATTATTGTGCCGTCTCCGATTGGGAGTTAGCAAAGTCAGTAGAAGCAAGTTGTTGGTAATATAATTTTAGAAGTGTGACGAAACAAGAATAAAATCACACGAACAACTAAGGTAACCGTATGAGGGTTACTATATCAGATGAACACAAAAAAAATGGTTAAAAAATCGAACACAGTGATTTAGCATAAGTCCCTGAGAAAGGTACGAACACGTAGTCGATTTATTGGTAATTAATAATTTAATGAGAGTAAAATTTATACACAGTGCTACAATAAGGTCTGCGTGGGCTATTCTCTCGCAGGCAATACCTGCGAGGGCTATTCTCTCGCAGGCAGAACCTTGTAGGAGAGATACGAAGGGGCTACCTTTGGGGATGCCTTTTCCTCTCCGTTTTTGAACTAAGGTTCCCACAAGCCGAGGCACCTCGGCCTGTTCTGAGAGGTGTATGTTCCGGGGTCACAGACCTTGGGCATACGATAAGAGTTGTCCGCTATTTCCATTGGAAACTGGTCGAGGCTCGGAGAAGGGAATGCTGCGTCCCCACAGCAAACTCCTCTCCCGCTATCGGAAGGACGCGGGACAAGTACCCAATTCCCGACCTACCTGATGCAGGTTTTTCTAGCGTTTTCCCTGCATTTCTTTAGGCGAATGCCAGGTGGGATCCTTAAAATATAGCCCGGCGGCCCTTGTTAACCCTTGGCTACCTTCCTCTACCCTTCCGCATCCCCCCCTCCTTTCAGATCCTTTCCTATGCTATTAAAGGGAAGTTGCCCAACGTGGATTACCCTCATGTAGTCTGTTGCCCTAAAAAAAATTGTGGTGCTGTTATCGAATAGTCATTTTAGAACTGTTTCAGCCTCGCTTAAGCGGATTAGCGAGAATGCAGATTTTTTTTCCCCTCCCGATATTCCCGAAGAATTTTCTGTTCACACTCGACGTGTATATAACATTCTGGAAAGTATGATGACATCTACATACAATGTCGGAAATTGCAGGCTGAATTTCGAGAAATGTATAGATATATATATATTATTATTAGCTGCTATTGGGATCGTTCCCGATGGCAGTTTAAAACAAATATATAAACTAAAGTATAGGAAATATATAAATAAAACAATTTTGAAAGAAAAATAAAATAATAATAATAAGACTTGTCCTGAAAATTTGTTGCACTTCACTAAAAAGAAAAATATAGACATAAATGTAGTTTTGGAGGGAAAATGATGATAAAAATACACTTTACTTCATTAATTTATTTATATTATTCTTAAACCTTCTGATTGGAAGGTTCTCGTCAAACACTGCCGCAGGTATAAATTGTGTTCCAATCGTCTATCGACTTGTATAAGAATGAGAATTTCCATACGTCTGCTTTTTTTTTCTGTCTCATTTTAGTTTTAAATTTTCGATAACCACTGCCAAATTTGGTTGTTTTTGTTCCCTATATTTTTCCCCGTATATCTTTCCGCGCTATATATGGTTTTAAAAAGTGCGCAAAGCCTATCTTTTTTCCGTTTGTTTGCCAAAGATTCCCATCCTAATTTCTCCACCTTTCCTCACCCGTGTCGAGGTCCCCCCGTATTACAAATTTTGTTGTTGTCCCGCTTCCCCGCCAGTCACCCTTCTGAGAAGTTTTTTGAAATGAAGATAATCGATAATGTAATGTACCCTGAAATAGTACCCCCACGAGATAATTTAATAGTGATAATTTTAGCCGATAGGTGGTGCAGAAGGTTCGATGTAGGTGAGGATACTTTGAAGTAAATGACGCGGTGGTACGTCCGTAAGTGGGGAAAGCGTGTGTGTGTGTGTGTGTGTGTGTGTGCAACCTATTCTTGATGATTTCGTAACATCAGTCAACCAGAAGCGGAATCGAACGATGTTCATCTGAATGTGAGGAACGTATCCCGGAAAAGTGGACTAGCAGATCCATTTGGTTGAAATGACCGTCGCGTTTTCGCGTCACGAGAGAGAGTTTTAACCAGTGTCGGAGAAATGGACGGGATAAACGATTACGTAGACGTTGTCTTCGCACTCAAGAGATTGCATCGCCGCTAAATTTGATGAGATTCTTCTGTAAGGAGAGAAGAGAGACTGCCCGCCGCCGTGATGGGAGGAGAGAGAGAGAGAGAGTCGTCCACGTCGCCATTAGCATAAAGAAGCGGAGGGCCCCAAACCGGACCCTGCTATATATAGCGGACGCATAATTTGTTAGTGTTTTCCTTGGTCTAGCCATAAAGAAGACCGTTTGACGAGTCATTGGCGGAGGCTTGGCTATTTTTATCTCGGCGCTGGAGCCCAGGTGGCTGGAGAAGAGAGGCTCCTTCAAGGTCGCTGCCACGTGGGCTGCTGGAGGATCCTACACAATCCCGGCTACACACACACATGCCTTGCATTCTGTAATGTCCATACAACAGTCATGACTGTTACGAATTTAGTCAGGGTTCTGGAATTAAGAAAGTCCACTCTCTGGTTGGAATAAAGGGACAGGTAAAGCTGCAAAGAAATTCAATACCACTCTAATAAGTGGCAATTTCTCCAAATTATAAAAGTACACGTTAATAAAAAAAAATGAAGAAAAAAGATAGCAAAATACAGACAAAAAAAGGGGGGGTAATATAAATACCACACAACGTTTCTCAGATCCTTGTCCCTTTCGTCAGGTGCTGAGAAGAGCCTAGAGCGACACAACTGCACTTTTCAGTTGACAACACTTTTCTTTTTTTTGAGTGTCGATCCTGTTTTCCCATTGTCGTCGCTCCCTCATTGTTACGCCAACCTCTTCGGCTCTCCCATTGTCGTTGCGTTTTTGTCGCTTTCGAGTTTTATTCAACTGACTAGCGCAGTTGTGTCGCTCTAGGCTCTTCTCAGCACCTGACGGAAGGGAACAGCGATTCCAGAAACGTTGTGTGGTATTTATATTACCCTATTTTTGTCTGTATTGGCTGTCTTTCTTATTCATTAGTTTCAATCAGACGTAAATATAAGAACATTTATTGGTTCCATTCCCTATTTACAGTCAAGCAAAATTAACTGATTAATAATCTACATTGATGATAAAATACTTAACAGCTATATATTAGTGAATAATTTACAAAAATGAGAAGGCTTAGTATAAAAACAGTATTTAATGCATAAAATAAAAAAACTTGATATATCAATTACTGAGAAAAGTTCTTAAATGTACATGATTCCTAAATTAGTAATTTTATGGAGAAAAAAAAATTATATTAAATTTTGGAACACTTAATCCAGGATCGGAGAGATTTAAATAATCATAAAACGAATTAAAAAATAATTTATTATAAAAAAAAAGGTCAGCAAATTTCAAGCAACAGTGCAGGTCTTCGCAACTATTTCCCCGTAGTATGAACTCCAAGAGGACGAGTTGGTCACCTTCAATATCGTACAGGTTTTTTTTGATGACTTCGATGTCATTTACGCAGAGACCGCTTTGTGTGTGTGTGTGTGTGTGTCGTGACGTAACAGAGCGTGACTACTGTAGCGTTACCATGGCAACAACGGCGTCATCAGGTGACACGTTAACAGGCGTCGACGTGGTGTTGAAAATTTCCTACTCATTTCCACCACGAAGGAAGGAAGGAAGGAAGGAGTAACGAACACAAGCAACAGATTTGTTCACCCCCCCCCCTTATTTGAGGGTTTCTGGAGCACCGTATCAACGATACGAAGTGCTCGAATCCTCTTCCATTTAAACTATTGAATTAAAACGACCGCTTTAGTATTAAAGTATAATTTAAGTGTCCCGGCCCCCTATTTTATTCCTCGCACTTAACTCAACTGTATCTAATTAAACAATTGATGAACTGATACATATATATATATATTTATATATATATATATATATATATATATATATATATATATATATATATATATATATTGTAACGACATTTCGATACCTTTTTTTGTATCATCTTCAGGTATTTTCCTACAAGAGGAGGTATTTACAAATGATTATATTAATAGTATAATTTATACAAATTAAACAAAGGCAAACTAACGCAAACCAAAAACACTTTAATATAACAAAAACTAGCACAAATTAACGAATAACGAGTTACTACTAAATTCACACAGCTTTATAAAACAGGATCAGAGACACACAATTATACTTTAAATATAATAATTTGAAGGAAAATACCTGAAGAAGATACGAAAAGGTATCGAAACGTCGTTACAGTATAAATTAAAAAAATAAAAAGGTGTCTATTTGAGGTCATCAATTGATTTATTAATTAAAAAAAACAGACGGTAAATTAAAACTTTCAACTGTATCTAGCTTCAAACCTCATTGTAATCCCCGACTTTTTTTTAAAATGATTTATCTTCTATAAGTTCCAATACAATTGTAAAATAATAATTTTGAAAATTCCTTATGTTTAACTAATTAAATATAATATATATATATATAAATTATAGAAGAAGGAATAAATATATATATAAATTTGAAAAAAAAATTATAAATTTAAATGTACTAATTGAAAAAATTCATTTATAGGAATAGGGTAATAATTTTTTAATAATAAATTCTAATTTCCCATATTTTGCGGAATCATTTGTTCCGTCCTACGAAATGTCCCGTCACCAACTGAACTATCCTCGTTTCGAGTTTTAGCGCGCATACGCCATTTTGACTTTCCGACAAAGCAACAGAGCTCGACTTTTCGATTGTCGCTTTGTTCGATCAGACCGCTATAATGTATTTCTCAAACAATTTAAATTTTATGTTCAAACAGTTAATGTCCTAATTAATTGGCATATATATATATATATATATATATATTATCGGAGTAAAAATCGAGTCATAAATGTCTTCGTTGTAACAGAAGGTATTTTGATACTTTCGTAGAGTGGTTAAAATATTCGCATTGGTTAAAGGACTATTTTTAAAATTCCGGTTTATCGAAGGGTTCGAAACGTCTTAAAGCCAAATTTAAAAAAATTGCTTAAAAGAATGTTCACAGCGATATATATAACTTTGATGTGTTCAGCGAATTCCGTAATGTAAAAAAGATGAATCTCTCAACGAGGTCCAGTGAAGCGAATTCGAAAGGTCCTGTTCCTTTATTTATTATTTGAACTATAATTATTTAAATAATATATATGTGACACTTTTCTGTAAATTATTTATATGATTATCAGACGATATTGATGGATCGAGGTACAGTCATCAACGATAATACGACACCCGCCGAAGAATATTAGGAACTAAGTGAAGGAAAATGGTCGAGAAAAATGGACAAGGGGATTGTATATTTAAAAGCGTTAAAATGTCCGCACTGATGTTTCCTATTGAAATTTGAGATCAGCTATTTTTTTTCCTGGCTGTTATTCTGCCTCAGTGTCTGGATGATATAGCAATGGCGTGTTGAACGGGCAAAGGTCGTTCGTTACAAGCGTCTTGCGGTTACGTGGAAGGCCATGGCTCGATTCTCGATTACGTCAGGCTTCTTTTCTCTCTCTCTCCGTGTGTGAGAATCACGCGGTAATGGAAACGTACTCCAGCCCCGTATAGTCGGAGGAATGTGCCCTCGGGACTGTGCTGACCTATTGCACCAAGGGCGGACGGCGGTTCCCTCAACGACTTGGGTGGTGGTTGAGTTGAGGTGAAAGTTAGAGGTAATAACAACCCACCGCGGCTGCTTCAGGTGAAACGGGAGAGCCGGTGAAACGGGGGGGGGGGGTACACTGAGTCAGCGGTGACGTCATCCTCCTCCTTTAACGACGACGGGGGGGCCCCAACCACATCTGGGTCAATTTAGGGCTCCACGTCCTTCCTCAAGGTCACCTCCACTACACTTATTCTCCAGGAACTTCGGTAATTCGAGATCCATAGAAAGGAAACTATTGACAAATACTCAGAATGAAAATCTAGGGGATCAAATGTAATATAAAAAAAAATGTGTGTGTAAAATAATTTGAAATAAAATATTTATTACTTATTCGAATTAATTGCAAACCATTTTTAAATTTAACTTGGTTCTGAGGCAATAAATTAATAAATAACTTACTCCTTGGCTCGACAGCCCCATGAAGGGCCTTGGCCTACCGAGACGGCTGCCATCTTACATGACACATTCTGGATTTAGGAGTGACGACCTGGTCAGAGTGTCGATTCTCCCACAGCCTTAACCCCCCAGTTTTCTTGACCAGGACGAACACAAACATCCATGCCCATGCCGGGATTCGAACCCGGGACCTCTCTGATGCGAGGCAATGACGCTGGCCACTACGTCACAGCAGGGTGGCAAATTAATAAATAACGTAGATAAATTTCAGACCTCAAGTTGTTGGAACCCAGATTCGCGATCCTGGAGAGTTTAATTTTGAGGGTGTGTGACGTCGGTGGAGTCAGTAATATCAAGTTTTCTTTTCCACATCCTTATGTTCTGGATCAGTCTCATATGATCTACGCTGTTCTGGTTATATTTAATATTATTATTAAATTATATATATATATATATATATATATATATATATATATATATATACGAAAGCTCATTTATGTAACATTATTAATTCAGTCAACTCAGTCTTCGTTAAACGTTACAGTTTAATATCTTCAAATTCAGTTTAGCATGAATGTGTGTTTTAAATAATAATAATAATAAATTACATGTGACATGAAAGCATATTTTTAAATGAATGTTAACTGAGGAATACTGCGTACACTTTATAAAACCCCAAAGTTTTATTAAAATCTACGTTAACGTACGAACGTATATATTTACGAAATGTGAATCTCGTGCAATGAGCCCGCCTAAAAATTAAATTTAATCAGTTTCGTTGCGAGACTAGGGTTAAACACTCCACTCAGATACTGGCTGATGCCTTTTTTAATGAACATTTCGCTGGCAGTTTCACGTCCTCTACGGCGAGCTCAGAGAACAAACAGTAGCGAGTTAGCGCACCTCTCACAAACGATTGTGATCCAGAGCTGTGACGCGCGTGATGACGTCATCTGTGATGCGGGTTGTGTCGTAATTACTTTTAAACTATAAACCGCCCCACTCTACAGCAGTGTTTTCCCTAACGTGCGGCCCGGTAGGGGGGTAGGGGGCGGGGTGGACAATTATAAAAAAAGCTCGCCTAAAATTTAAAAACCGCTAGCTATGATTTAATTTAAAATGAAAAAAAAATTACGTGTGGTTGAAAGTAATGAATAAGAAAGATAGCCAATTCAGACAAAAAAAAGGGGGGGGGGTTATATAAATACCACACAACGTTTCTGGGATCCTTGTCCCCTTCGTCAGGTGCTTAAGAAGAGCCTAGAGCGACACAACTGCACTGGCCAGTTGACAACACTCAACCGTTGAGTGGTATTTATATGACCCTTTTTTGTGTCTGAATTGGCTATCGTTATATTATAATATCCAAACCAAAAATTTGTTTGTACAATTTTAAATAATGATTACGAAAGTTTGGAGCCTTACTTGAAAGATTGGGGTAATATAAAGTACGTTGTACGTAGAGAGTATTGTCTAGTGAAGGAGTAGTACGTCCTGTGCTGCTCTGCGCATGCGCTGAGTGGTTGTCTAATGCTGGCTAGTGCCAACTGCGCGTGTTTAATGAAAGAAAAAAAAATAACTTAATTTTAATACACAAGCTCGATCTACGAATTAAAAATAAATTATTAATTTGTTGATGAACAGAATTATTACCATTGAAGAACAGTGATACACAAGGTTTATTTAGGGATTTTTTAAATATATATAAAAAATGTATATGTCACATAGTGGGGGGAGGGGCGGGGGGAATTAGAAAGACTTGTAAAAAAAGGGTTGGGAAACACTGGTCGACAAGGGGTACGTATTGAGCTTTGCGCAGAGATTGGAATTTCATAAAGATATGTGCTCTGCGTGTCGACACATATTGCTTTGATTTTAATAAACTCTCTCTGGAACTAATAAATAGGTACCGTATCTCAGTTTACATGAATATACGAACGCTCTGTGTGTTTTACTATTGACCGGACATCTGTGGTAGTGTACGATGACTTCACACGCTGCGTGAACTGCGTCAGCAACGGTTACGAAAATTATTTTCACCTACATAAATCCACAAATTTGGCTAAAACCCATTAAACGAAGCTTCTTTAAATTATTTGGGGGCGATATCCAGTATTTTTTTTGGGGGGGATAAATTAATAAAAAAAATTATTCCATAACTGTCAAATCAAAAACACAGTGGCTTGATTTTTTTGTGTGTGAATCGGGTAAACTAAAAAATTCTTGCCAACTGAGACAGGCTGATACGAGGTTAATAAATGTAATTTTGCCGTAGGCCCTTCACATTAATTTCTTGTTTTATCTAGATTGAGCGTCGGTTGCGTGTGTCTTTCATTACGATGTTAAATGTAGCTTCTGACACTGGCGCTATAGATTGAGAGCGAGTTTGTCTCAATTAACGTAAATATAACAAGACGTTGTCAGCATTTCGGGGGCGTAACTGGATCAATCCGCAAGCAGTGAGCAATGAAACTGAAGGTTGTGCGGTGCTGCTGCGTGTCTGTCTCAATTACACAAGGGAAATAACAAGACGGTTCACGCGCGTTGAGGTTGTCCTATTTAAGGGAGCTTAAATAAACCCGGAGTTAGGAAACAGCCATGGTTTGTCTTCACACCAGGATGAACCAGCATGTCTGTGAACGGGAAGCAGGAACATAATTACACTTTAAGGGGGTAAATAGCAACAAGAATGCGGATTTAGACAGTAATATCTTATGTTTACGATGCAAACGAGGTCTTGTGATAACGTCGAATATATGCATGTGAGCATAAAACAAATATAAGCTTCGATGCTCGACTGTGTAACAAGTATTAAATGTATGTAATGGTAAAATGCAGTGAGTTTAAATAATTTCCATCCTTATAATTAAATAGTGTGTATATGTGTATGTATGGACGTTAATCTTAATACAAATTTTATTGCGTGGACAGATTGCAAAAAAAAAAATCGTACATGTATTCTTAAAAACACGAGAAACGGTACTTTGTGGGGGGGGGGGGGGGTGAGAAAACCCACCCTAGCGTAAAAGTTGAAAGAATTATAATTAAAAAATGTGAACACTTTGAGTTAAAAACACTGTGTGCCATGACGCCGTGACGTCACACGATGTCATTAATTTTATAAATTTTCAATTTTGTCCTTAATATTTTTTACCATGTTTAAATAGTTATAAGACTTACAAATAAATAACCGTACAATTAATTTGTACAGTAAGCATGTGATGTATAAGGTAAAACTATGAAACTACATATTTTGTTGTTGTCAATTTTAACCTGTTAATTGTAATATTTTATATTATTTAATCTGACCCTAATGTACTTATTTGTATTATATATTATATCAATAATACAAAATTGCACATTATTGTCGGGTTTCCTTGTAAAGCGCGCTCCGCTGTAATTGTTGAAAGTGAGTTGGCTGCAGTAGTGCAGGTAGATAGCCTAGTAGGGGCGGTTGACGATAGTCTCGTCCAACTTCCTGCTCAAATTAATGAAAGCAAGGAAACAGAAGAAGTTACTGAAGTCAAACAACTATTATAGGTTAGCCACATCGTCTACACGTTTTTATTTCATGTCTCGACAAATAAACGGGATCAATAATAAGAAATATAACCAAGTACAAACAAAACAAGTGATAAATATAAATACCACACACCGTTTCTGGGTTCCTTGTCCCCCTCTTCAGGTGCTATGAAGAGCCATAGAGCGACACAACTGCACTGGTCAGTTGAACAACACTCATTAATGTACAAAGCGACACTATGAAACTCAACAATTGCTACGATCCTTAATTGTTACGCTTCTGCTTCCCCAATTGTCGTTTCTCTTTTGAGTTTTGACAACTGACCTGTGCAGATGTGTTGCTCTAGTGCTTTGTTTAGTTTTCTTAAACACCTGAACAAATGAACTAGGCTTCCAGGTATTTATATCATCACTTCTTCTGTCTGTATTTGGCTATGACTTTTTTTGTATTGGTTCCAATGTGTGATGCTTATTCACTAGAAAATTAACATTTATTCACGTCGTACAGACGTCCCACTCCTTAACTGGTGAAAGGTTTCCCCGGTCTCTATGGCTGTCTTCAACACGCCAAAACCGCTGAGAGTCTAAAAGGAGAGAAAGACCGAGAGTGAATGTGTGTGTGTAAGTTAGTGATGGAGTTTGTGCTTGTCTTGTCAGCTTACATGCTGAGTATGCAGAACTGATTGCTCAATCAAGCCCCGTGTCACTTGGGAAGGTAGAGAGGGAAGGGGATAAGGAGGGAGACAGAGAGAAAGGGAGGAAAGGGAACGAGGGAGAGAGAGAAAATGCTGAAAGCCGAAGCAAGTCTGAGTCAATTAGCTATTAAATATGGCGGTGCTCTAGATTGGGAACAGCCTTGACCGGAGACATGGTCCTGTTGCTGTCTGCATCGCCCCTGCAAAGTGCAGCCTCAAATTTAGCTAACATCTCGTCGTCGTCCCCCCGCCTCGTCTCAGTCTCACTGCTTTCCTATTGTTAATGTCCATTTTTCCACTCAGTGTTTCCTTAAAACTCTCTTCCTGAAAAACTTTACCTTACACATAATCTGAAGTATTTTTTTAAACTGAAGAACAAATCGACCTGTAATTTTATTGACATCATAAAATACATTTATTTGTTTTCTAATTTTAAACTGCTCCAGATTATAAATATATAATATATTATTTTAAAGCATCGGTAATCTATTAAAATTCAAACTAAGAGGGGAATTTTCCTGGTGTAAATCGTAAATAAACACATTCTTGTAGCTAAATACTTTTTAACAAACACAACGTTTCGATGGCGTGCTCTGTCTGTCATCGTCGTCAGATGAATTGCAATTACTTGTGTTACATATTTTTTTTAAATGAAATTATTTAAAAGTCTGTAACACGAGTAAGCAGCACCTTTTTATGGTGACACAGAAACTTTATCGATTAATAAATGTTTAACAGGGTTGAATAACCCAGAATTTTTAATTTAAGAAATATTTATTTAAAATTTTATTGAAAAATGATTTTCAAAAATATAGGACGGAATAAGAAACTGGGGTTGAAAATCAGAAACACTGCGGTTAAATATATTTATTTAACAGAGGATAATGGCCTCTAAGCTCGTCTCCCCTTTAAACACCCATTCCGTTTTCTCGTTCACCGTTGCGGTGGAATCACGAAAAATCTCCCTTTCAAATTGGATTTCACCAACTGTATTGTGAAAGAAAACATCTACTACCTGAAGGCAAAATTCGTGAAATCACTTTGTGAATGTTGCGCCAAAAAAAAAAAAAAAAAGAAATCCTTCTCTCTCTCTAAATTGGAACGAGTTGTGAATGGTGGGCCACAATTGCCCTGACGTCATTGGCACAGTGGAAGTGGGAGAAGACGAGGTGTTAACGAGGTCAAGAACACGATTCCATAAACTCGCTAGCGACAAACATGAACATTATTACGTAGGTGGTTCAACGTGTTGCGTAGGTGAAGGCGATCGCCCACGATCAAAACAGCTTCTTGACCCACCCCCCTCTCCCTGGTTTGGGTCATCGATGAACAAGGTGGACCTCCCCAGGGATACCAATTTTTTAAAAAAAAATTAATATGCCTGCCTTCTTTTATTTGCGAACTGTAAATATTTGCATATGGGAAGCTTTGAGTATTTATTCATATGTAATGAACACGTTGTCAAGCGGAGGAAGGGGGAGGGGGGGTTGGAGACGAGACTCTTTGTAAGCTCTAAGTTGCTTTTTTACTTTCAGGAGGAACCGGTTTGCTCGTTTATCCGTTTATGAAAGGTAGAAACTACTTAGACGTTCCTTGAAATTAACCCGTCCAAAGATCATCTTGCAATTAGCTAAAGTAGTCTTGCAAATATTTTTGAAGGCGGTGAGACACAAAGAGTAAAAAGCTTAGTATTCAAACCAAGAAACTCGTTGCTACTTGCTCGTTACAAAGAACTTATACACAGAATTTTATCAAAAGATTTCTTATTAAAATCGTCAATGACTAAAATTAGAATGGCGTTGAAAGTGTTCCAGGGATGTAGAGACTGTTATTTTGAAAGTTAATATAGGAAAAATAGAATTTATCACTGGGTTTAAGTTTAACATAAATGAAAAGCTTATGAACAATTTACAAACAAACATATTTATTTTGTTTTGTGGCTTTCAACGAATAAAAGATAATTACAAACAAAATTTGAGATCGGTTCTCTCAGGGCCTTTACTGGGTTTGATAATGAACACAAAAAAATTATTTAAAATCTTATTAACAAAACAGTTTACAATTTACCTAAACAATATGTCGATAGAATGAAAGAAATTAAAAGTAAAGAAATTAACTTTGATTGACAATTAAAAGGAAACGAAATCTGACTTTATCCTTTAATTAATGTTCACAGTTATTATAATTAAAATTTGGTTACTTACATATTGTCCGTCTGGTACCAGCATTCTTTGTTTCCCCTACAAAACACGATAAATTCAAATCGTTATTTACACAGATTGTAGTTCTCATAGAATTTACACGCTCCACTGGCGAATAGAACGCAGACAAAATTACCGGAGCCTTGGGTGAACCTCTCTTTGGTCAGTTATTGGATGTCGTCTTCTCCTCGGTGTAAAGTTGTTCGAATTTGCCTTATTACTGGAACTGAGGATTTGCAGATTCTTTGTAGACTTATACTGTTATTTTTATTGATTTGAAACAGACTGCATGGTATATCGGTGAAAAATTTGTTATAATGTGCCTCCTTTCCTGGCTGGCTGTAGACGTAAAACATACTCAGACTTTAGTGCGCGCAAACGCCATTTCGACTTTTTGACAAAGCAGCCGAATTCGCTTCTCCATTGTTGCTTTGTTCGATCAGACCGCTATAATGGATTTATCAAACAATTCAAATTTTATGTCCAAACAATTACTGGCCTAATTTATTGGCATTACAATATATATATATATATATATGTATATATATATATATTGTAAAGTCATAGAATTTCATGTGGGAGCAGCTAACACAGCGGAACGAAAGTAACACTGCGACAAGTGTATTGAATCGTTGTTAAAAAGCATAGTATATAATGGTGTGATTTTTTGATATAAAGAAAGCTTGAAGTAATTTGGAGAAGTGTAGGTTAACTATCAGTGAGGATTGCAGCAAGTGATTTCGACAGCTAAATAGTGGACATCACAGATAAGACAATTTAATTTAATAGTATTAAAGAAATATGGATCTCATTGCCCCCATAAATTTTGCCATAATCTCCGAACGAAAACCCACCCTGAGAAAAAGGTCCATGATAAAATTGTAATATTTTGTATTATTTTTTTTTGTAATTTTCACTTCAAATGGCTCGTGTTAAAATTGTATATATATTATATAGTAAATCTTTATTTATTTATAATAAATAAAACTTTAATAATAATCGTTCATTACAATTTAAATGTGGAAGACATTTTTATTAAAACAATTTTAAAATGTGTATTATACAATTATGTATTTTTTTTCAACTTGAAGGCTCCTTTTCTGCACTTTGCTATTTTCCTAGGTAGGCTACTTTGTGTTTCCCCCCCCCCCCACTCCCCTCCCCATGATTTCCATAAACAGAGCATTTCGTCGTATAGGTTGAATCTATTTAGATGTATGGATTTATTCCCTTTAATATTCTGTGGGCGTAATGTTTACGCGGTGGCCAGGAAACCAGGTGAATCCTTCGTGCGTACGAGATGACCTCACAGTTGCCTTACATCTGCCGTTTCCATGACAACCACGGCGTCATCGGAGGTGGCTGAAAACGTCGTAACAATGCAGCTGCGACGCTTGGCGGTTAAACTGCATTATAAACGTTCCTCCGTACAACTCGAGGAATAATAGTCTTATAATAGTATCTTTATTGTCCGGAGTCGTTTTTATTTTGTAAAACATGCTGGAAAAAAGGGGGATAAATTGATATCCGAGTTTTAAATTCCAATTATTCCTCTTTTTGCCTCACCGCCATTAAAATATTTACTCTTGACGTCCACAACGTTTTTTAAATGGTAGTGACTATTTTGTCATGTTATTTTCAAACGACACCTAAAGCAACTTTACGTCATGCCTGGAGGATTAACGAGCTTGCCGGTTTCTCCAGAAATTGCCATTGCAATGAGCGTGTCCCCCCTCCCCCCGTTCCGACTACTCGTTCATTAAAAAGAATACATACTAAAACTTTCACACATGGGTAACCAAGTCATATTTTGAAATTCATCACGACATTTTGAGATGTGATAAAAAGTAGATATGACGGTAGCAGATATATACGGATGAATCTAGCTCAGATAGAGACATCAAACAATATAAATAAAGAGTTACGAATTGAAATTTGCGTAACGAAAAAACCAAAGGGCGCCATATTGAAAAAATTAGAAATATTTTTAAGGTCCTAAACGCTCAGAAAAATCGAAGGAAAGTTGTAGATGAAGTGAAAAGTACAATAACAATTATGTCATAGTTCTCGGGACTGACTGTAAAGACGACAGCAATGGATCCTACCCGGCAATTCTCATTAAAAGTGATGCAGGGAAAACCCTAGAAAAACTTGCATTGGGCTATAACCCGAAAAGTCTTGACGACATCAAAGGTTTGTTTTGTTCTTGTTTTTTTCACCTTTATCCTCATTTCTTTTTGACAATGGCTGTCGGCTTAATCGGACGGTGAACTATAGCATGCGCCAGTAGTGATGGCCGCAGATTGAGGGAGGGGGATATAAATTGCATTTACAACTTTCTAACTCAACAAGTATATAATTAAAAATGATTGTAAATCAGACAACACCGCGGTGAATATAAAAACACTAGAGGGGGACACCGCATAGAAAGGAATAGTCCTTCAAGCTTCATAGGATCGGTAGGATGTGACAAGAAAGACACTAATCGGTTGATTGTAAATTAATAGTCTGATTTAACAGTGGAATTTTGTAGGATGTAAGAAATTGGGTGAAGGTTTCCATTAATATATATTTTTTTAAAAAAAATAAAATGGCGGAATAGAGAGATTTGCTTGCTGTTGGGTCGCAGCATTTCCTCGCTCTGTACCTCGACCAATTTAGAAGGCAGCTGGCCGACTGTTCCAATGTGGATATTAATTGGAGGTAGTTAAGCTTGAAAATGTCATTATCAGAAAAGAAAAACTTTACCCGGAGGAAGGAAAACTATTCTATTGGTTTTCTTTCCATAGTTCAATCCCTAATTTTTTTCGAAAATGTGAAATTTTTCCGCTTTTAACTACCTCGAAACCGCTTCTCCAGAAACATCGGTTTCCTTTTTAAATCTAATTAATTTTTTTATGGGTTTTTCTCGTGTGGACGGCTCATAATATATTATTCTTTTACTTATACTAAACCTAAACTTAAAATGTGGTGTGGACGTTAATTGAATCCGGAGGTCTTTCGAAGCCTTGAAGAGAGTTTGATTTGTTGTTTCCCCCCCCCCACCCCACAACTGCTGCTGGTCGTAGCCCGCAGTCTCTCTCGCAATGACGTAGAACAGCGTCTGGACTCTTATCTAATTACCGCTTACTTTCTCCGGACTAGAGACTTACGTAAGGTTTCCTATTAAATACAACCTGCGGTATCTGAATGAGGCAGCAGTGTTCCTTTTTCTCACCAGCCAGAAACTATTAACTGTAGTCGTGATATTCCGCACCATATTTTATTCCGTTTTTGAACAGTAACTCTTTTTAAACTGTCTAATTAAAAAGGGTAAAGTAAAGGTATTTTTAATAGCTTAAAGCTCAGTGCGATGAAGGATAAAACGTTGAAATAACACAAGGAGAAAAAGTGAAAATGTTCTGGAAGAATGCAGCCAAAACTGACCTCATTTTTCAAAAGTGTATTGAAAGGCCTGAATTATTATAGCGTATTAACTGCATCTGGCGGAAATCCGAAACCGCACGTCGTAGTGTGTAAACGACATTTGAGCTGTCTTTTCATGTCGGAGAATTTTTTTTTTATTCGTTCCTCTATGTGCAAAACTCCCCCAACCCCCACCTCACCCCATCCCTTTCCACCCCCTCTCTCTCTCTTTGTGACGAAGCCATTCTTCCTTGTCCTCCTTTTTTTTTCATTTCTTTTTCTTCCTTGTGTCGACTAATAGCACAGGCAGCTTAGTTCTTCTCCTTCTGGCCCAAGGCGACGTCAAGTAATCCAGCGAAAGAGGAGAGAACCCCCTCCCTCCCTATATTCCTGACATCCGCAAAACGGATGTGCCGGGAGGGGGACGAAAATGACATGGCACAGTTTTGCAATTCCATAGACAGATCAACTTATTAAAATCAGCGATAATATTAAATAATATTAAAAGTGAAAAAAAAAAGAATAATAAAGATAACCAAATACAGACAAGAAAAGGGTTATATAAATACCACACAACGTTTCTGGGGATCCTTGTCCCTTTCGTCAGGTGCTAAGAAGAGCCTAGAGTGACACAACTGCACTGGATTTAATCATACGTTTATGGTCGAACAATTAAGGTGGTGACTTGACTAATTATTTTTTTTTACAGTTCCTCACTGCCTATTCCTCTTTCGTATTTTATTTTTATTTTCTACTGAAAAAACTATTGCGGCCACCCTAAATATTCATCCTGATGATAACTGTTGTTTTTTTTGCGACATGAGAAGATATTTCCATGTTTAAACTCACTGGTTCAGAGCAGATATTACTGTTATTGGATATCTGGGTCACGGATATGAAGGGGATTACAGCAATATAAGGAAGAAAACGAAGGTGTTGCTGAAACGGTAAACTCTCTAAAAAGTTATAATCCCAATGCCACAGGAACCAAAATATTTGGTTGAGTCTTTGCCAAAAAAATAAATAAAGTACGTATTTCTGAGAAATCTTATTCTTTTTCAAGTAAATAGTCTGTCTTAAATTAGGAGACCGATGGCGGCGATTAATTCTCGCCAGAGGCGGGGCTGGGGCGGGGCGGAGGTTGTGACTTTGAATCAACCAATCACGTCGCTTGAAATAATAAAGCAGCGTTGCAAAAGTGCAGTTATTGTACTGTTTTTCACACGCCAGGAGACTTCTAGTTTATAACGGACTATAGTACGAGTGTCCGATATCACAATAATTTATTTTGTCCATTTAGTTCGAATTAGAATTTTTAGGAATACCTAATATATGGTTTTGTGGTTAATTTATGAAATTACGAATCTTCGTAAATGGAAGTCCAAGTTGTTTTTTTTTTGGGGGGGAGGGGAAGGTGAATAAAAAATATGGTAGAAATCGAGCTGAATTGAGGTTCAGGGTTCTCGATGTAAACGCCTCTGGAGCTCCACGTCAATGGCACAATGGTCCAATCTTCCCCACTCCAGTCTTGCTCGAGGGATCCGAAGTCAATTCTAGGGACCATTCACAGTCCTGGACTGGCTCCTTTTCAAATCTCACGGATTAATTAATTATTGTAATTTCAATGTGTGATTATTTTTTTAAAAGAATAATTGAATATAATTGTGTGAACTTACGAAGAATGTCTACACTTTTATTTACAGAGTAATCTATATATGTATATAAAATTATATTGATTTATTTCGAAAAAGGTAAAGAAATAATTAATATTGTCCTGACCTTAAAAGAAGAAAAGTGGAAATATATCTCGAATAATAGGAGATTAACTAACTATTGAAGGAGACAAGGAATGTTACCATTGTACTTTAGTTTTTAAGACTACAACGACAAATTTTCTCTATTCTTAAGAAGGAATTTACTGTCAAAATAAGAACAAATCATGTAAAATTAAACAAGAATTTTTTTTTTCTGTTTCCGTACTGTATTAGAAAGACGTGTGGCACCTCGCTTCTAGTCCTTTACTCTTAACTAATAATTTTTTTTTAAGGGTAACAGGCTACATGACGGTAATCCACATTGGGCAACTCCCCTTTAATAGCATAGGAAGGGATTTGAAAGGGGGATGTGGAAGGGTAGAGGAAGGTAGCCAAGGGTTAACTAGGGCCCCCGGGCTATATTTTAAGGATCCTACCAGGCATTCACCTAAAGAAATGCAGGAAAAACCCTAGGAAAACCTGCATCGGGTAGTTTGGGCATTGGGTGCTGACAAATGCTCTGTAAGAATAATATGAAGATAATTTAAGTAAGGACCATTCCGATACCTGGTTAGGCTTTAAAAACAGACCTCACAAGAATAAAAACAGATTTGAGGACCTTCCGAAGAAACTGAGAAACTTCTGTATGTGTTGGTTTATATCGCTGTCCAAAGGTGATATAGGAGGAGTAGTGTTTAACATTATTTTAAAAATAGAGATATCTCTGCACAGATTGGTCCTTCTTCTACAGCAGATTGGAAATGGAGATGCTGCTGGAAGGACATTTTTTTTTGAGAATCGTGCTACCAGAGGCGATCCATCCATCCACGTTGTCGCCACTTCCTTTTAATTGGCAAAGCAAGGAGTAGAAATGGGATTTTCGGAAAAGGGACTGCAAGGTAGTCCTGGCTATAGTTTTAAGGACCCCTACCCGGGAAATCTTGCAACTGTAGGTCCCGATGTACGGGAGGAATAAGCGTAGCCATTCATAAATTAATCCGCGATATTTCAAAAGAGTCGGGAGCATTCAGTCTGTAAAAGGGAGGGAAACTCTTTGAATGAGCTGGCAACTGTGTAAAAAAAAAGGGGGGGGGGACGAGAAAGTATTGATCTTACGCTGAGTAAGACCACGGACAGTTCTTAATATAGCTCAGACGTTACAAATTATATAATATGAGATTACTTCGCCACTGAACGCGTTCCTGAAAAGACATCCTCAAGAACCCTGAGCACTGAGGCGTTTGATCAGGAGACGCTGTCACCTGGCTTCTTGGAATCCACAGCTTGGCTTCTTCACCTTCATTTAATCGCATTAATAAGCCCGGCCTTGCCTCTCCTCTTGACGCCTTCATCCCCAACTAAAAGCTTCACCGCGCTCTTCCCCCCCCCCCCCCCCCATCACCAAAGGAATTGATCTCGTGGAATGCTAAAGAAACATTTTTGTGGTGAAACAATCCTCGGAAGTTAGGACAGTCTCCGTGAAATGATGATGGGCTCCAATTATCAAGAGTTGAGTGCGACCGAATGAGTTGACGCAAGATCTTCAATCTTCTTGAAAGCAAGCTGCGGAGTTCAACGAACTGACCGAATTCATTGGTCTCAATTAGGAGAGGAATTGACCCTCGACAAGCTGAGCGATTTTATCCTGATTTCCTCGAATCGTCGTTTCAGCTTTCATTTGCGGAGGTCTCGAGAACTCCAGATGTGACGTTGGGACAGCAGAAATTCTCTGAGCTTGCTGTCGAAACGTTGTTATTCAACTACCAATTGGCCCGGGTTGAGACTTGTAAGAGAGACGGACGGGGCTACCATTGGGGATGCCTTTTCCTCTCCGTTTTTGAACTAAGGATCCCACAAGCCGAGGGACCTCGGCCTGTTCTGAGAGGTTGTATGTTCCGGGGTCACAGACCTTGGGCATACGGTAAGAGTTGTCCGCTATTCCCATTGGAATAGTCCGCTAGCTACCTCCTAAACTAGTCGAGGCACGGAGAAGGGAATGCTGCGTCCCCACATCAAACTCCTCTCCCGCTATCGGAAGGGGCGTGGGACAAGTACCCAATGCCCGACGTATCTGATTCAGGTTTTTCTAGGGTTTTCCCAGCATTACTTTTAGGCGGGTTGGATCCTTAAAATATAGCCCGGGGGCACTAGTTAACCCTTGGCTAACTTCCTTTACCCTTCCGCATCCCCCCTTTGAAATCCCTTCCTATGCTATTAAAGGGGAGTTGCCCAACGTGGATTACCCTCATGTAGCCTGTTGCCATAAAAAAAACTTGTAGGAGAGACGGAAGGGGCTACCTCTGGGGATGCCTTCTCCTCTCTCCGAGGCCGGTGTATTTTACCAGGGATCACAGATCTTGGGCATACCGTAAGAGTTGTTCTCTGTTCCCATTGGAATAGTCGGTCAGCTGCCTCCTAAATTGGTCGAGTAACGGAGAAGGGAATGAATGCTGCGTCCACATCTCTCCCGCCATCGGAAGGGCGTTGTAGGAAGTACCCAATGCCCGACCTACCTGATTCAGGTTTTTCTAGGGCTTTCTCTGCATCACTTTTAGGGGGAATTGTCAGGTAGGATCCTTAAATTACAGCCCTGGTGGGCCCTAGTTAACCTTTGTCTGCCTTCCTCTACCTTTCCGCATCCCCCCTTTCAAATCCCTTCCTGTGGTATTAAAGGGGAGTTGCCACCATGTGGATTACCCTCATGTAGCCTGTTACCCTAGAACAAAAACCCGAGAATTTTATGTACAACAGATTCACCAGGGGAAAGCTGACGTTTTATTGCTCTCACTGTCCACGACTCTGAAGAGAGTTGCATGGTTCTAACAACTGAAATTTTTAAGAAGCCATTAAATGGTTGCAATGCACAAACGTATGAATAAATATAAAAAAAATATTTAATTAAAAAACTTGGTTCAAAAAATCGCATCCAAATATTATTTCAGACTATCGCCATTAGAGAAGAATCGAATACAATTATTTAGAGAATTACGGGTCGGGCAACGAGAACGAGTCAGACGTTTCGAACACTAAGAATCTCAGTGGAGTCTAATCTGACAAAAATCAAAGAAATAAACCTAGTGATAAGAGAGACAGATATCGAGGTACTGATTGAAGGAGGCTCTGAGCTTCTTATAAATTAAAAATAAAACCAACAAAAATTTTTAAGCTTGTTGCAACTTTTATTCCGAATTCTGTACAGTGAAAGAAAAAGCTCCAAATCGAAACTTGAGGGAATATCCAGTTCCTTTGTTGTTGTTGTTGTGCAAGAAATAAGTGTCGGGGCGAATAAAATCCCATAAATTGAATTTTGATTCAATTTTTATCCAACCGCCGAGAATAAAAAACTCCGGAACTATCGTCTTCTTCGGCTTTGCGATGTCAGCCAATAAAACGATACATTTTATATGCTTTTAGAAACAAATACGTCTGCTGGGGTGAAAGCTGCGGAGGGGTACGGACGGATTTGGAAAAAAAAAACATTTTTTGAAATTCTTAACGCCAATGAGTAACAATTTTTCAAATAATGCAGTTTTTCTGACCAATTACAGACGATAATTTGTCTATTGAATTAAAACAACGTTTCGGTACGTGCTTGTACTATCCTCAGGTCTTTTCCTAAGTTAGTCAGTTGGGCAGTGACCGCACTAGTGTGAAAAAAATGCTTCGGAAGAATTTGTAAATTTGGAGATTTTTTTTCTTAGCATTTAGTATATTTACGAAAGACCGGATGATGGAACAAACACGTATCGAAACGTTGTTTTAATTCGGAAGGGTACGGTCGGTTTTTGAAACATTTTTTTGAAATTTTTAATGCCAATGAGTAACAATTTTTCAAAATAATGCAGTTTTTCTGACCAATTACAGACGATATTTATTTATTGAATGTAAAAAACGTTTCGGTACGTGCTTATACCGTCATCAGGTCTTTTCCTAAGTCAGTCAGTTGGGCTGTGACCGCACTAGTGTGTAAAAAATGCCTCGGAAGAACTTGTAAATTTGGTGGTTTTTTTTCTTCGCATTTAGTATATTTAGAGAAGACCTGATGATGGTACAAACACGTACCGAAACGTTGTTTTAATTCGGAGGGGTACGGTCGGTTTTATGAAATTTTTAATACTAATGAGTAACAATTTTTCAAAATAATGCCGTTTTTCGGACCAATTGCAGACGATATTTATTTATTGAATGTACAAAATCGTTTCGGTACGTGTTTGTACCTTCGTCAGGTCTTTTCCTAAGTCAGTCAGTTGGGCTGTGACCGCACTAGTGTCTCGGAATAACTTGTAAATTTGGTGTTTTTTTTAATACGATGTGGCAATGTTTTTTTTTAACATTTAGTATATTTAGGGATTACCTGATGATGGTACAAACACGTACCGAAACGTTGTTTTACTTTAATAAATAAATATGGTCCGTAAATGGTCATAAAAGCTGCATTATCTATTTAATATAAATATACAACGTCTATAATTGCAGACTTTTACATAAACTTGGAGGGAGTAAAAAAAGACTGAGTGGGAACGCCGGTTCTAGGGTTGTAGGTGATACGAAGGCGACGTTTACAAAATAATGGGTATATTAGAGTCGAATACAACGTTGTGAGTTGATTATTGACATTCAACGTTGCCAGATAAGTTGAATTTTACCCACCATGGGGGTGGGGTGGGTTTAAGTTGTTGTGAGAAGGGTGAAACTGTTTCTAAATGGCCAGTACTATCGATAGTTTCCGGTGGTTGTTGAGATGGACAGTGACGCTCCCGATGGCGGGTAAGTGCACAAACTGTTAGCCACGAAATTATCAGTTCGAATAAATTAAGGCTAACCGCTGCTGTTGTTCATTAAATCGTAAGTAGGACAGAAAATGTCTTTGTCTCGTAGTGTAGCGTTTATAAACTGTGCTTTTCACCTCGTACAGTCGATCTACTGTGGGATGAAATATCAATCTTCCCTCTGTAGAGTTCGCGAAAACATTCGGACCGCAAGTTACGTAATTACAGCGTTTCGTTCCTCTCGCGATGTTTTCTCAATCTCTTTGTTTTTTTTTGTTTCCCCCCCCCCCTCACTCCTCCTTTGCTTCCTCTGACAGATGCCGTGCTATTTTTATCCATGACGGTTGCTGCGGAGGCCTGCATCTTGGTTTGGTTTTTTTTTTGGGGGGGGGAGTTGCTATCCATCAACTACGTTATTTTTTTATTTATTTATAAAACTAACTGTATGGTTAAACACTGTTCTTTAACTCTCCCTGGTACCTCAGAAACTCCATCATCCACCTCAACATTAAACTTCCCCAAGTCAACTCAATAATCACCAAATCTGTGACCTCATTAATCAAAAGCACCTTCAACCATCCTAACACCACGATCCAGCAATTCCATTGCAACCCTCCCCCATCCCCCCACACACACACGTCGCCTCAAGAGAAAACGCCCCATCGACCTCATCCTTCCCCCAGAACAATCTGGCACCTCCTAACCCACCCCACCGTCATACCGGCAGACCCCACCCACCTATTCCATCCATCACCAGCGAACCCTCATAACCCAACAATGTACGCCCCTCAGACACACAAATTGAAATACGTGAAAAAAAAAATTTGCAAAATTATGTTAATTGCTGGATTAACTTAAGTGACAAGTTCCCAGGTTAATTATGTACAGGAATTTAATTGTATATACTCTAATACTTTATGTATCAACAAATAATCTTATGATAAAAGTTTTGTCTATTAAAAAAAAATAGCAAATTCTTCGAATAAATATTTATTTTAAATTCCAGTTCGGGTCTAAGAAATAATTATTAATGTCGTGGTACAAGAATTAATTTCAGCTGTCATTTAGAGAGATCTTCATCGGTTGTTTTTGGAATAGACACCATCATCAAACTCCCTGAAGTTCGACGCGTGCTTTAGAAGATGGTTTTATACAGGGCGAAGGGAGCAACTTTATATATATATATTTTTATGCTGCCACGACGAATAAGGGACGGTGTCAGATAAACTGACAGCACTGACTCTTAGATTTGCTTCTACCTCACCAGCCTGTGCAGCATTTCCCTTCCTTCGGAAGGGGAAGGACACACACACAATGGCCGGTAGACCAACTTTAATTTAAGCTAGCTCCAGGCCGTTCCGTGCCAATCCGCCCCTTTTCCTCTCTTTCTCTCTCTCTCTCACTCTCTCTCACACACACACACTCTCCCTTTTCCTCCGCCACTCGTCGATTCGAGTCGTCTCAGGACTGCGATGCGACTTTTGTGATCCAAGTTTGTCTGTCGTTTCTTGTACAAATTTACTTTTATTTTTCTTCTGAACTGCATTTTCTTTTTTTTTCGTTTTATGCGCTAAAGCCAACCTCCCCCCCCTTCCCCTTCCCCTTCCACCCCAACTTCATTAAATGTATTTAAAACTAACAACACAGGAAACTAATCTTGAATAAAATGTAATTATAAAAGGTATCATTTATCTGAAATCGCTGAGAGGATGATCCACGTCAAGTATGGCGGAAAAAATGTAACCGGTACGCTACGGAAAATCATCGAAAAAGTGCATGATTTTTGGAGGTGCGAGAAATTTTTAATGCTGTAGTCAAAGCGACGCGTTGGTCGAATTTTGATCGATGAATTTTGCACATTAAAGAAAAGCATTCTCACTCTTGGATAAAAATAACATGTTCAAACGACAATTTCCCGACACTCGTTTTTACGAAATGCTCGACCTACCTGATGCAGGTTTTTCCAGGGCTTTCCCTGCATCACTTTTAGGCGAATTTCCGGGTAGGATCCTTAAACTATAGCCCGGGGTCCCTAGTTAACCCTTGCTCTACCTTTCCGCATCCCCCCTTTCCTATGCTATAAGAAGGGAGTTGACACCATGTGGATTATCCTCATGTAGACCTGTCTACACCTTATTCTTCTTCCTCTCACTAACCAATAATTTACAAAGCTATGCCAGTACGTCTTCACGTTTCGTTTCATGTCGTCTTCAGAACACTCTTGGTAAATCGTCGACCACTGCTGTCGTCTCACAGTCAGTCCCTACCACTACTACGAGATAACTTTTATTGTATTTTTCACTTCATCAACAACTTTCCTTCGATTTTTCTGAGCGTTGACGACCTCAAAAATATTTCTAATTTGTTTTAAATATGGCGCCCTTTGTTTTTTTTTCAGTTACGCAAATTTTAATTCGTAACTCTTTATTTTTTTGTATGATGTCTTTATCCATCAACCTCCATGGACCTTGTCACATGTATTAGACGTTTATATAATGCCTTCAAGTGGTTACGCAATTCAAAGGCAACACACATCTGTAGCATCCCAGAAAAAAAATCTTAACTTTGAATAATAAAGATAAACAACAAAAAAAAGGTAACTTTAATACCACACAACGTTTCTGGGATCCTTGGTCCCTTTCGTAAAGGCGCTAAGAAAAGCCTAGAGCGACACAACTGCACTGGTCGCTTGACAACACTCAAAACATTGACGAAAGGGAACAAGGATCCCAGAAACGTTGTGTGGTATTTACATTGCCCTTTTTTGTCTGTATTGGCTATCTCGTAAATTTGTTCTTAATTTTGTTAGAAGTAAGTGGATTAAATAATATGAGACTCGCGTCTAAAAGTGAAGACCACAGTTCTGTCTTTTCCCCCTTCCTCCCTTTTGTCCTGAATTTCGAGGCACTTCGGCAGAGTGATGTATGACCAGCAACTGTCAGGGAAAACGTCCAACAATTGTTTGCT
Source organism: Zhengitettix transpicula (assembly GCA_037074705.1). Lineage (NCBI taxonomy): Eukaryota > Metazoa > Arthropoda > Insecta > Orthoptera > Tetrigidae > Zhengitettix > Zhengitettix transpicula. The sequence continues at coordinate 60,518,175 of CM073596.1, forward strand.
TCTCCTCCTCGTTGTTGATAGAACAAATACGCTGTGTGACGTAAAATTGCAGCCTCTTGGGGGTCGGGGGAAAATCCGAACTGAAAAAGAGAGGAAAGACTTCCCATGCTGAGGAAAACAACCTCATCAGTCGCGAGTTTCTCTAATCCTCGTACAGAAACAGTTAATCAATGACATTTTTGGGTATGACGTCTGAATGTTAATTGAACACTTAATAACCTGACTGACTTCTGAAATAGAATTTCTCGTTATAGTCTTGTAATGTCCAGTGGAAAACTCAACGTTAATTAGATAAGTTTTATTAGTTCTATTAGTCCTCGGCTGAGGAAATAGGACTAGTCAAATAATTGATATTACTTACAACTGTGAATAGAATGAGATATACATAAATACACTAGATGTAGAAGACTGTACATAAATAGTGATATAAAGTATTTAAAGTGTACATATTCCAAATTACATGAAATGGGATCAGGGAGAATAGAAGGAATACTGGATGCGTAAAAAAGATTAAAACATACCCCAGCCAGTTACAATTCCAGACTCATGTCAGAGATGCTTCACATTAAAATCCAACATCACAGCTAATAATGTACAAACAGACAACAATCGCTACGATCCCTCATTGTTACGCCAAACCTTCTCTTTTCCAAATTGTCGTTGCTCCCTTATTGTTGCCCTGTCAGAATTTGCGAGGTATCTTTCTTATTATTGCGCAATAATGTACTTTCTCAACAATCAGCGCTACTACTGGGGAGAAATAATTAGCTCGACTTTGTCGTCGGAGTCTAACAGTTGTAGACTTGTGTTGGAGAAGAACCGAGGGGCTGTAATTTGTTTCTACGTGTGATTTGAAGGTGCAACGCGACTGTGAGCCGTTCAAATGAAACGATCCAATTTTCATTGTGATTAGTGAATTATTATTAGAAACAGAAAAAAAAAACATACCACAACTGCAGTTAAATGTTTCATGAAAGTTGTGCGTCTGTGTTTTGTGGTGTGGGAGGGGGCGGGGAAACAAGGACTCCAAGGGAAACCTGAAGCAAAAGAGGGATGCTGTGGGAATGGAAGAGGACCTCCAGAGAGGAAGACCGCCGTGACTAATCTTCGGCAAGCAATCATTCAATCAGGACCCAGGGCTTGGCGTCCAAGGCCAGCAGCGTCCACGGCGACGGAGGACAGTTACGGGAGCTCGGATCTTCTCCCAAAAATAGGGTACAGGGTACGGATCCTCTGGACGTTGCAAAGTGTTTTTGGAACCAGGAACTATACCTGGCCGCATTGAATGACCTGAATCAATAATAATAATAATAAACATACAGACATAATAAGTGATAATATAAATACCACACAACGTATCTTGTCACCTTTCTTCAGGTACTAAGAAGAGGCTAGAGCGACACAACCGCACTAGTCAGTTGAACAAAACTCAAAAGCGAAGAAAACTCGACGACAATCGGAAATCAGAAGGTTTAGCTCAATAATATGGCTTAGGGGGGGATGATCTGATATAAAATTGAGAACTCACCCTTTTATAAACATCGTTATGGATTGTATTTTTGTTTTACATTTATTATAAAGCTTATATTTTTCGATTTTCGTTTGGTTGCATTGGATTGGATTTATTTATTTATTTATTTCAACTAATTTTATAAACAACATTATGGTATTATTTCCATAATGTTGTTTATAAAATTAGTTGCAATAAACTGCACATTTTTGTTATATCGGCCAGAACAAACGATCTTTGTCAACTAGAATTAAGAAACTAGAAAGCAAATGTTGTATAATTACATTTAACAGCCATTATGGTTTAATTATTTGTTGTGAAACTAAAGAAAAAATTTTTTTTCCACATCGACTAGTATAATATAACTTATATTTTTAATTCAACGCCTCTGCTTCGTTTCGTGGATAGAATACTTAATATATATATTTTCGCGATTGAACGAATTGTCTGCTTAGAAAATTAATTAATTCTGTATCAGTTGGATGTTAAATGTGGGTAAATGGACTTTAGCAGCAACAACTCAAGCCTTTTGAGTTTTGAATTGTGCAGTTGTGTCGCTCTGGTTTTTTTAAATTTTTTTTTTGGAACCTGAGGAGAGGTACAAGGTTTACGTCGTCACTTCTGTATTTGGATATTTTATCTTATTATTACAACACATCAAATTTTGGTCGTAGCTGTCGCAGGGGTAATTTATTTTTGTTCTACCACAGTCTGGTTGACAGCGACCAAGAAGAAGAAAAATTCAGTAATTTAATATTCTCTTTTTTATTAATCAAGTCATTCATTTTCTTTGGTCAGTCAGCATTAATTTTTGTTACATAACTGTTTCTCCCTCTCTCTCCCCCTATCTTCTCCCCCTATCTTCTCCCCCTCTCTCCCCCTCTCTTCTCCCCCTCTCTGTCCCTCTCTCTGTGTCTCTCTCTGTCTCTCTCTTCTCCCCCTTTCTCCCCCTTTCTGTCTCTCTCTGTATCTCTCTGTCTCTCTCTGTGTCTCTCTGTCTCTCTCTGTGTCTCTCTCTCTCTGTCTCTCTCTGTCTCTCTCTGTCTCTCTCTGTCTCTCTCTCTGTCTCTCTCTGTCTCTCTCTGTCTCTCTCTGTCTCTCTCTGTCTCTCTCTGTCTCTCTCTGTATCTCTCTCTGTCTCTCTCTGTATCTTTCTCTGTCTCTCTCTGTCTCTCTTTCTGCCTCTCTCTGCCTCTCTCTGTTTCTCTCTCTCTCTGTCTCTCTGTCTCTCTGTCTCTCTGTCTGTGTCTCTCTCTGTCTGCGTCTCTCTCTCTCCTCGTGGCAGAAAAAAAAGACGCGAATACTTTATTTACCCGAGACGAATCCCGCAGTTTGAATTTCATATTTTCTGTTCTGAAAGTATAAGCGAAGCTCCTTCTCCGTATGGATCCTGAAAGTAACGTATGAATGGTAGTTATTTTGAAATTCAAGTAAGTAACCGTGTATAAATATTTTATGTTTCTCGCCTCTCGAAAACATGGTTGGATTATGGCCACTGTTGCGTAATCTCCTTCACGCACGTGCAGCTTGTGTTCAAGATATTATGTATGAAATGTACAAAAACAAAACTTCCACCTTTGATAAAAGCCATAAAAAAAAGAAATTGGATTTATATTTTTATTGGTCCTCTTTGAAGTCGTCTTCCCTAAAACTTACATAATTACGTAATTACATAAAAAAATACACTCAAACGTAATTATCTGTAATGAAATACAAAATACAGAATTAATTAACTTTCCAAGCAGCCAATTCGAACGAATGCAAAAAAAAATATAGTAATTAATTAATCTGTCTACTTAACGAAGGAGAGATCGTAAGAATTAGAAATATAACTTATATTATACTAGTCGATGAGAAAAAAAATTTTTATTCAGTTTTAACAACAAATAATTAAACCTTAATGGCTGTTAAATGTAATTATACAACATTCGTTTTTCAGTTCCTTAATTGTAGTGAACAAAGATCGTTTGGTCTGGCCGATATAACAAAAATGAGCAGTTTATTTCACCTAATTTTATAGACAACATAATGGAAATAACACCATAAAATCGAAATTCGAAAGATAAAAGTTTTATAAGAAGTATTCAAAAAAATAATATCCATAACGTTTATAAAATTATTCGCGATAACTTCGCATTTTGTTATATCGGCCAGACCGAACGATCTTGGCTAACTAGAATTAAGGAGCATAAAACAAATATATATATATATATATATATATATTGTAATAATCAACAATTTAACTTTTATTAATTTAATTTTATTTAAAGAATTTTAAAGAGTTTACCTCACGTGAAGCGTCAAAATGTAATGATTAAATGGAAGGTTTTTTTTATTTATTAAATGAAAAGATAATCAATTAACAAACAAAAGATTTATTTATTTTGTGGCAATAACTCAAAAACAATTACAAATTAAAATATTAATTTCTCAGGGCCTTCACTGGGTTTGATAATGGACACAACAAATTGATTTAAAAATCTTATTAACAAACAGTTTACAATTTACCTAAACAATATGTCGATAGAAATAAAATAAAAAGAAAAGAAATTAACTTTGATTGGCAATTAAAAGAGAACGAAATCTGACTCTATCCTTTAATTACGTTTACAATTAATCATTAGTTTTGGTTTTGTTACTTACTTACTGTCCAGCTGGTACCAGCATTCTTTTTGGTTTCGGAAGAACACTGTGGCAAACTTTTACACTGATTCTAAGATTCACAGATTTTACACTATTGAAGTCAACCTTGATAGGCTCCCAGGAACTCGGATGATCCTCCTGAATGTCAGCTATCTGATGTCTGCTTGCCTTATACGAGTCCTATGATACGTAGATTTGTTAGTCTTTTGCCGCTTTGGATTTAAACTGACTTCCTTTCCTGGCTGCTGATGGACGTAACAACTGCTAACTTAGTTATATTTACGAGGTAATACTTCCATGAATGTTTTTACTTTCTCTTAAATTCACAACTTTGTTTAATAATACATTAACGATGGCTAGTCTCTGCTCTAGTATTATTCGTTCCGTCCTCTGAAATGTCGCGTCACCAGCTAACTCTTAGTGCTCTCCAGTTTTAGCGCGCATACGCCATTTTAGACTTTCCGACAAAGCAACAGAGCCCGATCCATTGTCACTTTGGAAGCTCCTGCCGCTACAATTAAATTTTATTAAAACCAATTAATGGCCTAACTAATTGGCATTACAATATATATATATATATCATTCTTTCAATTTTGATAATTAAAAATTTATTCTAGATAAGGAAACTAATTTTAATCAAAGCGTCATTCTCAGAAATGTTACATTTTTTTTAAGACCAACAAATTTTATTTAAATGTTTAAAACTCGACACTTCTCATCTAAACTGTTATTTATGACGACTTATTTAAGAATCTTTGTTAATTTATATCTTTGTATTCATATTCGTTGTACCTTTGGCTGCCTTCTCTTCAGTCTGGTAATTGACTAGGCTCACAACAGTTGATCGAAACGTCTGTTAATTTCTTGTGCCTTACAGACGTTAATTTTGTTTCTAAAAAGTAAAATGTAACTGGAACGTTTCTAAAAAAGTGCTTTTATTATTAGTTCTTTCATTCAACACACATGGACTACAAAAAAATGTCGGCTGGTTGCATTGGATTGGATTTATTAATTTATTTCAACTTATTTTATAAACAACATTGTGGTGTTATTTGGGTAAAAATAGAGATCAGACTAGACGAACAGTTATATATATATATACATTATTATTAAACAATTATTGATTTAAAACAGAGTTTGAGAAAGCTTCCATAAATTCACAGGTTATTTTCAGCTGAAAATAATTGAATTCAAGACGAGTGACGTGTGTGTGTGTGTGTGTGTGTGTGTTCTCACTTAGCCTTGTCATACATGAGGGCCAGGAGTAACGGAAAAATTGAAATTAAGTGACCACCAGCTCATTGTATAACAACCCCCTCCCCTCCCCCTCGATCGACAAGGTCGAAAAAAGAAGGAAACCATGTAACCATGCGCATGACGTAACTCACACCGACAAATCAATTCACAAAAAAAACTTGTATTTAACCTCGTCTTAATTAATATCAGAGAAATATTGGCATGGTATATGTTTATTTAACGTATGTAAAAAAGGTTACATGATGACTTTATTAATAAAAAAAATTAGCTTTGTATATAATTAAATTGATTATAATTATATTTTATGTAAAATTTTCAGTCAATGTTACATTTTATGCGGCTATAAATATAGTCCTATCTTGATAAATACGTTTTGTTTGTGCAATTTCGCTTAAAAAAGTAATTAATTGACTATAGTTATCCACTCACATTCACATTTTTTTTTCTCCCCCCCTAAACGAGTAAGAACAAGTTTGGTTTATCATGACACTTTCAATTACTCGTATATCCTTAGTCTATAGAGATATTATAGTAATTACTTGTGTTAAGTTATCTGTGAAGGTAAACACAACGTTTATCTGTTGTGTGTGTACAGATGAAGAATGTGATCAGAGAGAGAAAGATAGAGTTAGAGAGAGATAGACAGATATAGATAGAGAGATAGAGCGATAGAGATAGAGAGATTATCGATGGAGAGAGTTAGACGGAGATAGATAGATAGAGAGATAGAGCGATAGAGAGAGAAATAGAGATAGAAATAGAGAGATAGATAGATGGAGAGAAATAGACGGAGATAGATAGAGAGAGATAGAGGGAAGTAGATAGAGAGGGAGATAGGTGGAGAGAGGTAGAGATGTAGATAGAGATAGTTACAGGGAGATAGGTAGATATAGATAGAGCGATAGATAGAGAGAGTGAGAAATATAGAGATAGATAGATGGAGTGCAATAGACGGAGATAGATAGATAGAGAGAGAGATAGATGGAGAGAAATAGACGGAGATAGATAGAGAGATAGAGCGATAGAGAGAGATAGAGATAGAAATAGAGATAGATGGAGAGAGAGAGATGGAGAGAGATAAATGGAGAGAAATAGATGGAGATAGATAGATAGAGAGAGATAGAGGGAGATAGATAGAGAATGAGATAGATGGAGAGAGATAGAGAGAAAGAGATAGAAATTGTTAGAGAGAGAGACAGAGAGTGTTTTGTACGAAGAAGATAACCGGATGAGAGAAACTGTTTCACTGGAAAAGGGAACAGAAATAAATTTACCACGAAAATAAAGAGAAATGAAGACAAAAATGAATTTACGGATATTTTCTACATAAATTTAAAATCCTTGGAATTAAACCAACGGAATTATATAATTAAGATTTTTAAAAAAATACAGGAATTTTTTTTTAACAAATGCAAAAAATCGAGAGTGGATGAACCTAAAAATGAGTCTAAGAGTTCAGATAAACCAAACTGTGATTGATGTAACCAAACAGCGAAATAACCCTAGATAATAAATCAGTTAATGAACTTTTGCATATACTTTATTTTTTATTTATTTATAGCGTTACGGCGTTTCGATGTTAGTTCGTATCTTCTTCAGGTATTATCCTAAAGAGGAGGTATTTATAAATTATTAACTTATGGACTAATTACAAAAAGTAAACAAAACCAAATTATTATAACAAGAAGGACTACAAACAATTACAATCCCCTCTTTAGAACGATACCTGAAGAAGATACGAACACGTATAGAAACGTCGTAACGCTATAAATAAACAATAAAATGACTGATTTATTAATTCAAAAAACAGACGTAAAATAATAACTTTCAACCCTAGATAATATTATGAAAAAATGTACGAATATAGACGAAGATAAATCTCATTGAAATAAAGTTTTAATTACACACACCCAAACTTTAACGTTTAAAGGGGGTGTGATGCAACTTTTACTGTCTTCTGCTTTACCGTACTACTCTCTTTATCACAGAAATAAATTAAAATTAAACTACGAAAATTCATGATTAAAAAATAAAACTGGAATTTAATATTCACTATTTTATTTAAAGAAGGAAACAAGCTCAAATAAACCTTTCTCAGCGTTTAATCTCTATAAAACCTCCCACCAACCCCCATCAACCTTCTGTGAAATATTTACGTAAGGTGAAAAACATCCTTCACAAACACGGTAGGAAAGATTCAATAACATCCGACACGGAAGGATGTGAAAAAGAAAAAAAAGACTGAGGGTATATTTTAACAAACAAACAAAAAGGCCAGGCTTGTTTTTAACGGTAAAATATTTATTTTAGAGGGATTAAATTATAAGAAAGGTCGTCTCCAAATTCTTTTTCTTTTTCCTATTGACCATTAAGGCAAATATTCTATTTTCGTCACGTTTATTAATTATTACAAGACTGTACGAGGCATAATTAAATATTGAACGGCACACTAGAATTTTTAATACAAAATTAAATCGTATACATCATAAAATATTTTATAAGCATGTTTAAAAAATACGTTGTTAAAAAAATATGTTGCCTTTAATAAATTCAATTTTTTACCTCCGAAAATGTTATTTTGAGAATTTTTCTATATATTGTAATGATTTGTCTTTACATTCCTATATATAAAAAAAACCTTTATTACATGAGAATACAAAAATACATTAAAAAATATTATTGGGTGCCAGCAGCTATACATTGGTCTGCAAAAAAAATAATATTAGCTCCGGCTTGGTTATAAAATCCTCCTCCTCTACAACGTAATGTGGGCGGTTCGGTAGCTATTCAAGAACAGAGCCTATTTCCGCACTGTGTAAAAAAAAATTCAACTTTTGAAGGCACTTTACAGAAATAGTGACCCTTACTTTAACTTGTGGCGTCAGCCGACTTGCAGTGGATCACTGGTCTTGTAATAAGCAGCACACGATCTCCTTCTTCGGCCTCCCCGCGATGGACGTCCACACTCCAAAACTTTTGTTGGCTACCGCTCGCCAAATTTTCCACCCCCTCGCCTCTCTCACTCCACTTTCAGTCCTCTATCCGTCGGTCTGCCTGCGTCTGGCCACTTTCACCCGGGTTCGGAGTATATATTCGTACTCCGCCCCCCCCCTAAACGATGCAAAAAAAAGGGACGCGTACCCGCGGCTTCTTAGGGCCTCTCGGACGCACACGTGCACGTTTAATTTATTCCTCCACAGGCCCTCGGACACAACGGCGGCCACTTACCGTTGTTATTCACTACAATATATAAATAAAAAATATCAAGCATTCTTTTTTGCATCTCTCCTCCTTTCAGTAACCATTACTCGTCTAAGTGAATCACTTGTCGTGTTATTTTGAATACGGACACACACTTAGTACAGTTTCCTGCCTGCTTAACGAGCAATTTTTATTTCTTCGGAAAATTTCCCCGAAGACAACCGCCCTCTCTATCTCTCCCCCCTCACCTTCTCCCCCCTCTGTCGATGGCTCCTCGTCTCTTGTACATCACAAGTTATTTTAAGCCCCATTTGCTTGTTTTTTGTTTTTCTTTATAACAAATGAATGAAACGATATCCTGTAAATCCTACGTAACGATATCCTTGGCATAAGAAACTGGTTTATGAAAATCAGGAGACGTATTAATCAAACCGCTCGGAGGAAAATTAAAAAAAAAAGACCAACAACAAATAAATTACATATAATTGGAGATACTTCCGCTCATAGCGTAGATAATATTAAGAATAATAAATGAAAGGAAGAACAATCCGACATTTAGAATAATAGTAAAAAATACTCTGTTCGTTTTCAGTGCAGAAGTCAAACTACTAAATGTTTTATTAATGCCAAAACGGACATTTACTTATTGAGTAGTATTTATAATATTTTAATCCATATTTATAATATATATAAATTTTTAATGAGGTCAAAATAAAACATTTTAAATTATAATTTAAATTAAAAACACACCCGGTCTGATTTGTCCTTGTTAATAATTTAAATTATAAACGCGGAATTAATAATTATTAATATGTATTATAATATTTTAAATCCTGATATGTAATACAATATTATATTTATAATCGTTACGTCATCTGTTTCCTATAACCTTTGCTTATCAACTGATATCTTTGGAATGTCTCCGCTGTATACCTGATAATGGTCCATATTAAGTCTGTAACATGTTGTTAAAAGAAATTATAATTTATAGTTGACAGTTTAGGTTGCTCCGTGGTCGCCTTTTTCGCTATAAATGCCAAAACATACGCGGTCCATAAACAAATAAAAAATTTTATTGCCTGCTGTAGCATATATATACATATTTAGTACCACTGAACCCTCAGTGGCACTTTCTGGTTTCTAAGAGAACTACTTTGCGATTTTTCGGCATCCGCGTACGTGTTAAAACACGCCTGTCCGAGCTTTCGGTAAGTCAACCCCTTTCAGACAAGATTTTTCTACCCGCCGGACAACTTCAGAATATTTATTTTCTGTGTTATTTTTTTTAAAAAAAAGAAAACGTCATTCTCAGGGTGTCGTAATAGCATTCAAATTAGTATTATTCATTATTATATTTAATATTTTTTCTTACTTAAAAAATTGGCTGTTTCTTATTTATTTATTGCAAATTATTAACGAGGCCAAATGATACTAGTGGCATCTACAATTACTGCTTAGTGTGTCACAGTTATATCTAGTATCACCCCTCAGAGGCATCTGTTGGTTTCTAAAAGAACCAATTCGTGAAGTGTTTTTTTAATGCTTTTTTTTTTTAAAAAAAAGAAATCGTCATCTCATGGAATTGTAATAGCACTAAAATAATTAACGTGAATTATTGATAAATCAAACCTTATTATATTTAAGGAACAAAATAAACGTAACCGATGCAAGGTTGTTAAATTAATAAAAAAAAAATTTCTGACTTAAAAAATTGGCTGATGCTTATTTATTTGTTTGTTTTACCAATGGTAAGAATATATATTTATATATTGTAATGCATTGAGGGAATGCATTGTTTCGGATTAATGGTCTTGGCCGTCAGAGGAAGTGGCTTGTAGACTTAGGATCAGTATGAAGGTGGCCTGTATGAAGTATGTGCGGGTGGCCTGTCGAAGATAAATTTGTTAAGGCAGGCATTTGTTTCTGATTAATGGCCTGGACCGGTCACTTGTTGACTTTGGATCGAGGGGCAGTTTGGGCTGTCTGGAGAATTTAGAAACGCGCACGTGTGAGTGCGGGGGTAAGAAGACAAGTGCAAAGACAAATTAGACCTGTCTCGATTGGCGGCGTCGGGACAAGACAGAGCGGCTAGATATTTTGCTAGCTAAGGAACAGCAGCTGCAGAATGTAAATCTCGGGGTAATGGAGAAACTGTCAACGAGCAGTTGCGACGTAGTTTTGGAACAAAGGAAAAGAGAAGGGACTGGAATATATATAGGGAAGATAAGATTTTTGCAGAATTAGTTTAGTTTTGGAGCTAGGAGGTGGAGTTAGTTGAGTCTTGGAGTCAAGATGGGAGTGAGAGTTGTGGAGGCGTACGGCGAGCACCGAGTATGGAGAAATTTTGCAGCCTGCGAGAGAAATAGCAAAATTATTCAACGATAAACATTTTTGTATGCAGAAGTTCAATCTGTTGTAATATCAAAATTTGACCACCGTCTTCGATGGTAGGAGACCAGGACATTGCAGCCAGCATCGAGTAGTTTCACCACGAGCAAGTGGGATGTCCTTCACACCGAGTATGGAGAATCAGCTATCGTCGAACCAATAATATGTGTTAGAGTCAGTGTGTGTAAACGTCCAGTCTATAAAGTGTGTGTGTAATGAACGAGCCAAATGTTCCTGAGTAATCGTAAGTTGAAATTTCATGGTATTAACATGTGTAAACGGAATTAAAAGATACAGTCAGATATCGTTCTTTTCTTTTGTGTTAATAAAATAAAATCTTTTAAATTTAGAATCAATCTGGTAGATTAAGTTCGTTAATAAGTTTTGCCGATGTCTGGACGATTAAATATTTCTGTTTAATTTAAGGATAAATGTTGGGTTCTTCGATTATTTAAGTGTTCTGTCCGTTATCAAACCCAGTAAAGACCCATGAGAGAAAGAGATGTATGATTTTTATTAAATTGTATAAAGTTTTAATTTTTGATAAATAAATTGTTTGTTGTTTATAAATATTAATCTTTTATTTAGACACCCGGTAGTTTATTACAATATATATATATATATATCATTATTAATTACATTTATGTTGAATATATGCTATACATCATGAACCAAATTTATTTTGGTCACGTTTCATAATTTTTTTGGTAATTTTTTTCCGTATTTTAATAACAAAAATAATTCTTAAAAAATTACATCTATAAAAATACAAAAAAAATTAAAGGTTTAATAACGGAGGGCGGCGCCAAATTTTATAAAGTCTTGATCATAAATAAATAAACATCAGAAAAGAGAATTTATTAATGTAAAATTATAGAACGTTTCATCGCATATATTTTTCGACCTCATCAGAAAATTTTTTGCTGCCCGCCGAGGTTGAAATTGACAATTTTTATATCACGATCATGTTTAAGAAGCATGAAAAAAAAATTATCCTGTGTTAAATGAAATGAATAATTCCGTGGAGGAAAATAAAGAAATATTTTCTTGGGCCACTTTTACGTCTGCGTTCCTGCTGGTGAGGTGAAGGCAGAGGAGGGACGCTGATGTAATTTCGGGCCCATGACGCAGGTAGAAAGGAGGAGTAAAGAGCTCTTCCATCTGCAGGCGGGGACCAACCACCACCACCGAACGAAGAGTCGGACAGTTATTTTCCACTTTAAGCTGCACTCTCGTCTATTAGATAATGGGGGGGACCCCGTGGTAATCTCACGCAGACATATTTATAGGACCTACTCGTTTCCCCATTACGGTGCATATTTCCGTTCCTCTTGCATAAACAAGTCAATGAGCTCCAATTAAAGATCGTCTCTCACTGTCATCTTCTGCTTCTCTCGTTTTCTGTCTGAAGAAACTCCTCCCCCTCTCCTCAAGGTTTTCTGAAGTGGGGGTCAGGCCCTGCTTGCTTAGTGTCGTCTTAATGACCTCGCCGCGTCTTCTCATCCTTCGTCAATTTGGAAGCGAAAGGGAGCCGGGGATGCGTACAGGCCAAATTAGTCAGCTTCTATTTCCGGAGGCCGTACTTAATTATGAGGCAAGGAGTGGAGCTTCTGGACTGATGTGACGAACAAACGGTTCACGATTCACTTGTTTACCGTGCATGAAGAGGTCTTGGAAGACGGCGACGTCTTCACCATCATCAGTCTAACGGCTCATCAAACCAATTTTTCTCTAGTCTACAGTGGATAATTTAAAATTATCTGGCTTTATAAATTCATTATCAGAAAACTGTGTGTCACTTGGCTCTTTGTGTTGCAAATTCTCACGATATATGATGCTGGGCATAAAATGGCTGACCTCTATTAGGTTAATGAAAATACCTGTTGCTACGTGGTTGAATACATGCCTTGCAGCGAAACGCTTTTTAATTAAAGTTTTGTGGTGTGTGTGTGAGAGAGAGAGACAGAAAATGGAATGGGATGTAGTAGTAGTAGTAGTCGTAGTTGGAGTTAATAATTATGGGTGAGAGTCACGGTAGAAATTTATCATTCAGTTTTAGAATGTAGAACTGTCCGATTTTTTTTATATATATTTATAGCGAAATAATTCCACTCTCATATACTGAACATAATTCTAAAACTGGTTAGTGAGGGTTTATTACACTATATATTACACTATATACGTAATGAAACTGTTAATACTTGCGCATATGTTTACTACTACAATTTAACAAACATTTATGTAGTTGCGTGTGGGGCTTTTAGAGTAAACCACACACACACACACACACACACACACACGTAAAAGAGTAAAATATGGCCGCAAGGGATACTCGAAACTCCAATTATACTAATGAAGGGGGGTTTTAAAATTAACAATGTAATTGTTTCACTTCACTTCGCACCCCGGGAGGAAAAAAAGGAGCAATAGAAAATTCTGTGATATGAAATTTAATTTTTTTTGTGTGTGTTGAATATCACTTAACTTTTAATTATATTTGATTTATTGGTTCAGTTCTCTACTGAGGAAATATTTAAAAGACATTAATTTATTTATTTTAACTAAATATATATAATATACAGAATATATTTTATTAATGCCAAAACCGACATTAGTTATAATATTTTAATCCATATTTATAATATATAAATATATATATAAATTAATAATAAGGCCAATATAGACCATATTAAATTATAATACAATTTAAAAACATTTGTTTAGTCCTAATTTAGAACCACCCCCGGTCTGATTTGACCTCGTTAGTAATTTAAATTATAAAGATGAAAGTAATCACTATTAATATATTATTTTTGTGGGCTGGGTTTTTACGTAAAATTAAAATAAATATTTGACCAATAAAGAAATTTTATATAAGTTTATTAAAGTTAAACATGGAAACTCTTATCTCAAGCACCACATAGAAGAGATCTGCTGGCCGTAGCAAATGCGTACTGCTATTCTGTGTTGTGTTGCCTGCTGTAGCTCTCGTACCGACGTAGGGGTTGATCACTGGCTAAGGATTGAATCCTGGCAAGCCGTCGTACTAAATTGTGTGGTGCTATTCTGTGAACTCTTCACTAACAAATTGTGGCCCCTTTCTCACGACGATTCTGCCTCGAACTATTATCAGAGACAACAACTTTATGGAGCCTCTCTTAATCACATCCACCAGCTTCGGTGAGCGCAGAACAACTGTCCAGTTTCCAAAAGCTTATCTCCTCCCTTATATCCTACCATTCTTTTACTTTTTTCATTGTTAGAAAACTTCGTCCAAATGCCAGTTGACTGATTCTTCCATTGTCACGAGATTTATTGCACGCAGCTGCAGTTCCGTAGTCAACAATGACTAACTATTCTGTCATGTTGAGGCCAACAATCGAGACAGGACACGAAATTACTTGGATGGATATATTTATCTACTCCACCCCCACGCACGTGCACGGTTTCGAATTCTCAAGACCACAGCAAACAACACTTCCGAGACAAAGAAAATCTTAAGCCTAAATACACGCGTTACAATATATATATATATATATATATATATATATATATATATTAATTCACGATATGTAATATCGCAACATTTTTATTCTCCTTACCTTCGTGACGTCATCATCTACTTCATATAACCTTTCGGCTATCAACTAATATCTTTGTACTATTACGATTTATAATTTAATATCTTCGCCGTATACCTGATAATGGTCCATATTAAGTCTGAAACATGTTGTACAAAATAAATTATAATTTATAGTTCACAGTTTTAGGTTCCTCCGTGGTCGCCATTTTCGCTATAAATGCCAAAAGATACGAGGTTCATAAACAAATAAAAAAAATTATTGCATAGTGTAGCAGAGTTATATCACTCTCCCCCCCCCTCCCCCCACCCCAGAGGCACCTGCTGGTTTCTAAGAGAACTAATTTGCGATGCAGATGTGAAACAACACACTCACGTAAGGTATTAGAAATTTTTTTTTGGCTACAGTGGACATGTTAATAGACGCCCCTGTCTCAGCTTTCTGTGAGTCAACCCCTTGCAGTCAAGATTTTTCTACCCGCCGGACAACTTCAGAATATTGATTTACTGTGATTTTTTTTAAAAAAAAGAAAACGTCATACTCAGGGTATCGTAATAGCACTAAATTAATAATTATTCATTTAATGTGAATTATTTATAAATCAGACATTATTATATTTAATATTTTTTCTTACTTAAAAAATTGGCTGATTCTTATTTATTTATTATAAGTTATTAACGAGGCCAAATGATACTAGTGGCATCTACAATCTAAGCGTCCATTCTTAATATAGTGTTTCATCTTTCCTATTATCGGCCATTTTGTCATAATATTCCCCCTCAAAACCGTTTTACTTTCCGGTGAATAATGCCCATTTTATCCTAACTGTCAACAACGTTCTCTTAACTGTTTAATTCGTTCCCTTTCCGATAAATTTTTCTATTCGCCCTTCATGACTTCTTTGTGGTTCAATTTTGTTCTAAGAGTTATCAGAGTTATATTTAGTATCACCCCCCCCCCCCAGAGGCATCTGTTGGTTTCTAAAAGAACTAATTTCTGATGCATATGTGAAACAACACGCACTTATGGAAATATAATAAAAAATTCTGGTTAACGAACAATTCTGCGTACAATTAGATATTAATAGATTATTTTATCACAAAAGATGTTTCTCTGTCTTGAATGTCTATCAGGAACTTTAAAATTTAATCTCTGGATAATATATTTGAGATTGAGACCATATATGTACATTAAATAATTAAATTATAAACTGGAAATGTATGTAGATAAATGTGATCATAAAACAGCCATTTAAAAAGTATTTAATTAACTAATTATTAAATAACGCCCATGTTTCGGTCCTCATGTGGGGCCATCTTCAGGCAAAGACCCTGGGGGGTATTAGGTTAAGGTTTGTGTGTACTGTGGAATTAGATCCAGCGGCGGGCAATCAGGGTCGTGGTGGATTCTCCAGTAATCCACATTAGTCTTACTATTAGGCTTCTGGTCAAGCACTAATTAACGATCGTTTTGAATTAATGATCTATATATAGATACATACATCAGCCAATTGTAAGTCAGAAAAAATTAAACTAAAATTTCGACAACGGCAGTGAGCAGAGAATGGCATGTCTTATCAATTTATTTAAAAAAAACTTGAACCTGAAGATGTCGGAAAAGAGGGACGAAACGTTGTTTAATTTTACATTAGTAAATTTTTTTTTCTGACTTAAAATTGGCTGATGTTTATTTATTTATTCGTTTTGAGATAATTTCACTGTATTTTCGTCTGTTTTCGGTTTTCCTCATACACCTCGTACGTGTAATTATTTTATTTTTTCAAAGACGGGTTCAGTATTTCTTTTTTTTAGCATATTTTATAACTTTATTTATTTCAATGTAACAAAAGCGTGATTTTCTCTTAAAACTATTTTCACGATACTTTTTTCTTACCATTACTCATGATTTTTTTTTTACTTTCCCGCGCTGACTCGTTTCATTTGTTTTACAATAAGAAATTCAGTTCTGATGTTATCAAGATGTTATTAACGTTGTTCAATTATTTTTTTATGTTCACAGGTGAGTCACTGTCTTGGATGTTTTCCACTTTTAAAAAAGTGAGTCAAGAGTTTACTATTTATTTAATATAATTTATTAATGTAACCTGTCAGGTTTTTTGTTTCTCGGAGCTCATTTTTCCGTGTATCACCTTTTTATTTTGTCATTCGCAGTGCGTCTCAGGGTTGTAAATTAATTTTTGTCTATTGTTTCTCGCCGAAAATATTTTCTCGCAGAATTTCCGAGTGTTTCTGCGATGTCTTTTTTTTTATTATGCCAGTCTTAGCTCGTTACTTTGATTAAATTAACCGCCTTCTTTTATGATAAATAATTTTGCCTTCGTTCGCGATGAAGTTGCCTCTGTCGTTTTTTTTGTCTTATAGTTTTCTTTATTATCTTCGTGGAATTCCAGCTATCTGCTGCTTTAGCCAACTTAAGTTGGCTTATGACGTTGTTATGAGAGGTCGCTTATATTGTATTTGCAATTCAATGAGTTCCATTGAACCACAGTTGCAAGTCTGGTTTCCTCATGGTTTGTAGAACGTTACAATCATTGTGTTGTAGAATATCTGACGTTTCTCGAGAACCTGTTTTTTTTATCTTCAGATTATTAAGAGTCACTTAGTAGTGCTAAACATATTATATTTTTTATATTACATATTATCAAAGTGTGTGTCTAATTACCCTGGTTCACTCATTTAGATTTGTTTTTTTCTTTCGGAAGACATATTTTATTTTATTTTAATTACATCTTAATTTCCTAGTTTTACATCTAAGTTTCCATTCTTAATATAGTGTTTTATCTTTCCTATTATCGGCCATTTTGTAACAGAGCTCAGTAATCCTAAAAACCGTTTAACTTTCCGGTGAATAATGCCCACTTTATCCTAACTGTCAACAACGTTCTCTTAACTGTTTAAATCGTTCCCTTTCCAATAAATTTTTCTATTCGCCCTTCATGACTTCTTTGTGGTTCAATTTTGTTCTAAGAGAAAAATTATTTGCGTCTTCCTACGACTGATTATTACCTAGGTGAGGACTTTTTTGCCTTTTTAACCGAACTAAATTGGCCATAAAATTTTTAATAAGAAATTCTATTATTTTAATCAATGAAAACTTGTTGCTTGTGAAGGGGTTCCAACAAAAACATTCCGATTGACGTTGGGGCATTTTTTTTGCGTAAAAAGTGTGGGGTTTTTGACGAAATAAAGCATAATATTAATCTTGTAGTACTCTTAATATGTTAATTTATTTTATTATACATTATTATTGTCAATTAAGTTACTCATTAAAGCATGGAAATTTTTCAAAACAACACGTAGCAGTTAAGATCCAGGGACCAACGCCGTTGATTTAAGAAAATTCTAACTATCGTACGGGTGGGGGTGGAAGGGGGTGGCATATAATAACGGCCCGTATAAAAAATATACTGAGTCGTTTAGATTCATAATATCACTCTCGATGATTTCAGTGAAAAATGTATTCCTCTATCTGATTGAAGACATTTCTAGGGGTGGGGTAAAATGCGGCTTATATAAAAATAAATTGCGATAACGATCGGTGTCGAATCCAGTGTTGCGGTAGTCTGCGAGTTTACTACAATTTATAAACTCTCACAGGGATAATTAAAGTTAATTTTTGTTCAGTATACTTACTTTAATTTTAAAATTTAATCACAAACTCCAAAAAAAAATACTTTAAAAACATTCATTTACGTAATTTCTTATGCGTCTCGCAGGTATATTTTCCTAATATAAACTCTGACTAATCAACTCTCTGGCTCAAACGATTCACTATCAATCTAGTGATATCTTTGCCAAACGTTTCTTTACAACAAAAGTTTTTATTATACATACATATTATTATATTGTATATTATAAATTTGTAGATTACCAGAATTAAATTTTTGTTCAATACAGTATATATATATATATAACGTAATGATCAAAAATTTAATATAGTATATATATATACTGTAATGAACAAATATATATATACCCGCGATTTCTTTTGGCCTCTCGGGCAGGCACACGTGCACGTTTAATGTATTCCTTCTCAGACCCGCGGACACAAGGGCGGCCACTTAAGGTTGTTATTCACTACAATATATATACTGTAATGAACAAATATATATATATATATACTGATGAACCAAAACATTCTAATCCCCTGTTAAATAACATTTTGATGGACCATTTGGATCCAATACAGCGGCGATTCGGAGTTTCATAGATTTCACAACCCTATGGTAGGTTTCTATTGGTATCTGATACCAGTTGACTACGAAAAGGGTCACAAATTCCATTAAATTACAAATCGATGGGCGCGGAACTGGCGTCCCAGATGTGTTACATCTGGTTGAGGTTCTGTGAATATTTTGGCCGACACATCAACGTTTGTTCATTACAGCACGATTCTGACCTCGTGACACGGACAGGGAGATACCATTACCGTCCGTGAAGACATCAAGGAGGGATTTACGACAATATGTACGCTGAACGTAACAGCATTAAACGCACCATAGATTCTCGTAGCTCTTTTAAATTTTTGTTGCTTCCACTAAAAACGACATCCTTTGGTGAATTACATTTTCGTTGAGAGACTTTTGTGCGCTGAGTCACCAATCGGTTGACAAGTAAACTGTTTAAACTACCGAAAATGACCCGCTTCCATCAATTAATTTGAACATTACTGAGATTCAGCTCTTGGAGTACTTTATGCATTTTTAGGGGGGTGGCAACGTTGT
The DNA here is from genome assembly GCA_037074705.1 of Zhengitettix transpicula. Lineage (NCBI taxonomy): Eukaryota > Metazoa > Arthropoda > Insecta > Orthoptera > Tetrigidae > Zhengitettix > Zhengitettix transpicula. The sequence continues at coordinate 60,537,499 of CM073596.1, forward strand.
ATGGTAAATGTGCGCGCTATTGTCGACTGAGTTTTTATTGCACCTCTGAAGGCGATAAAACCTGCTTTCGAAACAAGTTTCACGCAACAAGGCAACACGTGCGAAAAGTCTGACGACGATGGCGCAGGAGAAAGAGGTGTTGTTTTTGGCAAAACACACCGGATCAAGCAGCGAGGAAGGAGCCATTTACTGAAGCGTGCCGGAGCCGTTTCCGGTGCAGCTGGTCTGGAGGCTCCAGTCACTGAACTGGACACAAGGAGCAGCCCGACCGTGACAAAGTCGGGACCGGACCAGCTAACCACCACTCGGTACCATCTTAACCTCTTATGAGAACAGCGGGAGCTTTTCCAGGGTTACACTGGCGATCAGGATGACGTCCATTCAGTACATGGGACGTGGAAAACCATTAAAAAAAACTAAGAAAACATGGTTGTACAAGTTATTTTGAACATCTATATAGCAGATAAATACTGATATGCAAGTATAGAGCAGCAAGTATAGATGCTAAGAGAAAATCTTGGTAAAGGCCCAAGAAAAATGAGGTAAGGGATGATTACAAAATAAATGTAAGAACCGAATAAATTTAGAATTTCAGTTTGGCTCTCGGGTAAAATCGGGTTCTTTCGGTCTACATTCATGATTCATATGAATTTGTACTTCACTGTTGGATTAACTTAGGCCTATGGAATTTAATTAGCCAGTGTCACTATAGTGTGCGCCACGAAAATGTAATACCGAGGACTCTTCTGGCTACGTCGTGTCTAGTAACATACACACGAGGGGACTGTAGTTAACGCGTAATAAGGGAGTACGCAATCTGGCAACAACCGATGTACTAGGGGTGGGTTAACTACCTTGATATTACATTTTTGTGGTGCCGACTTTAGTGTAATATATCGGGTTAAGGTTTCCGGGGGAAGTGCGAGGAACACCAGAAATGTAATGGCTGTAGAAAAACGACTACCTCAGATATTAGCATCAGTTACGGATATATATATATATATATATATATATTGTAATAATATCAAATGTTTCGTCTTTATCAAACAATTCAAATTTTATGTCCAAACAATTAATGGCCTAATTAATTGGCATTACAAGAGAGAGAGAGAGAGAGAGAGAGAGAGAGAGAGAGAGAGAGAGAGAGAGAGAGAGAAGTTTTTGTCCTAATGCACAGTTTTGAAGCTTGGTGAGTTACTTATGAATTATTTGGCTTTTGAGTCTTGTCAACTGACTAGTGCAGTTGTGTCTGTCTCGGCACTTCTGCACCTGAAGATATGCTTCCAGAAACCTCGTGTGGTATTTATATTATCACTTCTTTTCTTCTGTATTTGGCCATATTTCTTATAATTAATCATGAAGTTATTTGCACAACATTTAAAGGAGCGGGGAATCGATCCAGAGTCCCCTGCTTCGTACGTAGGATGTTTAACTACTGAGAACCAGCGTGTTACAATGATGTGCAAGATACGACCATCAGAATGTTGAAGCCTTGAGGATGATAAAGGATAGAAAAATTCGCAATAAAATAATAAAGGGAGCAACTACTAATTTGTTGACGACTTTGTCCTCAGTCACGTAAGTGGTGATTAATAATATAATCTTCTTGAATGGAGGAACTATATTCGTCGAGGCAATATAATTGCTGCGGTTGCGTGGAGAGTAACAGCGTGAAAACCGCTCAAAGAAAAACCTCTCTCCCGTAAGAAACCGGACGGGCAGAATGGAGATGAGTCATATTCCGTGAAAGGCTGCTCTGATTTCCATTTCCGTAATTCCTTTTATTAACCGTGCGGCGGAAATGGCCGTGCGTTCCGCTGAGTGAGTGAGTGGTCCATTGAAGGCAGATGGTGAATGGAGCCCAAGCGTGCGGCGACCCCCTGCTCCGTGGTCATTCAGGCGAACCTTCGAGGCCACCAGCACGTGGCCACGGACCACTGGCCTTTGTCCTCCGCTCCAAAGGGGTTGACTCCACATCCACTTGACAACTCCTCGTCAATGTGTTGCTGTGAGGCGCTCTTCATCTTTCTTCTTCTTAAAGTAGATGGGTCATAAACATTGTGCACAATTCACAGTTTTCATTTAACGCCTGTTTTTTTAATTAATAAAACAATTGTATACCGTATATTGACACTTTAATATTTTATTTATACTGTAACTACGTTTCGATACCTTTTTTTTATCTTCTTCAGGTATTTTCCTAAAAAATTGTGCACAATTCTCAGCGTTAGGTTTAGCTCCTGGTACCAAGATTTTTTCTACTCTATACAGCACTCATATGATAGGTCCTGGATGTATTTTTCTGAATCCTACTTATGACTACTGTTTTTTTTTACGTTTTGGATCTGTCTGTAACCGAGATTAGAGTCAAATCCGGGGTTATGGATGTCACCAAGTTTTATTACGGCATTGCCGTTTAACCTTTTTTTACTGCGGTTGGAAATTTTCAAACATGTTTAAAAAGAAATGTTTTCGGGGTGAATGAGATGGATAGCGTTTCTCCAGATATTTTTGTGTCTAATTTCAACCTCTTTTCGGCATGGGAGGGGAAGCAGCTTTTGGGAAGATTGGGGGTGGATGGACGGTTCATAAAAATAACGCGAAAACAACCGAGATTGGAGTCAAAACCGGGGTTATGGATGTCACTGAGTTTTATTACGTGATTAAAAGTTGCCGCTTAACCTTGTTTGACTGCGGTTTGGAAATTTTCAAACATGTTAAAAAGAAATGTTTTCGGTGTTAATGAGATGGATAGGGTTTCTCCAGATATTTTGTGTCTAATTTCAACCCCTTTTCGGCATGGGAGGGGAAGCAGCTTTTGGGAGATTGGGGGTGGATGGACGGCTCATAAAAATAACGCGAAAACAAGCGAGATTGGAGTCAAATCCAGGGTTATGGATGTCGCTGAGTTTAATTTTTGACAACGCCGGGCAACCGGATAGTTGTATTTAAACAGACGGGGAGATTTTAAATTAAAAAAAGAACAAGAGATCTTTCTAAAATGAACTAATCATTTAAAAATATCTGCTGGTATTTTTGATTTTGGGAAAAATGGACGTGTAATGGAGTCTCTTGTAAAAATACCCAATAAGATAAGGAAATAATAAAATAAGGGATAATTATAGTCGGTTTGCGCAGTCCTGTGGCTGCGGTGGCCTCAGGTGGTTTGACTAAAAATAATTGCTGAACGTTCCTTTAAGTTAGCGAGTTGAATTTTGATTAAAAAATATTTTTTTATTGCGTATTTGGACATCGTCTGATGATGAATTGTTGATACATTCCAAGTCCACTCTTTATTACCACGTAAACAGCAAAGCTTTCTTCAGCCCACACGAGGACCAGGCAGCGTGTGTGGGGGGGCGAAGACAGGACACAGAATGTTTACCACATTTCACCAGCTGGCTGTGCGAAGAGTTGATGGAAAACACAGCGCACTGCTCGTGCAAAATCAAGGAACTGTGCCAAAAGAAACGTTGCTGATGCAGACTTTATGGTTGTTTATGCCGTCGTCTGTCTTCCGTGCCGTGTTTACGATGGGGAAAAATATTCTTTTTTCCTACTAAAGGCAGGACAAATAAAATAAAACCGACCATGTGGTGTGAAGCTTCTGAAACACGCTTTTTCGTTAACAAATTTGTCGCAATTTTCACGTCCGTTAAAAGAAACATGAAGGGAATTTTTGCTTTTCAACCTCAGCGATGATGAAAGCTTTACGGCGCTGACATCGTAACTTTGGCGGCTGGAATAAACAACATCGAATGGAATCACGCTGGTTTAATAACGAGGAAAATAATTTAATGCTTTATATTGTAATAAAATTTTTTAACACATTTATTTGACGTTGGCGATTGTGTAGTGACTGATACTAATTTTACAGCCATCAATCAAGTCAACTAAATAATTTATTTGACCTATCAGAAGCCTTTGACATTTCATTGTCAGTTCAACGAGCATTTGTCTCGCTAATTAACACAAATTAAACAATAAGATCGTTACAAAGTATGAAACTGGACAACAGTTAATATTTAAAAAAATATATATTATTTGTCCTAATTACAAAATAATTAATTTTTGTATTTATTTGACTTCATTTAATTATATTCTACGAATAATTCCAGTCTAATTTGTTATAAATAAATATTAATGTAATCAAAATGGCCACGACGTGTCGTACCTTGCTCGGAACCTCTTAGGTGTAAATATAAAAATGTTACAAGTCTCAATATAATTTATTTTGTGAAATATTAAAACATAATTTAATTATATATAGATTGACATATATTGAAGTATGAATTGATATTTAAATAAATAAATTATATTTAGAGTTGTAAAAATTTTATATCAATACATAAAGATGTTGCAAAAGGATATGTCGTGATAATTTTTATTTTATTTATTTATTTATGGTTTATACATTTACAAAATAATTTTCTGTAGTTGTGTAATTTTTAAATTTATTTTTACTTGATCACTTCTACTTTTTTGTCTTCTGTTTTCACCGAACTTCATTTTAGAAATGCGTGAAAGAATAATTGAGAGAAATGTTCTCTCTGTCTGTGTGTGTGTGTAAGTGTAAATATCCCGAGTGACGGAGACCTTGGGCATACGGTAAAAGTTGTCTGTTATTCCCATTGGAATAGTCGGCCAGCTGCCTCCTATACTGTTCGAGGTACGGAGAAGGGAATGCTGCGTCCCCACAGCAAACACCTCTCCCGCTATCGGAAGGGTGTGGGACAAGTACCCAATGCCTCGACCTACCTGATGCAGGTTTTCCTAGGGTTTTCCCTGCATTACTTTTAGGCTAATGCCGGGTAGGATCCTTAAACTATAGTCCGCGGGCCCTAGTTAACCCTTGGCTACCTTCTTCTACCCTTCCGTATCCCCCCTTTCAAATCCCCTCCTATGTTATTAAAGGGGAGTTGCCACCATGTGGATTACCCTCAAGTAGCCTGTTGCCCTAAAAAAAAAATGTTCTACACGTTTTTTTAACATGTTAGCGTGTGTGACTTTAGTTTAACGCACCGGAAAATTATATTTTCATATTTACCGGTCGACAAAGTACGTATATTAATTTTTAAATGTCGATGGTACCTTCTGGTAACCTTAAATCAATTGTTTATTTATGAGGTATATTTTAAAAATGCAATTCCAAGCATTCAGCTCGAATTGAATTTAGGCATACAGGAATTTCACTCGTCTGTCTTTCCTCTCACAGTTTTCTGTATGTATCCGGCTTTATCTACTATGCATGTATAATATTGAATAGTTTTATTCATTATATATCCTCACAAATTACCTGTGTGTGTCCTCCTTCCTCTCAGTGTCCCTTACATGTCGATACCTTAGTATGGTGCATTTCTCAAAGTAAGAAGATTAGCATCCATTTTGCCTTGCTGCACGAATTAGGTTAACGCCGAAAGGTCAATGAGTTGTATTAAGTAAATCACACCACGTGTTCGGATGATGTCCTGTAACCCTGACCACTGACTGTACCGTTCATTTTAAAATTGTGACAGAGAATTTTATACAAAACTAGCAGAATGGTTCTTAAGATTTATTTCCGAGATGAAAGAAAGGGAATTTATTGATCGCAAAGATTATATTTACGTGACGAGTGTAAACTGTATAGGTGATTAAGAGGGGCAATGGTGGGCAACCAGGTTGAATTAACACTTGGAGGGAGAGGGTAGGCAAACGGACTGCTGCAGAGCGGAACCGTCACGCGGATCCGTATCAAATTTGCCCTTCTCCAGTTTCCCCGACTCTAACAAACACGAGGCGTACTTCACCACCGAAAGACCCTGGTCATACGATACTGTCTACCAGTCCTGGAATTAAATAGCATAATGAGGAACCTCCAGTTGGGGGGGCGGGTAGTGGGGGTGTATTTCTGAATATCCTCCAGGGATTATTTTTCGAAGTTATTTCCAAACCCCTCCTAGTGTGTTCCTCTTCATCTCGGTGATCATTACGCGTCCACATCCGTGGTGATGCTATATTTTTTTTGTGTGTGTGTCCGTGTGTGTGGTGTTATTTCTGGAGCACACAGTACGGTCAGTGTGATGTGTTACGAGAGCAAATATTCGGAGTGATTCGTCGAAGTAAAAGGGGGGTGGAGATGGCTGGCTTTTGCAACGACCACACGTCGGCAATCACAATTAGTCGCCCGTCCATTCTACGAAGCGATCAGCACAGAGGAACGAAGAGGGACTGTAAATATTCACTGACACATTGGACGATCAAAGCATTACTCTAGGTACAGGCAGACAGACACACACCAAACACTTTGCAAATTCTTCGTTGTACCAACTCTAAAATCTCTCGCATTTAACAACGATGCTGTTAAGTTTTCCTTTTAATTAAAAGTAAAAGCAAAGTTGGGGTTACGTGCGTAATAAAATAATTATGTCTTACCGTTTTGTCACAAAAAAATAATATACGATGTTTGGAGTCCAAGGAACAACTAACTGGTGCAATGAAATTAAGCGTGAAGAAATGTGATGGGATTGAACTAGCATTGTAAATATTTATAGGTTCCATTAGTCCTCAACTGATCAAACAGTGCACGTCAAAGGAACCATTGCATAGATAAGCATGAATAAACATGCAACTAAATATACACGACTAGGAAAATCCTCTACATTAAATAGACTTCAGCCATTGCCCTCCCCCCCTTTTTCATATTTGATCGGCTTCTATCTACGATTGGTGAACAGTTACTGAAGTGACAGTCACCGCGTAACATTGTCTCCAAAAGGAAAAAAATCCGGCGGCTTTGTCTATAAATAATTATTATCTTTACAATATTCTAGGTGAAACCATCCTAAGCGTGAATCGTAACTGGTTGGTTGCATTTTACAGGCAAAATAATATTTAATTACATTTATTTAATAAACACGCTTCGCTTCTAATTTGAAAAATCTTCAGGTGAATTTGCAATAAATGACTCAAAATTATATCATTTTAAAACATTAAAACGGTTATGAAGTAGCACAGTCTATTTTTTTTAAAATTTTTAGTGCCATAAAACTGAAGAAAGGGATTAGAGTGGCACCGGGAGTCGAACCCAGGCCCCTGTTGCCTAGCACGCAGCCCTCTTACCGTCTAAGCTATTCTGGTTGACTACCCGTCAGGTGCGAGTCTTCCCTGTCACCTTTGTATCGGCCGTAAATTGTGTGATTTTAAAAAAAAATTGTGCTCACGTCTGTGTACAGCTGATGAAGAAGGCCCGCAGTGTGACGAGGGTTCGAGCAGGATAGCTCAGATGGTAAGAGCACCACGTACTAAGTGTACCGGTCATGTCGAGATATTTATATCCCATTTCCTTTATTTTTATTTATTATAGTGAATATTTTATGCAACTTCCAAAATATTATTTTTTTTTGATTTTTAAACAGTTACCAACATAAATTTCCGTCAGTGTGGTGTCTTAACTTATATGAAACTGGAGTTACTTGATTTTCTTTTTGGAAAATCTAATTGAACTTGGTTAGGGTACAGCCCCGTCGCCCGCACGTTGGCAACATTAGTGTTGTTTGAGTCCCGCTGATTGACCAGTCCCACGTGATTAGCGGGCATGCCAATGCTGTGGGTGGATGAGGGCAATCATCTCCGGGATGCGGTGGCTGGATCGATGCTCTAGGTTGACCACTGTGTGTGTCACCAGCTCCGTCTAACCAGCACGAGGGTCCGCCGCTCATTACCGCGACGGGCACAAGCTGTAAATCAATCTCAGCTGCAAATCTCCGGCTCTCTGCCGTATCATTAGGCAGCCGCTAATTACCGTCGTCTTGAGATGATGGGGATTATCGCATTCCGAGCCGCCATTACGCGGACCGCCCCTGCCGCGTACCTGCGCTACGTGCCCACACACAACAACAACAACAAACTATACACCTTTTTTACCATCAGCATCCCATCTCTGTACACACAACCTCGTCCACGTACAATTACGTATCAATGCGCGCGTACAAACACACAAACACACACACACACACACGCAAGGCAAGAAAATTGTCGCAATTGTGAAGCATTAGCCGCTGCACGGTCTGTGGTCACGGTGATAGAAAAATCTACATATACTTAGCGGCATTGCGCTGTTGTCATATACTATCATCCCCTACAGGAACACACATCAAGCCCAAAATACGCTACTGCCCTGAAGAATTAAGAAATTGGTAAAAAAAAAATATATGAAAGATAAAAATCCATGTCCCGAATAAGAAGCATTTATATAATGAAAAAAATTTACGTCTGATTGAAAATAATTGAGTGTTGTCAACTGACCAGTGCAGTTGTGTTTCCTTAGGCTCTTCTTAGCACCTGAGAAACGTTTTGTGGTATTTATATTACCCTTTTTTTGTCTGTATTGGCTATCTTTCTTATTCAAGAAGCATTTATGGTCAGAAAAAAAATTAGAGGCGCACATATGTAGAATAGAATAATCGATTATTCACTGAACGACTAGGGTTGCTGTAAATTAGCCTTTAAAAAAACTATTATTTTTTTTTTATCTCAGAATAGAAAAAGTCTACAAAAATAAGATAAATTACTTATAGAACGTTGTGTACGGGCTCGTAGTAACAAAACCTCTACGACAATAGTATAAGATATACCCCTTCCCATGCCGAAAGGGTATGATTTTATACACAAACAACATCGATACATGTCATTGACCCCTGACAAATATTTATTCGACGTAAAAATCGGCCGGTTAATATGTTTGAAAATTTCCACCCTCGCTTTGGAGAGTTAATCGGCACGGGGAATGTCATAATGTAACTCAGTGACAACCATAACCGCGGATTCGATTCAAATCTCGATTGTTTTGCGTTATTTTTATTTACTCCACACCCACCCTTAATGGTGCTCTCTTCCAAAGCCCGTAAGGGTTTGAAATTATACTCAGGTAACATGTTGAGGATTTTTTTTTGGATCTCTATGATCCCAGAAAAAATATTTATTCGACGCAAAATTTGGCTGGTTAACATTTTTGAATATTTCCACCCCATGCTCCTGTGGGTGGTAGACGTGTCTAATTAATAAAATCTCTCGCAGAATAATGAATGCTTTACTTAAATTAATCATAAATATATACGAGTTTTTCTAGGAAGTTATTTGTAACTGTTCCTGACATGTTTACAAGCAAATTAATAATTGAAAAAGTATAGAGTGGGCTTAGACAAGAAGAGATAGTTGACTAGGTAATAAGATTCTGCATGTTACACTTCCCGTGGAGGTAAAGTGTTTAATTTTGCAAGGAATTTAACGCTTCTCTTGTTGCAGATTCCGTTAAGTCGGCTCTCATGAATCTGCCCTTCCCTTCCCCGTTCCTTAGCTCTTAATGGCGTCTTGTGGAGTTGTAATTAAGTACCTTGTAGAGAAACATCAAAGTTCTTTGCATCACTTCTCTCTCTCTCTCTCTCTCTCACCATCCATTTACTAGAAACTACGTTCATGTCTTACAAGAGAGTCAAAACTCCGTTTGCTTCATCCATTCACCTTAAATTCCGTCAAAATGTTCCACAGTCGGAACATGAATGAACTATTTTATAATTGCTCTGACGTTGCCTCCTTTTTTTTATTCATTTGCCCTAGAAGTATGTTAGATACGCGCGTAATGAAATATTCTTCAGACCTTGAGGAACTTGGATGTTAAAACTGATGTCCGTCTCCTTGATTAATTTTCAAGGTTACAATTAAATCACTTTCACCATTTTGTTTCTCTCCCGTTATTATTTTCGTCTACTCAGTCCTTCAATTCTGTTAGCCATCGTATATTTTATCTGATCTATATTTCTTCCTTTTCTGGTTAGAGTTGGTTAACTTTTAATTTAATCATTCAGGCTTGTGTAGTATTTTTTTTCTTCTGATTTTCTGTATTTCATTACTTTATTTATCTTATATATTCAGTATTATCTCCTTAAAAATACTTTATCACTTCTCCATATTTTTATTTATATATATTTATCAGTGTTCCTATATACCTACTGTCATATATATAATATACTGTAATTTTTACCATTTTTGACGTGTCCTATTTCCACAGCAGAGGATACATCCTTCCATCGTCCATTCAGAGTCGATTAAAAACCAATATTGGTAAATTCTTTCAATTTTCGGTACTTTTATCCTGAAAAAAAATTTTTTTTAGTAACAATTTTACAGGTTCAAAAATAATCCTTTCCGTGGTTCTTTATTCTTTTCAGCTCTTAATACTATCGATCAGAACTCTCCTCTTTTTTTCCCCCCCTTATGGCCGCTAAGTTTCCGTATTTTACTTTTCACTCTGTATTTCAATAGTTTCTGTAAATTTTCTTATAGCACTCGTTTGCCTTTTCTGACGCTGTATTTCTGCTTCTTTTTTTTTATAATCTATAACATGTTGAATACACAAGTTTATATTTCTGTCTTTTGAGAGTCCTCATTCTGTATCGATGTCAGTCCTCGTCCGTCATCCCGTTCCTCTTTCTTTCCTTTCTTTCCCTTATACATAACAAATCATCCTTTTCGCAATTATTGCCTTCAACAACCTGTAGTTCATCATTCTTATATTTTTTTTGGAAGCTGATTTTTAAATTTTATTCTCTTTACGAATCACTAGCTATTTTTTTTGGCGTCGTATTAGACCGGAAATGGAATTAATTCATCACTAATCTCTTTATCATGTCGTATTTTTTATTGTAACCAAACCCTTTTTCACCTCGACTGGAGCCGAACATGTGACTTAAACGGCATGGAGAGCGGCACTGTTTCCTAGGTTGTTTTATTTCATAGAAGATATTTAATAATATATATAGGTCGTTATCACATCAAGGAAGCCTGCGAGGGAATTGTCTCGCAGGTGAACCTTCCCAGAGAGCTCTGGCGGAGGCCACCTTTGGGGATGCCTTTTCCTCTCTCCGTTTTTGAACAAAGGTTCCCACAAGCCGAGGCACCTCGGCCCTGATTTGAGAGGTCTTATGTTCCGGGGTCACAGACCTTGGGTACGGTAAGAGTTGTCCGCTATTCCTATTGGAATAGTCGGCCAGCTGCCTCCTAAACTGGTCAAGGCACGGCGAGGGGAAAGCTGCGACCCAACAGGTAACCCCTCTCCCGCCATCCAGGGAAGTGCGTGGGACAAGTACCCAATGTCCGACCTACGTGATGCAGGTTTTTCTAGGGGTTTCTCTGCATCATTTTTAGGCGAATTACCGGGTAGGATCCTTAAACCATAGCCCGGGGACCCTAGTTTACCTCTTGGCTGCCTTCCTCTACCTTTCCGCATCCCCCTTCCACTTCCTTTCTTATGTTATAAGAGGGGAGTTGCCACTATGTGGATTACCCTATACATAGCCTGTGACTCTCCGTCCCTCTCTCTCTCTCTCTCTCTCTCTCTCTCTCTCTCTATATATATATATATATATATATATATATATATATATATAAAGGCTAATGATCTGTTTACAATTGGATTATAAAAATGATTTCAATGAATTTACTCTTTAATCGGCATTGGATGTATCGTCCGGTTGCCTCCAGCACCTCATTATATCCCTTTTCTCTCTTATGAGTTCCTAAATAGGGTCTCGGTTCACATTCCTGCGGTCACGGAATCTTCCAGAACTCTTGATTTACCAACTCAAAGGGCAGCTTAGTCATCCTTCTAGAATGAGGATCGTTTTGATTGCTAAGAAGAATATTTTTTCTTATTTTTTTTTTGCCCCTTTTCTAAATTGAAAGATGTTCTTGATTGCCGGAGGAATGTCTGGAACGCGGCGAACAAGCGCTCCTCAGATGTTTTCCTTGGAAGCTTTAAATGTTAAGACTTGAGCTCGCTAACTTAATCAAAACCAGATTCTGAAGGAATGAGGGATTTTAAATGGAGTATGAAAGAATTTTTATTAATTTCTTGGACATAAAAAAATATATCAATTATATTGTATTAATATAAATACATTATTCCAAAACTTGAAATATATTCACACACAAACTAATTATACTCCAAATAAATATTTTTATCAAATTAAGAAATTATAATTTGGAGTATACAGTTAATTAAATTGAATATACAAGAGAGACCAGGCTAATACTTATTTTTCTGTAATAACCAATTAGGGATATTTTATTGAATCTACCCGGGTCTGATTTTATATAAATTTAATATAATCTCTTTTTAATTGAAAAACATCTAAAAATGACTTTAATTATAGTTGTTATTTTTGTCAACGTTTTGCCGTTACAATTCAGAATTATGAGTAAACATATTTACAAATGAGTCATATTTTTAAATTATTGACGGAGAAAGAAACTGTAAATCTTGATTTTTAAAAAACATTCTTATAGGAAGCGAAATTTCTGTAATAAAACTAAAAATACAGAGATTTATTTAGCGAAATAAATAATTTTAAGAGAGCTAACATTTTTTTTAATAAACAAAATGGTTACAGAAACGATATTTCGTTTTTAATTAAATATTTTATTGGTATTAAATTTATCTAAATTATAAAAAAGTGTCGATGCTTTGTGTTGAACTGAATTTTCTTCCAGAAAAGATTTTTTTTTTTTGGAAAATTCGTTAAAACTTATTTTATTAATTTAATCGACGAAATACAAGAATTTAGAAACCTCAAAGATCGATCTCAATACAATAAAGGTTTTTTTTTTAAAAAAAACCATTGCTGTGGAACTTGTGTGTTCCCATTCTCATCCTACGCTAACAATTACCAAAGGACGTCCATTAAAACTGAATTCGTGAGTACAGGGGGGTTTATTCCCCGGGTTGCATGATGAGCAGCATTACTCTTGTGGAGCTCGTCGTGGTGATCTGGATATTAATAATTCTCTTTCACACACACTCACTCTCACGTGTTAACCCTCAACTCTCTCTGGCTTTCTCCAGCAGCACAATCCCTCCCTCTCTCTGATTACACTGATTACAAAATTTCTTTCACGACTTGAAGGAGTTTTTGACCTGTCTCCGTCAATTTTTACAGAGATATCCTTTAACGCACCACACAGAAAATTATATGACACGAGGAACAACAACGTTTCGATACAATATGAGTCAGTTGTTTCTCCGAAACCGGAAAGTTAGAAAGTAGTCCACCACTGCGAGGGAATTTTTTTTTTTCAAGGAGTTCCAAGCATTGCTTCTTATCTATGTGTTAGGCTACTAAGAAACCATGTATATATAAATAAAAAAAAGCTTCTATCTGTTTTATCGATGGAAATTATTCTCAGAAACATTTCTTTCCCGGCCATGAAGAATATCGTATGAAAAAATAAGTCTACTTAAATGTAAAACTTCATTGGGAACACTAATTCAGTTAATTTTTTTGTCTATAAAGAACATATATACCGGACTAGTATTTTTTTTAAAAAATCGTTTAAAGACCTGGGTAAGAGTTGTCCGCTATTCCTATTGGAATGGTCGGCCAGCTGCCTCCTAGACTGGTCAAGGCACGGTGGCCGAGGGGGAAAGCTGCGACCCCACACCAAACCTCTGTCTCTCTCTCTCTCCCGCCATCCAGGGAAGGGCGTAGGACAAGTACCAATCCCATGAGGTGGTGCTAGCAAACCGGCCTGGGGAACTGAAACCCAAGTGGGGGGGGGGGGGGGCGACCATGCCGGTATTTGAAGCCTCAAGCCCTTGGGGAAGGCACGTGGCCCTGAGGGTGAGATACTTGTAGATCGCCTCTTTCCTGGTAACGGGAACCACACCCCTACTTCATTTTATGAAGAAAACTGCGAACCTAAACCAATCGCTATAAGTTCATTCGCCCTGTAAAACCTGCCCAGGTATACACGGGGTAGCGGTACGTCTTCGGATGTATTTTGCGCTAAACGTTTACGCACACACACACACTGCCCGACCTACCTGATGCAGGTTTTTCTGTTGGGTTTTTCCTGCATCACTTTTAGGCGAATTGCCAGGTAGGATCCTTAAACCATAGCCCTGGGGGGCCCTAGTTTAACCCCTTGGCTACCTTGCTTTACCTTTCCGCATACCCCCCTTTTCCTATGTTATAAGAGGGGAGTTGCCACTATGTGGATTACCCTATACATAGCCTGTCTACACACATAAAATAAAAGACCTGGTTCTTTTAGTTGAGAATTGGCTAGACCGGGATTTTAAAAAGAAAAAAAATCATCTTATTGAAAATAATGAATAATAAAGATAGCCAAATACAGACCAAAAAAAATATGAGGGGATTATATAAATACCACACAACGTTTTCGGGATTTTTGTCCGGTTTCTTTAGGTGCTAAGAAGAGCCTAGAGCGACACAACTGCACTGGTCAGTTGACGGCACTCAACAGCGACGAAAACGCAACGACAATGGGAGAGCCGAAGGGGTAGCGTAAGAATAAGGGGCCACCGACATTGGGAAAACAGATGGTTTAGCGTAATAATAAGGGATCATAGCAATTATTGTTATCGACACTTTTTTTACGGGTGGGGGAGGGTTTAATTATTATTAGTAAAGGAAGAAAACACACAAAGACTTAGGTTAAGGGCAAGTAAGTTTCTTAAAATATCTGGGAAGTTAAAACACTGAAGACTTGTGATGCCATCAGGAGATAAAAACGCGAATTACCTTAGCGAAGGAAGTGTTTATTATTTTAAAGAAAGGGAGAGTTATTATGTGGCAAACTAGAAAAAGGGACCGAGAAAATATTAGGCAAGTGTTTTTTTGTCTGAAGTGTGGCCACTATACGGACGTGGAAGTTGAGAGAGTGATGATGAGAAAAGGCTGGAAGGCTTTGTGATGTGGATGGAGGACGGAAAGATTGGTGAGAGGATCGGACTTCTGCAAAATTATAAGAGAAACGAAGAAGAACTGGGTGGGGCACGTACTGAGACAAGACTTCTTACTAACAGTAACTATAGTTCCAGGGAAGACAACGAAAAAAAAAAAGAGGAGAAGACACAAGGAAGCAGAAAATATATTAACATGATGGCAGAAGACAGGAGGAAATGGAGGAGATCTACCATGTGAAAGTCTGCCTATGGGCAGAACACTAATGATGATGATGATTACTTTTGAAATTGGTCCATCATATATCAGCGAGAGGCGGTTGTTTTTTTTTAAATAGCAAAACCGTAACATATCAATGGCCTAGACGGTCAAATTCCTTCTTGTCTTTGAATCTGGTTCCGGCTGTAGATGGGGGGGCTAATACTCTCCATCCTCTTCTCTCCTGACGATGAAGTATGAATACCACCTCTTCTTCTCTTGGACGTTCAGCAAAGAAATTCCACCCGTTTCCTCCTATACCATTTATCTTTGAACCCTGCTTTTCTCTATGGTCTCGAGGCTAGATCTGAGTGCGTGTACACATTCTGCAGATACCAACATCTCATTGTTATTCCAGCTGCGGTTCTGTCCTGGAGTAAAGTGCATTTCCTTGTTGTAAATTCACCGCGTCACTGATTCACACAGCTGACCATCGCGGAATACGAATGTTGGAGGCACATACGACCCAAGAAGGCAAAGAAGCCTCTCATGATGCCGATCCAAAGTAGAACCGCTGGCAAGAAGCCGCAGACCATGAAAGATAAAAAAAAAATAAGGAGACCTTGTGCAACGTGCGTTTATTTCTTTAAGAAGATAAAACCTATACAAGAAGCTTGGAAACATTGAAAGTTTTAACTACAAAAAATAGATCAGGCTGATATACAATAGCCTATTAAATTTTATTTAATGTTCTATAATTTGAAGACTGGAAATGCGTATGTGGGTTGGCTAAAGTTTGAACAAGTGGCCAAATTAAATAAATTTTCCATGCTCCTAAGACCCCTTTAAAACGTATAACACACATATTTCTCTTAATTTTCTGACTGCGTCCTCAAAATAAAAGTGTTTCCTTCATTTAACATCGTGCACAAATTGTCTTTTTGATTTTTAACTGTTCAATGACGGAAACCTTCGGAAATGGTGCGTGTTCTGTCTATCCAGGTGACGTCATCGCGACTTGATTGGCTCAAACTCAGGTCGGGATGACGTCACATCGATAGACGGAACAACACGAATTGTTCCCAAGGTTTCCTTCATTAAGCACTTAAAAATCTCGTCTCAACTGCAATAAGAGTTTATATATATATATATATATATGTATGTATATAGATAGATAGATTTATAGATAGATATATGCCTACATCATTAAGAGAGATCTTTGAGTTATTCTTTTTTAACGGGGATAAAAGTAATGGGTATTTTCGATAAATGAATAAAAATATTATTATTAAATTTGGCCATTCGTTTTTATTTACTCAACCCCTAAACTTTCCTTCTAAAATTTTAATTTGACTGATTTGTTGATACTTTATTTTGTATTCTACCCCCAAAGTTGTTTTACAAGTCGACATTTTAATAAGAAAAATACTTTTGGGAAATGTTTAATTTTAAAAAAATATGGACTATTGCCATAATATCATTTTAGAAACATTTTTAATTCAACAAGAAGTTTTTTACAAACTTTCTCAGGTATAAAAGTAACGTAACTGAAGAACAAGTAGATTGGACATATGCAAGGTTTTTAACTACACAGGTCACTTTCGTAATTAAAATTAATGTTGTAAAATATTTGTTCCGGTTTCGTAGGGTGCATAAGAAAAGCCTAGAGCGACACAACTGCACTGGTCAGTTGACGGCACTCAAAAGCGACGAAAACGCAACGACAATGGGAGAGCCGAAGGGGTAGCGTAACAATAAGGGGGCAACGACAATGGGAAAACAGAAAGTTTAGCGTTTTCTTGTATATTACAAAATCATGAATATTTGGATAGGTTCAAAGTATTAAAAAATTTAATTCTCTTGTAATATGGTAGACAAACAACGACCATGGCTCTGCCCTGATGGGGAAAAAATATTGTCAAAACCATTAAAGAAATATTTTTTTTATCAGTACGTTGGTATTTTTAAAAATGTACTGACGACCCTCCCTGTTTTTTTGTCTAAATGCAAAATTTCCTTCCAGAAAAATACTTGAAAGGTGC
Source organism: Zhengitettix transpicula (assembly GCA_037074705.1). Classification (NCBI taxonomy): domain Eukaryota; kingdom Metazoa; phylum Arthropoda; class Insecta; order Orthoptera; family Tetrigidae; genus Zhengitettix; species Zhengitettix transpicula. The sequence goes on from CM073596.1 coordinate 60,554,480, forward strand.
CCAAACCGGAAAAGTCACGTTTGAAGTTGTTAAAGGGGTAGTAAAAGGTTCCCCCCCCCTTTAAGACTTCTTCTTCTTCTTGCAAAGCTCTACAGCACGATGTGGGCTTTGGCTGCCTTCACAATTTGCCTTCTCCAATATTTTCTCCTCTCGGTTTTCTCCCCACCATCTGATTGTCTTCATTTTCTTCAAGTCTTCTAACACATCATTGAATCCATCTTTTCCTTGGTCTTCCCTCTTTTATTTTTAGTGCCAAATATTTTCCCTTTATATATATATATATATATATATATATATATATATATATATATATATATATGATTTGACATTCTTTCTGTAGCTATTCTTTTGTATGTGTCCCAACCATGTGATATTCTACGTGATTTTATAAATCTTAACTATGTCTTCTCCTTCTAGGATGCTGTTATCGCTTCATTATATCTTAATCTGCTTCTTTAACAGTTCCTTAGATTCTCCTAATAATTTTCCTTTCAAATCTCCTTAGAGTCTCCATGTCTTTATTAGTTAGGGTCCACGTCTCTGCCCCCAAACGTTACTATGGGTCTAATTAACGTTATATATACTTTTGTTCTTCTTGTTATTGAGATGTTTGCGTAATATTTCCTTTTGTTATTCTTCCCTTTAAGACTTGGATAGATTTCAGTTTATCGTCAGCCAGTGTTGTCCCTCTGGTATATGCAAGACTGCAGCTGCACTTATTCGCAAGAAGGTAAGAAAGGCGGCAAACTAGAGACGCCTGATTTCTATTGCGTCATCTTACCTATTGTACGATTCTAAGTAAAAGAAAAAAAGAAGAAAAATATAGGTCACTCGGACGTTTTAGGAGAATTAGGTGACGCAACTCACGCTTTCCCCCCTATCAACGGTGGATTTCACTGCCTCTTATTACGACGGCGCGAGGGGCCTCGGTTCGGGTAATTAGTCGAGGACATGATAACACCACCACGTGACGACACGGTTACGGGCAACGTCGAAACAGGAGAACTACGGTCAGTTTGCAGAGCTCCACTTGCTGCGCTTCACCAAAGACTGCATGATTCCGTTACGGATCGATCGAAGTGCTCGGGTAATTGCCAGCGTCAAAATAGACTGCTTATTACTTTGCCAAAAAAATAATAAAAGAAAAACGTGGACTTTTCGTGGATTACAATGTTTAATTGAAACTATTCCACTACAACTATTGTAACTAGTAGATTCTTTCAACCGCGTGTTTATTTCTCTGTAATTTTAACCAAAAGTTTCATTTCAACGCAAATCAAAAATTCCAAAGTGATTCACTTCAAGATAAACCAAATCCAAGGCTATTATACATCTGGGATTTTTTTTATTTATAACTATCTGGGTGCCCGGCGTTTCCCGGGGATGTCGTATATTCATAACCCCCAATTAGACTCCAATCTCGGTTGAATTCGCGTTATTTTCCTGTATAGCATCTCCACCCCAAACCCTAAGGGGTGTAGGGGATGAAAATTATATTCAGAAAACATCGGTAGAAACACTATCAATATCTTTGACCCCCTAAAAATATTTATCCGACTGATATATGGACTGTTTTAGCATGTTTAAATATTTCCACCCCCGTCCACCCCTGCTTCTGTGGGGTGGTAGACGCGTCTAACCCCGATAGTGTTTGTTTCCTGGTCGTAAAGAACACGTGTAGGAAATTTGATGAAATTTGCTCCACCGGTGTAGATTTGTATTCTCCACCCCAAACCCTAAGAGTGTCCTTTTTCCAGGGTGTAGGGGATGAAAATTATATTCAGAAAACATCGGTAGAAACACTATCAATATCTTTGACCCCCTAAAAATATTTATCTGACTGAAGATGTCTTCCGAATGATCATCACTCAAACGAGTGTTCATAATTGAAACATGTTTCTCTTGTATAATTTGTTCCAAATGAATTAAAAGTTTTTTATGCAGCTTCTTGAGGATTCTTGTACTTTAGACGGTCCAGATTTTTGTTAGAAAACCTGCAGGTTGATGGACTAGAAACGTGGAAAATGTACTATACAACGTTGTCCAACTTCAACAATTCATGTTTCCCAGACCAGTTTTCTTTTCTTCTTTTCCCTCTCGTTCAAAGGCCACCAGTTAAATAACTCACTCACTCGTGTCACAAAAGGGTTGCTGATGTATGAATTCGAATATCACGAATTATGTTCCCGTAAAGTCGTTCCGTTTCGCCGTCTTTTAACACGTGCAAGTTCTTTGTCGTCAATGACGGATGAAATATTTATGCATTACTACGACGACGACGACGTCGTAAATGTCAGAATGCGGGGCAGTAGTAAAACGGCAACATAAAGCATCCGAGCGACTGCTCACAGAACACACGTAATTACAACAGGAAAAATAAAGGAACTAGGCGAGGCAATTGCTACTAATTAATAGGCCATTCATGACTCGCCTCTTACTTGTAGACCGGATACGTCATTGTCCATTATAATAACGACGGCGGAAGAGGTAAGAGTTGTCCGCTATTCCTACTGGAATAGTCGGCCAGCTGCCTCCTAAACTGGTCGAGGCACGGAGAAGGGAATGCTGCGTCCCCACAGAAAACTCCTCTCCCGATATCGGAAGGGCGTGGGACAAGTACCCAGTGCCCGACCTACCTGATAAAGGTTTTTCTACGGTTTTCCTGCATTTCTCTAGGCGAATGCCGGGTATGATCCTTAAACCATAGCCAGGGGGCCCCTAGTTACCCTTGGCTACCTTCCTCCACCCTTCCGCATCCCCTCTTTCAAATCCCTTCCTATGCTATTGAAGGGAGTTGCCCAACGTGGATTACCCCCATGTAGCTTGTTGCCCCCCCCCCCATTTTGAGTGGTCTGCGAGGGCTAATCTCTCGCAGGCAGAGCCTTGTAGGAGAGACACGAAGGGGCTACCTTTGGGGATGCCTTTTCCCCTCTCCGTTTTTGAACTAAGGTTCCTACAAGCCGAGGCACCTCGGCCTGTTTTGAGAGGTGTATGTTCCGGGGTCACAGACCTTGAGGCATACGGTCAGTGTTGTCCGCTATTCCCATTGGAATAGTCGGCCAGCTGCCTCCTAAACTGGTCGAGGCACGGAGAAGGGAATGCTGCGTCCCTACAGCAAACTCCTCTCCCGCTATTGGAAGGGCGTGGGACAAATACCCAATGCCCGACCTACCTGATGCAGCTTTTTCTAGGGTTTTCCTGCATTTCTTTAGGCGACTGCCGGGTAGGATCCTTAAACCATATCCTGGGGGCCCCTAGTTACCCTTGTCTACCTTCCTCTACACCTCCGCATCCCCCTCTTTTAAATCCCTTTCCTATGCTATAAGAGGGGAGTTGCCACTATGTGGATTACCCTATACATAGCGTCTCTACACCCCCCCCCCCCCAAAAAAGTTAACCTTGCTCCTGACCGAAATACCTAATCCTGACAGCTTTGCTGCCCATCTTCGTTACTCGTCGGTGAACAAGAATATGATTGGCCGAGTTAATGGTTTTTAAAATGACTTTATTCTGTTCCGGTAGACAGACGAGGAAGGAAGTTTCGGATTCTCATTAGATAAAAAAAAATATCAAAATGCACCTACAAATAAGGCGATCAGGTACAAAGTAAAATGTGTAATATAATATGTTCGTAATTTTATAATGAATGAGTCTTAATGAAGTAATTTGTCACTTGCCTGTTATAAGGATGAATATGAGATACATATAATGAGCTGGATCTAATTTCTTTTGAAGTAATACCTGGGGAAAACTGAGTCGTTGCTAACTTAGAATATAAAAGGTCTTCCAAACTAAAACGAAGCTGATTATGACAGCCGTCATGCTGATTCGGGTCGTTCCGGCTGCATTCGGCTAAGCTCGGGTTCTTACGGAACCAATGCATATTTATAACAAACAGCTATACATTCAAATGCAGGCTAATGCAATGAGACAATATTAATCATTTATAGCCGCTACTTTTGATCTATAAAATTTTGATTATGTCCATAAAGAAACAATTTTAACACGAAACGTGTACTGTAAGTAAAGTATGTAAATTAAGTATGTCAGAACATGGTTCAAATCCAATCTGTAAATGGACAGAATCCATTGTAACGGGTAAAGAATTCTCCCAAGCTGATTGGAGGATTGATGGGTGACGTTTTTCCGGGTTGGGGGGCGAAACGTGATGTATAATCGAAATACATCTTTCTATATACTATATACTATAATTGGGGGTCTTTAGAGGCTCTTAGATCTAATGTCTGACGGACATCGGAACAAAACCCCAAAGGAAATATGACAACAGTTTTTGTTGACATCCAATTATAAGATAAGGAAATGTTTATTTAACAATATTGAGGACCTCTCTGCGCGTGGGAAAGCCGGATGATGTCCGAACGTGGGAAATCAAAGCTGTGGGAAAAAGGAATATTCTGGAGAAGGGGAAGCTGATAAATAAGTCAGTTTGGATGCCAGAGAGCGAACAAGTTAGTTGGGAGGCAGAGCGCAAGGAAGGAGGATGTGTTAGTTAAATGGTGGATCCTGAGGGAGGCAAATGGTTTAGTTAGATGCAGTATTAGTTGAACATCAGAATTGAACTCTGTTTGGTGACTGTGGAGAGATCCTGAACATTTTAAATAAGACAAAACGCATTGGAATTGTCAATCATACTGTCGTAGAGTCTTCTCTGTGGTCTGTTGGCTTACATATGTAATACCGTTAAAGACGTCGTAGAGATTACCGTGAGATCACAGCAGGAACAAAGTTAATGTCCCGTAGTTTTTTTATAGAAATAGGGGCGGGGACGGGAACGTCGTGTCTGGAGAAACCCCGACGCTGAGAACGTTTCTTTGGTTATTCCTAAAGGTTCTAAAGTGGTCCGAGCTTACTTCATCCAACCTCTTTTTCATTTGACACTCCATTGACTTTTCTGAAGTGGTTTGTAATAACGAGACAGAGTTCAGTATTTTATTTTCCATAGTATGTTGTCTCGCACTGTACTAATTAAATAAAATTGGTTTTAATAAAAATCCACGTTATTAATACGTATATTTTAAAATGTATGTACGCAACTTCGCGAGGTTTTTCCATGTCAGTGTTGTCGTGAAAGACATTTATGGAGTCGAGTCCTGGAGAAGGGGGGGGGGGGGAGATCTCGTAGTGCTGGCAGCAGAGGAGACGAGACACCACTCCTGTTGTTGAAAGCCTTGTTTGGTATTACAGTCACGCGCCCTGCAGATCCGCTTCAGTTCCGCGAGTTTTGCAACGGATATATTGCAGAGATTTATGTACAGACGATGTCCTTGGAAAGGCTGTGTGTCGCTTGTCTGTCTGAAGCACAAGAACGCGTGTGTGCATACACTGTGATATCCCTCGGGGATGACCGACGTCTTGCTCTTATCCAACTGTAAATATTCCTCCCCCCCCCACAAGTTGCAAGATGATGAAGAAGAACCGGCGATGAGTGGTAAAGACTGTGTTCGTGATCGAACGGACAAATCGACACGACGATGACAGGAGAAAGAGCGAAGTCCTCGACGGACAATGGTGCGTGCCCGCTGAATCCTAATAGAATTGTTTTTTTTTTCTCAGAATCGTTCCATAAGGTTTACGGTTGCGGTAGTATCAATTTTTTCACATTGTGAGAGAACCGAATCTGTCATGTTTCTGGGTTACAAAAGGCGTGCCAGCTGCTTCTTGTTGCATTAAATAAATGCTGACGTGCTGTCTACTGATATGGAAAGCTTTCGTGGTTTATTTCTGACTTGAACAGCGTCAGTCAGAATAAAACACATCAGGCTTAGCCTTGAATTCACGTGGACAAGTTGATTAGACGCGTAAAGAATCCATTTTGAAGATTAACATTACCAAACCTAAAAATGTAAAAAAAGGCTTACATTATTAATCAAAACCAAATCTTACTGGGGGGGGAAAGTGGAGAGTCTATACATAAAAATAAAGCAAAAAGAGACTAATCCGGGGTTATGGATGTCGCTTAGTTCAACTATATCATTCAAATTGCCCGTTAAGTTGTTGTTCTACTCCAAATTTTGTACACGCGTTTCACAAGAACCGGAAACAATCACTATTAGGGTGGGGGGCGGGGGGGGGGGAGGGGTAAGACACAACTACCATCCCCCAGTGGCGGAAATTTTATCGAATGAAATATTTTCTGGGTTTCCAGATATTTTTGTGTATAATATATAGCCCTTTCCGTAGTGTAGGGGAACCAACCCCCGCTTTTTCCATATTTTTTTCATTTCTTCGAATGGTTTCTTCCCTTAACATCTTACTTTATTTTCTATTTATTTTTTACCATATTGTCATATTTATTATAAATTTTACATTTAATTTCTATCAACTATACAATCTTTATATCGACCAGTATGAGGGAGTGTGGAGCGGCGTTACACAATAATAACGCGAAAACAACCGAGATTGGAGTCGAATCAGGGGTTATGGATGTCGCTGTATTCAAGTTACCCTTTAACCTTGTTTGATGGGGATGGAAATTTTCAAACGTGTTAAAAAGAATAGTTTTCAGGGTGGATAAGATCGATTACGTTTTTGCACATATTATTGTGTATAATTTCAACCCCTTTCGGCATGGGAGGGGAGAAAAATTAAGGAAGGGTGGTACATAAACATGGAGTGTAAAAAAAACGAGATTTTAAGTCACTTCCGGGGTTATGTATGTTTCTGAGGTTAATTATGATAACCCGGGCAACGCAGGGGCACCCAGCTTATTGATGATAATAAATATTTAATATGACAACGATTAAGCTTTTAACAGAAGAAGCATGCAAGTATTTCCGTCATTTATTTATTGTAGTATTAACCTGTTGTATGTTCTTCGTCAACAGTGACTCTACTGCCATATGGTATGTGTAAATCTATGAAGAGTCAGTGCCGGATCCGAGTATGTAAATATGGACGGTAACGAGGTTTCTCCCTGGCCTGAGAAGCTTCAATTAGTTATCGTGCCAAAGGCATAATTGCCTTGTTAAGCGTCCGATCCGCGCTTTGCAATTAGACAGCTCGCCGCCAGGACCCCGGAGGAATGCGTGAGCCTTACCAAAGGTCAACTCCTTCCGCCCTCTCTCTCTCACTACCTTCCACCATTCTTCAGATAAACCATGACTCCATTTTTTTTGTCTGTACAAGACCAGCCTTTCTTAAAATAACTTTCTCACAGTCGAAGGTTTCCTATTTACCAATATGCAAAGAAATACATTTGAACTAAGCTTCATACAAGGCCTGCGAGGGCTATACTCTCTCGCAGGCAGTACCTGCGAGGGATATTCTCTCGCAGGTTGAACCTTGTAGGAGAGACACGAAGGGGCTACCTTTGGGGATGCCTTTTCCTCTCCGTTTTTCAACCAAGGTTCCCACAAGCCAAGGCACCTCGGCCTGTTCTGAGAGGTGTATGTTCCGGGGGTCACAGACCTTGGGAATACGGTAAGAGTTGTCCGCTATTCCCTTTGGAATAGTCGGCCAGCTGCCTCCTAAACTGGTCGAGGCACGGAGAAGGGAATGCTGCGTCCCCACAGCAAACTCCTCTCCCGTTATCGGAAGGGCGTGGGACAAGTACCCAATGCCCGACCTACCTGGTGCAGGTTTTTCTAGGGTTTTCCCTGCATTTCTTTAGGCGAATGCCGGGTAGGATCCTTAAAATATAGCGCGGGGGCCCCTAGTTAACCCTTGGCTACCTTCTTCTACCCTTCCGCATCCCCCCTTTAGAATTCCTTCCTATGCTATTAAAGGGGAGTTGCCACTAAGTGCATTACCCTATACATAGTCTGTCGACACCTACAAAAAAAATTAACTGCTCTGTCTTTCTGTTTCCACCTCTTTTCAGCTTTAAGAGGGGATTTTCCAGACCACGGACTACCCTATACATCGCCTGACTACATGCACATACATACACTCCTATTTTTTACCCCCTTTTTATTTGTCACGACATTTAAATGGAATTTACACAGCATAAGGGCCAATGATTAAATTTTCACTTTCCAATGTAGTTTTTTCCACTGCCCCCCCCCCCCACTGTTTTAACCAGAACCTTGTATTACACTGCGATAAGAAAAACGTGGTCTTGCTTCCTAAGCCATCGACGCTACCAACTGTTGCCCTTCAGCTTCGTTACAGCGACGAATCCATCACCCAACAGTTCACGCATATATTTATTTAAGCCTTTCATGAATTCTTATGGGCGTTTCACCTTCCGTATTGAACGCTGTCTAAGAAGTACGTGTCAATGTCAGAAATTTTTCAAGAGGGCTACAGTGCTGCTACCTGTTGACTTAGGAAGTTATTACTGTGATGGATTGGAGAATATTGTTTGAGGAATTTCGCCAAATTCAAAATTTTCAGATAACTAACTTATTTAAGGAGAGAGAAAAAATAGGAGCTATTAGGAGCAAAATTAACCAGAGAATGTAACGACTAATTGCGTCGGCCACAATTTTCTCTAGTGTCTATAATACTTTGTACGAAAACGCTAAGACGTAAACAATTTTTCTTTTAAAAAATCGATTATATTTATCGATTTTTTAAAGTCGATTACAATACTGCGATATTCGTAATAATTTCAAAGATAGGCGATTGATAGTTTGTGATTGATAGTTTTCTCAATTCCCATTAGTTATTTTAGCCGGGGGTCGTCAGGGGTGAAGAAAATAATACTCGCAAAATATTTATATTTAAGGAAATACCCTATATTTGTTGTTGTTGATAATTTTGTATTGTAACAGAGTCTCTACCGTCTAAATAAATTTAATCGTCAAGTCGTTAAAACAAAACACTTTGTTCTTGTTGTGTTTACGATTTTCTAACCATAAAAGTCAGGGATCTCCCGTTTGCAATTAAAGTGTAACACTTTTACCGCGAGTTAAGAAGAATCCTTCTCCAGTTATGTTTTCTTTCTCAGCACTGAATAATTAAAACGACATTTAGTATTTCTCCTCGTCCTTTCTACTTGACCTATGCCCTTTGCTTTGATCACTTCCTAAATACTAATGACTCGCTAACGAAGTATGTCGTTCCCTCCCTTTCCTACTCTCTCCTTATTAATTAATTTGACTTGGTTGAATTCTGCAGACATTTACAGAGGATTATGAGATTTTCCTCGTCTCTCTGTCTCTCTCTCTCTTCTTCTAGCCTTGTCACTTAATTCTTAAGAACCCAACTAATTTCGGAACCAATTTAAACACGTCCCACCCACTATTTACCCGGCGAAGTAATAATATGTTATCATCTTCAGATGGTGTTTTTCACTTTGTCGAATTTGATATTAAAAAGGTTTTAACGTCTCTAAAGCTTGACTTAAAATTTTCTTTGAGACACCCTCTTCTCGTTTAATGTTCGCGATGAAATGAAGATTAACTTTATAAAAATAAAATAAAATATATGCCCCGGAAAAAGAAAGACAGACAGAGAGAAAGTGAATTAACAAGTTTGTTTAAAATGCGTGATGGAGAAACAGAAAAATGTAAAATAAAAACCCCAAAATTAATGCAGATACTATTTACTAAATATAACATACCCATTTTTAATCAAAATTATCTTCGTTAATACAGATCAAAATATAATTAATAATAGATCAATTAATACAATTTTTCTACCATAAAAATATAATTAGGAGAATAATTCTTCAATAATGTTAACTATTATTTCATTCCCTTCAAAAATGACTCATACACATAAATAATAATAAATTATTCATTACATTTTTTTTCAATGATTAGTTTCATTTAAATTTTGTTGTTTGTTTGTATGTATGTATGTAAATTCCGCATATAAATTTAAAAGCGTGAAACACAGCAAATTTTGTGGACTTTTTATTTTTTCGACCCGAAAAGAACCACTGTAGGGGGTGTAAGACACGACTAGGACACCCTAGTGGGGCGGGGGACAATTTAATCGGATCTTTAATTTTATTTTTAAAGTTTTTATATTTTTTTATTATTACGTCCATGAGCCATTTATCTCTCTCTGTCTTCCCGAAGCAATGGGACATTATTAAATAAATTTAGAAACCGTACTCGTACTAATTACTTAGATTTCCGTGAGGAGAAAAATATAAATGACGAAAAAAAAACCAACAGATTTATCCGAGAGTTGTCCATTATCCGCATTAATGTTCCTCCTGTAAATACATTATTATATTCCTTTTACTGTTCGTCCCTTTTTTTTATTTATTCCTTCTGTAGAAAACCAAAATAACAGTGTTTTTGTTGTATCTTTAACCACGGAAAAAAAATAAATGCTGCTTTTCACTCGAGGCCATTTACTTACACTGGGATACAGAACTCTTTATTCCCTCTCTTGGAAATAAAACCCTGTAACATTCTGCATTGCCCGTGTCACACACGCGTGTCGAGGACGAGAATAAAGCAAAGTTAAAAAAAAAAACGGATTAATCTCCTCGTTGCCTCACACAACAGCTAAACGTTCCCAGAAAGGATAATAGGGAATTTTTTTTTCATATAAAAAAAGGAAAAGAAGATGCTCTGTTATTTTTTTTTCGCGCTATCATTTGTCTTTTGCACAAGTAATTTTAATATGCGTCATGTGGAGTCTTGCAGAATTAGAAACGCGGCTTTCTTCACAGAAGGGGTTGTTGCAGCTGACAAGATGTAGAGAGAAAGGAGATAGAGAGAGATAGATATAGATAGAGAGAGATAGAGATAGAGAGAGATAGAAAGAGAGAGATAGAGATATAGAGGGATAGAGAGAGAGATAGATAGATAGAGATAGATAGATAGAGAGAAATATAGAGAGAGATAGAGAGAGATATAGAGAGATATAGAGAGATAGAGAGAGATATAGAGAGATAGAGAGAGATAGAAAGAGAGAGATATAGATATAGAGGGATAGATAGAGAGACAGAGATAGAGAGAGATAGAGAGATATATATAGAGAGATAGATAGATAGATAGAGATAGAGATATATATATATATAGAGAGAGAGAGAGATAGATAGATAGAGGGAGATATATATATATATATATATATAGAGAGAGAGAGAGAGAGAGAGAGAGATAGAGAGAGATAGAGAGAGATAGATAAATGGATAGAGGGAGATAGAGAGAGAGATAGAGAGAGATAGAGATAGATAGAGAGAGATATAGAGAGATAGAGAGAGGTAGAGAGAGATAGAGAGAGATATAGAGAGAGAAAGAAAGAGAGAGATAGAGATATAGAGGGAGGGAGAGAGAGAGAGATAGATAAATGGATAGAGGGAGATAGAGAGAGAGATAGAGATAGATATATATATATATATAGAGAGATAGAGAGAGAGAGAGATAGAGGGAGATAGATAGAGAGAGAGAGATAGAGGGAGATAGAGGGAGATAGAGGGAGATAGAGAGAGAGATAGAGAGAGAGAGCGATAGAGGGAGATAGAGGGAGATAGAGAGAGAGAGAGAGAGAGATAGAGGGAGATAGAGGGAGATAGAGAGAGAGAGAGAGAGTCAACACGAAAAGAGGAACAACATGAAAACATGTGATGAGATGTCACTGAAAAAAAAATCTGTTGTAAAAGAATTTAATTTCTGTTTTTGGGGCGTAATGGTGGTTATCATGAAGAAAAAAAAACGGTGACACGCACGCTACGACGGAACAAAGTGGAATTAAAAAAAAGAAAGACAAAGGCCCAAAATGGCCGCATATACACACACATACAACACGTATATCATCATCATGTTGACGACATTAAGCTTTACGTGTATGTGAATAATTCATGAAATGTTGTAAAAAAAAAATTCTGCAAACAAATGTCAGAGCTACCAACCTAATTAATTTGACTATACTTTCCTCTGTGGTACATGTGGTGTTTTTTTTTCGTACATTAATTAAACCGTGTTTTAATTTTTTATAAAAATACAATGTTATTTATTTCCAAATGGATTTAAATTATAAATTGAAATTATAATACATTTTTCTGTTTGGAAAGTTACAGCCACTGTATTTGTCATAGTTTTTATTTAATTCTATTTTATATTACAAACGTCACTATACAAGTCCCAGTCGAAGAAGCCTGACGAGCGTTTTTTTATTATTTTACTATTATTTACCTACTATTTGGCATTAGCCCGGTGGTAGCTATATATACTTAAATCACATAATACAAAAAATAGCATATATACAATTACTTGGGTAACAGAAATCAACTGTTTTTGTATAGTTTTTAATTATTATTATTTATATGAAAAAAAAACAGAAACTCCACCCTTATTTCTTTCCACCACGCTTAATTTTTTTTTAATCTTTATTTTTATAAATCACTTCACTACCCTGACTAGATAAAATTTAATTACGTGTAATAATAAAAGAATTAGGTAACACCTCGTGACTATTGTAGTTTCCTCAGCCTACCTGTGTCTAAACTGATCAGCGCAATAACGGGGAATTCGTCAGTAATTCCAGTTGCGGAATTGGTCTATTAACAAATGAATATTTTTCAACGTATCTGAACGTAGTTGAAAGGGTGATCATTTTTAGAAATATAAGTAGGCGTCAAGTTGTTTATATATATATATATATATATATATATATATATATATATATCGTTTCGCCCACCTTGGAAAATGTCACCTTTCTTTATCCTAGTGGTCTAGCAGAGAAATCTTCAACTCCTGGCAGGTCAGCATGTTATTAAAGCAAATGTCTGGGAGGATCGTGAGCACTTTACATATGATTAGGAATTTCTGTCCGTTTATATTATAAAGGAGGATGGAAAGAGGGAAGGAGAGAGAGAGAAAGGTTCTTTTCCCTTTTTTTTTCTTTTTTTGCGACGGAGAGAAGTAAAATATTCAACGGATTAGAGCCCGATGTTTACTTCGGAACCTGTTCGCTCCGGACTTGTGTTTACAGGCGGGTAAACATCACGACTGCAAAGTTCCCTTAACTGCGTTGCAAGGATCTGGAAGGCCCCCACACTGGCTTTCTTTGTGCGTGTCCTGAGGGATCTGCAGGATCCCCACGGGATAGCACGTGTGCCCCCCTGTACACGATCGAGGTCATTTGCCCTGCAACACACTCGAAGAAAATCATACTGACAATCTGTTACTTAAGAAAATAACTATTACTGTACGTAAATGAAGGGACATAATTTACTTCTGATGATACTAAAATTATGAATAATAAAGATAGCCAATTCAAGACACCTGATACAGGTTTTTCTAGGGTTTTCCCTGCATTTCTTTAGGCGAATGCCGGGTAGGATCCTTAAAATATAGCCCGGCGGCCCTACTTAACTCTTGGCTACCTTCCTCAACCCTTCCGCATCCCCCCTTTCAAATCCCTTCCTATGCTATTAAAGGGGAGTTGCCCAACGTGGATTACCCTCATGTAGCCTGTTGCCCTAAAAATATACTTTTTATTTAAAATATTTTTCCTGATTTTATCAGCTTTTATTCCATGTAACTAGACAAAAAATCGTATTTCGGGTCTTTTATATTGACTATAATTCGTTAAATCAGTGTTGCTACCCTTTTTATTATTTTTACTTTAAACGTGTCTGGCGTGGTTTTTTAATTATAACTACGAGAATATAAAAAAAAGTGAATAAAATTACGTCTGATTGAAAATTAATAATAAAAATGATAGCCTAATTGAGGATTCACTTAAATTCTTATTAATCTTGATATAAATAGCGATGATTGTTAAAGGACAACCTGATGGCAGCAACCAACCCCATGTTAATTTTAATATTGAAACTGTAAAATCGCAAAGATAAGAAAAATGTATATATATATATATATATATATATATATATATATATATATTTGGCTACACTAATTATTAATTTAATAGACGAGTATTGGATGATTTTTCACAGAAATAAAAATTTAGCTATTAATGTCTGTAATAAGGCCATAGTTTCGACCCATCATTGCAAACGACAAGGTTTAAAATTTTCAAATAATTAAATTCGTATTATTAAATAGTTCCCCTAAAAAATATAGTTAGTTTAGCACATTCCAAATTTTATAACAACAAAATGGAAAAGACAGTAAAGAATATTGACGCTAGGGTCGAAGCCAAAGCTCGGGAATGGAGCGACATTTGTCGTATTGAGCTACTACACCCCTCTACATTTTTTAAAGGAATGACAGATGGACTGTTGTAGCTTCCAGTTCGTTTCCAGAAGGCTCAGTTCTTACGTAAGGGCCCCTTGGCTGGAAATGTCGGCACGTATCTGGAGATTGTCTCGACCACACACGACCGAAACCTTGCGTAACCCTCCCCGTGCCATTTCGTTATCGCGATTCCAGCTTCTGGAACCTATGCAGAATTAACTAGCAAGTCCTCAGGCGGCACTCCATCTGTATGTGTAGCTCGTGGTACAGCTCAAGTTCTTCATTATTCCACATACGCACAAGTGGGGGAGGGGGGGGGGCGGCTTCGAGAGGAGTATCTGCAAATTTTTTGATGCGGCGGGACTGCGACATTGAAAAGGGATAGTGAGAATGGTGTTGGGTAAGATTTTTTATTATTATTCTTTAGGGCAACAGGCTACATGAGGGTAATCCACGTTGGGCAACTCCCCTTTAATAGCATAGGAAGGGATTTGAAAGGTGGATGCGGAACGGTAGAGGAAGGTAGCCAAGGGTTAACTAGGGGCCCCCGGGCTATATTTTAAGGATCCTACCCGGTATTCGCCTAAAGAAATGCAGGGAAAACCCTACAAAACCTGCATTAGGTAGGTCGGGCATTGGGTACTTGTCCCACGCGCTTCCGAAAGCGGTAGAGGAGTTTGCTGTGGGGTCACAGCTTTCCCCTCGCCGTACCTCGACCAGTTTAGGAGGCAGCTGGCCGACTGTTCCAATGGGAACAGAGAAAAAAACTCTTACCGTATGCCCAAGGTCCGTGACCCCGGAACATACACCTCTCAAAAACAGGGCCGAGGTGCCTCGGCTTGTGGGAACCTTAGTTCAAAAACGGAGAGAGAGGAGAAGGCATCCCCAAAGGTAGCCTCTTCCGTCTCTCCTACTAGCAACGCCCATGGTCTTATTTTTAGCCAAAGGAAAAAGACACGACGATAAGAAGAATATATTTTAACCTTGTTTATTACTGATTTTTTTTAGGTCTACGAGGTGTAACAGAAATTAATAGGTTTTTTTTCGGGGAGGGGGGAAGGAGTAGGAGGAGAAAAGGATTTCGAAATCAATTTTATTTCGGGTAGTTTGAACTGTGTGCAATTGGGAGAATTGACGGAAGGAATCGGAGCTTTGGAATATGGACAAGTCTTGTTACAAGGGGGGATGTTTGTGTTGGAATAGCTGAAAAGTGGGGGGACAGGGAAGGCCGTTGACATACGAGGTGAGTGTGCGACTACCTACCTACCGCAGTTGGAGGCGAGCCGATCACCCTGGAGGAGGAGCAGCACCACGTCGTGTTTCACTAATTAACCAGCAAGGGGTCGTCCTTGAACCACGTGCAGGTCCCACGCCCCCCTTCTCTGCAAGGAAAACCTATAAAGTCACGCGAGACACACACACACACGCGTGGGGGGCGGGGGGGTCAGCGTCCCGAAAGTTCTTACACCCCTAAAAAAAAAGAACCTCCACCATCGGTTATTTTTCTCGTTCCTGGTGATAATTCCATACGCTAAAATAATTCTGGTTAAATTAGCATGGCGTAATCCTTTATTCAGTCCATTAGACCTCGGTCGAGGAAATAGTCTTAATGTAACATCACAAGAAAATAAATAAAATATTACAATTACAAATTTATATAATATAAAGCAACGTTAAAGATGCTAATATAACAGTAATTAAAGAAATAATAAAACTATCCATCTTACTTCGTTCGATTCTCCTTGATCATGAAAAATAAAATAAGTCGGCAGTTAAATTTTACATGATTATAATCGTAAAATATTTTCTCAGGAATTCCGATGAATTCAGATAAATAAAATATTACAAGAATATAAAGAATTTTACATATTAACATGGTCTTTAATATTTTTTTTAATGTTAATAATGAAATTAGTAAAGGTCGCGAGAAATAGCAAGTCGTGCAAAGATAAGATGCGCGCAGTGGTGCCCCTTTATCACTGTCCTGTAATTGCAGGCTGGAGCTGACTTTAGCACTAACCTTTGTTACGGCAAGTAATACTAAGAACATTGACGCAATGAAAATATCATCATCCATAAAAGTTACGATAAGGATAACGAAATCTTGCTGCTGTATAATTAATGGTTGTTTTTTTTAAGAATGGTAGTGCCATAGTTCCAGCTTCTCAGCAAGGAAGCACGACAAGGCTCCCCTCCGCCTTTCCCCTTTCCTTCTACTGACGCGACTTGCTATACATCTCACTCAACCTATACAATTATATACGTTGTACCTCTAAATTTTAATTTTATCCAATAGAAGATGATTATGTGGAATAGCCCCCCCCCCCCCACCGAAAATGATTTAAGTAAATGAAAGTGTTTAATTTGTGGTGTGGATCTCATAGATGTTTAACCCGCCGCGCCTTCTTGTATTCTGGAGCAGGGGGGGGGGGGGTTACTGTTAAATTAGAGGAGGGTAACACGAGAGGCGCGGAATGCTAGCGCTCATTAAAAAGCCCTCGTGGAGATAAACGCTCAATTAGCTGGCCGCAACGAGACGCTATTTATACGTGTGGACGCTCTCCCTTTCGCTCGTCCACTCTCCATCAGCTGACCCACGTTTACTGACTGTTCCCAATTTAAATATCAGTTTAATCCCTATTGTAAAATATGAAGAAACTTCCCTTTGTCGTATATTTCTAGTAATCTTTCTCCACTGGAAACGGTTTATAAAAATGGAGTTCTGTTGTTCAGACGAGGGGGTGGTAGGGCAATTTTTTTTTGGGGGGGGGAAAGAAGTTCAGGTTGAAAGATGAGAAAATTTTTTTCTTTATATTACTCGCTCTGCTGAAACTACACGCGTCTCCTCAGAGGCTACGAAATTGCTTCGGGCGAAGAGGAAACTATAAATCTCCTCTGTCTGCTCTCCTCATTTTATTTCGTACAAGACGACTAACGTTAAGCGGAAGCTATTTCTCTTTCCTTCTCGTCTTTTTTTTTTCTTACCTTGGCGCGGTTCCGCAGAAATAACACCACAGGGAATCGGAGAATTTAGCAATCTCAGATACTCTTACTTACAGCAGGCTTTACAATTTAACAATAAATTTTGTAAATACTGTTGTTTTCTCTTAAATGGGGTTCTGCGAGGGCTATAGTCTAAGGATCCTACCCGGCATTCGCCTACAAGTAACGCAGGAAAAACCCTAGAAAAACCTGCATCAGGTAGGTCGGAAATTGGGTACTTGTCCCACGCCCTTCCGATAGCGGGAGAATAATTTTTTTTTTAGGGTAACAGGCTACATGAGGATAATCCACGTTGGGCAACTCCCCTTTAATAGCATAGGGAGGGATTTGAAAGGGGGGTTGCGGAAGGGTAGAGGAAGGTAGCCAAGGGTTAACTAGGGGCCCCCGGGCTAGATTTTAAGGATCCTACCTGGCATTCGCCTAAAGAAATGCAGGGAAAACCCTAGAAAAACCTGCATCAGGTAGGTCGGGCATTGGGTACTTGTCCCACGGCCTTCCGATAGGGGGAGAGGAGTTGACTGTGGGGACGCAGCATTCCCTTCTCCGTGCCTCGACCAGTTTAGGAGGCAGCTGGCCGACTATTCCAATGGGAATAGCGAACAACTCTTACCGTATGCCCATGGCCTGTGACCCCAGAACATACACCTCTCAGAACAGGCCGAGGTGCCTCGGCTTGTGGGAACCTTAGTTCAAAAACGGAAAGAGGAAATGGCATCCCCAAAGGTAGCCCCTTCGTGTCTCTCCTACAAGGTTCTGCCTGCGAGAGAACATCCCTCGAAGGCTGTAATTCCCAGGAGAAGAATTATATTCTGACTTCTTTGACCATTAATATTTGTATTATAACTGCGGTTTGTTTTTATCTGATGTTGTTTGCTCACGCTTTTTTTCTCCAAGTCTGACATGGGAAAGAAAAAAAATATATCGTAACGGTACAATAATCTCTCAGGTTAGTTCTGTTGACAGAAAGAAAAAGCTTGGGATTTCTTTGGCCATCGTTATCTCTAACGACGTCGGACGAAGAATGGTTTTCGCTTGGTCGAAGAAATAAAACTACTGCTGAGGAGCAGTTTGTGTCAAAACTGTTAACGGATAACAGGGTCGTCGGTGTCCGGCAGGAAGTGTCGTCATCACCACCACCACCACCAAGGGTGGTCTTTTTTTTTTCTTCGTGGCTAATTACTAGTGGAGAGAGTCGCCAGCTGCCGGATGGTTACGAAAGTGCGGAGCCGCTATCTCACTCACAAGCTTCTATTTCCAGAAGCGTTGCGTCACTGCCGATGCATATTTTAACCTTTAAATTTGTCTTTGTTGCAAGCCAGACTGGTCGGTCGGTCGCTACGTGTGTGTGTGTGTGTAACTGGGTCAGGACAACGAGGCTGATCTTCATTCACGTCTGCAACAACGTTACAGCGGACAGGCTGAGCAAATGTCTCAATTCCACCACTTTCACTCTTCCTCCGCAGTGTTTACTAACAGGACATGCCCGCCTGTGTCGTCATTAAGGGTTGCTGGTGGTCTTTAGATCTAGGACCCGACAGCAGTCGATGATGACCCATGAAAGTCGTGACACCATTCACATAATTTAACCATTAAGCACCCAGTGCTGCGGTTTCCTGTCCAAGTATTCTCAATTATAAAAATTCAAATTTCCACAAATATATATATATATATATATATATATATATATATATATATATATATTGTAACGGTTATTCCTACGACGCAGGCGAAGTCTCGTTCTGCAACAAAGCAACTGGAGCAAAATACCTGTAGCGCTGGTTGCGTTATACAATCATATTAATCTTAAAATGAAAAATAAAATACGTCTGATTGAAAACAATGAATAATAAAGATAGCCAAATACAGACCAAAAAAAGGGTAATATAAATACCACACAATATTTCTGGGATCCAACTCACAAGTGCAGTTGTGTCGCTATAGGCTCTTCTTAGCACCTGGACGACAGGGGAACAAGGATCCCAGAAACGTTGTGTGGTATTTATATTACCCCTTTTTTGTCTGTATTTGGCTATCTTTATTATTCATATTGATCTTACATTAATTAAATAAACAAACAATAAAACACCAGCCCGTTATTTTTTTTAAAAAAATTTATAGAAAAAAATGCGTTGTACCTGTTTTTATTCTCGTGAGGTCTGATATTATTTTTTTTAGTCATATTATTCATAATTAACATAATAAAACCATTATAATATGACAAACACAACTTAACATCTCTAATTGGGATTTCAAATTAAATTCGTAATAATTAATTACTTTATTTTATTTAGACGTTACGACAGAAATGTTGAAAACAATAATATAATTATTAATAATGATTGCAGGGCCAGAGAGATATATTTTATATCTAAGTAATTTTATATTTTTGTCATTAATTCATTAAAAATCATAACACAATTATGTCTGTTTTAAATTTCATCAAAAAATATATATAAATAAAAACAACAGATAATTTTAAGGCAGAGAAAAAAAACTGGATATTTATTTATGGTGAAAAATTAAACTACGTTTCGTCGCTTAACTTTGCGACTTCTTCAAGTTGAATTTTGACACTACAAAAACAAAACAGAATAATCCAATAATTATTAGGCAGGGAAATGTAAAAACAAAGATAAGGAAGAAATGTAAATAAATAAAATAACGCAAATGTTAGCATAAATTTTAAAGAAAGGATTGGCAGAAAAGAAAAAACTATATTCTGACTTCAAATTGGCTGTTGTATATTTATAAATTGTCTCAATAGTCATAATATATATATATATATATATATATATATATATGTCGAATAAGAAAGATAGCCAGTACAGACAAAAACGGTAATATAAATACCACACAACGTTTTGTGGGATCCTTGGTCCCCTTCATCAGGCGCTAAGAAGAGCCTAGAGCGACACAACTGCACTGGTCAGGTTTTTCCCCATATATATATACATATATATATATTTTTGTGATCATTACAGTATATATATATATATATATACTGTAATGATCACAAAAATTTGGACTGTTTATTCAATTTAAATTAATAATTTAATCATTACATTTTGTGTTCCAAAGTGAGGATTATTATAATTTAAATTCTACTTTTAATTGATCATAACATTTTGGCAGCTCAACGTGGGGCATATTTAAATTGAATAATTAATCAAATTTTGTGAACATTACAATATATATATATATATATATTTATGTATGTAATTCATAAAAATTATTTTTTGTCATTTTGACACGTCTTAAAATTTAAACTTAAAATCACTACTTATTTTTTTTTTTTAAAAAAGAACCTTTCATAAACCGCACTTTAGAAATAAATGTTCAACTAAATTTCAGGTAAATTAATTATTACGAATTTAATTGAATTTTACATACCAATTAGGGATGAAACTTTGGCTTTGTTATATTATAATGTTTTAAATTTTGTAATAATTTTCTGACTAATTTGCTAGTGTTTTTTTCTTTCATTAAATGCGTTAAACAGATTTTTTTTCTTTTATATTAATAGTTATTATATATATATATATATAATATATAGTGTGCTTTGTGTCCTGCCTCTAGTGAAGTGTTTCAGGGGGTGTGGCTTTCAATTTAAGCTCAATCCAATGTTGTACTTGTATCATTTTTTTTTTGTGATTTAGAAAGTGCTCAAGGATCAATCCTATCCCCAAAAAAAGTATATATAATTCATGATTGTATTTTTATCTATACAGCATATTTTTACTTTCTAACTTTTAGACGTCCTGTTACCTGATTAAATGAAACCATGTGTTTTTCCAGAAATATCGTTGCAATATTCCCTAATACTCTCTTTGTATATATACTTTTTTTGGGTGGAGGGGGGAGGGGGATGGGTCCGTCTTTAACACGTTGTCTCGTTTGCAATGACACAACAGGTGTGTTTGGCGAGTGCTGTACACGTATTAGCATAGCTTAAGCCGTCTCTAATCCACTCCCAAGTGTTTGTCGTGTCGTGCTTCTTTCAGTGACCGTGATTGTCTGACCTTTCCAGCGTCGTTTCCCCCTCCTCTGCTCCGTCGCATGTTTTCAAAGAATTAACTGTCACATTGGCAGCTGGTTAGGAGAGCTTGTGTGTGTGTGTGTGTGTATTTATTTATGTACCCCACGAACCGCTACAACCTTCGCGTAGTGCGATACTCGTTCACCCGACGAGTTATTACTCGTAAATAAAAGCAATTACGTCGGATAGTAATTTAATAAACCACGATTACTGGTAACTGTTAAACCGTTGTAATTGTACTGTGAGTTATGAATCTATAAATTAATATTAAATCCATTAAATAAGAAATTGATCGTTCTTATACGAGTACCGCGATCACAGCACTAATTTCACTTCATATAAACTGAATATTATTAATTATGAAGCTCTGTACTGACGCCAGTAAATGTCATGTATCTTCTGTCAACATTGGTGAACCATTTAATTTTTAAAAAAATTAATGAACTTCTTGTTTTCGAATTATTGAAGTCCTGATTTAGTACCCAGAAATCCAAGATACTAGAGAAGAAGACAAGGAGGTGTTGGAAAGGGAGTGAAAGGGGGGGGGGGCGAGGCGGAAGGGTACAATTTTTTGTCTAGTTACATTGAATAAAAGCTGATAAAATCAGGAAAAATATTTTAAATAAAAAGTATATTTTTAGGGTAACAGGCTACATGGTGGCAACTCCCCTTTAATAGCAAGGGATTTGAAAGGAGGATGCGGAGGGGTAGAGGAAGGTAGCCAAAGGGTTAACTAGGACCCCCTGGCTATAGTTTAAAGATCCTAAACGTGATGCAGGGAAAAGCCAAGAGAATCCTGCATCTGGTAGGTTGGGCTCTTGGTACTTGTCACACGCCCTTCTGATGACGGGAAAGGGACGCAGTATTCCCCTCTCCGTGCCTTCACCAGTTTAGGAGGCAGATGGCCGACTATTGAAATAATAATAGCGGACAAGTCTTACGGTCTTCTTTATAACCGAGAAGTGTCCGAGACCACCGTCAGAGTCCGCCATCCATCCGAAATATCGCGTTTTTAAAGAAAAGTTCATTACAATTCCTTGAGACAAAATCCAAAGATATATTTAACGAGGAAAGTTACAAAGTTACTGTTTGAAAGAATCCTTTTCGAGCCACATTATTGGTGACTACTCGTCGTTGAAGTAGTCTCTGGTACAGCGAGGTAGGGGATTTAGCAACTGGCGGTAAAAATGGCGTCTGTGAACAGTAGGCGGCTTTCCCTGTGATCTTCCGCCACGAGAATAGTTTTCGTCTTCCAGGAACTGCAGCAGGAAATAGCAAAGCTCCGTGTTAGTTATGACGTGATGGTTCACCTCGCGGATGCCCGCAGCTTCATTAAAGAGGAGACACCATTAGTATGACAAACATGGACAGCAGGCCGAGAGAGAGAGAGAGAAAAAAAAAGAGTTTATGTCTTCAGGGAAGTGTTAGCGGGCTACTCGCTTCTGTATCAAAGAGATGAGAGACGTGAGGAGGAAAAAATCCCAGGATTTCGTAGAGAGAGCAGCGAAGGCAATCGTCTGTGACGTGTCGGATGGCGACTGCATATTCATTAGCACATTTTCCTCTCGCTCCGCGCAGCAACCCGAGTCAATTAGTATTCCATCGCTGCTGCTGCTGCTGCTTCTGCCTCTCTAAATTTAGTTCCATTTATCAGCTCATGAAGAGAGCATTGCGCGTCTTCGCCAGATGGCTTCGTGTCCAAACAAATGGAGAGCAAGCAACTGGTAAACAGCTGCAAGGCCACCATCTGCGAATGGCCGGCCTTGGCGACAAATAATAATAATAGGAGCAGGCAGGCAGGCAGGCAGGCAAGACACTAGCTAGCGCACTCTGGCGGCCGTCCAGAAAGGGGCAAGGGCGGCGGGTCAGCTTAGTGGACGGAGGAATGGTGCCTGGAAATTGGACTGAAGGAGCCTTTCTATTTTCGGTCGGTAATTTGTTCAATATGAGACTTTGCGAAATTGCCATTTTGGAGTTAATTAAGTATGATGGGTTATAAACCCATAATATTACCAACGAGGCTATGAGAAAGCCCACAGTCCATAGGTCGATAAGACCCAATTATCTTTTACTTCTTGTTGCTCGAAAACGGTGTTAGTATTACTATGACAGACTGCATTTGAAGTGATTCCCGTAATAATAAAAATATGTTAAATGGAATACATTAAAATTTATTATTAAATATCAACCTTTTTTCTGACGTGTGAAAATATTATTGGAATAGTCGGCCAGCTGCCTCCTAAACTGGTCAAGGCACGGCGAGGGAAAAAGCTGCGACCCCACAGCAAACACCTCTCCCGCCATCGGAAGGGGCGTGGGACAAGTACCAAATACCCGATTTACCTGATGCAGGTTTTCCCGGCATCACTTTTAATGCGAATTGCCGGGTAGGATCCTTAAACCATAGCCCGGGGGCCATCTTCTTCTACCCTATGCTATAAGAGGGGAGTCGTAACTATGTGGATTACCCTATACATAGCCTGGTTACACCTTCAGACAGTTGTACGACAACAAGGTAGCCTGTGAGAGTATTCTCTCGCAGGTGAACCTTCCCAGAGAGCTCTGGAAGAGGCTACCTTTGGGGGATGGCTTCTCCTTTCACTGTTTATTCTAAGGTTACCTATTGGAATAGTTGGCCAGCTGCCTCCTAAACTGGCCGAGGCACAGAGAAGGGAATATTGCGTCCCTACAGTAAACCCCTCTCTCCAGCCATCGGAAGGGCGTGGGACAAGTACCAAGAGCCCGACCAATCTCATGCAGGTTTTTCTAGTGTTTGTTCTGCATCACTTTTAATGCGAATGCCGGGTTAGGGGCGCTAGTTAACCCCTTAGCTACATTCCTCTGCCCTTCTCTTTCCAATGGTATTAAAGGGGAGTTGCCACCACGTGGATTACCCTCATGTAGCCTGTTACTCTAAAACAAAATAGTCAGTTGTTCCTGCCATATTAATTCAAAAATTAATATTGTCATCCCTTGCATATTCATAAAACTCTAAAAATTTTCTTTATGATTTGTGATCTAAAAATATGTAATATTTGCACCTCAACATAATCAATTTCACGTTTCAAGTGACAGGGGTCGTGTTAGTAATTTAATTCCTCCTCGTATGATTGATGTCCTATCCGCGAGGGGGAAAGCCGGCGTCTTGCAGGTTAACCTGTGGCCCCGCCAACGTTGGGTGTGGTAAGGATCGTTGCGTGTCTGCACTTGAGAACCTGGGCGTGTAATTAGTGAGGTAAGCGAACGAACGAGCGAGATTAAAATTCGCCCCGTCGAAGGTGCATTATGCATTCAGATCGGTCTCTCCCTTTGTCCATTGTCTTCGTCAGCAGCTGAGATATGTGCTGCGAAAATTGGCGAGTATGAGGAATTAGTAATAAACAATTAGCGAGCGGGAAGAGGGGGTGGGGAAATCAAACTCCAAGGACGGTGACTACGTGGTCAAGTGCACGCGAGACACTCGGAAGATTGTCTTCATCCACGAGTTCTTCTCTGGTACCCTCTGACCGCAAACGTGTTAAAGGTCAAGTACCATCAGTCAGCACTTCACTGTTAATGCCCCCCCCCCTCCCCCGTCTGCGTGGGACAAGTACCCAATGCCCGACCTACCTGATGCAGGTTTTACTAGAGTTTTCCCTGCATTTCTTTGGGCGAATACCGGATAGGATCCTTAAAATATAGCCGGGGGCCCTAGTTAACCCTTGGCTACCTTTCTCTACCCTTCCACATCCCCCCTTTCAAATCCCTTCCTATGCTATTAAAGGGGAGTTGCCAACGTGGGTTATCCTCATGTAGCCTGTTGCCCTAAAAAGGGGTTGAGTGGTGTTGCATAAAATAACGGAGAAACAGCCGAGATTTGACACATCCGGGGGTTATGGATGTCGCTGAGTTTAATTATGACAATCCGGGCAACTTCGGGCACCCAGATAGCTGAAAATAAATAACACATCTTTGATAATTAAATAAATGTGCTGTTATAAATTTAAAACCTTTAAAATCCCCGGATTTCAATTCGAAAAACTACAAAGCCAGGTTTTACCTTCAGAAAATGGAAAAACTAATATAAAGTTTCCATTCCATTATTTTCAATCGGTGTAAATTCGTCCCCTTCAAATTTTCAACGCATTAGCAGGTTATTTATTTGGATAATATTTTTTTTTCATGAGACTGATAATGCACCCAAAATACTATTATTAACCTCAGGAGCATTCCAGTTTCTCTATAAAATGTTATATCAACGTTCAGCTTTATCACACTGGTCTCATGCGTTGAGGAAAACTTCACGCAACCAACAGATTGTTTCATTTTTCATACTCGTGTCCTGTAACTCCTTTGTTTGGCAGGGAAACGGTCACGTAATTGGCACCAGCAGATCCAGTAATATTGCGATCTCTCACAGTACACAAAGGCTCGTCGTCTCTAATTTTCCCCAAGCGGACAATGAGTCTCAGTGGCATTCCCGAGTCTGTTCACGTGAAATTTCATTGTGCGGCTCCCGTCAAATTATCCTACCGGGTCCTTTCATGCGTCATGCGAATATCGAGATGGCGAACCACGTCCATGTGGTTGGTCATAGCAAAATGGCAGTGGGGGAGGGGGAGGGGGGGGGGAGGCAGAGGGAAGCCCGGGCGCACGAAGATCGACGGCATTCTGTGCACCCCAGCCAAATTATCCTCCATCTTGCGAAAAGATGTCTTCATTGGTATGTAGGCTTCATTTATATACATATATATTTAAAAATATAAAGTTGAAGCATAATTTCTAAATATCTCTGCTTTTAATCGTAGGCGATAAATCATGAAGACCCTTAAATGTGCCAAAGTTTCTTTCCAAAAACACCACAGTACAATAAACAAAAGATAGAAATTCATGTAAATGAATCCGATTTCACCGCCTACTCGTGATTTTCACCCCTCCTTCAGGCCACCGTCCATAGATCCTCAACGACAGTAGCACGTGAACAGCCGACCGGTATCTCCGTTTTCGAGATGCTTGTTCCCAGGCACCAACAGATCAAAACAACATTTGTCATCGTCACTTTTGTCTGTGGATTTCCCCATTTTCGGGCTGTATCTTCAGCCCGACCCCATTATGTACTTTATTTAATTAGTAACGTGTCTGAAACGTCGCCAGACGCGGTCTATCTCGAGGTAGGCCGCTGTGTTCTGTCATATATATATATATACATATATATATATATATATATATATATATATATATATATATCAAGAACTATTCGGTTACTTGGCAAGGAAGCCTACGAGAGCTGTTCTCTCGCAAGTGAACCCTTCACAGAGAGAGCTGTGGAGAAGGCTAACTTTTGGGGGATGAATTGTCCTCTCTATGTTTTTTTAAAAAAACTAAGGTTCACACAGGCCGTGGCACCTCGGCCCTGTTTTGAGAGGTGTATGTTCCGGGGGCGCAGAACTTGGGCAGACAATATTGTCGAAAAAAGGGCCTAAAGAGGGCACGGTTTAAGTGAGAAAATGTATTGAGCTGACGAGCATAGAAAATTAAAAACATATGCCGGAGGAGTTTTCGTGACTTCAAGACAGCAAAAAAAAACAGGTTTTTTTTAGACAAAAAAAATAAAAGGTAGTCGGGAAATGTTTTGTAAAGCGGAAGAGAAGCACAAGTTATCAGTTCAACAGTGAATATAGTTAAAATAGAAGTCAAAGGTAAATTAATACTACGACGAGGTTGTAAAAGAAGTCAAGTTAAAAGTATAATGGAAAAATATAGGCTTAAATGAAGTGAATAAGAAATGTAGCCAATACAGAGGCAAAGAAAGTACCACACAACGTTTCTGGGATCCTTGTTCCTTTCGCCAGGTGCTTTTGAGTGTTGTCAAACTGACCAGTGCAGTTGTGTCGCTCTAGGCTCTTCTTAGGACCTGACGAAAGGGACCAAGGATCCCAGAAACGTTGTGTGGTATTTATATTACCCTTTCTTTTTGTCTGTATTGGCTATCTTTCTTATTAATTATTTTCAATTTTTCTTGTTTTAAATGAAGTGATTTTGAAAATCTATTACGGTGATTCTCTCTCTTTTTTTTAATGTAAATGGAGTGATTTTTGATGAGGTACAGTTTGTGATGTTTTTCAATTAAGGTAATAATAAGAAAGACAGGCAAAGAAACAACGCAAGAGCCTAGGGAGACACAACTACACTACAAGCCTTCCAGAAAAGTTGTGTGTTATTTATATTATCACTTCTTTTGTGTTGTATTTGGCCTTATTTCTCATCATTAATTTTCTATCAGACGTTAATTTTTCATGTAAATTCGTGTTTTATTTTTACTGATATATAAAAGAATCATCTAAATCACATTACATTTTTCCTGGTACCTTTTTTTTATGACAGTAGTGTTATAATTCGGGATAGGAGAGAGAGAGAGGGATTTTTTTCGAGTTGTGCGACGTGTTAGGTTTAATAAGACATTTAAGAGCGCTGTAGAACTATCCATAGTCTTATTGTACGCGAAGGTTTCAGGTTCATAGGCGCACTGTGGGTTATTTCGGAACTCCTCGAAGGTGAACGGGTTTTCGGAAAAGCAATTGTGAAATTGGATGCCCTCCTGGCCTTGTAGGTAAAAAAAATAAATAAACAAACAACAACAACACCGGACTAGATGAATGAATTGACAAATGGAAAGATAATCCAGTAAGACTGTCAGTATCGTTTAACGTTATCAATTGGCCTGATCAACTTCGACCCATTTTAAATTCAACGCCCACTGGTCAGACAAAACATAAGAAAGTGATTTGAGGTGATAAGAAAAAATAATGTAATTAAAATCAAACACACTAATTCCCGGGGGAGGGGAGGGGGAAGGTGCAGTATACCATTTTTTAATAGTTGGAAAAACCAATTTATTATGAATTTTTTTCTGAGTTATGCATCAATTAACATTTGCACTATTGTGACGTAGCAGGGTTGACTGATTATCCTTATTCAATTACGCATTTATTTGTAGTAAATCCAGAGACGCTTAGATTTCTTTTTAAATGCCATTTTTCTTTTTTTCCTCCCCTTTAAAAACATCTACATTCATTTTGAAATTATCTGATCTGTTCTACATATAGACTTTGAGATTAATTTAATTTTTATTCGCAATTTTTTGGGCCTATTATTGGAATAAATTACTGTCAATTTACAAAAATTTTTCATATTTTATTTTAATAGGCCACATCAACATAACCACCATTCAAAATTTAATTCTTATTTAAAACTCAACTTTTAATTAATATAATTCTTATAGTTGTTTTTATAATTGAATTAATGCCCCTAAATATATTTAAAATAATTATATTAATTTACTTTAATTTAATTTTATTTGTACATTAAATAATTACCTATTTCAAATTTCCACAATCCGATGCAGACTTAATTTACTTACTGTTGTTACTTCTTACTGTTGTTACTTCTTACTGTTGTTACTTCTTACTGTTCTTACTTCTTATTGTTCTTATTTGTTACTGTTCTTACTTCTTACTGTTATTACTTCTTATTGTTCTTACTTGTTACTGTTCTTACTTGTTACTGTTCTTACTTGTTACTGTTCTTACTTGTTACTGTTCTTACTTCTTATTGTTCTTACTTCTTATTGTTCTTACTTCTTATTGTTCTTACTTCTTACTGTTCTTACTTCTTACTGTTCTTACTTCTTACTGTTCTTACTTCTTACTGTTCTTACTTCTTACTGTTCTAACTTCTTACTGTTCTTACTTCTTACTGTTCTTACTTCTTACTTGCTATACCATAATTTATCCTGTGTATATGTTAATTTGTTTTGCTTTTTAAATTTTCTAATCTCAGTATTAAATTTAACTCTGGTTATATTTTTTTTCCAAAAGGAGCTTTCCAATTTTTTTTTGTGTAACATGTTATAATTTTTTAAGGTCGTAAAAATTCATGAAAATATCATGTGAGTTGAATTTTCGTGAAACAACGTAAAACATTTTAAGAAATTAGCGTCTGGCGCCACCTGCAAATACAAAGCAGCAGAGTTACGCTTCTGCGAGTTTTGGTCTGGAGGCGGTTGGCATCGCGATCGCGATGCTTGGCCGTCGTTATCAACTATTCATATTTATTCTCTGATATATACGAAAAAGAAAAAGAGGTTGTATGACTCAGATTTAATTTCCTCTTCCATTGCTTAAACATCAGGAAGAACCCAATTAACGAGCTTAAATAGGGGGGACGAAACTGCCAATATACGATCGTAAATTTTTTTGGGGGGCATTTAATTAAATACAATGTAGTATATGACAGTAGAGTGTTTTCTCATCGGTTCTGATGAATCTACAAGAATGGAGTCAGTGCCCCTGAGACGTTCCGTTACCAGAACAACAGGTTTCCTGTTCAATCGTCAGAACTCGCCACTTATTACAGCAGTATCCTTGCTTCCGCTTCTTTTTATCGATACACTCTTGTGTGTGTGTGTGTGTGTGCGTGAGTACTTGTCTACTCCGCTTTATCCATGTATAATTACCCTGTTTCATGCTTCTTTTTATTTTTCTTCTTCTGTAGGTTCCATTTCTCGACGACTCATTTATTTTAAGTATGCAAATGTATTCATTAATTCATATTTTATTAGCAGCACAGTTTAACACGCCGAGAAATGAGTAGGTTTATCGCTGTTGATTTGTTCCGCTTTTTTTGTTGTTGTTGTTGTCCTCGTCTTTTCTTAGCTGAAACTAGAGTCTCTGGTATTATGAATTATTTAGTCTATGTGAGTGGGTTTCCGTGATTGTTAATTTATAATTAGTAAGTAACTATAAGAGAAAATGTTATGAATAGATGTAGACGTGATTTACATCTCCATATTTATCATCGCTGTTTCAGTTTTATTTCTCGTTTCTACCTTCAATATAAATTCTTGTAACTTACGACATCCGATCGCGGATTTTCCTACAACCTTTATTCGTAATTACGTAAATATATATAAATCATGTTCCTCTTCCTTTGAATCGTTAATTCATTTACTATTAATTTTCAGCCTTTCCAGTCTCTTTTTATAATCACTTTTTTTCTGTTTTGTATTTACTAAAATTCTAGTATCGTATCTCTTTTTACGTTCTCTACGCCTTCCGTTAATTCCCGTAGATTTTGTCTTGTGTAATTCATTCGGGTTAAATATAGATTTCAAATCATTATGAATTGGTCAGAAAAAAAAAATATCAACCTTAAAACACATTATTTGAAAAATCAGAACGTTTCGTCACTGATTGTGACTCCTTCAGGTGTTGAATTACAAATTAATACTCGGTTATAATTTATTTTGAAAAAAAAAAATTAGGCTAAGAAATTTTTAACGTGTGGATTTTTTTACACATTATAACGGAATTTAATTGTATTTGTAAACATGAAGACTTCCCAATCAGGGATGAAACGTTGAGGGTATTTTAAATATTATATTTTAAGTTTAGTGATTTTTTTTCCCCACTAATAGGCTGTTGTTTTTTAGACGTTTATTTACGAGGATGTGACATTATTATAATTTAAAATACAAGACTCCTTTTGTTGCTATTTTTAACCTTATTGGTCCATAGAAATATTTTTTTATTTCCAACCAATCTCATGGCTGATTTCTAATAAACGTCTTCCGATTGACTTTTATCGATTTGGAATCGACTTACGGTTTTTTATGCAACTGATTGATTATATTTGGTATTGGAATAATAAAATCGAACTTTTTCGTAACTTTCGATCTTCGATTTATCTAAAATATTGATCTCTAAACAATCGAAACTTTTACTCAGAAATATGAGAGTAATACTGGAAAATTTAATGCGAGAAAATGGAGAAATTAATTCTAAATAAATAACCTGCTATAAAATAATAATCTTCCATCTTTACTAATTAACAACAAAACCTTCCTACTCTAACTTTATTTTTAAACAAGTTTTTAATTCGGTTTTATAATATATTTTTTGTTATATTAATATAAATGTATTACTAATAATTTTTTGTCATTTCAACTAACGGTTACCTAAATTTTACATATTAAATTATTAATATTACTATCAGGTGACAATGAATTAATACTGGAACTATTTACCTGCAGCAGTGTCTGAGGACAATCTTCTAATAATAAGGTTTAAGAATAAATTAGTGAAGTGAAGCGTATTTTTTATTATCAGGACAAATTTCTAAGTCTTATTTTATTACCTTTTTTATCCTTTCAAAATTGTTTTATTTATTTATTATTTATTATATTTTTATTTATATATTTGTTTTAAACTGCAGTAGTTTTTTTAGGGTAACAGGCTACATGAGGGTAATCCACATGGTGGCAACTTCCCTTTAATAGAATAGGAAAGGGATTTGCAAGGGGGGATGCGGAAGGGTAGAAGAAGGTAGCCAAGGGTTAACTAGGGCCCCCGGGCTATATTTTAAGGATCCTACCCGGCATTCGCCTAAAACTAATGCGTACCCTCCTCCTCTCTGGAAGGTTCACCTGCAAGATAATCCTCGAATTTAATTCCATAGATGAAGACAATCAACGTAAAATCAACTGCAGTTTACTAATATTTATTTATTTCTTTGCGCAATTTCGAAACCAATAATATTACTTTTTTATGCAATAAAATTAATTGCTTCTTTAATGACAACGCCAAAGATACTCTCTTTATCTCACACAGTCACTTCACAGATTCTCAATCCCAACAATAACACAATATCCAAACCCCTCTCCTGCCATCCAGGGAAGCGCGTGGGACAAGTATCCAATGCCCGACCTACCTGATGCACGATTTTCTAGTGTTTTTCCTGTATCACTTTAAGGCGAATTGCCGGGTAGGATCCTTAAAACATAACCCGGGGGCCCTAGTTAACCCTTGGCTTCCTTGCTCTACCTTCCCGCATCCCGCCTTTCCTATACTATAAGAATGGAGTTACCACTATATGGATTATCCTCATTTACACCTTCAAAAAAAAATTAAAAGAAAATTTTCCTTTCACAGACAGTAATAATAAGAATAATAAAAAATTATATAATACAAAAATGAATTTAAAATTGTCCCCATCACGCTGCTATTGGGAACGAGGCTAATATTACACACACACACACAATAGAAGACAGGGTAGTCGAAGTTTGTTCAGTATTAAAATAAAATTTTTGAAGTTATAAATTGCACAGCCTTCTTAGTGTTTTCGTCAATTTCTTCACCTTGAAGTATAATAAACTGCCAACATATTTTAACAGACTTTTAATTATATTACCTCTAGTGCTTTCAACCAGTATCTACATTAATTTTTTTTATTATTAAAAAATTAAATCCAATCAATGCTCGTAGAAGTATGAGCCTTATTTTTCCACATGCCGCTTATAAAAAAAAGACGGCAACGTGTATTTCCGAAGCTTATATATATATAGGTGTGTGTGTGTGTGTGTACGTAAGTGTTCCAGTTCGCCAGAACAGGCTGTGCGTTTTTTTTTTGTCTGATGAGGTATGCGTGTAATAATAATACCCGTATGAAACACACCTGCATATGATGCAGATTTTATTTCTCTTGCAGTTAGAGAGTCGATGATGCATCCCGGATCGATAATTTACAACAGGTATCAGTTGTTCTGCAATTGTTTTTTTTAGTTTAAATATAGAATTGCAGGGGGCAACATATTACAATTATTTAAACTCCTCATCGGTTTTTCAATTTATTTTTCCATCATTTATTTTCCTCTGTTTTATTCAATCGTGATGGAGAATCATCTTTAGTAGAACGATACAACTGCTCTGGTCAGTTGATGACACTCAAAAGCCGACGAGTGCAGTTGTGTCGCTCTGAGCATCTTCTTAGCACCTGAGGAAAGGGAACAAGGATCCCAGAAACGTTGTTGTGTGGTATTTGTATTACCCCTCTTTTTTTTGTCTGAATTGGCTATTTTTCTAATTCATTATTTTCAATCAGACGTAAATTTTTTATTTTAAATTTAGAGTTCCCAAAAAATCACGAGGTCAACAAACGCGCCATTTTAAAAAATCCTTTTCTGGCCGGCCGCAAGGAGGAATTTTCTATTATTTTTTTTTCTTCTAATAAACTCTTTACGCCTCACCAAATTTTATTTCTTAACTGTAATCCTACGTTTAGATAAAACAAATTTTCTTATTTGATTTTCAGAGAAAGCAGAGGAATTTTTTTACCATATTTTCAGCCTTTTTTGGGTATGGTTCAGCAAGAAAATACGTTTGGTTCAAAATTCTCAGAGAATATGTTTTTGTCTCACATTTATTATATTACGTCGAGCTCCTTTAACGTTATTGAGCCACGTAACTCCTCTCCCGCTATCGGAAGGGCGTGGGACAAGTACCCAATGCCCGACCTACCTGATGCAGGTTTTTCTAGGGTTTGTCCTGCATTACTTTTAGGCGAATGCCGGGCAGGATCCTTAAAATACAGCCCGGGGTCCTAGTTAACCCTTGGCTACCTTCCTCGACCCTTCCGCATCCCCCCTTTCAAATCCCTTCCTATGCTATTAAAGGGGAGTTTCCCAAAGTGGATTACCCTCATGTAGCCTGTTGCCCTAAAAAAAAAGTAACTCCTCTCCCTCTACTGGAAGGGCGTGAGACAAGTACCCAATGCCCGACCTACCTGTTTTCTAGTGTTTCTCCTGCATTACTTTTAGGCGAATGCCGGGTAGGATCCTTAAACTACAGCCCGGGGGCCCCTAGTTAACCCTTGGCTGCCTTGCTCTATCCTTCCGCATTCCCCCCCTTTCAAATCCCTTCCTATGCTATTAAAGGGGAGTTGCCACCATTTGGATTACCCTCATGTAGCCTGTTATCCTAAAAAACAACACGTATTAAATGATAGTTGCTTTTTTAGGGATCGACTGCATGATTGTATCGAGTTAGTCATCAGCGATGTATGCACGTACCTCTGCGAGTCAGAGACTGTGATAGTTCCCTGCGATTGTACCCTGCAGAAGTTTATTTAACTTCTCTGACTTATTCTTCAGTACCCTTTTTACGGTCACATTTCAGAATATATCCTCGGTACATCCTAATGAACGGGCGGTTACGTGTCCCGCTGCACATACATGAATACATATTCATACGAAAAGAAGACAGGCGGAGGTCACGTGTTCTAAGAAACGGGAGACGGATGGGATGTAGAGAGAGAGACAAGGCTTGAGTACTTGAGTGCTCATCAAGGCTTGTTAACTGCTTTAGTAGATGTACGCAAGTAGCAAACAAATTTAATTCGTTTTCCTTGCCTCAGAGTTGCGACGTTCACGCGGACAGCGTGTGACAACAGACTGATGATGATGACGAGTAAGGGCAACGCAAACACACACACACACACACACATGCTCGTAGAGTAGTAGCCTTCAGAGGCAATGCCAGCAAGGACGTACTAGGCGAAGAGGACGCTGGAGAAGGTGGAAAGTTGTGGAGGAGTCCCATGACGTAGATGACGTCGGTACACAAAGAAGCTTCAGCTGATATCAATAGATAGTGAATACTATTACAACATACCAAGAACGTGTAAGGACCCCCCTTCATTCCTGAGGATACCCCTGTTGTTGTTGTTGTGTACAAATGCAAGGATTGCAATGCTATATCGGTCAAACTAAAAGGCCTTTAAAGACGAGACCAAAGGTTATTTCAATGATCATAACTTCATCTAAAACGATCAATATTAGGAGTAATGAGAACAATTCTTTTAATAATGTCCAGAGTGATACTGAAGCTCCTAGTAAAATTTATGATCTTAATATTATAATTGATTAAACCCTAATTTATAATACAGTCACATATAAATTTTTTTTAAAGAAAATGTAAAGTACAGTAAAATGTTAACATGTTACCCTATAATAGGATGTGATACAACCATGTCAAAAATGTTTGACCTAAAGAAATATTTTAATTAAAATTCAGGTATGTAAAATCTGTGAGGTAATATATTAATATATGGATGGAATCCCGAGAGAACTTCATCCTGAAGAAGATGGCGGTGCAAGCCATCGAAACGTTGTGTTTACAAAACTATGCTACCCGGTTGGAATCCCGAGAAAACTTCATGGAGCAACTACACAGGGAAAACCTACGTTCCTTATATTTATATATGGTTTGCAAATAATTTAAATTCCATAATGCGCTTAATAATTGTACAGATGAATATTGGGGTGGGGGGGTCTGTAAAGTTCCTGAATTATCTATTTAATATATTTTACAATTAAAATTTTTTTAAATTGTGACTGTATTAATATAAGGGTTTAATCTATTATAATATTAATAATTTAACACACACAGTCTTATCATACATTTATTTCATATTTTTTTCTCAGTTAGGTGATGGTTTTTTTTTGGTCTTTGGTTGATTTGATTTACGTTAACAGTACTCAGTATCTTTATTTTGCTGAACTTCACCAGTTAGTGGAGGAAAAGTTGTTGTTTTTTAATTGCCAACTGTCTATTAAATTGGCCATTTAGTTCTTGAATATTTGGATTTATGTTATTTGATTCTGGTTTCTGTGGCCTTTTTGTTTTGTATCAGAGAAAGTATTTCTTGGAAATTCTTTTTTTTATTTTTACGTCACTCTGATTCTGCTTCGGAATATATTTTAATTTTTTTTTTAAAAAAACCCTGAACTAATCTTAATTTTATTATCATCACCTAGTTTAGCTATATCATTATTTATTGGTTAATTTTAATTCTAAAACAGTCGTTTTCATTTTATTTATTTACTATAAATATATAGGCTTGAGTGAGTGTTGGTTGTATGAATATGAGTACAGGATTTTTTCTCATGAGGTAGAGGAATTATTTTTTTATCTAAATTTTTTTTGTATTAAATAATGTTAACATAAATAATTCAAGTGAAGTTTAAATAATATTATATTAATTAATAAAAGCCGAAGTCACGACCCATCATAAAGTCAGTCATCATTCCTTGCTATTCTTTTATCGACGTCCCCCTGCTTTGGACCATAGTTGACTCTAAATTAATTCAGTGGCGGCCGTCGCTCGATACTTGTAAAGTATCTTCTTGGATTTTAGTTTATCCAGTCCACACGATATCGGGCTAGTGGAAAGACTTACGTGTCTCACTGAGACCATTGCTCGAGTCTGACCTCACTATATATATATATTCCCCCCCCCTCCCCCTCCCGATCCTATCACCAGTACTGGTGTTGGTGACCCTCGATGAATCGAGGCCAGGGACGCGAAGTGAACCGTGGCGTATCCCATCACATCGCACCCAAGCTATCAACAAGCTGAAGTGATCCGTTGGTTGATGTTTTTGAGGGTGGCAAGAGACCTTCCAGTACCTTGTTAGGTAACTGGCGAAGAGTAGCGGCCAACAGGTAGAAAGTGAACAGCTCCGTCTTGGCGAGGAAAGTGTCCGGAGGGGAAAGTTGCGTGAGCCGCTAAAAGCTTCCGACATCTGAGCCGGTCCGATTACGTACGTCACGGAACTCGAACCCGGGGCCCCTCTCTAAATCCGGATTTACCTTACGTCTATAGTCCTTCCTGGGATACGCGAATAAATTAGAATAAATCAGTATGAATATATATATATATATATATATATATTGTAGTAATTTAGTAATTAATCCATTGTTATAATTGCAAAGTAAAGAACTCATTATTAGACTAAATAAAGCATACACCGCGACACAGGGCGGCGAGACAAAAGAACCATTGTTAAGACGTACGCAGTACAAAATCTACGAGACGAACACACAGTCAGCATCGAGGAGCGAAAGTCATAAGTCAGCGAGGAGGAGCGAAACGAAAAGGTTGCAAGTTAAAATTGAACAAAAAGTTTTTCAGTCTGTAATTCATCGGATAAGGTTACAGGAAAGTTTCTCAATAAGTAAAGCCACAAACAGTAACCTAATAATTTCTTGCCGCAGTAAAAAACTCAATAAGTAAAGAGACCGTCACCGATGTCATCGAGAGGAAATTGTAACAATCCATCTAACCATTAATCCGGAAGGAGTTGCAGTTTCCAGTTTCCAGAAGAGAGACCCAAAAGTTTCGACAAGTGTTTTGTAACCAATTTAAATTCAGTGATATCCCCAAAAACGTGTGCACAGAAAACCCCAAAATTGAGACCTGGTCGGCCGTAAGTAAAAGAACTCAAAATTTATTTGTAAACCATTTCATTAAGATACGTCAGATCGTTCTTCAATTATTTCTTTTCTTCAATTATTTCTTTTCTTTAATTGTTTGTTAGATAATTTAAATTCAATTCACCCATTTATCAAACCCAGTAAAGACCCTGAGATTATAAATATTATTGTAATTTTATATTGTATTTAACTTCATTAATAAAATTTGTTTAATTGTTCACCTTTAATAATTCTTTTAATTAGCCACAGCCATTCAGTCGTTTATATTTAATCTGTTTATTACAATATATATATATATATATATATATATATATATATATATATATATATTCCATTCTAAACGATCATGCTTCCGACGTAAGATGGCGTTGTTCTAAATACAAGGTTTGTTGGTAATCGTGTAGGTTAAACTACCCCTTGCCCTCCTCTGGAAGCATCCTTCTCTCCAAAACAGTAAATTTCTGGTATTCTGAACTTCCTTTGCATTATTTCTCACCGCATCTTATTCTCACGTTCTCCCAAAGCACCACAGAAGATTTAATTAAAATGAATAAGAAAGATAGCCCAATACAGACAAAAAAAAGGAGTAATATAAATACCACACAACGTTTTTGGGATCCTTGTTTCCCTTTCGTCAAGGTGCTAAGAAGAGAGCCTAGAGCGACACAACTACAGTAATCAGTTCGCAAAACTCTAAAGTCGAGAAAACGTTACGACAATGGGGAAGAAGTAGGGTTTAGCGCAACAATAAGGGATCGTAGCAATTGTTGAATTTTATTATGTGTGTGATGTTTGGATAAAATAGAAGAATCTCTGAAATGAGTCTGCAATTGTACCTGGTGTCAAATGTCAGAGATGCTTCACATTGAATCCAACATCACAGACACTGTTAAACTCAACAATTGCTACGATCCCTTATTGTCACGCTAAACCACTCTTTTCCCATTGTCGTTGCTCCCTTATTGTTACGCTAACCTTTTCGGCTCTTCCATTGTCGTTACGTTTACGTCGCTTTTGAGTGTTGTCAACTGACCTGTGCGGTTGTGTGTCGCTCTAGGCTCTTCTTAGCACCTGACGAAAGGGAATCAAGGATCCCAGAAACGTTGTGTGGTATTTATATTACTCCTTTTCTTGTGTGTATTGGGATATCTTTCTTATTCATTATTCTAAATGTCTGAACAAAGTAAAATTAGTCAAACTCAAACACAGTTTTGTCCTCAAATATAAGGACTTTATCAGGATTAAATTAGAGGGGATAATTTCCAAACATTCTTCTACGAATATTGAGGACGAAACGTTTTGTTAATATATTATTTCTGACTAATTTGGTTGTGTTCATACATTTATAATTATATTGAAGTCAGACAAATATATCGAACTTTTTGTTAGCAGCATTGCAAAAGCTTCTTTTCCTCCGCCTATTGCCTGACATTTCTCTGTGCTGATGAACCCAGGCCTTCATCACTGTGTCTCTCGTTGCCCTTTTCGCCTGCTACAGCACAAGCATCTTCTATTGTGTTGAATAAACGCGACCCACATTTGGTTTTCCGCGGTCAGACACGCCTATAGCTCGTAAATCGGTCGTTAACCCCCTTTCTGTGAAGACCTCTTCTGTTACAGTGTGTCACGCCAATTTTGTCGTGATTCAGTGACGCAAAGACGGTCCAGATCCAATCAATCAGTCATTAACACCGGGACAGCCTCAATTTATCTGACGGGTCGTCGACAAGGAAATGCAAGTCTCTCTCCCTTGACGCCTCTGAATATTTTAAATCAAGCTGGCTGGCACTTCGTCACATGAAGCTACCGCCATATTTGTAACATGAAATTTCAAATGTGTTTTGCCTCGTATTAATTTTATTAGTAGTAAAAATGACACCAGGTACAATTCCACACTACTCATATCACAGATGCTTCACATTAAATCAAACAATTGCAACAGTCAGTATGAAATTGTGAATTGTGTCGCTCTAGGCTCTTGCGATTTTTTTCTGCACCTGAAGAAAGGAACAAGGCTTCCAGAAACGTATTTATATTATCAGTTCTTTTGTCTTGTGTTCGGCTGTCTTTCTTATAATTAATTTTCTATCAGACACAAATATTTAATTTTATTAGACTAATTTTAGAATAAACTTTTAAGTAAATAAAATTACTAGCCGGGATTACTTTGTATTTTAATCCCAAGAAAAAAATTAAAATTAAACTCGGTTGTTAGTGGACTTGTAAAAAGATCCTGGATAATTGTTTTTTTCTGCATTACGGAGAATAATGGATCAATTATACTAATAAGTTGTCTTAATAAGTGGAAAAATAGAATCAAGAAGCTGTTCTCTGAAACATGATACAGGCTTCCGGTATATTTTTATGACGCAAGGATAGATAGATAGATTTATTCACCATTAGCCCTCTAAAGAGGAAATAGGATTCGTCACAAATGTACAGTAGATAAATTGCATATGAACTTATGATACACAAAAATAGACAAAAAATATTCATAAGGGTTGGGGTGTGGGGAGAATTAAAAACTGCGTACAGTAAATGGGGGGATCTAAAATAATGCTAGAATAATCAACAAAGCCAAGTGATAATTTGACTTGTTGAAAAATAATCGGCTGGTTCGGTTCCCAAGTCTAAATTACAAAAGTAATTCTATTAGTCTTAATTACACTTCTCTACCTTGAAGATCTAAATTCACTTAACAACCTTGCTCATGCTAATATTCTCATAACGTAACGTGAACTGCTGTAGTGCGCTGCAGACCGGATGGTGTACGTGTTTATTCCGTGCCAATTCCCCTTCACGGTAATATCTGCGTCAGACGCCATCGTTCGCAACTAGTACTATAGTAGCCAGAGTCAGAAACCAGTACGCTGCTTATCCTCCTCCTCGAGGACTCCAACAATGCTTACCCCCAACAAAACCAGCCCGCAGACGACAGTTAACATTTTCTGTCGCAGACCCTTACAATGCTCCTCTCCCCTTGCGCGTCCAAAAAAAAATAAACATCCATGGTGAATGGTAAAGACTTTATGGTTAATTGTGTTTTGGACCACGATTTGTTTTCGAACAACGGAAACAATTAAAATTATACCTGTGTTTTTTCAGTGTATAATGAGGTACAAATAATTACACCGTGGAGTTAGTAACTAGTTTTGGGATGAAAGTGTCCATGGTGAATAAATTAAGTAATTATGGACATGTGTTATGAAGTTGTTACCGTAGGTGAGAACGCGATGGAGGCCTTATCAAAGCAATTAATCGACTGATGGTTGAAATAAAGATTTATATTCCTCGGTTCTATATCATGGGATGTTGGTCGAGCTTTCCTCGTCAATAATAATCCTGTTTCTTCTGGAAGAATGGAGCTTTATTGAATCTTCAAGGGGGATCCAGCAAGAAATAAAATTGGAAACGTTTCGTAAAAGTAAGAGAATTTAAGATGCAGTAGATCAATCAATTATCGTCTCGAGAAATAAAACAGAAATGTAAAGAAAAAAGGAACCAAAACATTGAAATTTGCAGAGGTCGCTTCTGCCAAGTCACGTCGTTGAATATTTAACCTCGCCTGGGGGGCCTAATGCACTACTTCGGTTCATAAATTTTTCCCTACTTGTCATCCATCTTCTCTGAAAACAGAGAAATCTCGTGGTGGAGATACAAAAGTACGTTTTGTTGTTGACACGAGTAAAGGTGAAAGATTTTGAATTCTAACACTGTTTTTTTTATGGCAACAGGCGTGGTAATCCACATTGGGCAACTCCCCTTTAATAGCATAGGAAGGGATTTGAAAGGGGGGATGCGGAAGGGTACAGGAAGGTAGCCAAGGGTTAACTAGGGCCCCCAGGGTACATGTTAAGGATCCTACCCGGCATTCGCCTAAAAGTAATGCAGGGAAAATCCTAGGAAAACCTGCATCAGGTAGGTCGGGCATTGGGTACTTTCCCAAGCCATTTTGATAGCGGAAGAGGAGTTTGCTGTGGGGACGCAGCGTTTCCTTCTCCGTGCCTCGACCAGTTTAGGAGGCAGCTGACCGACTATTCGAATGGGAATAGCGGACAACTCTTACCGTATGCCCAAGGTCTGTGACCCCGGAACATGCACCTCTCTGAACAGGCCGAGGTGCCTCGGCTTGTGGGAACATTAGTTCAAAAACAGAGAGGAAAAGGCATCCCCAAAATTAGCCTCCTTCGTATCTCTCCTACACGGTTCTGCCTGCGAGAGAACATCCCTAACAGGTATTGCCTCCGAGAGAATAGCCCTCGCTGATCTTCCTAACATTGTTTTCAAAGAGGTTATTTTTTATAGTTTGGTTCTACCTCAAAGGCATACGTCTTTCCATGGGTCGATTTCTCATGGTATCGATTAGACTCGACTCGACTCGACTCTTAGAATGAGTTTCATGTGTTATATGAAAACTCCCATTCATATGACCCTGGAAACTTGGTTTTCCGGGTATCGTTCCCAATCATTTGCAGATTATTCTTCATGACCATCACCATGAATGAATTATGAAATGTCCGAAGACATTATATTATTTACTGTAATTTCACATCGTAAAAAAAGAACACCATTAGTTTTAGACTTTCCAACACCATTACGATCCTCAATTTGCCTGGACTACGCTCACGTAACGTAATTTTGCTTACTAGATTGACTTTGTCGCTGATTAATTTTCAACTTCGGAACGAACTGAAACACACACACGACAGACGGTCGCTGTTTAACCATCGCTCTACAACACTGTGGAATCGATATCTAATTCGCATTCGACTCAGACAAACGACTTCAGCTATTTTTTTATTATTCCCTCATGGAGCGACATTATTCGGTTATGTTCATTATAATAACAATTGGAAATCAATGTGGAAACATGTGTTGATTCCTTCAATATTCTGCATTTAGTATCAACTACGTAACTTTATTTAAAAGAAATATTAAAAAAATGACACGACTGATTTCCAGGAAAAAAGAGCTCCACGTTGGGCGCCAAATTGTAGTCTTTGTATAAGTGAGTTGTTTCTACTATGATATCTAAAATTATTTAAGAGTTTTGCTCTTAGTCACTGTAAAAATAATTAACTGAATCAGGGAGAATGTTTTAGTATTTAAATAATCACTCCTAAAGTGACTGTTCACGGAACAATATTTCATGTGGCATCTGAACGATGGAAATAATCATGTCTTCAGTTTAATTTTTTGGTAAAACGACGGGAAAATTACCCGTCAGGATTTACCCCACTTTTCCACTAAAAATCTGTATTAACCCTTCAGGTTTTCTTTAGTTTTAAATTGGAGTTCTCTTCATTACATTTCTGTAGTTATAAACTTGAATCTTCATTTCTTTCAAAATATATCCTTAATTTTCCCCTTCTTTCTCGTCTCACTCACAAGTCCTCGATCACTTACCAATGCTTGATTACTTTATTTACACGTGTAACTTGAATGCTCATTTCTTAAACAATTTACAAACGTGTTGTGTTCCTTAATGCCACAGAAGCGATGATGTAGACTGTAACAGTTTATTGCATTGGCCAAGACATTTTTACTGACCCACGATTTTAAAAAAATCGTGTCAAGGAAATTATCATTTCTTTTTATTCTTGAAACGGCGGTCTTGTCCTTTACACAAAAAGACTGTTTCTGATAATTTCAATGCCGCCGCAAGCTTATTTTTATTTTTACTTTTAAAAAAACATGCTTTACCTCACCGCCGTTTTCCTCTGCGTTTTGCAGACATATTTTCGTGTGTGTAAAAACGGCTAAAAATAAAACTGAACCTACTGACACACTTTTGCAGCACACGATACCCGCGCGGTCTGCAAGATTAATTACTCTCTAATTATTCCCGTCTGATTTATTAACCGTGGCGATGTTATCAGATCTATAACCGCCGGTTGTGACGGAACGCAATAAAACAGAGAAATATAATTTAATGGCACAGCGGGGGGAACCTATTTTTCTTTTTCTTTTTTTTTTAAAAAAAAGGAAAGAAAATAAAATAGTTTTCCAATGGTGTTGTTAGATATTTTTATGCTATATATTGGCGTTGGAGGAGGATTTTAGTAGTCATGATTTAAGTGTGACAAAATTCTCATTGAGCCCATTTACCCTGTCCAACTCGCTCTCGAAGTGTTTCTTCCATCTTCGCCGTCGACTGCAAAAACACAAAGATGCTTTCCTAGCGTTATTATCAAACAATTTTATATACGTTGTCATACACTTCAACTTCAGGATTACGTTTTCGTTTCCACCGAATTTTATTCGTGTCTGCAGAAAGAAAGAAAAAGAGCTGGTAAGTTGGCGGCCATTTTGTGCAAGGTTTTAAAAAGAGCCCGCAGGAGAGGGAAACCACCCTGAAGGTCCTACAGCGGAATCAGAGATCACTTAATCAAAGTCTACTTGTGGAGCGTACGAAATAAAAGAAAGAGACACTTAAAAAAGGTGCTGCTTTTCCTTGCGGGAGTCTGTTTCAATTGACCCTTATATTTGATTCAATGAATTATAATTAGCGCGGCTCATAGATAAACTCTTAAATAAATCATTTTAACTAATCAGGATAAAAAAAGGAACCTCATATAGACTATTAAAAAAAATCTGGCGCCCAACGTGGGGCTCCTTTTTCTCAAAAATAAGCCGTAAGTGTCATTATTAATTTCTGTTTTTGAAGTAATATTAAAAGGTAATTGATTGCTAGAATGGTAAGATAATGGATTAGTGAACGGTAACAAAATTCGTATTAAAGAGAACAATTTCTATTTTCAGACGTCAGAGGCCCCACTGTGTGTGTGTGTATTAGTTCATATACGTCAATTTGGGTTGAGGCTGAAATATAAACGATATTACAACACATTTAAATTTATTAATTCTCTACTCGAATGAGGACATGAAACGCATGTATAAGAAAAATATATCAATCAAGTATATTGTAACGCGTGTATTTAGGTTTAAGTTTTTCTTTGTCTCGGAAGTGTTGTTTGCTGTGGTGTTGAGAATTCGAAACCGAGCACGTGCGTGAGGGTGGAGGACACAAACATTTCCATCTAAGTAATTTTCGTGTCCTGTCTCGATTGTTGGCCTCAACATGACAGAATAGTTGGCCGTTGTTGACTACGGAACTGCAGCTGCGTGCTATAAATCTCGTGACAATGGAAGAATCAGTCAACTGGCATTTCGACGAAGTTTTCTAACAATGAAAAAAGTAAAAGAATGGGAGGATATAAGGGAGGGGACGGAGATAAGCTTTTGGAAACTGGACAGTTGTTCTGCGCTCACCGAAGCTGGTGGATGTGATTAAGAGAGGCTCCGTAAAGTTGTTGTCTCTGATATAGTTCGATGCAGAATCGTCGTGAGAAAGGGGGCCACAATTTGTTAGTGAAGAGTTCACAATTTAGTACGACGGCTTGCCAGCATTCAATCCCGGAGGCCGACGCCTTAGCCAGTGGTCAACCCCTACGTCGGTACGAGAGCTACAGCAGGCAACACAACACAGAATAGCAGTACGCATTTGGTACGGGCAGCAGATCTCTTCTATGTGGTGCCTGAGATAAGAGTTTTCATTTAATAAACACATAAAATTTATTTATTGGTCAAATATTTATTTTGATTTAACGTAAAAACCCAGCCAACAAAAATAATTCTTTACAATATAGATATATAAATAAGAAATATATGGACATTCCTCCCAAACGTCATAATTA
This sequence comes from Zhengitettix transpicula, assembly GCA_037074705.1. Classification (NCBI taxonomy): domain Eukaryota; kingdom Metazoa; phylum Arthropoda; class Insecta; order Orthoptera; family Tetrigidae; genus Zhengitettix; species Zhengitettix transpicula. Next base: position 60,599,370 of record CM073596.1, read on the forward strand.
CACGTTGAATTGAAAGTACGATAATTGATTCCATTTTACATCGTTTCAACAGGTTAATTTTAAACTGGAACAATGCAACAGTTTTTTTTTGCCCCCTCTACCACAAAATTAATGACTAAATCTCATTACGGTTTTTAACTGCCAATGGACAATTACTAATTGTAAATGTAAGTTTGAATTTATTTTCTGATATGAATTGTAACAAATTTTTAAATTTTCTTTAACGAATGTTCTTTAAATGTTTGATTAGAAATTTAAAATCAATTAATTAGTTTTTTTATCCATCGCGTTTTTTTTTAAAAAAAAATTAAATTGTAAGAATATGTTTTGGGGTTTTATATTCAGAACAGTATTAAGTTTTTGTAATCATTTTTCCACAAAAACTGTTTTTCTTTTAATTTCTTAAATGTTAAATAAAATACTATACTTGAATTATATATGAAGCGAAGGATGGCAGTTGAATGGAACGTCATATATTTTTTTTCCCATACGGAAGTAAGAATTGAAATGAAAAATAATTTTTTTTATTGATTTATGGTCGCGTCAACCTGTTGGTTATCGGCGACCCTATAAAAGTATTTACATAATTAAGTTACAGCAGGTTATAAAGTTTCTCCAGGAGGCTCTTGATCGCCGTGGTGTGTATGCAGAAGTCTTCTCCAGAGAACTCGGCTAAAGTCCTCCTGCGTATATCCTCACATTTTGTTCATTCAAATAGAATATGCTGGATGGTGAGGGCTTGATCTGTTCTTTAAAGAAATATATTCCTGTGTGAGAGTTGGGTGTGCAAAGTTCTAATTCTGGAGACTATTATTTGTTGTTTTCTTGAGATGTTGTTGAGGTGGCACAGATCTGCTGATGTTTGCAGGTTCCGATGGAAGATGGATGAAAATTTACGTCTGATGGAAAATAATAATAAGAAAGATAGCCAATACAGCCAAAGAAAAGGGTGATATAAATACCACACAACGTTTCTGAGATCCTTGGTCCCTTTAGTGAGCTGCTTAAGAAGAGCCAAGAGAGACTCAACCGCACAGGTCAGTTGACAACACTCAAAAGCGACGAAAAACGTAACGACAATGGTAGAGCCGATGAGGTTAGCGTAACAATAAGGGGAGCAACGACAATAGCTTTTTCTGTTTTCCCATTGTAACCTCTTCGCCACTCCCATTGTCGTTACGTTTTTCGTCGCCTTTGAGTGTTGTCAACTGACTAGCGCAGTTGTGTCGCTCTAGGTTCTTCTCAGCACCTGACGAGAGGGAACAAGGATCCCAGAAACGTTGGGAAGTAAGTTTTAATTTCCCTTTTAGTGATACGACTGGAGGAAATCATCAGAGGTCCTCCTCAATTGGCCCCTTGATCCCATCTATCGGGAGAACCCTAGACTGTTATCCAGTACTTCACAGACTGAAATATTCCGCAGATGGAAACAAAGAAAATCTTGCGTTATGAAAGTTGAGAACATTCCGTCCTGTGACTGTGTCTGTGTGTGTGTTTGAAGAATTTTATTTTCCCCTCTCCTCGTGACCCCCCGTCGCCGTATTTGCTCCGGTCGTTGAGCAACGACTTAATATCCTTTAGAGCGCTTTGAGTGACCCTAGAAGGAGATGTTAAGTGTATGCAGAAATTCCCGTTACCTGTCACAGGGTCGTTCACAAGTCACATTTTGTCGCACAGATGTGTGTGGCGGAAGAAACCGCTACACCATCGTTCTCTGGAAACATATTTGACTGTTATAGTGCTAGAGAGTACAGACTTAAGGTTAGAAGAAGGACAGTACGGGAGCTCCAAAAAAAATGGTTCGAGTTATGGTTAAAGAGACAAAACGGACATGAGAATATTTTTTATACATCTCCATACGTTTCTTCGAGTCTCTTCCAGTTCGAAGAAATACTTAGTTGAAAATACGTGCACGGAAAAACAAGATACCACAATTTCCCTGGGGGTTTTCCCCTCTATAGAATACATAAATATAAAGATCACGAATAAAAAAAACTAGAATATCACAAAATTGATCACTACAAGCAACAGATCGTATTACGTATTATCGTACTGTTTTTTGAGTAACAGGATACATGAGGGTAATCCAACTACCCTTTAATACCTCAGCAAGTTGAGGAGGCTGAAAGGTAGAGCAAGGTAACCTAGTGTCAACTAGGGTCCCCCGGGGCTGTAGTTTAAGGATCCTTCATACCCGCAATTCGCCTAAAAGTGATGCAGGAAAAAAAAACCTTAGAAAACCTGCATCAGGTAGGTCGGGGCCACTTGGTACTTGTCCCACGCCCTTCAGGATGACTGTAAATGGGTTTGCTTACACTTCGCCGTGTCTCGACCAGAAGGCAGCTGGCCGACTGCTCCAATGGGAACCATATTACCTGAGAACCCGGAAGAAGATACACCTCTCAAAACAGGCCGAGGTGAAAAGAATCGGTAATACCGCTCCGAGAAATTTAATACAGCCAATTTAAACAGCCAAAAAAAAAATACAAACTTTGAATGAAAAATTTCTTTAGTAGTCTAGTGTTTAATTATCATGGATAATTTTATTATCGAGTGTAGAATTAATTATAAAAGTAGAGACACTGAGTGGGAAAACAATTAAGTCGTTTAACACACAAAAAATATTTGATACGGTGATACGATTTTCAGAGCTTTGTTACATGGACGTGTACTTAGTAATTCCGTTAAATTTAATACCTCTAAAGTTGTAGAACTAATTAATTATTTTAATTAGAGCTGACAAGATACTATAAACAGTATTAAACGTGTGAGATGAAGCCGAGACTAAAGTTGTCCCAGGGGGGGGGGGGCCTTTGATAAGACACCAACCACTCTGCCCGTTGATCCGTTTATAATAGTCGGGTAATTTCTGTAATGTGTCGAGGGATGATTTGTGGGGGGGGGGGGCATTGGTACCGTCAATACTGTAATAAATTTATATTACATTCGTAAGTGATAATAATAATAAGAAGGAATATGTATATCTTTGGGTTTGTTTTGTTGTGATAGTTTCTTTGTTAATGGCGAGAGTTGTTGTATAATAAAAATTGATGTAATATATATATATTTAGGGCAACAGGCTACATGAGGGTAATCCACGTTGGGCAACTCCCCTTTAATAGCATAGGAAGGGATTTGAAAGGAGGGATGCGGAAGGGTAGAGGAAGGTAGCCAAGGGTTAACTAGGGCCCCCGGGCTATAGTTTAAGGATCCTACCCGGCATTCGCCTAAAGAAATGCAGGGAAAACCCTAGGAAAACCTGCATCTGGTAGGTCGGGCATTGGGTACTTGTCCCACGCCCTTCCGATAGCGGGAGAGGAGTTTGCTGTGGGGACGCAGCATTCCCTTCTCCGTGCCTCGACGAGTTTAGGAGGCAGCTTGCCGACTATTCCAATGGGAATAGCGCACATCTCTTACCATATGCCCAAGGTCTGGTGACCCCGGAACATGTCACCTCTCAGAACAGACCGAGGTACCTCGGAATGTGGGAAATATATATTTTTTAAATATTTAAATTACCCATTTACAGAATGACCTTAATTCCGTGTTAAGGAGTCCCTCGGTTGCAACGTCGTCTACTGTAGAAATGATCTTATATTATCCTGAGCGTATCCTGCAGGTGTTCCTTTATATTTAGAAATGAAAACCAAATACGGTTGCTCTTGCTTCACACCGCCTTGCTCAATATTCTAACAAGTTTTTCTTTTCTTTTCTGTTCTAGGTAAGTCTTCAAGACTCGTTGATAAACAGCCCGTACTTGCGGTAATGTGACTTTATTTTTTTTTTAAAAAAATATAACCTGTTACTCATACATTCAAATAAAATAACGACCGTAATGTAATTCTGGACAACTGAAAACAAAAATAAATTGTTTTTAGTGCTTTTAAAATGTCCGCCAGATGTTCTTCGGTCCAATTAGTCTTGCATATGAGAAATCTAATATATTTCTAAATAAATTAATTTAATAACCGTTTATGAATAAATTTACATACGACCATAAGTATAATGATAATTAAATATATATACTACAAATACTTAAATTAATATAAATCAAAAATTTTTATATACTTCTACAGGGGAATTTTTTCTGGAGTAGTCAAGAAATCTAATTATGAGAAAATTTACACACAGAATTAAACTCATTATGTAAATGAGTAATTTAAATATTTTAAAGAGAAATATGTTTATTATAATTTCATTACTAAATTTTAAGTGTTAAATCTCTTAAATTAAGATTAAAAATAAATGTGAAAAATATTTAAGTAATTATAAATTCTTAGAAAATTTTTGATTGTATTAAAATTTTCATTTTTATTATCCTTAAAAAAATTTCTTTGTAGATAACCGGATTTAATTGAAATTTACTCCTGAAGAGGTCTCAAATTGGGATGAAACGTTGTGTTTATACAAATTATAATATTGTAATAAATTTTTTTCTGAATAATAGGGGCCGAGGTTTCACACTTTTATTCACAGATTAATATATTTATTAAACTTTTTTTTTTAAAAAAAATAATAATTATAGGTAATATATATTTTTTCCTCCAATCAACAAATTTCAAACAGAGATACAGAACTATTTTTTTCTGAGATTCGTATAACATTTATTAATTTTTATTTACTATTAGTGATACAATAAGATAACCTTTAATAGTCCTTAAAATGTAATTTAACAGAGGACCTTTCAGATTTTTCTACGCCATAATTAACTGTTCTTATTTGAAATTAATTTTGTGATTTAACTACGATTAATATATTTACATTTATTCGTAATAATTAGGTTACGTCTTAACTCTATAAAACGTTGTTGTCTGAATCCCAGAGACATGAAAAATTTTTATATGACATATAATATTGGTAAATGGACTACATACAGCCATATTTTATATATTAGATTCATAAATATTTTCATTTTCTCTCCTTTATAATTTTTTGAAAATAAGTACTAATGTCTCCGATAAATATCCTTGTAGAACTACGTTTAAACATTAAAGGTACTACGGCCATTGTCAGTTCTATATTACGATATGATTAACTCCTTATCGATTATCGATAATTAACCGATTAATCAATAATTAAATCCTTAAACTGTGACATAAATTTATTTTCTCTCTCTTCCTCTGGAATACATATAATCTATCTTACTTGTAATTGCCCCTCCCCTCCACCCCCACCCCCCTCCCCCAATCCAATGTAATATTTGGAATTCAGCGGTGCTACGAGCTCGTTTTTTTTTTTTACATATTTGCCTGCTGTGTGGTTGGTTGAGTTCTACCTTTACGACGACCGTTGTCCAGGGCCAGAGTAAACTCTTCCTCCGTGTCTCTGTCTGGACAGCCCTAAGTACTTCCAGCATCCTCCCAACCCTTAAACTCGGCCGCGCTGAAGTGCGGGGATTAACCTCTCGCCTCAAGAGTCAAGAGTTAAACAGCCGCACAGCTAACTCTTCAACTCTCCCTCTGGCCGTTGAAAATAGACCCACCCACTCACACACACACACACACACACACACACACACACTGGGCCACTAGTGTCTTCAGAGTGACTTGAAAACAATTAATGAATTTAGAAGAAAATTTCTCTCTCTCTCTCTGAGGAAAGGAAAAACATGTTGGGCTTATATCAAGTTCTCCAACCCTCAACTTTTAACTTTTTATACTTATCCAATCACACAGACGGCTTCCATTTCTCCGGAGTTACAATATTTCCAATAATAACAACTATCTAAAATTAATCTTAACTTTAATTTCTCCAAATACTTACAAGCGTCAAGAATTCGTTCTACAATTCAGTAACAGCTGCTGATAATTATTTTCTAAAAAAATATTTCCGTTTGAATTTAATCCACAATAATTTCAAACACCTCCTTTTTAAATTTTTTATGTAATTGCCTCTCTACCGCCTTTTCTAAAGGTTCTTCCCCTCCCTTTCCGTAAGGGTTTGAAATTATACGGAAATATTTGTCATATTTTTTTAAAAAATATAATTCTGTTTGAAATTAATCCACATTGATTTTTAACACCTTATTTTCAAAAATTTTCTATGTAATTGCCCCTCTATCCCATTTATAAAAGTTCTCTTCTCTCCCATGTCGTAAGGTTTTGAAATTATACGCAAATATTTCTGCTCATTATTTTTTTTAAAAAAATAATTCTGTTTAAATTAATCCACATTGATTTTAAACCACCTTATTTTTAAATTTTTTATGCAATTGCCCCTCTACCCCCTTTCTAAAGTTTCTCCCGCTCCCATGCCGTAAGGGTTTGAAATTATACGAAAATATTTCTGGAAAAAAAAAGCTTGGTATATCACTGATCCCCCCAGAAAAATTTTCTTTCGACGAAATTATCGGTTGTTTTAACATGTTTTAAAATTTCCACCCCCCCAAGGTTACTAGTCGTCAGCTTGGATTTTAACCGGTAATTAAATTTTTAAATCATGTTTTAATGTGTTGGAATATTTTTCTATTTACTTATGGTGGACTAGTACTGTCCCTAAAAAAATTTATTTCACTTTCAACATATATTATGCAAGAAACGGGCAGGTATAACTTTTTCAATCAAGAATAAAGTATATAAGGGAAATATTTATATAATTTTTATTTATTTTATTTTTTTAGGGCAACAGGCTACATGAGGGTAATCCACGTTGGGCAACTCCCCTTTAATAGCATAGGAAGGGATTTGAAAGGGGGGAGGCGGAAGGGTAGAGAAAGGTAGCCAAGCGGTTAACTAGGGCCCCCGGGCTATATTTTAAGGATCCTACCCGGCATTGGCCTAGAAAAGCCTGTATCAGGTAGGTCGGGTATTGGGTACTTCTCCCACGCTGTGGGGACGCAGCATTCCCTTCTCCTTGCCTCGACCAGTTTAGGAGGCAGCTGGCCGACTATTCCAATGGGAGTAGCGGACAACTCTTACCGTATGCCCAAGGTCTGTGACCCCCGGAACATACACCTCTCAAAACAGGCCGAGGTGCCTGGGCTTGTGGGAACCTTAGTTCAAAAACGGATAGGAAAAGGTATACCCAAAGGTAGCCCATTCGTATCTCTCCTACAAGGTTCTGCCTGCGAGAGAACATCCCTCGCAGGTATTACCTGCGAGAGAATAGCCCTCGCAGGCTTCCAAGCCTATAAATTCATCAATATATACGGTACCGCCGTCATTTTTAATATTGGTAAATACCTTCTCGACTGTGAACAAAAATTCAGCTGTAAATTGAAATGTATCTCATGGGTACAGGGAAAATTATTTATGGGCTGGAACAACCCAGTGGAAAATGTATGGAAATTTTCTGTGGCATGGTCTAATTGACAATCAGATACGGGAATTGGTTTCGCAAATTTGGTACCCGCATATGGTTTGTTGCAAGTTTCTGGCAATCCACAGCGCTGAAGTACGCTAGGGGTATTTATAGAAATACATTTAAGGGAATTAAAAAACAGTTTTTTTATATAAAAAAAATAAAATTACACCTTACTCTAATTTTTGTTTCAAGTGTAGACTCCCAGCTACAACCGTCCCCATGCTGTAATTAAATCACTTGTCATGCATTTAATGAAGTTTCCATTTACGTTTACCCAGCGTTCCGTTTTAAACGTCAGAACCTTATTTGCATAAACTAACCCAGCCCTGAGGAATGTTAATAACAAGCTCATTTACGAAACAGTACAGAGGAAACAACGTAACCGACGTGCGGAAATTTTCACATTTTAATGAAACAATAAGGGGTTGTAATAGATTTTTGGTATTGAGGGTTGCTTGTGAAGTACGCGAACCGTACAAACACAGTTAAACGTAAATTACGGCTCTGTGGTGAGATGTGAAGCGTAACTGTATTTTTATATACTCATAATTGGATTTTTATTATTCATAGATGTTGTTGCTTTCCTCAGGTGTACGGGTAAAATTAGTAAGAGATTTTGAAGAAACATATTTTATATTTAAAAAATGTTACGTTGAAATCTGTTCTTCCGTTGATTTTTCAGTTGAATTCTACATTATGTTTCCTTGTAAAACACTATTTTTCTTCTACTCCTCGAACTACGGTTCCTATTGGAACAGTCGGCCAGCTGCCTTCTGAACTGTTCAGGGGACGGAGAGGGGAATGCTGCGTCCCCACTGTAAACCCCTGTCCCGCCATAGAAGGAGAGTGTGGTGGGGATTTAACATAATAATAATTTCTATCCCTTTCCGTATAGGAGGGGAGCACCCTTAAGTATGGGCGTGTGGGTGCCGCGTTAACATAAAAATAAAGCAGAACTAACCGATAATGGAGTTGATTCCGGCTATTTTTCTGATATATTTCCACCTTTTCTTCTTTACGGGCCAGTACAATATTAATTCCTTCTTTAACTTTTTTAAAAATTAACCTTTAAGTAATATAGTGGTATATACATGGTTTTTTAGTTGAAGTAATGTTCCTAAACCTAGCTTATATTTTATAATAATTATATTAATTTACTCTATTTTCTCTTATTGTAACTTCCCTTGTTGTAACTTCCCTTATTTAATTTTGTAATTTCATGCATCAAACACCGGGAAAACTGTCAACTTGTGGTTTCAATAAATATATACATACATTAAATGAATTAATTGGTGGCTACATGGAAGTTAAAATTAACCTCGATACTCGTTAAACAATTCTGTGGGCCTTCTTCCCTGTGTCCGTACATCATTTAGTACTGAGAACGTTCAATACGTGGAATGAAAAGTGATCGTACTTCGTCTGATGGTTGAGGCTTGACCACAGTTGACACACTCCTCCTCCTCCTCGTTTTAAAACTAAGTTTGCCGCTAAGGACCTCCTCACGTCCTCCCGAAGTCAGTCCTTGCTATTAACACGTCGGTGGTGATAAATCTCTAATTTACGAGACAACACTCGTAAAAAGAGTTCTTCTGTACCGGAGCGGCCTCTAACATTCGTGTCGTTGTATGAAATACGCGCGTTTAACATTCCTACGCCCAACGAAAGTCCCCCCCCCCCCCGGTTTTTGTCGTTTTTAAAGGAAGTAACGAAAGAGGTCGACGACCTGTCTCCTGGTTAAGAAACACTCAACCACAGATATCGGCTCTGCTGACGTCTCGACCGACGTCTGTGGACACTGAAGTCAAGGAACGAAGGCGACCATTGGTGGTTTAAAATCAGTTGATTTACTGCCATAGTCAACCTTAATAACCAACACTTTCGTTAAGTATCTTATATATATATATATATATATATATATATATATATATTGTAATATATATATATATATATTGTAATATATATATATATTGTAATATATATATATATATTGTAATATATATATATATATATATATATATATATTGTAATATATATATTGTAATATATATATATATATATATATATATATATATATTGTAATATATATATATATGTATATATATTGTAATATACATTTATTACGTGCATAATCGTTTTCTTCTTATTCTGTATACTGTTTCATTTTTGTCAAAGATGTTAACAGTCAACTAAGTCGTAAGCTCAATGAAAAATTAAATTTTATTTTAGACTGGTGACCGTCACGAAGGTTATATTATCTAATTTCAACTGTTAACATCAAACGGTCATTTCATGTTTGTTATTTTAATTATCTCGTAATACTTACAGTTCAATAACTCCTAAACGTATCCTCACCTTGAATGTTCATATTATAATTTGATTTTAAATTAAAAACGTCCTTTTGCCTATGAAATACTAAATTATGAAGAATAATGAATACAAAAGATAGCCAATACAGATAAAAAAAAGGTAATATAAATACCACACGACGTTTCTGGGATACTTGTCCCTTTCGTCAGGTGCTTAAGGAGGAGAGCCTAAAGAAACACAACTTTTTTCATTCATTGTGAAGTTACTGTGAAGTTAATTTGGTAATTTTGTGATATAACCCCAGAGGCTGGGAATGCTGCGTCCCCACATCAAACTCCCCTGCCGCTATCGGAAGGGCGTGGGACAAGCACCCAATGCCCGACCTACCTGCTGCAGGTGTTTCTAGGGTTTTCTCTACATTTCTTTGGGCGAATGCCGGGTAGGATCCTTAAATTATAGCCCGGGGGCCATAGTTAACATTCCTCTATCCTTCCGCATCCCCCCTTTCAAATACCTTCATATGCTATTAAAGGGGAGTTGCCCAACGTGGTTTACCCTCATGTAGCCAGTTGCCCTAAAATAAATTATTAATTGAGACTGATTAAAATAAATAAAGGGTGATATTACAAAATTACCAAAGTTTTGTTATAATTTAAAATCAGTTATATCTTAATTATTTTTAAAACTTGAAACGCTATTCTAAGAAAGATGTATTGATAGCCGATTTTAAAATTTGAAAAATTCCAAAAAAGTTTGGATGTTCAAAAGGGAGAAATAGCTAATTGGAAAAACCTGGAAATCGAAGGCTAGTGTCATAGAAAAATTTAAGGATATATGGGCGGAGTATTTCAAGGAATTGACAGATTTTACAAAAAAGTAATAGCTAGAGTGGGAAATCGCAGAAGAGAAGCCATATTTATGGACACGTATAGGGTCTGGTTTAGTGAGCTGTTTAAGGTAATGTACAGGGGAGGCAATCAGCCGAGTCTGATATTTACTGATAATAAGATATAAATGATTATTGAAGTGTGTAAAACATTTTCGTCACGAACTACGTCTTCCTTACGTCCCCTTCTCTATTTTAGATTTCCATGTCAACCTTTGAAGACCATTATTAGCTCGGTTCATAAGAGCATAGTCGACAACCTTGCAAACCTTAAATGTAGCCCTTCCGTCAATACACCGATTAATTAGTTAGAACCTTGACGCGACCCTTTCTTCGTGCACGTGCAACGTCGAATTCACTTCCTGGCTTTAGTGTGACGCTCTTCTCAAAATAAATTCTCCGTCGGCTGAAAGACGTCTTCCCCCAATTTCCCGACGCCATCCATCCATCCATCTCGGCTCTCTTGTCAGTCTACACTGTATTGAAATTGGTAGAGACGAATAACCCAGCGTCGTTGTCCAAAGAGTCATCAAGTCATCGACGCATCTTATAATTACGTCATGCTGACTGTGACTTCGAAAAATCCATTTTGTATTGTAATTAAAATTTTATGAACATTAATTTATTTATATATTATTTAAAAAAATAATACTGAAATAATATTGTAAACTCTGTAATATGAGGCTGGAGGCGGGGGTTAATTATATATGAATTGATTGGTTTTATAATTTAATTTATTTGTAATTAATGGATTACACTAATTGTATAGGGTCATTTTCAATTGCATCAAGATTTTTAAAATTTACTCACTCTTGAGTTTAAACTTTACGTGATTTATTTTAACTATATTCAACATTCTAATAAATTTCTAATACGTTAAATAGCAGGGCGGTTTTACGAGACTCTGAACAAAAAACCAAAACAGAAAAAAATCCGCTGCCTTTATCTGAAGGTACGATTTCACCTGGACACTCCGTCATCTCGGTGCCAAATTTTATGGCCATAATTTTATAAAAGGCATAGCTCGACTCTGGGTTACATAGGCGTATATTTTAATCAAAGATTAACAATTAATCTTAAATTAATTTGAGGAGTGTTCTGCGCTAAAATACTATCATCAGGTTCAAATTTTCATAACTGTTAAGTCGCTAGTTCAAAAATTTATTTTAATAATAAAAAAAACTGAAACAATAAATGAAAGTAGAAGAATGAATAGAGAGAACGGAAGCTACCTTTTTTTAAAAAAATAAATGGTGAATTTTAAATAAGAGACTTTTTTGTTAATATATATTGTAATATACACAAATGATGGGCTTTTAAATGAAAATATGCGTTATTTTATATATTTAGTTTTCTTCCTTTCCTTTTTTTATATTTCTTTTATCCTAGGATTATCGCTGTAATGAATTTTACTATAATTCCTTCATATTTTGGAGATCCTGTTATTTTTTTTACATCCTCTTCCTCTGGAAGATCTTTTCAGTGAAAAATGATGAGGTCCACTTATTGGTGGCGGCTGTGTGTTAGTTTTAGTATGACCGGTTCTTATTCTCGATCTTTGCTCTTTGGGGTTTATTTTCATTGATATTTTTGTGGATTTTGCTTGTCTTCAGTTTCCTCCGTTCCACTGCCTTTTTTTCTTCTTCTTCTTGATTCCTCATTTGATTTGTTTACCTTTATTTTCATTCACTGCCATTCCCCGGTGGTGGATAACGTTAATAAGTAGACTAGTGTTTAAGGGCGTTGAGAACGTGTAGATGTACGACTTGTGTGCGTAGCTGAAAAATTCGTGACGTCACCGACGCCAACCACCGCAGACTCCATCCGTAGAAATCAGACCTCCGGGAACGCTACCTCTCTTATCTGTAACTGCTGTAACCTGTTAAGTAGAGTGATCAAAATGCACCTCGGGTCACCACGTACAGTCAGCAAAGCACGCGGGATCCTGCGGATTCGTTTCAGGAGTTGCTTCACCACACACACACACACGTAAGAGGGATGTTGAATGCAGATAAGAACGTTCCGCTTGTAGCGAAATGTCAGGGGTACGTGTAGCTGGCTTATCTGCCAACTGCTTGACAATAGAGGAAGGGGATTTCGCGAGAGCTCGTTAGAGAAACCAAAGTCCGATCCGATCTTAATCCCACCCAAATACCGTCATTACATGTTGCTCGCCTTGTACTAATAATTCCGGTATCACGTCTGTTACGCAGACACACACACACTCACACACACAGTCACACCATCACTGAAAAAAACAAGTCGCAAAACTTACAAATATCCGTTTAGAAAAGTCCATTCAAAAAATCCTGCTCAATGAGTAGTTTGGAAGAAATAAAGTAGCCAAATAACAGACAAACTAAAAACCTACATTACGTCATTACATAAAATTATAATATAATTATTGGACCCTACTATTATAAACAATTAGAAGTTAACATTAAAAAAAAACAAAATTCCCTGCCCAACATAAGGAAAAGAACTCTATAGTAATAATAACAATAATAATAATTATTTAACTATACTATGGCTATAATATAATATTTACAGCACTCAAAAAAAATTATTCAATACGCACTAGTATAAAAATTAAAATGATTAGAGAATTAACTATCATAAAATATAGACACAAAACCTGACACAAGCACACACTAGGAGGAAACACACACGTGCTTCTGCAATCCTTGTTGCTTTCGTCAGGTGATTGAAGGAACGCAACAGCCGTGAGAAAAGTCACACCACAACTAATCTAAAGTCAAAATGAATTTTTTTTGTAGGTGTAGACAGCCTACGTATAGGGTAATCCTCATAGTGGAAACTCCCCTCTTATAGCATAGGAAAAGGATTTGAAAGGGGGGATGCGGAAAGGTAGAGGAAGGCAGCCAAGGGTTAACTAGGGGCCCCGGGATATGGTTTAAGGATCCTACCCGGTAATCCGTCTAAAAGTGATGCAGGGGAAAACCGTAGAAAAACCTGCATCAGGTAGGTCGGACATTTGGTACTTGTCCCGCGCCCTTCCCTGGATGGCCGGGGAGAGGGGTTTGGTGTGGGGTCGCAGCTTTCCGCTCGCCGTTCCTTGACCAGTTTAGGAGGCAGCTGGCCGACTATTCCGTATTTTTTTTAGGGCAACTGGCTACATGAGGTTAATCCACTTTGGGCAACTCCCCTTTAATAGCATAGGAAGGGATTTAAAAGGGAGGATGTGGAAGGGTAGAGGAAGGTAGCCAAGGGTTAACAAGGACCCCCGGGCTATATTTTAAGGATCCTACCTGGCATTTGCCTAAAGAAATGCAGGGAAAACCCTAGAAAAACCTGCATCAGGTAGGTCGGGCATTGGGTACTTGTCCCACTCCTTTCCGATAGCGGGAGAGGAGTTTGCTGTGGGGACGGAGCATTCCCTTCTCCGTGCCTCGACCAGTTTAGGAGGCAGCTGGCCGACTATTCCAATGGGAATAGCGAACAACTCTTACCGTATGCCCAAGGTCTGTGACCCCGGAACATACACCTCTCAGAACAGGCCGAGGTCTTGTGGGAACCTTAGTTCAAAAACGGAAAGGAAAAGGATTGCCCAAAGGTAGCCCCTTCGTAGCTTTTCGCTGTTTTCATGTCTGGCGTTTCTCGAATCACCTGACGAAAGCAACAAGGGCTGCGGAAACGTTATGGGGTGATTATTCTGTTGTTGTTTTTTTGGATTATTATTATTTATCGAATTAAAATCACTGATGAAGTACGACGTGACGAAGGTATGTTGGAATACAGTGGGACTAGTCGACACGTGTAGCTCATGAATGTTTCGTTCTAATCACACTGCCATTGTTGGCGCAGTCGAAAACGGAGCAATAAATGCACAAACTTTGAATTACTAATTTATGACGAGTTATTGTTGCACACAAGGTTGCAAATCAATGTCCCCCGCTCCTGCCACTGCCCCTATCTACCTGCAACACATTTAACTTGCGGTCGGTAAATATTTTTCATTTTATAATTAATCCGGAGTTAATTCATGTTGTTTGTTGTCGTAATTAAACGTTGCCCTTAAATCAATTAATTTCGGGATGAGTTTAAAATAACTATTGAATGTGATTTATTTTTATATTTATTAACTGTCAGGAACAGGCCGAATGTGACGCGTCTGAGTGTTGATGACGAACAGAGTTTTTTTTTTCCAGTACAGTTCGAAACGTTGTAGTTTCTACACTTCTACACGATCCTTTACGTCATCTCTTTAACCTAACTTGTTTACTGCACACTGTCTCTTTTTTTCCTGCTTTTTTTTATTGTTTTCTTCGCTTGGAGTATCTACATCGTTTTTCTTCTTCTGATATTCTAGATGCTCTTTCACTTCATCTATTTAACCTGCCTCTTTCTTTCTGTTTTTATTGATTTTATTTTTTCCCCTTCCTTTGCCCCCTTTTTTTAATTTTTCTTGTCCGTCCTTCTACTCTAAGACAATGAAATACCAGAATAATCTAAATAATAACGTAATTGAGGTCTTCACAGTGTAAATAATCTAATAGATAAATCCTGACACTTAAAGCAGCTATTTCAATGCATACACACGTTTTTTCATCTTGTTTTCTTCGCTTGGAGTATCTACATCTTTTTTTTCTTCTGATCTTCTAGATGCTCTTTCACGTCATCTGTTTAACCTGCCTCGTTCTTTCTGTTTTTCTTGTTTTTATTTTATTTTTATTATATTTTTCTCAATTTTTCTTGCCCAGATTTCTACTCCAATACAATCTAACACCAGAATAATCTAAATAATATTTTATTACCTATTTTGTTGGCTTAAATTGAGGTTTTCACACTAATAGATTAATCGTAACACTCAAAGCAGCTATTTAAATACCTTCCCCTCGTTATTTTCAACTTTAAAATAATGGATTCTAAATTATTTTATTTATCTTCACGTCTTCTGGTCCACTTTTCTATCACTATGTATTCAAGAAATATATTATTCCGTCTTCTCTTGTCATTACGGAGGTTTATTTCCATACTATAACTTAGAAATTATTTCTGAACCTATATTTCGCGGTATCAGGAATTTTAATAATCTTCCCATGTCTCTTTATGGGATTCCTCACTACAGGGGTCCGATTATAAAATATCTATACGACAATATGAATTTAATTAATAAACTGAAAATTTCAGGTTCCTATCGCCAACTCGTTTCTATAATGTTTTTTTTTCTTTTTTAAACAATCTTAGAGACGATGATTCTGATGTTGAGGGATCCAACCGGAGTGTGTGAGTTGATGATCACAGTTGGATTGTATCGGCGGAGAAGGGGGGGGTGGAGGAATATCAGATAACCCGACAGCTATGGCGGCAAAATGAAGCAATATTTGCGTTGGCTTTGATGCTGTTTGTTTGGATGTCCGCAGTGTT
Source organism: Zhengitettix transpicula (assembly GCA_037074705.1). Taxonomy (NCBI): domain Eukaryota; kingdom Metazoa; phylum Arthropoda; class Insecta; order Orthoptera; family Tetrigidae; genus Zhengitettix; species Zhengitettix transpicula. Next base: position 60,615,256 of record CM073596.1, read on the forward strand.
TATGGATGACTGTTTACCTCAGCGGTCTCGTAGGCACACCCAAGGACGACCGTGTTAAGTGGAAGACGTGCTAAACCACCATGAGGCGGACAACCAAACTATCAACCCACTTTTCATGGTCTACGATTATTCCCTCACCACAAAAGTATCTTCGTTCTATTTTAGGTAAAATAGAAATTAATAGATCAGGCGAATTCCGGAAAGGAATCCAACTTAATTCAGTAGAGATTTTCCTTCGTACCTCGAACTAAGGTTCCCACAAGCCGAGGCACCTCGGTCTGTTCTGAGAGGTGTATGTTCCGGGGTCACAGACCTTGGGCATACGGTCCGCTATTCCCATTGGAATAGTCGGCCATCTGCCTCCTAAACTGGTCGAGGCACGGAGAAGGGAATGCTGCGTCCCCACAGCAAACTCCTCTTCCGCTATCGGAAGAACGTGGGACAAGTACCCAATGCCCGACCTACCCCATGCAGGTTTTTCTAGGGTTTTCCCTGCATTTCTTTAGGCGAATGCCGGGTAGGATCCTTAAAATATAGGCCGGGGACCCTAGTTAACCCTTGGCTACCTTCCTCTACCCTTCCGCATCCCCCCTTTCCTATGCTATTAAAGGGGAGTTTCCCAACGTAGATTACCCTCATGTAGCCTGTTGTCCTTAAAAAAAATCTTTCGTACCTCAGCCTCGAACTACGAAATTTTTAACCTATTATCAAAATCGTCCTGTTAAGTTACAGAATATCAAGACCAAGACATTTGGTCCTTTGAAAGGATAAAATTTTTAGTATCAAACTATAAATGTCTTGACATCATTTCTCTTAAGATACTCGAGAACACCCATTTTGAGCTCAAAGGAGAATGAGGTAAATTAATTAAAAAACCGTGCCGCTGTCTGTCCTTCCACTAAGGCACTTCGTACGCATTTGCCGTACCTCACAACCTACACCTCTTCAAAGAAATTGTCTTAGAGATAAACACTACTCACTCAGGGTATTTTTTTTACACTTTCACTCGAAGCAATAGTGATAATAAAAGGTAGAGTTGGTGATAAAACCGGGATTAGTGAAATGCATAACAGAAAAAAATAAATTGTAAGGAAACCGAAACGGTGGGAAAGTGTTAAGGTGGTTAAAATGCAGCTGAAACGGCGTGGCAGAGTTCATCTATGGGAGAAAGTAGGTCAGGGATTCCGCTAATTATAGCAGCGCCGGTTCCTACACGCACATTCCAAGGACTCGCCAAAAATTCTGCAAACACTTTCCCGTACAGTTTACAGTAAAACAAAACGGGCGGCCTCGCCTGGAGAACTTGCAGGCATTCTGCACCAAGATGTGTGTACATTGACCACAACATTGCACAACCTTCTTCTTTGCTGCAGCTCTCAGAGGAGCAACACACACAGAGACACTTTGCATCACATATCGTAGTTCCAAAGTACTTACAACACACTCAGTCGCTACGTTTGCTTCTGCGATATTGTCTTCATCTTCAGAAACTCCCTCAAGAATACGGAGGGGTAAGATTATCGGAAAATCAGATGGACATGAAATTATTTAATTTGAGGTGTAAATTAATAAATCGTGATACGTCACGATATTAATAAAATAATTTAATGACCTTATACAGACACTTTATATTTTGTCGACGTTTCGATACCTTTCTGCATCATCTTCAGGTATTTTCCTATCGAGTAAAGTGTTTACTAATATTTTTTATTATATGAAAAATGTAATCATTTGTATATTTTTTATATTATTAAAATTTAGTGTTTTTGACGAGTTTGTCTGGCTCATTTCTTTATAAATCGATGGAGTTTTGAAACGATTCGTTAGTAAAAATTGTCCTCTTTTTTTTTTTAGGAAAAATTCAGAATAATTATTTCAATTAATTGACTTAAATTAAAAATAAATTGAAATACGTAAGGTAGAAGAATAGTTATGCACAAGGGTGTTTAGTGCAAGCAAAAACCACGATGTTTAATTAATTAGTTTTAAAACTAAATATTTAGAGATAACAATATTTAATAAACGTGTTATTTATAATACAATGACCTGAATATTTTTTTTTGAAAATGACTTACAATTTATTTCTCGAAGTTTCAAATCACAATTAAAATTTTGGGGGTGGGGAGGGGAGGGGTGGAATTTCTAAAAGTGTGTGCTTTACTCACACATTATCATATTAAACAGCTTCTTGCAAATAAAGAAATAAAGAATATAGCCAAATAGAGACAAAAGAAGTGATAATATAAATACGTTTCTGGAAGCCTTGTTCCTTTCTTCAGGTGCAGAAAAAAAACGCAGCGATACAACTGCACTAGTCATTGGACAAATCTAGAAAAAAGTAATTTTTTTTCACTTCTTTTTTGTCTGTATTTGGCTATTTTTTCTTCTTATTATTATTATTAATTTACAATCAGACGTAAATTTTTAATTTAAATAATTAATGTTATTTTTTTTTAATACACACCTACACAAATTTGCGCACTGATACGAAGGGAAACACACACACACACACATAAAGGAGTCGTGAATTATAATGGTACTAAGCCTACTGTAATTAATAAATTGTCATTAACGTAAAAACAGGAGGTTTTAAAATGAAAACATTAAAAGAACTAACCGCATTTTTTTATTATTATTCAGCCACTCAAAATTTCATTAAAGAAATTGAGAGAAGTAGATTCATATTAAAATAATATTGCGCTGTTGCCAATAGTTTTATTTATTTTATTAGTAATACTAATCGCTCTAATAAATTAGTTTTAATCCGATATTATTAACGACCATTAACAGACGTTTTATAATTAAAAAAATTTAACCATAATTTTTTTAAACTTATAAATGTAAAAAGATTATTAATCTATATAATAAAATAGCGTGTATATTTGTTTGTATTTACGTTGTTCTTTATACAAATTTTATCGCGTGGACAGAATGCAACAAAAATTGGTATACGTATTCTGCCAAAATCGAGAACCGGTACTGTGGGGGTGAGAAACCCCTAGAATAAACGTGGAAATAATTATAATTGAAATAAGTTACGAATTAGTGTTAAATTACTGCGCGAGACGATGACGTCATAAGTTTTCAAGACATTGACGCATCCTAAATATAGTTCTGTATTTCGTAATGAAATAAAGCAGAAATATTTTTATTTAATATAAAGTATACATGTGGAAAGAATTATAATTAAAAACCGTGATCATTAAATATTAAATTACTGCGCGCCAAGAGACAATGACGTCACGCGAGAGAGAGACGTTACTACGCAACGAACAAAGGAAATATTTCCTTTATTAGGAATGAAATAAAGCAGAAATATTTTCTTTAAATAAAAAGTATAATTTTATACAGCAATACTCCATCGAATGGTAATAAAGAAGAATACGAATTACTTTACCATCCTTGGGGAAAATGTAAGTTAATTTTCGCGCTGTATTAGTTGTGAGTCTAGCTAACAATTTCATCAATATAATATTTCGTAATGTATGAAGACTGAGTGACGATTATATCCTGAAATACTCAAGGAATATATTTAAGTATTCAATTAAATACTTTTTCGAGTTTATATAAATAAGTACACGAGCAACGCCGGGCACCCAGCTAGTATTATATAAAGTGCTGTTAAATAATTCAATTTGATTATTAACCTCTTTTTTTTTAATTATGAAAAATGACTTAATGGTCAATAATTATTATTAAAAATCTCTCTTAAACTTTTAGGTATTGAAAGTTGGGGAAAAATGGATATTCTTCAACGATGTATGGAGCCAGTTTTTTTTCTTATTAATATGTTTATTTTTTTTGATAATATGTTTCTGACAAATGTGACTGATTCCGTCGAGTATTGAAGAGTCATCATTGGTATTCATTATTTAGTCCCTACATGAAGCTTTGGTTAACTGTTAACTGGTAAAAAAAAAGAGGACCAATAAAATGTATTGTACGCTCTTGTAACATCTGTAAGTAATTTGCGCGGTTCTCTTAACTGTAATGAATGTAGTCTGCACGTGTAATTAAAGTTTCGTTCGTCTCCGGTACAAAGTTGCTTCCATCTCGAGTCAGAATATATATATATATATACACACAGGAAAAAGAACTGCCAATTTGTAAACAGGTTAGGAGGTGTTGAAGGGAGACTTTAATGAGGCGTCTCTGGACCTTAAACGAATCTCCAGCCCGTCTCTGTGTATCTCCCTCCCCTCCCCCCCCCCCATCCCTCACCCTCTTAAAGTACGCAATTCCCTACGTAATACAACTTTTCTTTTAAAGAAAAAAAAATTGGTGTTAACTGGAAAATGCTGGCCACAAATCTGAGTGAGTAGCAGTGGGACTTTTTCCCTTCCTTCAACCCCCCCCCCCTCCCTCCCTCTCTCTCTCTCTCTCTCTCTCTCTGTGAACCTACGAGCCGCGGACAGTTGTGGTAATTAAATCTTTAATTTCCCCGTTTGAACACGACGGAACAAATTAAATGGAATGTGCTACGGTGGAAGCTTGGACCTAAAATAGAAATAGTGCGGGATTTACCCCAAGGGCAAAGAATAAAAACTCAGTGTGACGTATTTGTTATCAGAGAAACGTTAATATGCGCTCGCGGATTTTCTTTTATCACACGTGGATTTTGTAATGAAGTAATTTCTAATCCATCCTCGGTAATATTATTATTATTATACAACGCAGCTGGTTGTTGTTAAATTCAATGGGAGATGTATTTCATTAGTTCAAAGGGAAATATTTTCCTTATCTCTATCTATTTACATTTCCTGACACATGCTCTTTTTTTTTCTCGAAAACAAGCCGCATTTTTATAAACAAAGGTTATATATATTTTATTAATGTATGCTTTCCCGGTGTAAATCTAATAAATAAAGCACAGTGTTTGTTTGTATGTATATTAATATATTTGTATGTTCCTTATACAAATATACACCGGTGGAGCAAATTTCACCTAATTTCGTACACGTTTTCTTTGCGACCAGCAAACAAACACTGTCGGGGTGAGGCGCGTCCACCACCCCCCAGGAACGGGGGTGTAAATATTTAAACCTGCTAAAACAGCCGATATTTGAGTCGCATAAATATTTTTGTGCGGATCAACGAGATGTGATATGAGTATAATTTCAACCCCTTACAGCATTGGAAAGGAGAAACGATAGGGATGAGGGTGGAAGGACGTTACAAGAAAATAACGCGAATACAACCGAGATTGGAGTTTAATCCAGGGTTATGGATGTCGGTGAATTTAATTATGACATTCAATTGGCCATTTAACCCCCCCCCCCTCTCCCCCACACACACACGGCCATGGGGTGGAATTTTTCAAATATGGTCGATATTTGCCTGGAATAAATATTTGTCGGGGGTCAATGACGTTGATATTATTTCTATCGATGTTGTTTGAAAAATTTCAACCCCCTTTCAGCATGGTAGGGGAGCACCCTTAGGGGTGGAGGTAGAGGGACGTTTCTTATAATTAACACAAAAACAACTGAGATTCGAGTCAAATTGGGGGTTATGGATATAGGACATCCCGGGTAACGCCGGGAACTCAGCTAGTTATTAATAAATTTGTCGCGGTTAGAAAACAGGGGGTGGAAATTTTCAAATATGCAAAAAGGTCCGATATTTGCGTCGGATAAATATTTTTGTAGGTCAATCTAATTTATAGTGTATCTCCCGATGTGTTTTTTTTGTGTATAACTTGAGCCCTTTCTGAATAGGAGGGGAGCACTCTTAGTCGTTGGGGAGGAAGGGGCCGTCACTAAAAAATGACGCAAAATCCACCGACATTGGAGTCGAATCCTGGGTTATGGATGTCGCTGAGTTTAATTATGACATTAAACGTGCAGTTTAACCCTCAAGGGGGGGGGGTGAACGAGGGGGGGTAAAATAATATCAACATGTTAAACGGCCGATATTTTTGTCGAAATACAATTTTTCGGGTTCAATGACGTAGATAGTGTTTCTCGAGATATTTTTTGTGTATAATTTCAATCCCATTTTATCACGGGAGGGGAGGAGCTTTAGTGGTTAGGGGTGGAGGGGCTGTTACACAAAAGTAAGGCGAAACCCAGTCGAGATTGGAATCGAATCCGGGGTTATGGATGTCGCTGAGTTTAATTTAGACAACGCCGGGCACGCAGATAGTGTATTGATAAACTTAAATATTTATTAGGTTGTAAAATATCAGGATATTTAGAGTTATGTGTATAATATTCCATCTATATGGTATGTGGAGGCCCCCGTTATTATACATATATGACGGATAAAAAAAACTGTTGCAGTTTTATTAGAAGAAGTTGGACTTTATCTGATGTATGGCTGAGGACATGCACTTGTTTACACTCATGACTACCAGATGGCTGCCGTTGGACTGTTTCGAACAAAATAAAGCGAAAACTGCTACCGTATCCTTAAGGATAATTATCTGGAAGCTGCCATGGGGGTTGAATAATTACAACTACTTTTGTTTTACAAGTAAAAAATATTACCGACTTTACATTTCGAGATTTTTAGTTCCAAATTCGTTTAAAGGTTTTTTTCTCAGGTTTATGAAACGTGTGTGTCATGGATTTCGTAACATTGTTATTTGTCTTTTCCTTTTTTTTCCACCTTGTCTCGAATCCGATGATGCAATCAGACTGACGTCAAGGAATACGCTTTACCCAGAGTTCTGGGTTAACTTCGTGACGTAGGTTCATCAGTCTTCTTCTCTCTCTCTCTCTCACACACACACACACACACACACACAATCCCTCTGTGTATTTATGTGAGTTTGCGGCGCTTTTCAAGTTGCGCATATACAAGTGAGTACATTGAAAACACATTCTTGCGTTATCAGCTGCGCTGTAAACAAGTTTCCCTTCGTTCCTGGAAGATAAGCTCCAAAAATTGAATGCGCAAAAAAAAACCTACTTTATACGTCGTAAGATGAAACAGAAACGTACACGCGAACTATTGAATATGTTTAAGAAAGAGAGATAAGACCATTATTATTCATGTATTAAAAACAAATGCAGGAAAAAAATACATTTTAAAACATAAGAGAAAAAAATTTAATGAGTAAAGCTAGAAAACCCTGGATATAATTTTATAGAGAATTATTTTAACTTTGTCAGGAAAAAAAACTTGTAGTAAAAATTGAATACTGCATTAAATTTATTACGCTAATGTCTATGGTATGGTTTAATGAGGAGAAATGCTGGACCTCTTTGCAGTAGATGGACTGTGACCAATGTGGTTTGACATATTTTATAATTTAAAAGTAATTCTGCTTGTAAGCATTAAGTGTAAAAAATACATGAAGAAGGAAACATATGTTACATTTTATTGTAACGTCTGCGAGGGCTATTCTCTCGCAGGCAATACCTGCGAGGGATGTTCTCTCGCAGGCAGAACCTTTTAGGAGAGATACGAAGGGGCTACCTTTGGGGATGCCTTTTCCTCTCCGTTTTTGAACTAAGGTTCCCACAAGCCGAGGCACCTCGGCCTGTTCTGAGAGGTTGTATGTTCCGGGGGTCACAGACCTTGGGCATACGGTAAGAGTTGTCCGCTATTCCCATTGGAATAGTCGGCCAGCTGCCTCCTAAACTGGTCGAGGCACGGAGAAGGGAATGCTGCGTCCCCACAGCAAACTCCTCTCCCGCTATCGGAAGGGCGTGGGACAAGTACCCATTGCCCGACTTACCTGAGGCAGGTTTTTCTAGGGTTTTCCCTGCATTTCTTTAGGCGAATGCCGGGTAGGATCCTTAAAATATAGCCCGGGGGCCCGTAGTTAACCCTTGGCTACCTTCCTCTACCCTTCCACATCCCCCCTTTCAAAACCCTTCCTATGCTATTAAAGGGGAGTTGCCCAATGTGGATCACCCTCATGTAGCCTGTTGCCCTAAAAAACATTTTATTGTATATTAAAAAGTCTGTGTAAGATTCGAAACAGGGTATTTTTAAACAGAAATTATTGGCTACTTCATTAACTGTTCGATAGAATTTTTCTGACACAGACGAACGACAAAATCGAGAACTCAAGGGCTGGCAAGTCACAGGTGAATTGTTTACCACATTTATTGTAAAATAATTGTAAATTTATGAACAGAACTGTACAATTCCAAAAGATAGAAGTTACTAAGAACAAATCTAAAAAAAATAAAGACGTTAATATATATTTTTTTTAAAAAAATGAAAGTAGTGTAAGGAAATTATCAGTAAGAGGTGTGGAATACACATGATAATCCTCTTATACCTTAATTCTCCTCAAAACGTCCCTGACTTCAGGAAATTGTCATTCAACTTGCCGTTTAACCTCCAGCGGCGGGGGTGGAAATTTTCAAACAAGATAAAACGGCCGATATTCACGTCGGATAAATATTTTTCTGGGTGAATGAGATTGATAGTAGTTGTCTCGATGTTGTTTGTGTATAATTTTAACCCCCCCCCCTCTTTTTGGGGATTGGATGGGGAGCACCCTTAAGGGTAGAGGTTGGGTGGGCGTTAAATAAAAATAACGCAAAAAGAAACACACAATCAAGATTGGAATCAAATCCGGGAATATGGATGTCACTGAGATTCATTGTGTCATTCGACTTGCCGTTTAACCACTAGGAGGCGGATGTCGCAGTATGTGAACGGGTAAATTTGTAATTGATTTTACTGATTATTACGTTGTTGTCCCGTGACTGATCTAGATGACGTTTTTTTTCCCTGCTAATATGAGAAATCTGTGAATCAAACGCCAGTTTTTTTTGCCGCTTCCTTCCTTCTGATATTTAGGTTACCGGAAAAGTCGTCAGATTAAGGAAGCGCTCAATTTTCCATGTTTTAGAAATCCACTGGTGTCAAGTTTGCTAGGCAGAGAATTTTGAAACGTTTCGAGGAAACTTTGCTCTAAGTCCTCTGGAACAAAAGCAATTCGTTTTGACGGGAGCTGCTTCGTGATGAATGTATAGGGGGCGGGGGGGGGGGGTCCCTGGAAGGATGTGGCGCGTGGGCGTCAGACTTGGAAGCCGCTCCCTTTCGTTCTGCGAAAACAAGACACATTTGGCAAGACGTTCACGAATTTGCTGCTCTTTGTTCATTGACTGAATTATTAATCTAGAATACAACTTAAGAAATCTCTGTATATTTTTTTTATATCCTTTTACCTCAACAATTAAATTACACTAATAATCCAGTTACATTTTATAAATCAGCCTCTGTACCCCCAGGGTCTTTACTGGGTTTATAAGGAAACAGAAAAACTTAAATTTTCAATTTAAACAATGCAATTAAATAAAATGAAAAACGAAATTGACTGGTTACCCTTATTTAACAATTTACAGAATTTATTACTGAATGTCTACTTACAATTTTATTTGGGGTTTTCGGGAATGCTCTACAATGCCCTTCTGTGCACTGACTTTTACACACGCTTCACAGACACGTTCAATTTATCCTTTTTGATATCCCGACTCCTAACTGCTTGCTTGGACTAAAATGTTTATTTTAATTTTTTTGTCACGGCCACCATTCAATTTGACCGAATATTTATCGTCCTCCTCCCTTACGGTCTACATTTCAACTCCTATGTCTTTCTCGTTCAGATTCTGGCACCACACTCCACGTCCATCCCCTTTGAGGTCTACAGTCGAACTAACTTTTATTTGCTTCCCCCTCTCCAGAATATTCATTTTTTTCACAGTTTTTTGAGTTTCCACGTTCGCCAATCAAACACCAACTGTTGGATTTCTCACGCTCCGAGAGCCCCTCAATACAATTAAAATAAACATTTCCTTTTAATATAATTGTGTTGTCCACAAAACTTCTGTCATTATGCCTTTAGGGTTCCGTCCCGATGTCTCTCAAAACCATTAGCTCTAAGAGCAGCTAAACGTCCTATTATAGTCCTCCCCTTCTCTAAGAGCCGCTTATCCATCATTTTATTATTATATTTTTTTATATACAAACCACTCAAGAATTCCCCAGTCTGAGTTGGTAAACAAATCTGATGAAATAAGAACAAAATTTATGTCCTTCTTAAGTGGGTATTACAATATATATAATTGTTGATATTGTTCGTTTCCATTATCCCGTTAAAATTGAGACGTTTCATTTTTAAAATTCCCCGTATTGTCTTAATTAATCTCACCGACATCCATATCCCCGGATTTGACTCCGATCTCGGTAGTGTTTTCGCGTTATTTTTATTTAATGCCCCTCCACCCCTACCTCGCGAGGGGTAAGGGACTGTGCTCTGTTTTTATACACTATATATATATATATATATATATATATATATATATATATAAAAGGAAGTCCAGAAGCTGACCAGAATTTTTTTTTATTGATTACAGGAATACCAAATAACGTTCCAGTAACTCTTGTTGCTTTAGTCAGGTGATGAAAACCCGTATTCGTTATTTATCATTATCTACAATGTTTATAAAAAAAATATTCCATTATTCCTTATTCCTCAGGCGATTCCGGAATTTTATGAATGAATACAGAGTAAAATAATCAATGGTTGTGTATCCTTAAATTTTAATTTGAATAATTACTCTCAATACTACGAAGTAAAACTACCTAATTGTGATTAAAAAATATTCATGAATTTTTCCAGGGGAAAAAAACAACAAAAATAACCTTTCTTTAACTGCGACTAAAAATTTTTTTTCTGCCATCATTAATCTCCTTTTCGGTCATTCATTCCTCCCGCTGTGCCCCTTGAGAAACTAATCTCGTCGTTGTCAGATTCTAATCTATGACGCTCAGAGATTTTATTTGAAATCTATTACTTCTTCCTTTATGAATCTCTCTCCGCGTTCTCCTAGTGTCACGTCTTCTTTACCTTCCACCATTTGTAGTTTTCGTTGACTATATTTCTTTCAACCCTCCATTCATGAACGACACGAGTGTCCGTGAGCAGCAAAGTCATTCACAAACTCGCCGTTTTATTTATTTCCTTGCTCGAGACCGCTTACAGTTTATTTTTAAACCTAAAGGTGAACCAGTCAAGGAAGTGGAGGTCAGGTTACGTTCCGTTGCGACCTCCATAAAAAAAAAAATTGTGTTAGCTCGTGATGCTTGAGGAAGAATGCAGATGTAATTAGTTTTATTTTTCGGACAACTATGAGAATTGTTGGAATTTTAAAAGAAAAAATTGTACGCTGTAATCGGCGAGGAAACTGTTAGAGATAAGGATCGGAAAAAATACTGTTGTGTTTTTTTATATGGGGGCCCTTTCCTTCATTCTGGTGGGGGGGGGGGGAACCTGTTTTGTTAGGAAAAGTAGGACCATAAATATTTGGAGGAAACCGCATTTAAGAACCAGTCTGGTTTGGTGAGAAGCTCAATGGGACTTCTTGTTATGTGTTTGCTAATGAGACTGTCCGATAATTAAGAGTGTTCGGATTAAGGATGAGTCAACCTCTAAATATATTAAACTAGAATTACAGTAACATAGAAATGCAGGGAGGGGGGGGGGCGGAGGAAGGTGATGGTAACAGCCGAAGTATTTCGTAAGGTGAGTTCTTTGGTCTTTAACGTTGCGAAACAAGTCAGAACAAAGGCTTTGGCCGGGATTTATGTTGCTCAATGCCAGAAATAACGCGGATGGGTAAGACCAGCTTTAATTTCTTTTTTAAGAAATATATATCTTTGACTGAGATAAAAGTCTGTGACGTTTTCTGAATGAATCCAATATAATTTTCCGTTTCAATACAACCCAGAAAATTGTTTTTTACACGTAACGCAGATAAACGAATTCAATCAGAATAAAAAATAGTAATAATGCATATCCAAAGGAAGAAGGGAAGAAATTTTAAGGGAAAAACATTTTTTGATAAATTATCTGGAATGTTAACTCTGATTCACAAAATAAGTCCTCAATTTTTCATTAGGTTATTTTATTCACCTTAGTCACCATTGTTGTATATTCCTTCATCATCATCATCATCATCATCTTGTTCCATCTCCAGTTTCCCGGGTGACTGCATTAACGAAGCCTTTCCTTCCAATTTTTTCCCCTGTCCAGAAACCAATTTTTCCTCCTCCATCTCTATTCCACTTCTCTTTTTTTGTTTTACTTGATCTGTCCAACTCCTCCTAGATCTAGTTCCTCTTATTTTTCCATCCATCCATCCATCCATATCTTTGCTGTTATAATCTCGTCAGATTTTTTTTTCACATATCTCTTTACTTCAGTTTTTCCTCTCACTTGTTTCTTAATTTTTTTAATCCTGTCCTTTCTCTTTTCTTTTTTTTTGTCACACACATCCTCAGGAACTTCGTTTGTCTTTGCCTGTAATTTATTTTCCTCTCTTCAATGTTTGCAATTAAAATTAAAGTACGCGCAAAAAATACATTTAGTGATTTCCCCCCCCCCCCAAACACTTTTAAAATTATTCGTTTTATTCGCCTTTAAATAATGGTTATCTATATACTTAATAATTTTTTTTCACCCGTATACAGTAAAATGGTGGGGGTTTTTAGGTTTTATGGCATTTACATCTTTCCACTTACTCGTCCCATTTTGTACCAAAATTTCATGTGTCACTGTTGTTGTCGTTTTCTTCTTTTCTGTATTTCTTTTCTATTTTTCAAAAAGTGTCATACTCGTGTGTTTTCCTACTTCTAAACTCCTATTGTCTTTCCTTTATTTTTTTTTTTAAATACATACATGTTTTATTATTATTAAAGAGTGAAGTTTTTCCCAGCGGGTATGTATGTTGATGTCTCGAGTTTCCAATCTCCCCCGTTCATGGGTCGTACAACGTTTCAATTCCGATCTCTGGTGTCATCTTCACGGAAGGATATTAACTTAATTCTGTACGTTACGTATTTTCAATGAAGATGATCGCCATTGAAATGTTGGAAACCTGAGACGACAGCATCAACAATATTTTATTTTTATTAAGTATTTCATGAAAAAAATTTACGTCTGATTGAAAATAAATAATAAGTAACGAAGCCCCAAATGCAGACAAATACCTCACAACGTTCCTCAAAGGCTTATTATACCTTGCTTCAGGTTGCTAAGAAAGAGCCTAGAGCGACACAACTGCACTAGTCAGTTGACAAAGCTCAAAAGCGAAGCTGAGTTTTTACAGTTGTGTCGCTCTAGGCTCTTTCTTAGCAACCTGAAGAAAGCCTTCCAGGATCGTTGTGAGGTATTTACATTGTCACTCCATTTGTCTGTATTTGACTTTCTGTCTTCTTATTATTATTTTAAGTATTTCCGTTTCTCAATTTATATATTTTTTCGTTTTATATTAAATTTAAAATGTTGAACATATATTTTTATAGGTCAAAGGTCGTTTTTTCCCCCCCGATAAATAGGATTCTGAAGAAAAACCTTCTCGAGGTTTCACCCGGGGGGTTTCTTCATAATTTATTTTATTATTATTCAACCTTTCCTAGGTTTTAATTTGTTTATATATATATATATAAATTTAATTTAATTTTAATATAAATATATATTTACTGTCACGACAGGAAAAAAAAAATTATATTACCAAAATAACACAACATATAGTTTCCGGTTTTTTTGGAACTTCTTTAGGCCCGAAGAATATAATTTATTTTATTTTAATATTATATAATTGTGAGATAATTTTTTATGACGTATTGAAATAAAATAAAGCGGATGTTGATTTGTTATTTAATTGTTTATGACCTGTTGGCCTGTGTTTAATTTATATATGTATATATATATATATATATATATATATATATATATATATATATATATACACCGTGTTTCATTGATATGTATTTTAATTCAATATAACGTGGACTATTTTCTTACTAATGGAACAGTTAAAATTATAATTAATTCTAGACTCGATGGCTTTCAATTTGTGTGTCCCGAATATCAACAGGTCTACGTAAACAAATACTGATTTTTGGGGAAAATAAAAGGGGAGGGGGGGTGATTAATCGGTGAAGCTTTTAATGGATAAATCGCCCCCCCCCACAACCCTCCTCATTGATACATACATTTGACAGGTTAAACAGTGCATTGTTCAGGGACTAGGGAGTGTGTGAGTGCACACGAGAGGAAGAATTTTTACTTTATCTGCACCTTGGTTGTGTGGCTCGCGTGCTTTTATTAAGACCACTTGTTAATGTCGAGCTATAACTTGTAGATAAGGAGCGTTGCTTCTAAAAATAGACTCAATTGTGCAAGAAATAAAAAAATAGAATGCAGAGCTCACATGTGAGTCTTGTTGGAGGTCACACGTCACGGATTTACCTTCGTAAAATATAATAAAGACGCATGGATTATAAATATACTGAGTCGGTGTAAAAGGTTATTGGAATATTCAGTTTCTTTTTTTTTAATTTTTTTTTAGAGTAACAGGCTACGTGAGGATAATCCACATGGTGGAAACTCGCCTTTAATAGCATAGGGAGGCGTTTGAAAGAGTATCCAAGGGTTAACTAAGGCCCCGGGCTATGATTTAAGGATTCTACCTGGCATCCGCTTAATATTGAAGCAGGAGAAACCCTAGAAAATATCCATCACGTACGTCGGTGGCATTTAGCATTTTTCCGACGCCCTTCCAGATGCCGGGGTAGGAGGGGTGTGGTTTTTTCCTTTGCCTCGACCAGTTTAGGAGGCAGCTGGCCGACTGTTCCAATTTTATTACGTTATGAAATAATGTGATCAGTAGAATTCTAGAGAGATTATTGAATAATGTTATTTTTTATAAAATATATATATATATATATTTTAGAGGAACAGGCTACGTGAGGATAATCCACATGGTGGAAACTCGCATACGGAGGCGTTTTAAAGAGTATCCAAGGGTTAACTAAGGCCCCGGGCTATGATTTAAGGAACCTACCTGGCATCCGCTTAATATTGATGCAGGACAAACTCTAGAAAGTATCCATCAGGTACGTCAGGGGCATTTAGCATTTTCCGACGCCCTTCCAGATGGTGGGGTAGGGGGGGTGTGGTTTTTTCCTTTGCCTCGACCAGTTTAGGAGGCAGCTGGCCGACTGTTCCAATTTTATTACGTTACGAAATAATGTGATCAGTAGAATTCTAGAGAGATTATTGAATAATATTATTTTTTAAAAAATATATTTTTTTTAGAGGAACAGGCTACGTGAGGATAATCCACATGGTGGAAACTCGCATACGGAGGCGTTTTAAAGAGTATCCAAGGGTTAACTAAGGCCCCGGGCTATGATTTAAGGAACCTACCTGGCATACGCTTAATATTGATGCAGGGCAAACCCTAGAAAATATCCATCAGGTACGTCGGGGGCATTTAGAATTTTTCCGACGCCCTTCCAGATGGTGGGGTAAGGGGGGTGGTTTTTTCCTTTGCCTCGACCAGTTTAGGAGGCAGCTGGCCGACTTTTCCAATTTTATTACGTTACGAAATAATGTGATCAGTAGAATTCTAGAGAGATTATTGAATAATGTTATTTTTTTTAGAGTAAAAGGCTACGTGAGGTTAATCCACATGGTGGAAACTCGCATACGAAGGCGTTTGAAAGAGTATCCAAGGGTTAACTAAGGCCCCGGGCTATGATTTAAGGAACCTACCTGGCATCCGCTGAATATTGATGCTGGACAAACCCTAAAAAATCTGCATCACGTACGTCGGTGGCATTTAGCATTTTTCCGACGCCCTTCCAGATGGCGGGGTAGCGGGTGGTTTTTCCTTCCAGATGGCGGGGTAGGGGGGGGAGGTGTTTCCTTTGCCTCGACCAGTTTAGGAGGCAGCTGGCCGACTGTTCCAGTTTTATTACGTTATAATGTGATCAGTAGAATTCTAGAGAGATTAATGAATAATGTTATATTTTTTTTCCATCTATTCGTTGACGTGCAGGCTTCCGATTGGTGCTTGACAGTGCTGCGGTGAGCTGTGACGTCACTTGCGTTACACGAGGACGTGGATGAGAGACGTGTACGTTTCGAGCATGAAAGTAGGATTTAGCGTGTTAAAAAAGTCTGAATCACAGTGGACCTACTTGGTTGAGTTTCTCAAGCTAATATATTTTTAACTCCTTTCGGCCTTCCAGTTTGTCCATGAAGTGTTTTTTTTCTTTTTGGTAGTTTTCTGTGATTCTTCTCGGGCCTTTCGGTTCTTTCCGCGTGCAACAAGAGTGAAGGACGAATTCCTGCGCTCGCTCACTCCGTTGGCGGCCATGCATGTGATAGCGAGGCCAGGAATAGAAGCTCTTGTCCGGCTAAAAATAGTCGCGACCACTGAGATAAGCCACTCAGCTAACTACGGCCGGAACTCAACTCGGCTAACACGCATGCCAATTATGCATTTGTGTATATTCACCACCACCAAGTGCTGGCTGACAGCAGTTTCCGGAGAAGAGAAGCAGCAGTGGAGGTATTTTTCTTTCTACCTGCCCCCTTCCCTCACACTATCGAAAGTGTAACTGGAGTCTCAATTTTTAAAATTACCTGTTTCTCCAGCGAAACATGGCCGAAACATGAGGATCGCTGTCCTCATGCTGATTAAATATATTGTAACAAAACCCTACGGCAAAAATTATCAGTAATGTATTCCTCGCATTGAGAGAAGAAGAGGAAAAAAGGCGTATTACAACATGGAATGCCGGAAATGCGTAATTACAGATTCATCCGAGCTTTTCTGACTGTTACTCCGTGACGTCATGTCTTGTTATCAGGACTAAAAATACACTAGGGATTTTTTGTCGTGTTAGAAAGTCAATGCGGGTAGTAGCAGCTGTCTGTATTCAGTCAGGAAGGGATCTGATATGTGAACAGAGCGCTCCGACCAGTCAGTTGAACATCACACAAACCGACCCATGTTGTACCACACATTTCACGTTAACGTTCACGTTACTTGAGCGCCTTAACAAGTTTTAATGGTAATGGAAAATGAAAGGAAGAGTTGAGGAGGACATAGGAGGGAGTGGTATAGAGACGCCCGCAACCGCTTCGTGGGTCCTGTTCCATCTGGAGGAGAGATTACAATTGGAATGTGTGCAGTGTGCGGACTCATATGGACGTGTTGTTTTCTCTGTGGTGACCTTTCAATGGAATGGAACAGCGCGTTCCTTGTAGGCAAGGTCTCGCCCAAAATAACTTTCTCCCCGAGTCTCCTAGGCGCCACTCCACGACGACGTTTCCTGCGGAAACTTCAATTCCGGTCAACCTTGGGAACGAACTGCGTAAGGTCACGAAGAAGCGAAACAAACAAAACCCCTGTGCTCGAACCACGCGACGAGAGATGCGAAGAAGAAGAAAAACAATTAATGGAGGAAACCTACAGCGAATAGTTTAAATTATGACGTCAGACATGGACATCAATGCTTTTAATATACTTTAAACACTTCATGATTCTGAATTACGTATTTCGTAATATGAAAATGGCTTCAGGTGTTTAACATTCTCCTCAGTTTATAATTTTTAATTTATCGTATAAACTGGTCGAGGCACGGAGAAGGGAATGCTGCGTCCCCACAGCAAACTCCTCTCCCGCAATCGGAAGGGCGTGGGACAAGTACCCAATGCCCGACCTAACTGATTTCAGGTTTTTCTAGGGTTTTCCCTGCATTTCTTTAGGCGAATGCCGTGTAGGATCCTTAAAATATAGCCCGGGGGCCCCTAGTTAACCCTTGGCTGCCTTCCTCTACCCTTCCGCATTCCCCCTTTCAAATCCCTTCCTATCCTATTAAAGGGGAGTTGCCCAAAGTGGATTAGCCTCATCTAGCCTGTTGACCTAAAATATATATATAAATTGTAATTATTCAGGGATATTTCCTGAGAAAGTCTAACATTTTTGCAGTAAACGTCGTATATTAGTGTTTGGGTTTAATTAATTATTACACCCTTTTTTCTGACTTACTGGCTTTTTTTAAATTATATATTAAATCTTATATTGTGTATATTAATTAAAATCACCTATATAAATAAATTTGACGTTTCGTTACCGTAATAAAATTACCAAAGTAAAATTCACAGCCATAAATAGACAAACCTTTCAGTTAGAAACATCCTGAAGAGGGGGTTAAATACTGTACCGAAACGTTTTGCTGTTAAATAAACATCTAATAATCATTAATAATTTTTTTTTTAGAATCATAAAACACTGGTCGTTAAATATTTCGTACTACTACATTGGCGCCCGGCGTTGCCAGATTGCTCTCGAATCTTGGTCGCCATATTGAAGTTACTTGTTGGCACGAAAGTTAACTTACAAGGATCGTAAAGGATTTAGTATTATTTTTTTTATAATCATTCGATGGATAAAATTAATGCTTTTTATTACATGATAATATTTTTTATTTATTTTCATTACGGAAAAAAAATGGAACTATTTCCTTTTATTAGTCGCGTAGTAACTTCACGGTATGATGGCGTGACGTCACGGTATGATGGCGCGCAGTAATTCTTTCCACAGTTTCTTGTGTTTTTTTAAAAAAGAATATGTGTACCAAGTTTTGTTGAAGTCGGTCCACGATTTAAAAATTTTAAGTATATTAACGTAAATAGATACGTCCTTTTTTTTATTAAATAGTTTATAAAAAAAACTGACTTGAATTTAAAATATTATACGATATATTTTATGTTTATAAGGATATCTTAGCATTTCTTTATTCGTAAAGCACCCGGAATAGGTTCGGAATTATATTTGAATTTTTGTTTTTGTTAACAATAATTAAATATTATTAAGGCCGTTTCATTCTCCGTTTAATTGTAGGAAACAGACAAGAATAATCTTAAAAGGAAAGGTATTTTAACCTTCACAGAAAAATATAAGGAAAATTAATATATATATATCTGACTGTTTATAAAAATATAATTTAATAAAAACACAGAAATTTGGAATGTTTATTAATAAAAATTAATTTTATGACGTTTCGTCCACCTTTTGGACCTGTTTAGGTGGGGCAGTACTTAACCTACATTTAAAAAATTAAAATCACAAATATTTATTAAGTTAAAAAAATAATAAAGACAGCCAATTCAGACAAAAAAGATAATATAAATACCAAACAACGTTTCTGGGATCCTTGTCCCCTTCGTCAGGTGCTTAAGAAGAGCCTAGAGCGACACAACTGCACTGGTCAGTTGACAACACTCAAAAGTCTTCTTAGCACCTGACGACAGGGGGACAAGGATTCCAGAAACGTTGTGTGGTATTTATATTACCTTTATTGGTTATCTTTATTATTCAACTCGATATTAATCGTAAATAGCATGAAACAGAGGAGACTCGACAGGGTAGCTCAAACGGTTAGAGCAGCTCCGTTCTCTACAATGGTCACGTGTTCCACTCCCTTTCGTCAGGTGCTAAGTTTTGAGTGTTGTCAACTGACCAGCGCAGTTGTGTCGCTCTAGGCTCTTCTTAAGCACCTGACGAAAAGGGGACAAGGATCCCAGCAACGTCGTGTGGTATTTATGTTACCCTTTTTTTTGTCTGTATTGGCTATCTTTTTTATTCATTATTTATATTATATTGAAAGTTATTCGGGGGGTAGATCCTCCCGAGAAAACGTGATGGGATAGAAATTTTAGAAGTGTTTTTCTTTTGATGCCGGTAGAAAATTATGTTTCCTCGTCCTTATGGGATTTAGTCCACTCGTTGATAATTCCTTTATTCTGTGTTACCTTAGCGCAATCCGAATATTAAGGGCATATCCATATAACTTACGTTTTACAGTAATCCTTTAAAATTACATATGCTTGTTCTGTAAATGAGTCGAGACAAAATATTTAATACTTTCATCGAAAGTTGAATTAAAATGATTCCTGTTGTAACATTGATAACCTGATTATTTCTCTTTGGGGGGGAGGGGAGGAGTGAATGGGATGGGGATGACTGTACGAGGCTTTCAAAGCACCACCACGAACGACACTTACCATCGGTTGCGTCGTCACATGTTAAATAGCTTACGTGGAGACTAATAACATGTCATCACGTGTGTAAATTCTGTCCCAATTGCCTCCGCTGTAAGACAATGCAATCCTCACATCTGCTCATATGCATATATTGAGGGGGAGGGGGAGGGGGGACACCGCAGACCTCCTTCCAAAGGATCAATTAAGAAATCAAACCCGAACAAAGTGTTGCGTGTTCGGGGTTACTAAATATTTAAAAACAAATAAAGATACGCCATGTGGAAAGCTGAGAGATTTACTTGTAACTGATCTGTAATTTTTAAACAACCATATATATATATATATATATATATATATATTGTAATAAACAAATATTACAGTGAATAATAAACGTTAAGGTAAAATAACGTATCCTAGTAAATAAAATTGACTCTTGGCATGTACGAGGGTGGTCTGAAAAGTTTCCGACCCAACGCTGATAGAATATATTTTTTTGAATTATTATTTTATTTTTATTTTTCAACATAGTCTCCTTGTAACTCTCCACACTTCTCCCAGCGATGCTCCCATCTCTTTAACCCGTCCAAAAAGTACTTGGCCTTTTTTCTCTGCAAAATAATTGTCGGAAACGTTTCAGACCACCCTCGTATGTATATATGTATGTATGTCTGTATGTTCCGCACACATATATCTACACCCGTAGAAAAATATTGACCAAATACCGTCCCTTTGAACCGGAAACAAATACTGTGGAGATAAAACACCACTACCACCGCCGGCAGGGGCGCGGGGAAGAGGAGGGGTGGGGGGTGAACATTTTCAAAAACGATAAAAGGGCCTATATTTGCGTCTAATAAATATTTACTCGGATCAATTAGATCAATAACGTTTCTCCCGATATTTTTTTTTGTGTGTGTGTATAATTTCAACCCGCTTTCGGAATGGGAAGGGGTGCACCCTTAGTGGTGGAAGGGGCGTTACATAAAAGTAACACAAAAACAACCGTGATTGGAGTCGAATCCGGGGGTATGAATGTCGCTCAGTTTAAGTTTGACAACCCTGGCAACGCCGTGGGGGAGATGCACCCAGATAGTTGAAAAAAATTTAAAGGAGAACGTTCAGTGTCAAAATTAAAGTTAGCCGTCAGCAGTTTCACTTCTCTGACGTCACACCTGTCATATGAGGCCGAACACAATCAGCTGATTGATTATAAAAGTCAGGGTTTTGTAAATACACAAGATTTTACAAAATTTTTTAATAAGACAGGAACAACGCTCACGAATGGTATTTGAGTATTTAAAACAATTTTAAATGGCGTTTTTTGGCGTCAGCTGTTTGACTGAATAGTTTTTATAGACCATAAAAAGCAGAAATTGAGACCGAATTATAATTTCTATTTCTCTGGCGTTAAGTTTATTATTATTATTTAATTTGACAGACATTTTGAAGGTATTGTGGGAGGGAGGGGGTCGAGATTTGTAAAATTCAAAACGAGGACGTTTGTAGAAAATAATAAATTATAAAAGGATTCCTTTGAACTCAGGCAATGGAGATACTACAGTTTACCCGAGATCCCAGAGATATTGTTAGGCAAGTTAATTCTCGAAACGATTTTAACAAACGTATCTGCTACATCATCTCGTGATTTAAATCGATATTAAAGCTTGTCGAGAGCGATTGTATTTATAACTTCCAGATGGTTACAGGACACTTTTATCACGATGGTATCTTATCTTCAGTTGCGAAGCAGCGAGAGTAAAAATAAATCGTGGAACAAACAGAGATTTCACAGGATGTCATGTCCGTAGTAATTAACAACAGATGTTGCAGAGGATTTGCAAATAACCTGTTACCACAGTTTTGTCTCCTATAGTCTTTTAAAAAGGTTGGTTACAAGACGACATCATCAATAATAATTTTGATGGTTCATTAACAATGATTACACAACACCGTTGTAATACATCAGGTCTCAAGTTCGTTATCTTCAGGTGTTTCAGAATAAATCCTCACGCAGGCTAATCCGCGCAGACAATGCAGAAACTTTGCCAGAAAAGGTTTTGCTGCAGGCATTCTCTTTAAATAGTCTGCCCAGAAACCGACAATTAAATTTAGGCAAATAGTGCGTTTGAGATTGAAGATTAAAAAGAATTAAAATTGGTTAAACATAGAATTTTTCTTTGAATAATATATATTGTAATGATTAGACTTTATTACTATATATATATATAAAACTTTATTACATAAAAATACAAAAATATATTAAAAAATATTATTGGCCGCCAGAAGCTATACATATAGTCTGCAAAAAAAATAGCATTAGCTCCGGCTTGGTTATAAAATCCTCCTTCTCTACAGGGTAATGTGAGCGGTTCGGTAGCTATTCATGAACAGAGCTTATGTTCCGCACTGTGTAAAAAATCTTTAACTTTTGGAGGTACTTTACAGGAATGGTGATCCTTACTTTAACTTGTGGCGTTAGCCGACTTGCAGTGGATCACTGGTCTTGTAGTAAGCAGCACACGATCTTCTTCTTCAGCCTCCCCACGATGGACGTCTCTCCAAGAACCCTTGTTGCTTACCGCTCGCCAAATTTTCCACCCTCTCGTCTCTCTAACTCCTCTTTCAGTCCCCTCTCTGTCTGTCTCCCTGCGTCTCTTCCACTTTCATCCGGGTTCGGAGTATATATTCGTACTCCCCCACCCCAAACACTGCAAAAAAAATGGACGCGTATCCTTGGTTTCTTAGGGCCTCTCGAACGCACGTGGCCGTTTAATTTATTCCTCCTCAGGCCCGCGGACAAAGGTCGGCCACTTACCGATGTTATTCACTAATATATATATAAATATATATATATAAAGGCACCGTCGGAACGTACAGAATCATTCACTGTGTAGATATATCGGAGAGTAAAGGTCATAAACGTCGGTTCACACCCTCCCCCCCCCGCCCCTCCGACGCCGACGACCGCTGACGTCACAGAAAACATCTCACCACCTCGATCCCGAATTTCTGATTGACGTGAGTCAAATTTGATGAGATCTTTTTTCGCCTGACTCATCGTCTGTTACATTGACTTTTTTACTTTGTAATCGTCAATTTAATTGTCCTCATAACCGAGATCCAGAAACCTTAAGCACGAACCCCCCCGAAAAGAAAAGAAATGTTATTAATGTAAGTCTATATATATTTTTCCCCTTCTTTTAGTCACAGTAAAATACTATTTTGCTAAGACAGAAATTTTTGGATTTGCAATTGAACTTTTACTGATGTGTTTAATTTTTATTTTTGAAAGTTAAACTAAAACAAAATTTTATTTATGGTCAGTTTGCATGAGCTTACAATTTAATTACAAATTAAATGAGGGAAGTTACAATAAAGGGAAAATAGAGTAAATTAATTTAATTACTTTAAAATTTATTCTAGGTTCATTATTTAAACTATAAATACATTATATTAATTAAAGATTAATTTTGAAAAAAAAAAGTAAAAGAAAGAATTAATATTGTACTGACCTGAAAAGAAGAAAAGTTAGATAAACTATCTAAGGAGACAAGAAATATTACCATAGATTTTTAAAAAAATAGGAAAGGATATTCGAGCTGGATTTTCTGAGTTTGTGAACTGTAATTGTGTGGTTGTACGTATCATCGATGGTAACAGAACTTACTACATGTATGGAAAATTAATGAAATCCAATATTTTAAATAGGGAAATTGAAGTTAAAAATTTACAAAACACTCATAAGGACCTGCGGTGAAACGTGGACCCTTAATAATAATGATAAGCACCTACTCAGAATATTTGAACGCAAGATACTGAGAAGGATATACGGACCTGTATGTACGAATGGAGAATTAGAACAAACAGAGAACGAGGACAGTGTTAGGTTTATCAAGAGCAGAAGGTGACCTGGTTAGGACACGTACTTAGGATGGATGAAAGCAGAACAACTGAGACGGATTATGGACTGGAAGCCAGTCGGGAGGAGGAAATGGAGGGAAAACCACGGACAAGATGGGAAGATGACATCGAGAAGGATATACAAACCAGGAAAGTAAGAGGATGGCCGGAGAGGGCGGAATGGAAGAAAATTGTTAATAAGGCGACAACTCACATTGGGTTACAGTGCCAATAAAAGAAGAAGAAGAATTGTGTGGTTGTGTTGCTCATTTTTCTCGTGATATTTTATCTTCCTTTTTCACCTGACGAAAGGCACAAGGATCCCAGAAACGTTTCGTCACTTAATTTGGCTACTTCATCTAATTATACAAAATATACTGGTAAATTCGATTTTCACTAAGTTTTGGTTTTTTAATGAATTTACAACAATAATAATAATAATAAATCAGTTATTGCCCTCATGCAGACACTTTGCTTTTTATTTATATCGTATCGACGTTTCGATACACGTTTGTATCTTCTTCAGAGATTATCCCTATTCAATCGAAAAGTCGATACGATATAAATAAAAAATAAAGTGTCGGTATGTGGTCAATAATTACTCTTCCAAAACTTTTGAGTGCAAAGACGTAATTTTTGTAGGTTATTTTTAACACTTGGGGATGCTTTTGATCCTTGATGAATTTTTCTACAATTTTATCAAATGTAATTCTGAAGTTGGTCATATAATTTTTATTTTTTTCCTCATTTTTTTTTTGTATGTTTCTCCTCCCCTTTATTCGACCTTCACAAACACACACTCAAGTTTATCATTTCGCTAAACCCTTCCAAAATGACTACTGACAGTTGCCTCGCGTTGATTCACTATTTTTTAAGTCAATTAATTAATCGGCTTCATAGACTGAGGGTGATAGTTTTCCGCTGCTATTTTTTTCCGACCCTCCTCGGTTTTAAGGTGTTTCTTGTTGATAATTGGCATGTTACTCTTAATTGCACGTTCCCTCCTCACCTTTGTAGTCACAGCTCGTTAGCTTAGGATGTCTGTCTGTGCTCCTTCCTCCTGCACGAACCAGGACTGTTTCACCTGTGCGCACTGCAACCCGTGTCATTATCTCTCTCAAAAATGTGACGAGAGAAACACCGTTTACATTTGAATGAAGACGGAAGTTTGCTGGGTTTTTTTCTTCGGCGAAACGAGCCTTCGAATTTGAAAAACTCTTTCTCGAAGGAGAAGATGATTAAAAAAAAGAGGAGGTGATAGAATTAGACCGGCTCAGAAGAATTTTATTACTATATGAAAGTGACTATAAAACACGTTTAGTGGAAATTTGTCTAAAGGTAAGAAAGTTTACATAAATGAAATATAAACATTAAAAGTTACATATATTAACTAAAATACAATCGTCACGTTTCATCCCTTTGATTAGCGACTTCTTCAGACGTGTCTAAAAAATTATTTCAGAAATAAGATGTGAACATAATGAAAGGTTGAACCCCAAACAAATAAATAAATGAAGAGTAAGATGTTTACTTACAAATTTAAAAGAAACTATTTTTAAAAAATGTAAATTTACATAATTTACAATGCCAATCAAGTTAATTAATGGTCTTTACGGCTTGGAAAGCTTTCTATTTATATTTATATATATATATATATTTAATCATTACAACAAGAGAATAATAAAGGTTTATAAGTAATCATTCTGACTTCGGTTAAATTTCCACTAATTATATTTAATGTAAGTCAGTTACAGTTTCCAATATTCATAACGCCTTTTTGATGATGATGGTGATGGTAATAATTGTATCAATAATCATAATTATATCAGCATTTTAATTATCATTGAGTAAGTCTCTATAGATGTAATTGGAAGAAGTGTTGTGGAATCTGTAAGATCCTTTTTTCCGTTGATCACAAAAATTCTTAAACAACTTTATTAACTATTAAAATGGAAAATTATTTATATGTATGTATATATATATATTATATTTCTTATTCTTACATAACATGAAAACTATTGACACAAAATGTAGTTTTCCTCATATTTTTTTTATTATCAGTATAGTTTTTATTTAATAATTAATGTAAACCTCCAAATTAAGATAGTTTTAAATTCTAATATAATGAAATCTGATGACGTAATCATCGAGTTTAATATATTTGAAGGAGGAGGAGGTGTGGAAGCCTTCGGGGTAATTCAGAATTGTCAGACTGTAAAATTTACATTTTGAGGAAAACTAACTCAAATCTGTAACTTGTTTTACTTCGTTATGTTTCAATTTTCAATTTTTTATTTATAAAATAAATTATTTTAATGTATATTACAACTGAGGAAGTGTAGAAAAATTGTGGAATAAAGGTTTTTATTTTATTTTAGTTGATTAATACTTTATTTGCTGTTTATTTATTTTTAAATTTGGAACAGAGAGACGTTACTACGCGACGAACAAAGGAAATAGTTCCTTTATCTGTAATGAAATAAAGCAGAAATATCTTCATTGAATAAAAAGGAAAATTTCATCCAGTAATAGTCCATAGAATGGTAATAAAAAGAAACAATCCGAAATACTTTACGATCCTTGCGGTGGTTGTAAGTTAATTTTCGTCGCCATATTAAGTGACTCCAATATGGCGACCATTTGTTTACATTGTGAATCTAGCTAAGAATTTCTTATATTTAATCTTTGGTATTGTCTGAAGACTGAGGGTCAATTATATCCTGAAACACTCAAGGAGTATATTTAAGAAGAAATTCGAGTGGTAACGCACTATCGGTGTAAAGTGTGTACGGAACTAGGAACAGTTACATTTAGGTTAAATCACTTCCTGACTGAAGATTAATATAGAATTAAATACTTTTTCTGATTTATATATAAATAAGTAGACGTGGCAACGCCGAGCACCAAGGCTACTTAATAATAAGGAAGATAGCCAAATAGATACAAAAGAAGTGAAACATAAATACTACACAACGTGCCTCGTTCCTTTATTCAGGTGCCAAGAAGAGCCTAGAGCGACACAACTGCACTGGTCAGTTGACAGAAATCAATAAGTAAACTACCCAGTTAAGAATATATAATTATTAAGAATTATTAACAATATAAATTAAATACCCTTGAGATTAATCTGTTTCGTATTAAGATATAGGAACGTTTAAACTTGCTGAACGATCTATTGTTATTATAAAATCTTTTTTTTATGTGACTTAAATTTGTTCCAGGGTGTCTCGTGAATTCCATCCAATGTTATCCTACCAACATTACAACATATCAGCGACCAATCAGGTTAGCAGATTTCACTATTTATTTTCCTGCCGGACTTGAGCGCATTTAAAATAGATACGCAAATCATTTAATTAGTCTCGAATAAAAAATCTGCCGATGTGAATTTGTTCCCGGTGGAAATCCGCGGACAAATTGAGTCCTCACACCCTGATAATTTTTTTTTTTGGGGGGGAGGGCATTTATAATTTGGTTCCCTCCCTATAAATGGCTACTTGCCGTTGTGGGACGAAAAATGGAAATTTTATTTTTATAAAAATTGGTAATAATTTAGTTTGATTAGAAAAGCCTAATTCCTCAATCTGCGCCACACGCTATTGATGCTGTCACGAGCTATAGTCGGATGTTGCAGCGCGTCTTCATATTACACTCTCTTACTATTTCTTCTACGACGCTGTTTTTTTTAGGACAACAGATTGCATGAGGGTGATCCACATTGGGCAACTCCCCATTAATTGCAAAGGAAGGGATTTGAAAGAGGGGATGCGGGAGGGTAGAGGAAGGTAGCCAAGGGTTAACTAGGGGCCCCCCGGGCTATATTTTAAGGATCCTACCCGGCATTCGCCTTAAGAAATGCAGGGAAAACCCTAGAAAAACCTGCATCAGGTAAGTCGGGCATTGGGTACTTGTCCCACGCCCTTCCGTAAGCGGGAGAGGAGTACGCTGTTAAATATAAATTAATGCTATATTATGATTTGAAGTCGAAATCCTGCGAGAGGATTCTCTCGCAGGTAACATGCGAGGGATGTTCTCTCGCAGGCAGAACCTTGTAGGAGAGATACGAAGGGGCTACCTTTGGGGATGCCTTTTCCTCTCCGTTTTTGAACTAAGGTTCCCACAAGTCGAGGCACCTCGGCCTGTTCTGAGAGGTGTAAGTTCCGGGGTGACAGACCCTGGGCATACGGTAAGAGTTGTCCGCTGTTCCCATTGGAATAGTCGGCCAGATGCCTCCTAAACTGGTCGAGGCACGGAGAATGGAATGCTGCGTCCCCATAGCAAACTCCTCTCCCGCTATCGGAAGGGCATGGGACAAGCACCCAATGCCCGACCTACCTGATGCAGGTTTTTCTAGGGTTTTCCCTGCATTTCTTTAGGCGAATTGCCGGTTAGGGTCCTTAAAATATAACCCGGGGGCCCTAGTTAACCCTTGGCTTTCTTCCTCTGCCCTTTAGAAGGAGAGTTGCCCAACGTGGATTAGCCTCATGTAGCCTCTTGCTCTAAAACAAATTATTTAAAGTCGTGTAATGGTTCTACTTGAGTATTTTTTTTACTTGTTACAGGTAATAATATTTTTAAGATTATGCTTTCACGTAGACAGTTTCTACTCCTCCAAATTAAGATAGTTTTAAATCCTAATATAATTAGATTTGATGACGTAATCATCGAGTTTAATATATTTAAGGGAGGAGGAGGTGTGGAATCCTTCGGGGTAATTTAAAATACTGTCGCTGAAGTATAATAACGCTGGGAGGGGGAGGGAGTGTAGAAGGCGTGCGTGCGTTGATTGATATTTTCTGTCTCGCTGATTGAGCACGCAGGCTAACCACGGGCATTTGTTGCTGTGCACACGAGGTTGTTGGTAAACTCGTTGACAATGGAAACAATTTCGCTTTATCTGCGCGACGCAGTTGTGCTTCTGACAACCACGAGGTCTGTGGCAGATAAAGAGATCAGCTGAAAATCCCTCCCCCCCACCACCACCTTTAATTCTACAAAACACCAGGCAAAAAAAAAAAATTGGTTAAGCTCTTTTACAGCAGTTGAAAATGAAGGCATAGACAAGTGGAAAATTTTTATTAAAAGCACCAACAGTTCATAAAAGGGCGTCGAGGCGTGTATTCCTCTCTACGAACACGTCGCCAGCGCCATCTCCGTGAATTAATTCCCCCCATCTTCGTGTTATTATCAGGAGTTAATTGGCTTGAAACCCCCCCCCCCCCCCTCCCCATGAGATATCCGTAATTAATTTCCTCATAAGCCAAGTGCCACTCCACAACCAAGAATATCTCAACAGTTCATGAACTGACCGTCGCTTTTCAATGTCCACGTGGACTAATCAACATAAAAGTGCGTTCAGAATTCCGTTTGAATTGACAGCTTGGCTACATGGAAACCGACATGGGCCAGTGATTTGCGGTTGTTTTGTTGTGCAGATAAAAAAAATATATATTTGGATTAAATCGCGTGGACGGTGTCCTCGTTTCACTGCAACAAGTGGAGGCAGTTAGTTGAAAAGAAAAAAAAAATCGCGCTACGGAGGACGTCCCGCGAGACCGCGTCGTGACGTAATACTGAGTGTTAAGTATTATTCAACATTTCTGGTCAGCTTTTTCCAGGGGCGCAGAAGGAGTCCTCATTCTAACAGATTATATAATTTTTATTTTCTTGCATTTGTCCTGTCTCTATCCCTTCATCCACCTTTCTATATCAATAGACCGTTGACATTCCGAACAATAATATTCTTACTTTACCAAAATAATCTAAATTACTTCTGGAAGATCTGAATTTAGTCTTGGTCCATGAGTCAAGTGAGAGAGTATTCGTACTGATGTGTGTGTGTGTGTGTGTGTGTGTGTGTGTGTGTGTGAGAGAGAGAGAGAGAGAGAGAGAGAGAGGTGGAGAGAGAGAGAGAGAGAGAGAGAGAGAGAGAGAGAGAGAGAGAGAGAACAGAAGGTGCTGGAGGTTGGATAAAAGTGCTGGTTAATGAGTCGATAAAGCACTCTACTTTGGAGGACCTCAGAAGATAAGCACTACCACTCTCTTATCCCCTCAACTTTCCTCTCTAGAGACTGATCGGAAAACGAATGTTGCGGCCAGTTGCTGTGGTACATATTTTATACGTTCCTCTTACTTAAAATATTCTGAGACGGTTCAAAATTACCCTACATTTAAATTCCTATGTAAATAAAAAAACGATAGGACCGCTTTTTCACCACCCTTCCTCAGTAATTCTCATTACATTTCTGCTCTGGTAATTTAAAATATTCTCTATGATTTTTTCTTCGTTCCATCTACCAAACATTTAAATAAATAAATAAAACCACTGACATGTTTCTTTTGTTGTTGTTGGTCAACGTCATCAGAGTAAAGTCAAAAACGTCCCATTTATATGTCTTCTATTTAACCTTTTTTTTATAATTATCCGAATTTCTAGAGTGGAGGTTTACAAAACACCAAAATCGTATAATAAGAAATATAGCAAAATTCAGACCAAAGGGAGTGGATAATAGAAATACCGCAGAACGTTTCTTCAGGTGCGGGAAAAACGCAATATCATAACTGCTTGAGTCAGTTGGAAGTTTGGAAAGTCGAAAACACATTTAAATGATTCTCTATGAGAGAGAGAGAGAGAGAGAGAAACAGCTGACACACTGGACGACGTGTAACACATGTGACTTGATTTCATTATCACAGACGTATGACGGATCCTTCTTTAAACAAACGTGCGGTTTACGAACAACACCGCAGCAGGAAGCCACGGACATGACGGACTTCTTTTTAAATTTAAAAGTGAGAAACACAAGCCTCTTAGACAGAAGCATTTATTATCATTATATTATATTTATTATATAAAAAAAAGTTATATTTAACAAACGCAACGTTTCACCCCTAATTGGGGCCTCTTCAGGTCGGCCACAACGCGTCTAGAGAGAAATTTTGTGTCAATCTAAATTGTAATGTAATAAATTATAACTGAATTTAATTTAAATTGTCTCCAGATAGGGGCTAAAATTATTGTTAATTTAATTTAACATTTTAAATATGATAATGAATTTTCCACACAGTCATAACAGCCTTAAAGTGCGGTGTTTTGCTTCTCTTTCTATTCCTGATCTGTTTTTTTCTAAGTCTAGTTCTGTTTCTGTACTATTGGTTTATTTCATTCCAACCCCCCAACCCCACCCCTCAAATTTTTTAATTTATCTTTCCCTAACATCATTTTTTTACCTTAATTAATAACACTTTACTGTATCATTTGGGGAAATTGTGATTTAATTTACCTTTGGACTGATAAGGTTAGCTATAAATAAATAAACATCAGCTACTTTTAGGTCAGAAATAAAAAATGAATTTATTAATTAAATTAATAACGTTTCATCGCTTATTTTGCTACGTCACCAGGGTCAAGTTTTAAAAAAGGAACAAAACAATTACAATGATTAGAATAAAATGAATAATAAAGGGCGCCAATACAGACACTAAAAAAAGGGTAACATAAATACCATACAACGTTTCTGGGATCCTTGTCCCCCCTTTCGTCAGGTGCTAAGAAGAGCCTAGAGCGACACAACTGCACTGGTCAGTTGGCTTTTGACTGTTGTCAAATGAGAATAGTGCAGTTGTGTCGCTCTAGACTCTTCTTAGCACCTGACGATAGGGGGGACAAGGATCCCAGAAACGTTGTGTTGTATTTATGTTACCCACTTTTTTGTCTGTATTTGGTTATCTTTATTATTATTAAAGATTGAAGTCTTTCCCGGTGTAATTGTTCGATAAACAGTTCTGGGTTTTCACACGGGTATACAGTATGTATATATATATATATATATATATATATATATATTTATTATTATTATTCATAATTTTCAATCGGACGTAATTGTTTTTTTAAATTTTGATTATAATAAAAACTGAAAGAAACATTTTGCAGAAATATATTTAAAGTTGTTTGTTAGGAAACAACCCCACGTAGAGCGCCTAGAAAAACTTCAGACTGGGGGGATGGGGGAGGACTCAGCAAAATTTGTAAAACGGGGGGAACAGTGGTCACTTCTAGGGCGAGATAAAGGGGAGAAATTTTGGGGTGGGAATTCGCCGTGTCCAAAATGTACAATTAAAAACGAGGACGACCTTTTTTTTGGTAGTTTTAAACTTGTACCTGATAATTCCACAAAATAAGCGATGAAACGTTGTTAATTTGGTTATTATTTTTTTTTTGAGAACTGTAATTGGCTGATGTATATTTATTTATTAATTTTTTAATAGTGATAATATATATATGTTATTATTAAAGGGATTTTTTAAAAATTAAGGGATTGTTCTAACAGTTTGAAAAAATTTTACTACTATATTCACCGAATTTTGGTTGAAAAAAAAATTTATCGAACCAAAAATGGTTTTATGTACCACATTGTAGTTTGCTTCTTCTTCTGGGGAGGGTGGGGGGTAATTAACGTTTTTTCAAGGTAGAAGGTGTCGTAGAATGTCACCTCCTGCGTGAGGGCTTTTTGAATCACTTCTTGCTTGGTCGTAGTTGACGACTTGGTTCTAATCAAAATTTAAATAACGCTGTTTGCTCAGTGAGACTGAAATAGAACGCAAGGACACTCTATCGCTACCTCGGCGTGCTGTTCGACTCGTAACGGTTTTTGTCCCAGTGGTGTTGAGAGGACAGACAGATGGCTGGGTCCGTTCCTCAGCTGTAACCTAACTTCATCCCCCTGCAGCAACGACAAATTTATTTCCGACGTGTTGTCGTGGTGGCAAGTAGATAGATCGATTAATTTACAATGAAACGACCAATAAAAAGCCAACATTATAATAAAAAAAATTGAATACTCATCACTGGAACTATTCAGCCAATCAGCAGTCAGTTATTCATAAAATTCCACGTAAATCTCCAAATTTAAATTACCTGAAGACTGGACCGTTCCAAAGTGCCTGGATGCGCAAGTCAAGTCAGTGGTTAATATACTACAATATTACATACTACAATGACTCGTGACAGCCGGGCAAATAGAGTTGCGTCCGCACTCTGCTTGCTAGTCTCCTTGACGACGGCCTCCTCAAACGTATTCAGAGAAATTAGTATAAAATACGTATATCACAGCACTGAAACCTCTTTACGACAGACCTGAATGCAAAAAAAAGTATTATTATTCACATGATATATATATTATATTTTAGAATGAAAAAACGTTTCGGTTTGATTGAAAATAATTAATGAGAAAGATAGCCAGAAAGGGTAATATAAATACCACATAACCTTTTCTGGGATCCTTGTCCCTTTTTCATCAGGTGCTAAGGAGACCCTAGAGCGACACAACTGCACTGGTCAGTTGACAACACTCACAATCTTAGCATCTGACGAAAGGGGACAAGGATCCCAGAAAAGGTGGTGTGGTATTATTTCCCCCCCCCCTTTTTTGTCTGTACTGGCTGTCTTTCTCATTTATTATATTTTAAATTTATTATTATTATTCATTCCATTAGTCCTCAGTCGAGGAAAAAAGGAAACGTCTTATTATACGGTAACAACAAAATAATAAATTATTACAATTACAAAGTTGAAAAAGTTTACAAATAAAATTATATAATTTAAAACTATGTTAAAGATATTAATATAACAGTAAATAGTAATTAAATAAATTATAAGTATATTAATTAACAAAAAGTCCTTTATAAATGCTATTTCACGCGGTATCTGTTGTAATGGTGTTGACATAAGAAAACTCCAAGAGCCACAAGGCTCTGTTCTGGGGATTACCAACTAAATTATCCTTTAATCGCACATCCAGGGCTTGAGCCTCTGTCACGTGGTTTCTTAACTTTGTAACTGTTAATCTCGGTGCACGTTGCACTTGAGTGCGTAAAAAAAACCACCAGCTGTTTATGATGGATAACCCGAGCTTACCCGACGTCCAACCACAACTGCTTATTGTTGGCTTCTCATTTATTATTTTCACTTTTCAAGATTTACCACGAAGAACTGAAACAAGTGACTGTAATTAGATTAAAGAATCAGAGACTTGACAATATTTTAAAAATGATTTATTTTCATACGTTTGCCTATTCTCGTTGGCGAACTATTTTTTGTGCTATAACCTGTTATATTACATGAATTTTTCAGTATTATAATATTATAATTTTAATTGAATCTTTCATTCAAAATTTTTTATATCCTCTATGGAGTAGTATTGGAAAAAATACAAATAAAACAATTTTTAAATTTTATATTGCTTTGAAATAAAAATTTAAGCTTGGTTGTTTCCTCTGAAAATATTTTATTAATGTGCTCTTCTCTTAAAAAATAATTATTAAAATTACTGAAGAAGTACTCGTTTATGCAAACTAGATTTTTTTTGTTACCAAATCTTGGTTTCCGGCGACCGCACGGATTTTGTTACTAAAGCAAACCATTCTGCTGACATTTTAGCTAGGTTGTTTCCTCTGTTAAATTTTATTAATGTGCTCTTTTTCTTAAGATAATTATTAAAGTTACCAAAGAGATACTCGTTTATACAAAATAGTTTGTTTCCGGCGACCGCACGGATTTTGTTACTAAAGCAAACCATTCTGTTGAAATTTTAGCTAGGTTGTTTCCTCTGTTAAAATTATTAATGAGCTCTTTTCTCAAGAATAATTATTAATGTTACCGAAGAGCTACTCGTTTATCTAAAATAGATTTTTTTTTGTTACCAAATCAGGGTTTCCGGCGACCGCACGGATTTTGTTACTAAAGCAAACCATTCTGTTTATGGCGGTGGGCCACTTAGCTAGCATCTGCTTTTAACCTATTTTTGGCGAAATTATAAAAAGAGTGTTCTCGACGAGGTATTTGAGGAAGTGAATTTAAAAGACAAAGAATAGTGAATATTATTTTTTTAAAAGGAGATGAGGTTTGCAGGGAACGTTCATATTCTGGGCAGTCACAGATAAAATAAAATTGTATAAAATCCTTAAACCATAGTCTGAGGGGCCGGAGTTAACCCTTGGCTGCTTTCCTCTAACCCTTCCGCATCCTCCCTTTCTATGCGATTAAAGGGGAGTCGCCTCGTGTAGCCTGTTACTCTAGAAAAAAAAAATTCTTTTACAAGATTTTTTTTCATATTGCAACAAAATTAATTTTTCCTGGATAATCTCCACGCTATAATTTATCCAGAGTGATTTCAAAGTGTTGAAAGGAACTTTCATGATTTATTTTTTTATATTTGATAAATGACTGTAATTTCGAGCAGCGTTGCCATGGTAACCGTCGTATAGTTCCAGTGAATTCCTTCGGATGTGATCGAATCGAACTGGCCACGTGAAGCATCAGATTTCGTGTTAAAATTTAAAAACTATTTTCTCCGTTCGCTGATATCAACCCCTTCCTCGTTTCTAGGTAGCGAGATTCTCGGAGGCTGGCCGTGAAAGGTATTTTACGTTTCACCTTGCAAGGTGGAACAAGGTTAACCTCGCGTCTTGTTGACTGTGGCTTAGCGTAGTTTACCTAGCGATAAGTTATCTCACTCCCGGGACGGACTGACGGCCATCTGCTCCAGTAACTACATCTCGCCCCCCCCCCCTTCATCCCCAGAAACCACGGAGGTCTGCTGTGGATGGACATATTCTCCTTGTCCTACCAAAATCAGGAACCGAATACAAACCACTTTATTTATATAAAAAAATTGTAAGTTTGTGATAACAAAAAATAAATAGGGCAACAGGCTACATGAGGGTAATCCACTTTGGGCAACTCCCCTTTAATAGCATAGGAACGGATTTGAAAGCGGGGATGCGGAAGGGTAGAGGAAGGTAGCCAAGGGTTAACAAGGGCCCCCGGGCTATATTTTAAGGATCCTACCTGGCATTCGCTTAAAGAAATGCAGGGAAAACCCTAGAAAAACCTGCATCAGGTAGGTCGGGCATTGGGTACTTGTCCCACGCCCTTCCGATAGCGGGAGAGGAGTTTGCTGTGGCGACGCAGCATTCCCTTCTCCGTGCCTCGATCAGTTTAGGAGGCAGCTGACCGACTGTTCCAATGGGAATAGCGGACAACTCTTACCGTATGCCCAAGGTCTGCGACTCCGGAACATACACCTCTCAGAACAGGCCGAGGTGCCTCGGCTTGTGGGAACCTTAGTTCAAAAACGGAGAGGAAAAGGCATACCCTAAGGTAGCCCCTTCGTATCTCTCCTAAAAGGTTCTGCCTGCGAGAGAAAATCCCTCGCAGGTTACCTGCGAGTGAATCCTCTCGCAGGCTTTCAACATATCCAAAAAATAAATACTCACTAGTCTTGTACCTACCCGATGCAGGTTTTCCTAGGGTTTTCCCTGCATTTCTTTAGGCGAATGCAGGGGTAGGATCCTTAAACTACAGCCCGGGGGCCCTAGTTAACCCTTGGCTACCTCCCTCCACCCTTCCCTTTCAAATCCCTTCCTATGCTATTAAAGGGGAGTTGCCCAAAGAGGATTACCGTCATGTAGCCTGTTGCCCTAAAAAAAAATTGAGACTATTACGCACGGATTATTAACTGAAAGAATACGTATATTAATCAAAAATTCAGAAAAAACATTTTCAAATATTGCAAATAATAATAAAAAAATAGAAACGCACTACGTTTCGTCCCTAATACGGGACTTCCTCAGGGATATGAGACTTATTATATAAACAGGCTAGAATTAAAAATTTTAATTGGTTCCTTAAATTTAAGTAGAAGGAGAAAATTTAATTATTTTGAAATAAATGTTTATATTATCCGCATGAAAACATTTAGAAAGATTTAAAACGCGACTTCAGTGTCAAACAAAACTTACTCGTAGGTTGTAGATATATAGTAACCTGTATGATTAAGAAAGATAGCTAATTAAGACAAAAAACGGTAATATAAATACTACACAACGTTTCTGTGATCCTTGCGCCTATCGTCAGGTGCGAAGGTAGAGCCTAGAGCGACACAACTGCACTGGTCAGTTCACAAAAACTCAAAAGTTTCTGGACCAATGAGCCGCAAGAAAATTTAACTCCGCCCCTCATAGTTGTGATTACGTAGTAACTATTCATTGGACGATTATTAATTATTAAAGCCTTATTTTCTTCTCCAATCAGAGTAATGCATTATGACGTCACTCAACACCTGCTCGCTGTCTATTAATAAGCGGAAAGACGCCATTATGCGGATTTGAATCCATCTTAATATTTTTTGACCAATCGGAAGTGAGTATTTGTGAACACGTAATAACGAGACATTATACGATTATTACTTATTGCATCCTCCTTTAAATATTGCTTTTACTGACCTTTGCTTTGATATTAATAATCCACGCTATCCCATCGTCACAGTCTATGGATACCCAGTAAAGCTTCACTGTACAGTTATTTAATAATTTTTTTATCACCAGAATTTTTTTCGACCAATGAGAGTTTAGCATAACGAAGTTACTCCTCCCCTCGCTGGCTGTGATTACCAATTAACTGTTTAGTAACTCCTATATCCTGCTTTATTATCAATTAACTGATATTCTATGGATATTAATACCCTATTATAACCCTCACAGTGTGAGAGGATATGTAGTAACACGTTATTAAACGTTATTTTATTAATTTGACTACTAACATTTTTTTTTGACCAATCAGAAAATGGTGGTGTATTTTTACTCCTCCCCTCACTTGCTGGCATTAACAACTCCATTAGATTAATTTATTACCCGTAATTTGTTTCCCACTAATCACAGTTGTGTATTAAGAATAGTCAAAACAATCGTAGGCTAATAATACGAAGAAATAACTCTTTAAACAGCCATTGACTATTTTTGTCCTTAGCAATTTTTTTTTGACCAATCAGAGTCGCCTATCACGACGTCACTCCACCCCCCCGCCGCACTGGCTACGAATAGGCGGGAA
Source organism: Zhengitettix transpicula (assembly GCA_037074705.1). NCBI lineage: Eukaryota > Metazoa > Arthropoda > Insecta > Orthoptera > Tetrigidae > Zhengitettix > Zhengitettix transpicula. The sequence continues at coordinate 60,652,857 of CM073596.1, forward strand.
GACGCCATCTTGAGAATTTGGATCCATCTTAATATTTTGACCAATCGGAATTGAGTATTTGTGAATAGCCAATAACAAGGCATTATACGATTATTACTTATTGCATCTTCTTTAAGTGATCATGGATTGATGTTAATAATCCCACGCAATCCCTCGCAGGCTGGAGAAAACGTTGTAACACTTCACTAAAGGGTTATTTAACACTGTAAGTTTAAAAAACAAGTAAATATATTTAAATGAAGATCCAATGAAATCGATATTAGGGGAAAAAACATCCACGCCATCATTTTTCAGGGAATAAACACTTATAAAACGTAAAGCCTGATTCGTTCTCGAAAGAAAATACATAAATAAGGGTATTTAGAGACAGAGATAAAAAACATACTTCACATTTTATAAGCTTCGAAACAACGGGGGAAACATTTTTTTTAAAATAAATTTTAAGATTTTGCTAGGGAGTATTTGACCAATTTTATTCTTATAAAACTTTTTACCTCAGTTATTCGCTTTAAAAATCTATCAAGTATTGTGGTTAACCAATATTTTTCTCCTGTTTATAACTGTGTTTTAATTATATTTTTCTGCGACGTGTCAGTTTATATTTTCAGCTACTTTAAAATTCATTTTCGTACTTCTTCCACAGCCGGTTGCTAATTTATTAAGACGCTGTATACTAACAACTGTCGACTCTTGACCTCTCTTATCTGCGCCTTAAGTGATAGTCCTTTGACTCGTTCGCTTGATCCTTTCTCCACACAGCTGCGGTTCCTAATCGCATCTCTTCTGTCTCTCTCTCTCTCTCTCTCTCTCTCTCTCTCTCTCTCTCTCTCTCTCTCTCTCTCTCTCTCTCTCTCTCTCCCTCCCCCCCTCCCCCTCTCTCTCGTCCCTTCCAGCGCAGACGTCGTATTAACACTTGGCGAATTAGCGCCCTACGTGGAGTCGTCCTGCAGTCACTACTCTCGCAATGTATAAGGAGTTTCGTTCCAGGAAACAAGTTACTGTGAAATTTAGATTTAATTGTTTTGTTTCCAGGCGGTAACTGGCGAGGGAAGTGCAAGAAGAAAGGGAAGAAATTTGTTGTTGAAGTACAGTAAAAGGGAAACACAAACTACAATCTTTTCTGCGGTTGTGGGAAAAGTCCACATCATTCACCATGGTTAAATATAGTTTCTACTTAAAAAAAATTCAGGACCGGTCCGGTCAGACCTGATAACGAGGAGGAGAGCGTGAAGGAGGTGTCCCCTGTTTATTGGTTGTTAGTTTCACACATCTGATATGAGAGACAGAGAGATACGAAAATAGAGGAAAGGCGACCTGAAGGAGGCCGATGCTCCTCCTCTTCTCGTGCTATTAATTATATCAGCGTCCCTCGGGGTCGTCGACCTCGCTACAGCGATCGACAACAGGTGTTCCCACCTGGTTACGGAAGCTCTGACACAACCTTCGTGAAGGGTCCGTCTCAGTCTCTGTATCAGGCCAAAGTTTTATTATCTGGAGGTTGGCGAAGGTAATATACGTATGTGGGAGTTTCCTTTGGGCTTCAAACGTTCGTTTCATTTCACAGAAACTGCTTGAAAAGTGTTTTCTTGCCTTCGCGAGGTTATTTCAATTTTCTTTTATGACACGAGTATTTCTTTGTCACAATTTTAATTTCTACAGTAATAGAAAAGTTGAGATTTCTCGTAATTTTACTTAAAATTGTTGTTTCGCTCCAACTTTTTTTTTTGTTTTTTATGGTTTCCAATTTTTATCAACTATCCTGGGTACCCCGCGTTGCCCGGGTTGTCATATAACCTTATCCCACAGATTTGACTCTAATCTCGGTTACTTGTGCGTTATTGTGCACCTCGACCTCTTATCCCTAAATGTTCACTCCCCTCCAATTCCGAAAAGGGGAAGAAATTATGCAACAGTAGCAAAAACACTATGAATCTAATTAACCCTGAAAAAATATTTATTTAACGCAAATATCGGCCGCGTTTGCATGTTTCAAAATTACAACCCCCCCCCCCGCCCCTTGCGGTTAAATGGCGAGTTGAATGTCGTAATTAAACTCAGCGACATCCATAACCCGGGATTTGACTCTAATCTCGGTTGTATTCGCGTTATTTTACTTGTAACGCCCCTCCACCCCGTCCCGTGGGGGTGTTCCTTGCAGTAAGGGTTTGAAATTATACGCAGATAACAACGGTAGAAACACTATCAATCTCTTTGACCTATAAAATTATTTATCCCACGCAAATATAGGCCGTTTTAGCCTTTTTGAATATTTCCACCCCCCCCCCCCCCCGCCCATGGAGGTGTAAAACGTATCTCACCCCAACAGTGGTTTTTTTCTGGTCGCAAACAACTCGTGTACGAAATTTGGTGAAATTTTTCTAGGGGTGTAGATTTGCATGCGGAACAAACAAACACAATTTTATTTATTGGATAGATTAATTGGGTATTTGTTACAGTTGATAATTGTATCTTTTGCATCTTCACCAAGCTTCCCCATCACATCTTCCTGGTCACGGACAGGACGACATATCCTATTTCATCAACCGACGACTAATGGAAATAATCTGAGATTCACAGAGTATTATTAATCGCCCGCTCGGATTACCACAGTCGTAATACAGCCCCGAAGACCCCCCTCCGAGTGTTTAATCCTTGCGAAGCGAGCGGGACCACCCTCGTGGAGAAGTTCTCTATTGACCGTGGAATATCCGTGGGATCTGTACAGTTGATCCATTAGTCTGCACATCATCAATCACAGGGCCTCGCGTAGCTATGACGGCGATACCCACGAGGAATTCTCGTCTGCTTTGTGTTCGCTAATGACGGGCTAATCCTCCTCCTCCTCCTCCTCCCCAGCCAGCACGGCTTTTGCCAACAGCTTCACATTCCGATCCTTCGCTACGACGACCGCAAGTGGTTTGGCGCTGTCTACCAACGCCGCTCCTACGTAGGACTCGGTGAAGCTTGGACGAATGGACACTTCACGTAGCCCACGTTGCTTTAGATGATCTAAAACTAACCCGGAAGAATCTGGTTAACGGTAAATAATCAGTAAAGAGGGTATGTTTTCTGACCATCGGAATTTTATATTAATCAATAAATAATTAAAAGTGGTAATTTAGTTTGAATTCTGTTGAGGCAAGTGGTTGGTAGGTCAAAGAGCCAAAGCTGAAAAATCACCCAAGCATATCAGGACCGCTCCATGGTGAGGTGTTCATCAGAAGACAACACAAATTTGTCGATAATCAGCCGAGTAAATTTTAGCAACAGTAAAAATTACCGAGATCAAAGAAAACTTCAGGAGCATCCAGAGAATGAATGAGCTCAGGAACTTTGAGACCGGAAACCGTGAAACTGAGTGATTTAACCCACGGCGCTGATGGAGTTAAAAAATCTCCAATACGAAGAAGACAAGGATAGAAGAATTCTCGTAATACGACACGGGAAATGTAAAGTGTTTACCACGCAGACGTGTCAGGTAAGTAGAACCCAAAAGCAGTTGGAACGGAGACAGCGAGATACGACCGCCATCAACGAAGAAGACTACTTCGCAGGTGCATCACATGTTAACCTTAGATATGAAGTCCACATGGCCGCAAAACCTAGGTAGCCTATTTCCCCCCCCCACCCCCAACCCCAATAATATCGATGTAATTTTGTTTACATACCAACTTGATAACGAAAAATATTTTCCAGCAGTGTAATAGGAGTTGGAAAAAAAAGTTCTATACAGGACAAAGCCTTTTCTTTGCTATACGTATGGGGAAAAAATAAATTAATGAGATCGGGTTTACTAAGATTAGACTCCAAAGAATAAACATCGCACGCGACGTAGGTCACTCATGAGCTAATGTCGTTGGTTTTACATCCCCGTCGGTATGAACCTCAAATTAACTGCAATTAAAAAAAAATTAATTATTAATCATTTCTCAGTATTTTTGGAATCGTAATTGAAAATAGCCTAATCTTCTTGTACAATTATTTAGAAATTTAAAATATATCACTAAGGTTTAACTCGTTTATTATTTAATATATATTTTCTTCTTTTTCAGGTAAGCGTTGAACGCCAGGAATTACAATCGTGTCGGGAAGGTATTTAAAGCAACATTTATATTATATTTATAGAGAAGCAAACCCCTCTGACCCGCCATCCAAGGAAGGGCGTGGGACAAGTACCAAATGCCCGGCCTACCTGATGCAGATTTTTCTTTAGTTTCCCCTGCATCACTTTTAGACGAATTGCCGGGTAGGGTCCTTTAAACCATAGTCCGGGGGCCCCTAGTTAACCCTTGGCTACCTTCCTCTACCTTTCCGCATCCCCCCCCCCTTTTCATTCCCTTTCCTATGCTATAAGAGGGGAGTAGCCACTATGTGGATTACCCTCATGTAGCCTGTCTACACCTAAAAAAAAGTGTCTAATTAAATACGATTATGAAATTTTGACGCAGGAATCGTTAAGGTAATCAATTTTCTAGAAGGAACAGAAAATCAAAAGCAATTAATACATCTTTACTTTAGTAAGTTAAACCGAGAGATTAGTTTGGACTCCTCATGTTAAAAATCAAAATATATTCTAACAGACAAATTTAATATCCTTCGAGTTTCAGGCGAGCTCCCTCTATTTTTTTTGGGGGGGGGGGTATAAATAAAACTAGTGGAATAAAGTTGACGACCAAGTAAATACCTCATTTAATGCCCTGATCTCTTGTGGTAGTAAAAGCACGGTTAATGTTTATAATAAATTTTATTTTATTTCAGACCACAGCTATTCGTTTTATTATTCTTTAAATACAGATAATTTATTAACAACCAACAAACTTACACTCATTAATCCGCGGGAAAAACAACCTTCTTAAATAAAGTATTTTATGATGGTCTTTACTCTTCATTAATAACATCACTTCCTAAAAATCGTTAAATGATTTTTAAAATCGGGCTTAATAAGATCTATTATTTCTGGATATAAAAACTTCTTCGTTTGATCCTTAAATTTAATGAAAAAAAACATTCCAAAATATATGGAGACAATTTAATTATGTTACAATAATAAATTTGTATTATTATCCACTTGTTAAAAATATATAAAATAATATTTCACTGACTTAACGTAACAAAAAAAGAATTTAACTAGATTATACTGTAAGCTTTATGACCAACATTTTCTTGACCAATGAGAAGCAAGACAATGCGGCTCCTCCCCCTTCCTCTGAGCTGTGATTGCGTAGTAACTATTTATTAGATGATTATTAATTACTTACTTCAGTCTAAATGATTTTCTATTGATATTATTAACCTTTAAACTGTTATACATTGATTCGAAAAGCAACTGTTTATTATTGACCAATCACAGCTCGGTGTCAAGTATTTCCTCCTCCCCTCACTTGCTGTGATGACGGCATTACACTGACAAAGACTAATTTATTCAGTATAATTTATTTTCTACTAATAAAAGTTGCGTATTTAAGAATATCCTACCACTAGTAGTTTAATAATACGAAGAATTAACTCTTTAAACGGTCACTGATTATTTTGGGCTGCAAAATCGGTTTGACCAATCAGAGTCGCGTATTACGTCATCACTCCACCCCGGCACTGACCACGAATAGGCGAGAAGACGCCATCTTGACGATTTGAATCCGTCTTATTTTTTTTTGGTCCAATCGAAAACGAGTATTTGTGAATAGCCAATAACAAGGCATTATACGATTATTACTTGTTACATCTCATATAATTTGGTTTTAACTGTTGTTTTTTTTTGGTTAGGTTGGTAAACGTGGTAACACTTCACAAGTAAAAAATTAACCAGATAAGGCAGTTTTCTGACCAATTACGGGTCATATTTATTGTTATTATTATTATTAAATAATTTTTCTCTGTAATTGGTCACAGAACTGAATTATCTATTTTATATAAACAGACGTAAAATTATTTTTTTTGATTGGACACCGTCACACCGTAGTTCCCGTTTCCTTGTCCGCGTCCTTAAAAAGGTCCACAAATCTGTTGTACCCGTTTTTACTTTCGTAAGGACTGTTATTTTTTTGCCATATTGTTCCTAATCGTAAATTTTAACATTACTTTTTTCTATGAAGATCTACGGCACTCATTTCATTCGCGATTTATGGTTAATATCTTCTTGATTTATCCCTAAAAAATTTTTTTTTTGAAACAACCCTCGTAGTAGCAGCAGCAGCAGTGGCAGAGAAGTGACCGTGGTGGGTAATTATGCGTCCCTAGATTTTTACACCTTTCGGGAAGCGTGTGAAAGGTGAGGCAGGAGAGTAAGTAACCTTACGACCTGAGGGGGGGTGGGGTAAATGAGTGTGATAAGAGGAGCCCCGTTACACTGCGCGGCTTTTTCCCACGGAACGTGTAGGATTACACGGACCGTGTCTGCGATTAAGGGGAGCAAGCCATCCGCAAAGAGCTGGGATACGCACTATTAAGCCGAGGAGAATGAGTGCTCCGGCAGCCATGACGGCGCGGCGGCGGCGGCCAGAAGCGCACGTGCAGGTGGCTCCTCGTCTGCATAACTAATATCAATCGCAGCTAGTGTATTTTGCAATTTAATATTCCAGTCTCTATTGAAATTAAAATTTACCATTTTCGGCAAGACCACATTGTCTGAGGATGACGGACATTAGTGACGTAAATTTACAAATGGCTGCCTACGTTACGTCGTCTGCGACTGTAAACTCTTTTTTTATATCTGATTGTCCGATTCCTAGTCTACCGCTCCAAAAGTAGTCTTGCAGTCTCGATTACGCTGTTCTGTTGAAAGTTTTCAACGTTAAACATCCATACAACTTGTTCGTGCTATTCCGTAATTAAAAAATTAGCTTCCTCGACAGTGCGAGTTAATTATAATACCTTCTCAAGTCACTCACTCTAGGTTATGATTCAAAACGAAGATGTCCTGATATTAATTCCAGTTAAATCACCATAGGGGGTTAACACATGCAGACGACAGTCGACATTTAGCGTCGCGGACTCATACGACTCCCTGACCTCTTGTGCTTCTAAAACTGCAATAAATATCAATAGTGGATGATTGCGTCTTGAGACAAACTCTGTGGGAGAAGGCTGTGAGAGCTGTCGTTGGCTCTCGCAGGCAGGACCTTTTAGGGTGCCTTCTCCGAAGGAAGCCTGCAAGAGGATTCTCTCGTAGGTGAACCTTTGCAGAGAGCTCTGGAGGAGACTACCTTTGGGGATGTCTTCACATCTCTCTCGGTATTTGAACTAAGGTTCCCACATGCCGAGGCCCCTCTGCTTTGTTTTTGAGACGTGTATGTTCCGGGGTCGCAGACCTTGGGGCATACTGTAAGAGTTGTCCGCTACTCCTATACTCGGAATAGTCGGCCAGCTGCCTCCTAAACTGGTCAAGCCACGGCGAGTGGAAAGCTGCGACCACACAGTAAACCCCTCTGGGGCCATCGGAATGGCTTGCTTAGTAGCTACAGTGATTTGATACTAAAAAAGACTTCTGTGAAACAAGAGGATTCTGCGAAGACTGTAATTATAAGTACCAAATGCCAGAATTACCTGATGCAGGTTTTTTAGGGTTTTCCCTGCATCACTTTTCTGTGAATGCCGTGTAGGATCCTTATACTAAAGCCCCGTGGGCCTCTAGTTAACCCCTTGGCTACCTTCCTCTACCCTTTCGGATCCCCCCCCTCCCCAATTCAAATCCCTTCCTATGCTATTAAAGGTTGAGTTACCACCCTCATGTAGCCTGTTACTCTAGAAAATATTGCGTATTGATCTTTGGTTCCTAGTCACCCCTTCTATTCCAGTTTTCAGTGGCCCAGTCAGTGAGTTGTATATATATAAATATATATATATATATATATATATATATATATATATATATATATATATAGTTAAGTAGAACATTGCGTTATTTGGAAGCAAAGACGTAATAGAGTCTGGTGTGTGTTTGTCTTCCTCGCCAGCGAGGATTAATAGCTTTGAGGACAGAGGGGGGGGGGGGGGATGACTGGCAGCGGTATGTTTGAGTGGTTGGTGGTGTTTGTGCAACTTGTCAGGAGTCTATTCCGTCTTACGGAGACATAATTTATTATTTTGGAAACATTTATTCGTGTGTGTGTGTGTAAAGGAAGGGGCGGGGGGGGGGGCGTCTTAATTTTCATTCTGCTAATCCTGGAAGCGCGCATGAACGAGAGACACTTGATGATGGATGTCCTTAGTCAGTCTTGCTGGCCGTTGCTTGACATCGCAGGACGCCGACTTAATCCCCAAAAGCCCGCTGCCAGAGGCCCCATCAATATTATACGTGGTGGATGCATTCGTTGCATATACATAACACTATTGCGTGAATAAATATTTTTTTTTCACTTCTTCAGTACTCACTTTAACCCTTGAGGAAATGAGCTGTCACATCCAAATTACTATTAATAAAATGACTGAATCATATGGTGATTGATGTTCAATTATTTATACGTAATTTCCCTATCCATATATATATATGCTTCAGTATCTGCAATGTAATTTCAATTAATTATTCCCTGTTGTAATTAATAAATGTGACTTACTGAAAGCCTGATTAATATTAATTGTGAGAGTCGTCTTTCCTTTCCGAATGGAAAATTTCAATGGTAATATATATTTCTTGAGTCTAAATGGCTCATTTCTAATGATAATTACATTTAGATGCGGAAGAACCTTAATTTAATCTTCGGACAATGGAAATCCTTTCGCGACTCGGAAGGGATTTGACACTCGAAAAGTTTGCCTCGGCATTGACCAGACCTGAACAGAGAATACAAACCCGCCATCCAGTTCAATTTCAATGGAATTGCTCGCTTGCATAAATCCCAAATCTACGCCGAGGTACCACCATCCCCCCCCCCCCCCCTTTTGTCCCATGAAAATGCTTTTGTTTGACGGAAGAGGTTTTAGGCTATAGAATATAGATCCGCTGTTAATTGCAATGCCAATCCTCTCCCTCCTTCCAGCTCTGTCGTATTCTTCTGCGGTTTCTTGAGTCTCGTCTCTCTCTCTCTCTCTCTCTCTCTCTCTCTCTGCCGTGACTCCATCCTCCCTTACTTTATTCCTCAACTTGCAGATTTCCAAAAAAAAAAAATTGTCAGTTCCTCCTTGCCTGTCTGCGATCTCACAACAACAACAACAGCAATATTAGTTCTCTGAAACTGGCTTTCTCCTACCGTAATTCCATGTACTAAAATCAATGTTTCTACCCCCACCCACCCCCCAATACAGTTTTCTCGTTCTTAAAAATATTTCTATTAATAAAGAATACAACTCAAGGGAACCTTACACCCCATCGGAAGTTCTCCACCTCTGAGATGACAATTTAACAGTTTCCCATTCGAGCTCCAATATATCGATAAACCAAATTTTGATGTGTCTTTGTCACGGAATAAACTCAAAATCAGTTTTTAAGAGGTTTTTTTAAAAAAAGTCATAATATAAAAAAATTCCTACAATCGTAGAAAAAATTTTTTTTCGGTGACCAATCAGAGTCCCCCCAGCTATTACGTCACAGCACGCCACGTCATTGTGCCGAGCGAGAACCAATCAAAAGCCGCGACATCAACTGTTTTAATTCTAATTCCACGCTAATGTAGAATTAACAGCATTAAACAACCCTGAGGAGGGTCCAAAAAAATTACTGGAACAATATAGCTGAAAATAGACTACAATGGAATGAACTGAACCACTTTAGGGGGTGGAAAGAATTTTAAAATTCCGCTGACATTTTTTTTTGTTAAAATTCTATGCTTAATCTCTTTTTTGAAAATTGTTGATAATGGTCTGTGTTGATGAAACCTGTTAGAGTCGTTATTCTTAATAAGAGTCAAGCAGGAAACTGACGTGAAAAATTCAAGTAAGTGATTCAAGAAAAAAAAAGCGTTTCGAACATAAAATAAAATAAATTTGTTTTTTCACCTTCAGTAAATTTAAGAGTTTAGAATCAGCAGCGCTAGGCTCATGAATAACTACTAAATTCAGTCTGTTTGGACTTCCCGAAATTTACCCTAGTCTTATTCTTCTTTTTATTTATTAAAATAAACTTTTAATCCGGAGACTTTACAGTTATGATAATTTAACATAATAACAGTATTTATAATTTGTAAAAATTTAATTGGTTAACTTGAGGGTCTTGGAAAACCCTAATCTGATGATGAAATTTCTTACTGTTCGAAACGTTCCCCTCATCTTTTATTTTACGCTTCTCTGTCTCTACATCCACATTGGAATATCCAGCAGATTTTCTTTCTTCTTCTTAATTCCCGCAAGGTTATTCTGTACAATTTTCTTTTGGTAATACAGTCAACTTTGTCGACTCAAATGAATTAATAAAATATAAAACCCGTCAGGGCACGAGAAGGGCTGTTGATTTTTTTCATCACTTGACTAAACCAGCGAATTTGAACGGTGATTCGTTGAATCCAATGACCTTTTTCCACGAGAAATACATTTTTTCCAAACAGAGGAATCAAGTTATCGTCTATTGTACGAGAGTCGTTCGAGGAATCGATTCCAGTTGCTCAGTCGACCCCTGGTCTCAGACAGTTTGCCTTCCTGGAACTGCAGGTATTGTCCTCTTGGCTGATGGATGAGCGAGTGCGCAGACTTGAACGACGAAGCACAGTGTTTTCTGCATTTTAACACCGGACGTGCTACAGCCGTCGGGAGGACAAACACACACACACACACACACTCCAGTTTCAACCTTGACTTGAGCCTGGCGTCGTCTGACCTGTTCCCTTATTTATAAACGCAGGTATGAAACTTTCATTCACCCTTGCACGGCACCGGAAATAGATCAGCCTCTCGAAATACAGAGCCCAGACCTGACCAACGCCGTGACTTACTCTCGGTTTCTCAACGGCCGGACAACAAACTGTCCACTGTGGTGGTGCTCGTCAATTAATTACCACGGTTTATGAAAACGTAAAAAAAAAAATTATCCTAACAGATTCCCGGTCTTATTCCAGCTTTCTTCATCCCCATTTACTACGTCATCTTATTGTTTAAAGCGACCACTGATCCTGGGTTCGATTCCCTGACCTGATGATTTTTTCCCCCCCATATAAATCTGTTAATCCACTTTCTCATCACTTTACATCTTTGCCATACTGAAAATAATTTCTTCTGTTCTTGAATTAATTCACACAATATCCAAGTTTTCACTCAGGTCCTGTAAGTACGAGATAATACCGAATAGCTGACAAAAGCAATTTTTTTTAACATCAAATAACACACAGATCAAACCAAAGACATCACATCATAACCTCGATCGGAACCAAAAGTAAAAAAAAAACAAAAATCTATTAAAATTTCATTCATGACAATAAAAATCGGCCTCAAAGCCACCCGAAGAGACACAAGATGGTAGTATCAAGAGCTGGAAGAGAAACAATAGTACTCCACCTGATCTATGAAATTCCCCCGCTTATCACAAAACTTATAATAATACGAAGAAGAAAGACAGTAAAAAAACCTCATTGAAGTTAAACGTAAATTAAAGGATTAATAACTGAATATCTGAAAATGCCAAAGGTTTTAGGAGAAATACAGCGAAAACAATTAATTTTGTATTAATTAATAAAATGTAAGCGGTAAAAAAATTTGTCCTTCAACCCTGGTTTTAAGCAATTTCAGACTGTGGAAACATCATTATTATAAATTTAATAAAATACATTATTCATGCTTATGATGTCATAAATTGGCGGAAGTAAAATTATTTTTTTATATAACACATAATAACCTAAAAAAGTATTTTCTTTATCTTTCAAATAATTATTTTTTTATTGATACCTGAAAATTATTATGGGTCTTTTCATATTTTTCAGAAATAATAAATGAATCCTTTTTTTTTAATTATAAATAGGTTTGAGGTCTTTTTAAAGAACTACGTTTCGTCCTCTTGGGAACGTAATAATTTCCTGCGTTTAAATTTTTTTAAAATACCAATATCGATATCCAAAAATGTATTTATAAATACAGGTAATTGTTTTTTTTCTACTGAAATGGGGTTAAAACCCGAAGAAAGTTTTGAATTTAATTTGTGTTCTGTTGTGAGCAAGAAAAAGGGAAGAAAATAAAACAAAAAGGAAGAGAACAAAAGTAAACAAGAAAACCCGAAAGAAAGAAGCAGCTTAAAGAGATGACGTAGAGGATAAAAAGAATATGGAGGTGTTTAAGTGTATTAAATTTGTCAGAATAAAATCTTTAAAATGGATGGTGCGTGTTTTAAATAATATTTTTTTTTGTATAAAATGTCTTCAATAGATTCATATTATGACTACAGGAAAGTTCTACAATATCATATTCGGTTAAATAAATACGCTTTAATTATTTTTTTTGTACAGTTTCATGCCCTGTTCCTCGCATATTTTATATGTAAAAATAAAAAATGGATATAAAATCAAATTAAATCAATTTTTGTTTATATAAGAAAACAATTCAGTTGTTATTGCTACAGAGAAACGGAAGGGGGAAAAAAATTGTGTACACGGATCGCATTTATTTTCAGGTCAAGTTTTGATATCTTCAGCGTCTTTCCCGTGATTTATTTATAAGAACTGAAATGCTTTTGTTTTTAGTGGATTATTTTAATATGGGCTAATTAATAAGTGAAAGGGGAGGGGCGGGGGAGTTTCCAGGAAATTAATTTAAAACCATTTAATCTCGTTGTGGGATCTTTTAAACAAAGGTTAAAGGTGAAACAGACATTTATTTTGCGCGCGGAAATAACAACGGTTGTTGTTTTAGGATAATTTCAGATTATAAATTCCAGGAATGCTTCTGTGTGGGTGATTGTGGAACGTCAGCACGCTGAAAACCTCAAAATATTAATGATTAAATTGCTATAATCTCTCTACATTACTGAAATGTTATTAATAAAATTACCGTGTAAAGGGACAAGGTAGAAAAAAACTTATTTTACCTTTATTTTTTTTTGTTTTGTTTTATTAAGTTAACTTTTAGTCCGGTGACTTTACAGTTGTGATAATAATAATAACAGTATTTCCATTTTTTTATTCTTTTTAATTTTTTTTATTAGACAAAACTTTTATCTTACGATTATTTGTTGTTACATAAACTATTAAGAGTATATACAATTAAAATTATGTACATAATTAAACTGGGTACGTGGCACTTAAGTTAATCCAGCAATTAATATAATTTTGCAATTTTTTTCTTCTATTTTAATTTGGGTGTCTGAGGGGGGTACAATGCTGAGTTATGAGGGTTCGCTGGTGATGTTATGAGGTATGAGGATGGGGTGGGTTAGGAGGTGCCAGAGTGTTCTGGAGGAAGGATGAAGTCGATAGGGCGTTTTCTCTTGAGGCGACGTGCGTGTGGGGTTGGGGGAGGGTTGCAATGGAATTGCTGGATCGTGGTGTTAAGATGGTTGAAGGTGCTTTTGATTAAGGAGGTTACGGATTTGGTGATTATTGAGTTGACTTGGGGAAGTTTAATGTTGTGGTGGATGATGGAAGGCACCAGGGAGAGTTAGTGATGGATTTACAATTGTAAAAATTAAACAAATAACAAGGTATTTACAATTTGTAAATATTTCACATGTAAACTTGTGGTCTTGGATGTGTGACCCTTGTCATTCCAAGTTAGAGACAAGAGAAGCAGATTAACTTGTTTACCGCATATAAGCCGGCATGATGTTAGCGATCAATCTGGTCATAGGGGAAACTACATGTTTGAAGCGTTAAGGATGTTATCGGGGAGGATGGGAAGAGCGGATATTATAGGGAGTATGTAGTGACAGTTGGTAGGAGGGCTAGAGTTAGGTAATTCCGGAGTGATTTAGGGGGAGGATGATGTCAATTGGGAGTTTACGTTTTAGTCTGTGATTTTGTGAAGGAGGGGGTGGGTTAAAGCTTGAAATAAAAATTGGGGGGGGGGGGGGTTCGGGGGCAGAAAAAAATTATGATTGTTACTCTGATTTCAAGAAACACGGCAATTATTAACATCACGGCTACTTCATAAAAACCATCACCTGTTCTTTTCTTTGTTTTCTTCACTTGGAGTATATATATTTTTTTATCCTCTACGTCATTTCTTTAAGCTGCCTCTTTCTTTCGGTTTTTCTTCTTTCCTTTGGTTCTCTTCCTTTTTCTTTTCTTTCCTTCACTTTTTCTTGCTCACAACAGAACACAAATAAAATTTAAAACTTTTTTCGGGTTTTAACCCCATTACAGTAGCAAAAAAAAATTACCTGTATTTAGAAATAAATTTCTGGATATCGATATTATTTAAACGCAGGAAATTATTACGTTCCCAAGAGGTTGACCGCATAATAATTTTTTCTTAAGCGATTGATTACATTCTATTCACCCCTTTTCCCCCGCCCCGAAACTATTTATTCCGTTTTATTCACATCAAAGTTAAGCGTAATACCTAATAGAAATTTATACTGGTATAAATTTTAACTTTTTCTCTTTCTTTCTCCGATTTTACACCTCTCTACTATGACAAGACACGAAGTTTACCAGCGTCCAAAAATAGCACTGAAAATGCAAAATGGATGTGAATTTTTTTCTTTCTTGTTTATATATAAAATTCCTTTTATTTAAGTGCTATTTAATATTTTGTATTATATTTTAGGGGGGGGGTTTGTTCTTTCTTGTCCGAGTGTAATGAATGCTTTTGTTCCTCATTTGTGTATTTTCATTGTGGTGCGTGTTCCTCCACCGACCTATGGGGGGAGGGGGGATTTGATTGTATTTAGGGGGGGGGGTAAGTCGGAGATGACTTTACCGTAGTGTTAAAACTATTCCTGGAAACATTTCACGCAAGGAAAAAAAAATATTGTAAGTGAGTTGATGAGATATGTTGTCGCCGAAAACCGCATCCGTAAAAGTTGATAAGTAACAGGGTGTTGTAAAAAGACCTTCCCGCTGACTGTGTGTGTGTGTCTCGATCGTAAGAATTTAGCATTAATTTGGTGACAATTAAAAAAAACAGGTAATGAAGAGTACACAAGGTGAAATAATATATCCGTAAATAATTTAGTACAATTTTGTTTTTTGTATATACAAAAATATCTCTGATATTATCTTATCCTAGGTGCGACAATTATTTTAATTACTTATTTTTTATTTTTAGGGCAAAAAGCTATGTATAGGGCAACTTCCCTTTAATAGCATAGGAAAGGGATTTGGAAGGGGGGATGCGAAAGGGTGGAGGAAGGTAGCCAAGGATTAACTAGGGGCCCCCAGGCTATATTTTAAGGATCCTACCCGGCATTTGCCTAAAGAACTGCAGGGAAAACCCTAGAAAAACCTGCATCAGGTAGGTCGGGCATTGGGTACTTGTCCCACGCCCTTCCGATAGCGGGAGAGGAGTTTGCTGTGGGGACGCAGCATTCCCTTCTCTGTGCCTGGACCAGTTTAGTAGGCAGCTGGCCGACTGTTCCAATGGGAACAGGGAACAACTCTTACCGTATGCCCAAGGTCTGTGACCCCAGGAACATACACCTCTCAGAACAGGCCGAGGTGCCTCGGCTTGTGGGAACCTTAGTTCAAAAACGGAGAGGAAAAGGCATTCCCAAAGGTAGCCCCTTCGTATCTCTCCTACAAGGTTCTGCCTGCGAGAGAACATCCCTCACATGTATTGCCTGCGAGAGAATAGCCCTCGCAGACTGTCGCTCTTAATTACTTTTGAATATATAAAAGTTTTTATAATCGAAAGTAAGCAAAACAGAATTGAGAAAAGACGTAATATAAACGTTAAAAGAAAGAAATAGAAGACGCAAATGAAAAAAAATAGGCATCAAATGTTGGAATGAGTTATGTCTGATTGAAAAGTAATAATAAGAAATATAGACAAATAAGTGATAATAACAATACCACACAATGTTTCAGAATTTAATAAATGTCATACTTTAAAAAAAATAGTTAACCGTATTAAAATGTCAATATGTTGTTCTAAGAATTTATTTTATCCTTAATTATGATGAAAAAAAAAATCTGTATTCATTGTAATATTATAAGTAAATAAATGACCTGTGGGTCAGAATATTTAAAATGTTTATTACGAAAATATATATTAAATTTAGTCCTATTCTAGGACCTGATCTACAACATTTTTCAGATATTTTTTCATCATTATTAACTATAAATATAAATATATATGCTGAATATTGAAAAAAACTAATAAATAAACATCAGCCAAATTTTAAATCGGAAGAAAAGAATTTATTAATTTAAAACAAAAATTTCGTCGTTTATTTTGCGAACTCATCAGGGCACCACGGGTAGTCAGCATAGAATAATTACATTTCTATCCAAAAAATAATAATTTTTTTTGACCTGATGTGGTCGCAACAATACTCGATGAAACGTTGTTTAATTTTATTGTAATAAATTAATTTTTCTGACTTTAAATTGGCTTATGTTTTATTATTTATAAAATTGTTTCTTAAAAAAAAATTTTTTTTAAAAGCTTTAAACGTTTTTTTTAAAAAAACCTATAAAACTCAGTGAACGAAAGGGTTTAAATATTTTTAACTTATTAAAATTATGGGTGACGTTATTTTTTTTCGGCCATTTATTTATTTATTTACCATCGTGTTAGTTTACTTTACGTTATTATTCTATTTTCTTATTACAAAACTTTTATTCTAAAATTTTCTGTTTTATAAATATAATTTACAGTTTCCGTAAGTATAATTGTAAAAATAATATTAATAATAAGTTTTTTTATCATGCAATTATATACATAAATTATTGTAAAACGTCAGGTTTAATATAAAATTACAAAAGAAACATCAGTATAAAGTTTTACAGTCATATTTTCTCAACTCATGTATTTTATATATTACCTTATTTAGTAAATACTCTTTCAAAGTGCTTGCCTTGCAATTCTTTTATGTACAGTGACAGTTTATTATAAAATATAATTCCTTTCTGAAATGGGACATGATCAGTTTTTTTTGGGGGTGTATTAATTCGCACTCTAAAATAGTCCGCAATTGTCCTAGTATTATAAGGGTTAGCTCTGTTTTGAACCGGGAGTTTTTCTCGACTTCTTTACCAACATAATAGTTTTAAAGATGTATAGAGAATAGACAGTTAGTATTTCATTTTTGTGAAATATTGGTTTACATACCAAATATAAATCTTTTAACTTTCTTATGGGAGATTAAAAGCTCAAATTAAATTAATGGTAACCATAAAAAATAATTGAGGTGCAAGCGCGCTCAGAGGGCTGTTCTGGCAACCCTGCTCCGTGGGGGTAGGAGCCACCGCAAGCGCACGTCCACCTGTAGAGGACTCCGCCGCAAGACAAAGGTAGCTCGTGCCCGGCCGCCTCGTCGCATCGGTCCGAAGTCCCGCGCGCATGCGCAGTTGCGTCGCTGAATCCCACGTGACCGTCTCCCATGTGGTCCGTCGTCAGTAGCGCCGCAGCCGTTGCCGCGAAGACATGTGACAGTGCCGGCCGGTAGTGAAGCACCCCGTCCTCCCAACCCTCGCATGGCGACCTGATCGCACAATGGATCGTTCGGAGACCCACCATCGACCCCTGTGTGAACCTTGCCCATGCTATCGTCGTCGCACATCGTATCTCGTCTAAGGCAAACAGGTTAGTCCAGATAACTGTAATCTTACTCGGTCACAACTGTTCCCGTCTACCACTCATTGTCAGTGCTTGTGCGCCTTACAAACTCACTCAGTGACGTCATAATATTTTTGTATGTGTGTGTTTTGTGTGTATGCGACTATAACAATACAGCCGCCATTTAGAGACAGTTTGTGTTCTGCGAACCGAGAACTACCCCGATGCCCTTGGTTACGGATGACATAATCGTGTTTTCGTTGCCCGGGTTTCAGTGTACAGTGCTTCCTCCTCGTCAGCCCTGAAATTAATGCTAATTGCTCCCCAGGGAATTATTCTTGTTGCTGTTGTGATGTTTACAGAGCTGTTGACGTCACGGCTCGGTGTCTGCGAAGTTTACCTGACGTCACCACTACTTCTTGTTTATTGTGATGAGAGCTATTGCCGAGTGTTCGGTTTCCTTATAAATATTCCATTAAGCTTCTTCGTCTTCTTCTGTAACGGATCTCTACCTCCCCACACTTCTGCAACTGTAACACAACGTGAGATTTCCAGTTGTGTCATCCGTTTGTTTTTCATGTATTTTTTATCACCCATAATTTTCGCGTCCGACGCCCTGTTTCGGATAATTTACAGCAGCCACACATACACGTCAGAAACATGTGAGTGGATTGCTAATCCATGGAAAGTGAAAAACCTCTGTCGTTTAATGTGTCTGTGCTTCCGTCCCCCAGTTAACTGTTTAGCGTATCAACCGTTTAGATACGAAGGACGACGGTACGGAATAATTCGCGGATGGCGGAAGACGGACTTCGCCTGAATGTAGAGACAACCCGCCACACAGCCTCGCCGAGCGAAAAGCCACGCTTTCCCCTGTGCTCGACATTTTTTTTCCGTTTAAAACGCGTCCGCTTTTGAAACACCTGTTAGTTTATCTCTTTAAAAAAAAGAATAAGGTAAAAAACAGGAAAACTGTGTACGTCCGATTTCCTATTTGGGACCGTCTCTTGTTGTGGTCGTTGGCGTCATCGTTGCGAATCCTTCGGTTGTCTAATACGCGGCCTCGTCCATTATCAGCTGACCTTTGGCCACCGTCAGTGAATTCATGAACTTGATTTAATATATTAAATTATATTCATTTTGCGCAGAGATGATGGGCTACAAGCTGTGTCCCCTCCCCCACCCCTCCTCCACCCCTACACGAGTTGCATTATGATTAATTTGGACTATTGTAACCAATGTAAACTGATTAGTCAATTTCAATATATACGTCGGTTACTCGTCCTGTCATCCTGAAAATAAATTTAAATTATACTAAAAGCATTTCTATTGTATGCAGAATGAATAAATCATTTGAAAGAAAAATTAATTATATTATTGTATATTATTAAATGCGTTGTCAAAACAAAATTCCAAGTATAATTCTATTTTACGTAACTGTCGAAACTTGTTAACGACTAATTTATTATATATTTAATTTTATTTTCAGATTCTAATTTAAATCAAATGGCCCATTAGTACGTTTACGGAAAAATCTATTTCCTACCTTTTTTGCAATATTTGCGCTTATCGGACTTTTAATAGGATTATAAATGAACAAAAAAACAGCCTAATTTGTCACAATTAATGTATTATCAAAAAATTAAAAAATTAGTGCAACGTTCCGTCGACACTACAGGCCTTTTATCACGTGAAAATTGGATTTTAAATATTATAAATATAAAAAATCAAATAGAAAGTATATTTAAAAAATATATTTTTAGCAGAAAATTTGAATAAATCGTAGCATACAATTGTATAAATTATAATAGAGAAAATTATATAAAAACAATCAACATTCAAAAATTATTCTGTCGTGTCCAAACACATATCTAATTAACCATAATTACCACTGGCAAAATATTAAAAAAAAATGTAGACGCAAAGAGTGTAGTTTTTTTTTTTCGAGGAAGATGATCGAAATGTTGCTTATAACATCCGATTATTAGGACATAAACGTGGAAAGTGATTCTAATGGTTTGTAAATACAGCAACGTGTCTGCAGTTTCATTTATTTTTTAATTAATTAAATATGTTTTGCTCTTTTAATTCTCCAGAAACATACCAATGTATATATATATGAATTTTTACTTGAAACACTTTTTTTCGGTTACTGCGGCCATTGCAGTTTAAGCCTTTTCGAAATGCTACAGCAAATTTATTTTTAAATAAATATTTGGCCTGATAACAATAGAAAATAATTTGGTAATGTGTGGAATTTTAGTCAAAAGTCGTTTGGATATAATTTTCAAATTATAATACTTCAAAATAACGTTGTACTCCTGATGCAGTTCTAGATTGAGGACGAAACGTCGTTTGAATATTTATGGCAAGTTTGGATCTCTTGTAGTTAATTTATAACAGTTTTTTTTACAATACTCAAGTCACTGTAAAGACTCGTGTGTTGATTATAACCAATAATGATTAATTTAAACTTTATTACTTAGATTTACAGACGTCTCGTGAGGAGAACATAAATGAAAAAAATGTGGGAAATATCCTTGACGACACTTACAATAAAAAAATATATTTTTTTTGTGCGGTTGTTTTTCCGTAAATAAACTCATGATTCTCAAAATATTGCCATCCGAAGTTCAAAGAAAATAATAATATATCATGTCTACTTCTGGTTTATTTTCTCAAGGTTTTCCAGAATTATTATCACGTCTTTTCACGATTAGATTATTTATTGCAAACTAGTTCTCAATTTCTTCGGGCAGACATAAAGTGAAGTGCTGAATTTGTTAAAGTACTACAATTTTTTTGGGGTGTAGACAGGCTACATGAGGGTAATCCACATAGTGGCAACTCCCCTCTTATAGCATAGGAAAGGGGGGGGGGGGTTGCGGAAGGAGGAAGATAGCCAAGGGTTAACTAGGGGCCCCCTGGGCTATGGTTTAAGGATCCTACCCGGCATTCGCCTAAAAGAAATGCAGGACAAACCCTAGAAAAAGCTGCATCAGGTAGGTCGGACATTTACTACTTTCCCACGCCCTTCCCTGGATGGCGGGAGAGAGAGGGGTTTGCTGTGGGGACGCAGCATTCCCTTCTCCGTGCCTCGACCAGTTTAGGAGGCAGCTGGCCGACTATTCCAATGGGAATAGCGAACAACTCTTACCGTATGCCCAAGGTCTGTGACCCCGGAACATACAGCTCTCAAAACAGGACCAAGGTGCCTCGGCTTGTGGGAACCTTAGTTCAAAAACGGAGAGGAAAAGGCATCCCCAAAAGTAGCCCCTTCGTGTCTCTCCTACAAGGTTCTGCCTGCGAGAGAACATCCCTCGCAGGTATTGCCTGCGAGAGAATAGCCCTCGCATGCTTTTCTTTAAAGCACTACAATTCTGACATATAATTTTGTAATAATGAAAGAAGAAAAACACCTGAAAGTATCGATATTATTTTACGAATTTTTGCCAATATAAAAACCATGGTAGAAAGATTAATTTCATATAGTTGTTAAAAAGATGCCAAAAAGCGATTAACTAGGCTTCAAAATAAAATTAATTTCTTATGAAAAATTTAAAACATTATAATAAAACAAATACGACGTTTCGTCTCTAAATTTTTCGGTCCTCTTCAGGTGTGCATTTCAATTAAATGATTAATTCGTCTGTGTGATGAAATCTCGATGAACATGATGAATTTTTATGTGATTTTCACCCACGTTCCATGTACTTAATTTATTATTTGCCCTTTAATTAAAATGTACGCCTAATTGAGGTCCCAAAAATTTCAGGTTGAAAATTAGTATTTGATTTAATTGTAGTGTTTCAAAGTTTTTATGTAACATATTTATGATTAATTAGTCGATTTTTTTGCGTTAAAATAAATCATATAAAATAATTGTCTTGATCTCTTATTATAAACCAGTAACTATATTATCCGAGACTATATTTTACGCAACACTTAATTTATGAGTTTTAAACCAATCGCTATTCACAGGGATAATTTCCGTATGTTATATTATATAATTAAATCCAGATTAATTTTATGTATTAAGCGTGTTTCAGAATATACGTTCAGTTAATATTAAAAACAAATAGACATTCTTTAAGCAATTCTTACAATCGTCATAAAGCTCTATTTATTTTTGTGTAAATGGTCTGTCTTTGACATTTAATTAGCTTCAATTTAAGTTATTACAGTATGTATGTAGTCTTGTATATACATTGTATAAAATTCAATCTTTTGTCTTTATACGCTCGATATGGATCAACATGAGGACCAAAACCATGTTATATTTTTAATTAAAATTTATTTCATTGTTTGCTTGATTTTTTCAGCTGTCTTATTTCCTTAAAATGATTACTTAAGTTCTTGTCTACATTTTATATATATATATATATATATATATATATATATATATATATATATATAAGTACCCTTCTAGAAAATTAGTGCAGTGATAGCGTGATCAAACATCAAATAATTTATGGAATTCACATACCAAAGTGTACTTTTATCATCAGCTGTTTCTTGACCAATGAGAGGCGAGAAAATGTCACTTGCTGTGATGACGTATTAACACGCTATTAGACTCATATAGGTTAATTTAATTACCGATAATTTATGTTCCATTAATCTGAGTTGCGTATTAAGAAGATTCTCCCACACGTAGGCTAATAATACGTAGAAATAACTCTTTAAACGGTCATTGATTGCTTTTGTCTGGAGCATTTTGTTTTGACCAATAAGAGTTGCGCAAGAAAATTTTAACTCCTCCCCCTCATAGCTGTGATTACTATTCATTGGACGATTATTAATTATTAAATCCTTATTTTATTCACCAATCAGAGTAATGCATCTTGACGTCACTCAACATTATTAATTATTAATAGGCGGAAAGACGCCATTATGCGGATTTGAATCCATCTTAATATTTTGACCAATCGAAATTGAGTATTAGTGAACACGTAATAACGAGACATAATCCGATTATTAATTATTGCATCCTCCTTAATATTTGGTTTGATATAATTAATAATCCACGCTATCCCATCGTCGCAGTAAAGCTTCACTGAACAGTTGTTTAATAATTTTTTTATCTCCAGTATTTTTTTTTTCGACCAATGAGAGTTTAGCATAAAGAAGTTACTCCTCCCCTCGCTGGCTGTGATTACCAATTAAGTGTTTATTAGACGATATTAACTCCTATATCCTGTCTCCTCAATTCTTTTTTTGACTTATTTTACTTTTTGAGACTGTAATAACATTTGTTGCCTTGACTGCAATTTATTTTGAACACAGACATTTTGAACTGTACTCAAAAAGAAAAAGAATAATATATATTTTAAACGAAGCCAGAGAAATACGGAAGAAATTTCCAACGCCAGGAAACTGAGGTAAGGAAAACTACTAGTTTGCTAAATTTATTCAAATTATAATCAGGGAATGTGTTCAGTGAGCGTATTTGTTTCATCCGACCCCCCTCGTCGTCGTCGTCGTCGTAACTTTGGTAATCGAATTCAAACATTTCCTCTTCGTTCTGCATACAACATATTAGCATAACTGTGCTATTTATTTGCGAAGGGGGTGAGTTTCAAACAGCAATTTTTATAATCTCAAAATTTATGTTGCGTTAATTACCATCTCAAATTAGACGTTCTGCAGAGAATTATAATTTCTACCTCACTTATTCTGCTGATTTTTTTTTATTACATCGCTTCCATATCCTATTTCTCCCTGAGTTAGCCGTAGATCCTTTGCTCAATTCTTTCCTCTGAATATTCTCTCTCTCTCTCTCTCTCTCTCTCTCTCTCTATATATATATATATATATATATATTGTAATAATCAACAGGTTGGATTTTAATTAAATAAAAAATTAATAAAATTAAATACATAAAATTATATATATATATTGTAATAATCAACAGGTTGGATTTTAATTAAATAAAAAATTAATAAAATTAAATACATAAAATTATTTATTTATTTCCACTCTGTAAATTTAAATCAAAAACAATTACATTTTAAAATATTAATTTCTCAGGGCCTCTACTGGGTTTGATAATGGACACGACAAATTGATTTAAAAATCTTATTAAGAAACAGTTTACAATTTACCTAAAAAATATGTCGATAGAAAGAAATTAACTCTGATTGGCAATTAAAAGAGAACGAAATCTGACCTTATCCTAATTAGCGTTTACAATTAATCATTAGTTTTGGTTTTGTTACTTACATCTGTCCAGCTGGTACCAGCATTCTTTTTGGTTTCGGGAAGTACACTATGGCAAACTTTTTACACTGATTCTAAAATGTCGACTCACAGATTTTACACTATTGAAGTCAACCTTGATAGGCTCACAGGGTCTCGGATGATCCTCCTGAATGTCCGCTATCTGATGTCTGCTTGCCTTCCCTGGCTGGCTATAGACGTAAACTCTCTTAGACTTTCCTGCCTGGCTGTATACGTAAAAACTGCTCGCTTCCTTTCCTGACTGGCTGTAGACGTAAACTGCTTTTACTCAGCGATATTTACGAGGTAATACTTCCGTGAATGTTTTTACTTTGTCTTAAATTCACAACTTTGTTTAATAATACATTTAACGACGGCTAGACTCTGCTCTAGTATTATTTGTTTCGTCCTCTGAAATGTCCCGCCACCAACTAACAGTTATATTACTTGTTCTGCTCCTCACGATGTTTTTTTCCCGCGAACTGACCCCTAGTTCTTCCGAGTTTTAGCGCGCATACGCCATTTTTGACTTTTCGACAAAGCAAAGTGAGTTCGGTTTTCCATCGTCCCTTTGTTCGATCAGGCCGCTGTAATGATTTTATGTCCAAACAGTTAATAACCTAATTAATTGGCATATATATATATATATGAGAGTTGTCATAGACTTATAACATCCGAGATGATGAAATAAAATTCTTTCCCCAGGTCCTGTAAGAGGACGAAGGCTGTCACATTTAATTCTTGTGACAAAGGAAATGTTTTTTCTCTTTGGGAGGGAGGGAAAGAAAAACTTTATTATGAGAACCGCCGCGCCGTTGACTAAATTAAATATAAAAAGACAGTTTTAACGTGTTTTTTTTGTTCCAACGAACGTATTGAGATACTAAACTACGTAATGTGAATATTGACAGGATTTTTTTATTTTAACTTGCAAGGATATCAGTGGCTAATGTGACTGCAGAGATGCTGCCATTATTCATTATGAATAATTTTGCCTTTATAAGGGAAGGTGAGTGGGGGGGAGGGGGAATAACCGATGAAGATCGACTTTTGGAAGGAAAAAAATTACCTCTACGGTACGGAATAAGCAACCAACAACCCCTACCGATAATAACATATTTAAACATCCACGTAGTATCCTGAATAAAATCGAACCCTTCGCTTCCGTGCGAATGCATTATTATTTCAGCTGTTTTAAAATAACAGAAATACCAACTGGGAAAATACAAATATTTATTTTTAATCCTGTTTTTTTTTACAGTACTAATTAAATTATTATATGCATCACGATGTTATTTCATTAACATTCATTGGTAGTTAAAAAACATATCAAATAAACATCCCGGGAATTTTATTTTTTTTAATATTAATATTACTATTATATTAATATTAAGGCTCGTTGTACATTGAGTAACCTGGAAACTTTTAACACTATGACTATAGAAATTTTCTATTTTTTAAAAAATATATATATATATATACATGTTAAAATTAACTTGAAGAAATGTAGTTGCTTCTTGAGTGAATAGTTGAAGAGGAAATTATGAATTTAATATACATATATATATATATATATATATATCTGTTAATTTACGATGGTTGCCATTTTCTTTTTAGCCTTCTGATGGGGTTTAGCTAGGATCATGTATATTAAATAATTGGATTGAAGAGGTGGAGATTTCTATGACGTTCGATTAGGGAGTTTTGAATTATGGTTTTTTTTGGAGGGGGTGGGGGGTTGTTGAGGGAATATTTAGGTCATTGTGGATTCTAGAGTTAGTAACGTACCAAGGGACAAGTCAGTTATAAAGCGGAGTATTTTTATTTTGCGATATTTGAATTTTATTTATGTGGGATTGTAGCGGCCGAACCCCAGATGTAAACAGGCATAAAACCAGAGGGATGTGTAAAGGATTTTTAGGGTTCAGTAATGTTTTTTTTTATTTAGTGGAATCTGTGGAGTATTATTTGACTATTGGATGTTAAAATAATTTTATAGTTTTGAATGAGTGATGTTACAGATGATCATGGCCGAAGGCTACTCTAAAAGGACTTGTATTTAGTATTTAAATTGTCAAAAAAAAATATTAGAGACTTCTGAAAAATCTTTGAAAATACAGCAACAGTCGGTCATCTTCCTATACATATATTTATTTAGGAAACGAGCCTGAAAAAATTCAGAAAACGACGAAAACCTGTGACGTCGAAGGAAGACATAGGCATATCTACGTCACCGTCATTACGATATTTGGGTGTGGAAAGTATTGTATTGTTGGTGAAACTGGTAACTTTTAAATTAGTTTCTGCCGAGAGTGGTTGAATGCAGTTCATGAAGTCTCAATTACTTAACCTAAGTGAAGTTACGCAGAGTACCTTCGTCTCCTGGGAACACTCACGGAATTACGTTCAACCAACTTCGATCCTTCAGTTGCACACCCTTAAATACCCCGGATGATCTCAGTCCTTCACGTGTGTGGCTCTCAAAACATCTGTTTTAACTCCAGCGCTCTAGATACTATAATTTTCTGCTGTAATTTATTTTATACTCTCCGTCGTTAATATTCTTCTTCTTCTTTTTCCAAAGCTCTACAGCCCGATGTGGGCTTTTGGCTGCCTTCACAACCTGCCCCCAATCTTCTCTTCCTCACGGCTTTCTCCCACCTTCTGATTGTCTTCATTTTCTTGGATCCATTGGATCCATCTTTTCCTTGATCTTCCCAATTTAAAGTTTCCGTAAATATAATTTTAAAACTAATAATAATAATAATATAAATTTTTATTACCAAGTAATTATATACATATAAGTTATGGGAAAAAGTCAGGTTTAATATAAAAATACAAAAGAAACATCAGTATAAAGTTTTAGAGTCACATTATCACAACTCATGTATTTTATATATTACCTTATTTACTAAATATATACATACATATATATATTCTGGCTATTGAGAAAAATAATAAATAAACTACAGCCAATTTTGTCAGAAAAAAATTATTAATGTAAAATTAAATTACGTTTAATTAAATCGCACCCTACAATGTAAATTATTTTTTTAATGGTCGATCTCGTTCCACCTGTCTATCAAAATTTTGTAAGTCTAACAAAATTTATTGTTTGTTTGTTTGTTTTTTGTCAAACGTTTTTTTAAAAAGAAAGTTATTCTAATCATTATAATTGTTTTGTTCTTTTTGTAGTTTTAAACTTGGGCGGGGGCCTGATGAGGTCACCAAATAAGTTACGAAACGTTGTTAATAAATTCTTTTTTTTTCTGACTTTAAAAAATGGCTGATGTTTATTTATTTATTAGTTATGCATTTCTGTCACAAGGCCGTCGCTTTTATTTTTTACTTAAATTGTTTTTGTTAAAAATTCTGTTAGCGAAGTAGATGTATGTATGGTGTTGCCCTTCTTGAGACATGGTTTGTCTATTCTCTCTCTATGTAATAAGTTTGAGTGCTAATAATACTGATGGAAACCTCGTCTTTTTTTTCTAGACTCAATACACACGTTGTCCTTGATAAATATGAGCACATCATACTACCATAAATATGTATGTAAGGTAAGAGCAAGCGCTCTTCCGTCGCCCGCCTCCAGAGTTTTTCTCTTCCCCCCCCCCTTTCCTTTTTCAAGCGGTAGAATGGCCACCTGTTACTCAACCCCCTCCTCCTCTGCCTTCACTTCACTGTGGAATTTATGGCGCAGTCTTCCCTCGCAAATCTGCCAAGACCAGTGGCCCCGACGGCCACGAGTTCCCATAGTAACACGTATTGTCCTGGGAAACGGTAGGCGGTAGCATCTGTTGTCGGATAAAACACTCTTGTGATCCTTACACGGCAATCAGTCCGCATATAAAATACGCTCCAGTCCATATATCCGTCCATCTGTCCACCCTAAATGGTCGCGAATCGCAAAGTAGCTGACCGAGACGTACAGTACCAGGCTCCTCTGGTGGGTTTCAATAAATAGGCCAGACGTGCGTTCAAATGTAAATTTTGGGGGGGGGGGGCGGTGTTCTCGTCTCTCTCTTTTTTTTGGCAACAGGCTAATCCACGTTGGGCAACTCCCCTTTAATAGCATAGGGAGGGATATGAAAGGGGGGGATGCGGAAGGGTAGAGGAAGGTAGCCAAGGGTTAACTAGGGCCCCCCGGGCTATATTTTAAGGATCCTACCCGGCATTCGCCTAAAAGTAATGCAGGGAAAACCCTAGGAAACCCTGCATCAGGTAGGTCGGGCATTGGGTACTTGTCCCACGCCCTTCCGATAGCGGGAGAGGAGTTTGCTGTGGGGACGCAGCATTCCCTTCTCTGTGTCTCGACCAGTTTAGGAGGCAGCTGGTCGACTATTCCAATGGGAATAGCGGACAACTCTTACCGTATGCCCAAGGTCTGTGACCCCGGAACTTACAACCTCTCAGAACAGGCCGATGAGCCTCGGCTTGTGGGAACCTTAGTTCAAAAACGTGACATAAGAAGTTTCCCTTTTTAAATGTGCTAAATATTTTTGAAATTAAGAATCCGATGAATGTCTTCGAGCCTCGTTGTCCCAGTGTTGTTGCCAACTCCAAAAAGAGTATCGAAATATTTTCTCCTATTTCAGTTTACGTTTCTACTTAAGAGACTTAAACAGAACTGAACAAACATTCCCGGTGTGTGCTGTCACACGGACTGTTTTCCTCAAATTCCCCCCCCCCCCCCCGCCAATCCACACACTATATATATTCTGTAAATACCTCTCCAGAGATAAGAAACGTTTTAAGGGGAAACGATAAGAAAAATAATAATTTTTACTACTTGATTCAGTTAAATGATTAATTGTTTCGCTTTGTTGTTATTTTCAAGGAAAACAGATACCAATCTTTTTTTTTCTGACAGCTATAATTTATTACCAACTGTTACTTAGTAATGTAACTGAAAACAGGTTAAAATCCTCGATGATTTTTTGAGGAAAAATGGAACAGAAGTTTCTCAACTACGCACAGTTTAAAAATGAAAATATAACACGTCTCATTTAGAAATATAATAATTAGATGAAATAGGCCAAAAGACAGTCAAAATACCACACAACGATTCTGGAAACTTTTATCCTTCCGTCAGGTGATTAAAGAAACATAAGAGCTCCATGTGACACAACCCGTCGTCTCGCAGTGCTTTTTTATATATATAATCTTTTATTTTTTTAGGGGAAACAAGCTAAATGAGGGTAATCCACGTTGGGCAACTCCCCTTTAATAGCATAGGAAGGGATTTGAAAGGGGGGATGCGGAAGGGTAGATGAAGGTAGCCAAGGGTTACTAGGGCCCCCCAGCATTCGCCTAAAGAAATGCAGGGAAAACCCTAGAAAAACCTGCATCGGGTAGGTCGGGCATTGGGTACTTGTCCCACGCCCTTCCGATAGCGGGAGAGGAGTTTGCTGTGGGGACGCAGCATTCCCTTCTCCGTGCCTCGACCAGTTTAGGAGGCAGCTGGCCGTACTATTCCAATGGGAATAGCGGATAACTCTTACCGTATGCCCAAGGTCTGTGACCCCGGAACATACACCTCTCAAAACAGGCCGAGGTGCCTCGGCATGTGGGAACCTTCAGGAACAAGCACGTACATATACGCTGATGACATGGTCATCGCAGTGACAGATATCGCTAAACACACTAAGTGAATGGGCGGGGAGAAATAACATGCAGATAAATGAAGAGAAGACGGAGTTGGTAGTGTTCAGGAAAGGAGGAAGAACGTCAAATGTAATGGTAAACTACTCAAGCTGGCTAACAACTTTAAATATCTAGGCATCACAATTCAAACAACGGGAAGGAGTTTCAGACTGCATGTAAGATCTAGAGCAGTGGCGGCCACTAGAGCTATGAATGAAATCAGAAACATTACACAACTATCGATCAGCACAGCGATGGACCAGTTAAGGCTAAAGATACTACCTGTATGGCCTAGAATACTTCACGTACAGACAATTGGAGCGAGTAAAGAATTCAAGATCGAGGCTTGTGTACGACCTTCCTAATAGAGGATTTAAGTTATGATCTGATACTACCAGCTGGTTCCAGCTTCAGACAGCTGTTACAGGATCTGTATGAGAGGAAACGGAACATACCGGAGGACTTCGATGCAGGACAGGTCATCGATGGAAGCCAACCATGAACTACGCCACACGTCAGCCTCTGACGATCCATGGCTTTCACCATCAAGTGTGCTTAAACAAAGTATTTCATGAGCCAAAAGACGAGTGAGTTGTGTTTAGAAGGCTGTGAGAGATATCATATTGTAAAATGTAGGAATACTATCGTAGCTTACAGCAAGGAAAGGTTGTCATGCACGGCATGTGTGTGCTTCCAATATATTATTATTTTTTACATATACTTGGTGACGATCGTTCTTAATTAAAAATGAGGTTAATAATTTATTATTAATTATGTTAAGATTAAAATGTATTCAACATTAATTCCGTTAGCTGCGATTTCGTTCCGGGCTCAAATGTTTTTTTTAAGGTTTTAGGAGTAATTTTTTTTAATACGCCATTATAATTATAATTTAACTAGAACTGGGAAAAATGTTGTTCTTTTTTTACACTAAGTGACTGGTTTGTGGTACAAGAGTGGCGTGATGTGTGTTTACGAACGACCAGAGATATCTCGAGACTCGTTTAAGCTAATGTGTTGGTATTTTTGGACAGGAAAAGACATTAGCATAATCTAGGAGCCGAAATGGTAACTAAATATTTCAAAATACTGTACTAATAACTATTGTTTCATTTAATTATTACGAAACTGAATTTTTTAACTGCTTTGACTTTCTCATACAGTTTTTTTACAAGAGTTGATAAGAACTAAGATGAACTCTAAATCACGATCACGATACAAATGAACTGAATAAAGGCACAAAAGCTGTTAAATAAAAAGAAGCATCACTTTGTGTTCCTGGCGAGATTATTTTTCTGTGAGCACGGCGACTGTGGTCGATAGTAGTTGTCGACGTTGTATCTTTTTTGTTTAACATTTAGCAGTACAAATGGAATTTTTCGTACCGCCATGTCTTTTATATATATATATAACTTTCTTTCTCATAAATGCGGAGGCGTCAGTTACAAAAAAAATTCCTTGTTCTAGCTATTATCAGGGAAGGTTCTGTAATAAACTTATTAAAACATTTATAAGTTGATAATAGTAATAAGAAGAAGTAGTTCGTTATATCTCTGGGTTTGTTTTTTTTGTCGTCTCTGTTTCTGTTTGGTTGCTATGGTGACGGCGAAGCGTGAATAGTAAAATTAATTAAAAGCGTACTAAGTTTAATTTTTCAATATGCATGTCCTGGTGTATATTCAAATGAAATGAATCCTCAATTTGTATAGTTGAATAGTAATTTTTAATGGTTGTAGTTTGACTAACTAACATTCGTCGTCGCCATTTTACAATGGGGATTCCTCTGAACCCTTTTACAGAACGATTTTTTCACACCACCCAAAAAAAACATGCAAATTTTTGCATCCTTGCGATTTTTTTAAAGCCTTTTCATGGAAAGTTAATAATATTATATCAACCTACGTCCGTCACTCTATTCTTTTTAAAAATATATATAAAATATTTATCCGGAACAGGTGTTAGAAAAATTTAAGACGAGCACAGAAAACAATTCAAAATTATTATTTATATAGGTTTTGAAGAGCTTTCTCCTAGTTTTATTATATAATTGTGTGGTTCTTTTTAGAAGTATAATTAATTAATTCATTTTTTACATCACACAAAGAATTTAGTGCACACACTCACACACACACACACACACAGAGAGAGAGAGAGAGAGAGAGAGAGAGAGAGAGAGAGAGAGAGAGAGAGAGAGAACCGTTTCTATTTATAGGCGATAGGAAGCGATAATAATTATTTTTTTTATTGCTTCACTTCCGCCACAAACATATTTTTTATCACACTAAGAGGATGTTTGACGAAAATAAAAAAAAAGGTTCAACGCAATATTTTACTCAGCGGTGAAAGCTGGATATTTTTTTTACCCTGCTTCAAACAAATAATGTATTGTAAAATGTCCTTAAGTGAAATTGAGATTGAGTGTTTTTATTTTATTTTTTAATTCCTTAAGGAACGAGAATCATCATTGCTTTCTCGTGCAACTATCGCAGTTAACCCGTGAAGACCTCCACAGTATCTTTACCTGGCAACGACAAACCGTTACCACATCCGGCGACCTCCGACAGCGGTTCACAAGTTTCCATAAAAAACCACTAAGGAAAATTTTGTTTTTATTAAGAAAGACGTAAAAATGTTCCTTCTCCGAATTAAAATTAAAACGTCACAATCGTAATATCACCAAGAAAAAAAGAGTGAAATAAAGCCAATAAGTTAAGGATCGTACATCTGAAAATCTAATTTCAAAATGTCGGTGTATTCTCTTGCACCGATATATAATTTTTCTTTACTTCACTTTAATTCAGTATTTAAGCTTGGCTTAGAATCATATTTTTAAACACTTAACTTATTACACATGGTAAGAATAATTTGTGTGGCCCATAAAGTCAGAAAAAGTTATTTTTAAAATTAATGTATGGATTATTAGATGCGTATCGAGTGCGGCCCCACACGCCATCGTTCCTGACGCGTGCTGTAGAACCACTTTTATGATTGTTGTACAGTCACAGTTTTAAACACATGGTAAGAATAATTTGTTCTCGCACATAAAGTCAGAAAAAGTTATTTTTATAATGAACGTATTGATTATTAGATGCGTATTGAGTGCGCTCCCACACGCCATCGTTCCTGACGCGTGCTGTAGATTTGGTGAAGGAAGAGAAACATCTCTGAGAAGGAGGTTTAAGATAACCGATGATTCTGATGGTTTTGATTACGTTCTGGAAAAGTATCTAAGGGGTAGTTTCCTCGTATGTTTCTTGGTTTCCGGATTACACTAGTGGAAACTTGTTTCTCGGTCGCGGCTTTATTGCTTTTACGAGTGTAAGAGATACTGGCTTAAAGTTTGAAACTTCTTATTGTGCAAGTGGTATCTTTATTGTCTCCCTCTCTCGGGGCTTAAACTACAACAGACAAACAAGGAAAATGCAATCTAAATGCAATGAAAAATTAATCGTGAGTGGATAACAAGTTGCAACGGAGTAAACAGAATACCGGTTTGCTTCTTATATCATCAGCTTATATCATGATAGTTCTTCGTGACTATTGCTTATTCTATACCGTTCTTTTCCTCATAGTTAATTTTTCTCTCGTTACCATTGAATGTGTGTGCTTTTTTTTGTCTTCTTTTAATCTGACAAAATGTGGCAGGTTTGAAATACTTTGCAGTGGCGTACGTTCTGGTGAAGTGTTGCGGAGTGAACTAAACAGTATCGTGAACCTCGCAAAGGCATCGTTGGGACACGTTAAGTAAGGACCACGGCACATAACAACTTAAAAATCCTCGTAGTTTCGTCTCCAAAGAAGGATAAAGGCATAAATGTGCGATTAGAGGACAGACAATATTCATAATAAAGGCATTCTGAATTAAAAATAGTCGAGGCTAATGATGCTTAATGATTTAAACCCGCATAAAAAAATTGGTGTAGAGGTTTTGTCAACTGACTAGTGCAGTTTTGTCGCTCTAGGCTCTTCTTAACGCCTGAAGAAAGGGGACAAGGATCCCAGAAACGTTGTGTGGCACTTTTTTTGTCTGTATTTCGCTATCTGTCTTATTATTAAAATTTGCTGTAGTGTACAGCAAAAGTGTTAAAGAAACATCTATTTCTCATTTATTATATTATTTCAATTATTTTTTTTTAAAAAAATTATACATCCTCCTGATAAACAACCAAACCGTTACCACATCCGACAGCGGTTCATAAGTTTCCATCAAACCGCTAAGGAAATTTTTATTAAGTAAAACTTGCCAACGTTTCGAACAGTACTGAAAAAAAACTGTGCGTCATCAGGGTGTGGTCCTAGACTGACATCTGGCCCAGTATATATATATATATATATATATATATATATATATAGTCCGTTTTCTTTGTTTTCTTCTCTTGGTGTATATCTGTACATCTTTTATTCTGATCTTCTAGACGATCTTTCAAGTAATCTCTTTAACCTGACTCTTTTTTTTCTATTTTCCTTGTTTTTTTCCTTTCTTTTTTCCTTTTATTTGCCTTTTTTCGCTTTGTCTACTCCAAGCCAATGGAAGACTCCAATAATCTAATTAATAAGGATATTAGTCAACTTGGTGGTAATTCTTCTTTTGTGATTTACTTCAGCCGAACGTCAGTCACCACTTCAACTGTATAAGCCGTTTAACGACCTGAAGGCATGAGTATCTTGAAGGTCCGTGTGTGTGTGTGTGTGTGTGAGGTTCACGGCCATTGTGGCTATAAATAGCCGTGCTGTATCATCGCATCACCTCGCTCACGCTTGTGCATCATTTCCGCCTTGGTGCTTTCGGAAGGCCGGCAGCAATTATCACGGTAATTGGCAAGGAGCCAGACGCCTTAGCACACAATACTTGGCGAAGTTGAACGACAAAACGTGGCACCATGATCCAAGGACACACACACACACTCACACTCAAACAGGAAAATATCTAACATGATGAAATTCGAAGCTTAAAAAAAAAATCTGGGAAAACGATCCACCCCCACAAAATAGTTTTTTCTTCTCCTACAGACGCTACAACAGTATTGTTTAATTGTCTCGGCCTTCTCAACCACAGCCTTCCATTCATTCCTATTGTTTACTTTCCGAGTCCAATTCGTGATCTTCATGTTTCTTAGATCCTTTTGGACATCATGTTTCCATCTTGGCTTTGGTCTACCTGTAGTCCTGGTAGTTAATGGGCTCCAACTATCCTCACTCTTTCGGTAGACATGTTCCTAACCCTTTTAAACGTGATGCCCTAATATGGTTGATTATGTTTTTCTGTACTTTTATAAGTTCATTTAGATTATTATTGTCTCTTATTCTCAAAATACCATCATGTTTACTCAGAAAAAAAATACTTGACTCCTAACCGCACCAGTGATGTCCCCCTGAACCCTTAAAGCGGGTTCTCAAGCTGAAATTTTCATTCTCCACTTCAGAATTTAATTCTTGATGGTCCGTCAGCATCGCTTCCCCCCCCCCCCCACCCCCATCCTCCCTGTCTCTTTTACTTTTCTCGCCTTTTAGAGATTTCTGTCAAAAAAAAAAAATTCCTGTAACAGAGTTTACTTTAACTTTCACCATTCCCGATTTTTCAGATCCGTCTCTTCCGAGAACATCGCTTTGTACGATTTTATTTTATTTTCGCTTTTACCAGCCGACTGTAAAAGTTCTCCGGCGACAATAACGCACTCTCGTGTGTGTGTGTGTGTGTGTAAGCACAGTAGAGAGGGCAAAGGGGAAAGCCTTGCTTTTTGCCGTCCACATGGAAGGGGAGGAGGGCGTGTTGCCCCCCCCCCCTTAAATGCCTACTGGATAATTAACCGAGTGCTTTGCGATGTTCCAACTCCAAACAGATAACGGACACACCTGCCGCCGTAGAAAATAAACTCGTCGAAGGGAATTGCTCACCTTTGAAAAAATTTGTACCACGCCTCTGACTGTCTGTCTGTCTGTCTGTCTGAGAATCCTGAAAAAACAACAACAAATGTTATATAGTCATGTCCACTGGAGAAATGTTAAAAAAAAGTAATATAATATTGATTTTTGCCCTCAATGGACGCAGAAATTTTATTGATTAAATTACTTGGTTTATTCTTTTATAACAGTCCACAATATTCTTGGGACCTCTTCAGGTGTTACAATAGACGAATTAAAAATTAAGAAATTTTCCCAAGCATTATGTGGCAATTTATAAATTTAATATAATGATTAATATCCCTTAGAACAAACTAAATGGGAAAAATCATCGATCTTGAGTTTATTTAATATTTTAAAAAAACCACCCAACTTTCCATACCAACATTTGGGATCGCTCAAGGTGTATACAGTAGAAAAATTTAAAATACCAAAAAATTAGATTCTTGAATGTAACGAAATAAATCATTACATTAATTTATAAATGATCAGATGGTTTAATTTTATGGCTAGTTAAATCAGAATTTCTTTTATTGAATGCGTTGATTGGTTTTAATATGTAATGAAACACACAACGTGTATAACTTTTTTTATAGGGATGTGGCTTGGTGCCTTTTCATTCGTTAAACGCTTTTTTTGTATAAAAATAA
This sequence comes from Zhengitettix transpicula, assembly GCA_037074705.1. Lineage (NCBI taxonomy): Eukaryota > Metazoa > Arthropoda > Insecta > Orthoptera > Tetrigidae > Zhengitettix > Zhengitettix transpicula. The sequence goes on from CM073596.1 coordinate 60,688,841, forward strand.
ATATAATTCCAGTATCACGTGACAACAAATATTTATTTAATTTACAATAGTAACAAGACGTAAATTTACCGGGCTGAATTATTTTTTTATCTCGAAGGGGGGACCTTAAACTTATTTACCGTCTCAGATAAAAAGAATCAGATCAGCAAAATCACTGTCCAAGCTGTTCAGGCCAAAAATTCCTCTTATGGTTCTGTATGGAAACTGGGTTGGGTAGGGGACGGGGGGAAGGGAAATAAACCAAATCTGTCAAACCGTTTTCTTTCGAAGGTTTGATGAACAAATGGTCAAATTAAAAATAAAATTGCAAACGTTTATATTTAATAAATGAATTACAGGGCCATAATAGTTGATGGAGATGTCTAATTTATTTCCAGTTATTTTTTTAATTCAAATTAAAAATATTTATTAACATTTTCGTAACGTAGATCTGAATAGGGTCCCTAAACTAAGGGATGAAATTGAGGAATTGCACGAGACGAGATTTCCTTTTAAGTGTTTAATGAGGGAAACCGCATATGTGTTTTCTCTGTATCAGTGTGACGTCATCGCGACCTGATTGGCGATCCGTTTGCTCAAATTCCGTAACGAAAAAAGGCTAATCAGGCACAGAGATTTTTTTTTGCTTGTAAGAGCAGCGTGACTGGAATTTCGTTTACATCTGTTTCTGATATTCAGAAGAAAACAAATAAAGGAGTAATTTCAGCACTAGCAAAAGTATTTTTTTCCCCCTCCTACCTTCGCTTCAATCATGTCAAAACCCAGAGATGTCAATTTTATCACCTCAGTGGTTTCGCGCAAAAACTTTTCCGATGTATGCGAAATGTTTCGTTTCATCACAAGTTCGCTTTTCTTGTCTGATACGTAATTAAAAGTCCGACCAACTCGTAACTCATCTCCACTCAACGTTCGTGCTCGTATGATAATAATAATATTTACGTATTCGCAAGCCATTTCCCGTCTGTTTCCACTCTGTTCCCTTTACCTCGTTTCTCTGTCACAAGGGGGGGGGGGGGGAAGAAAAATATAACGTCACGTGAAATTTTGTTCCGCAGTCGCACAAAACTAAATGATTGCCTTTTCAAACTTGGCGTGTCCGAGACCGAGTTCACACGCTACGGCTATTTCGAAGAGGAGGATGGCGTGTTTTATGATTTAATGAATGCCCCTACAACCACCAACAACAACGAGCGTGTTTGCTGACCCATGGTTGGTTGATAGCTACAAACTAAAACAGAAGTCGGAACGGAAAAATACCTCGCCCGTAAGCTCCACCCTTTTCCATTATTTACTTTTAACTCAATTGTCATAAATAAAAATTGAACTTTATCTGACTTGTATTAAATGTAAGTAGCGGAAATTTGTCTTAAGTTAATAAAGAATGTAGTCTTTATCTGTGTAGAGAATAAGTAAAGTCCTCTCAGGCTTCTAACCGAGTAAAAAAAAAATTGGATTCGCGACGTTTCGATGCGGTTCTCTGTCATCGTCTTCAAGCAATACAATTCCTTACTATCGAAACGTCGCGAATACCATTGTTTACTCGGTTAGAAGCCCGAGAGGACTTTATTCATTGTCATAAGTTATTTTAGAAATCATTACAATTTACAACGTTTCGTCCCTTAGTTTAGGGACATCTTCAGACGTACAGTTTTCTATTGAACAATTAAATTATGTTGTATATTGGGATGAAACAATTAAACAGAAAAAATGTAGACCATTTTTATTTTATGTTAACCCAAATACATCTGAAAAGGTTCCTTAATTAAGGGATGAAACGTTATATATTTAGAGTTATTGTAAACTTCCATGTTTTATAAATAAATTCCATGGCCACAAAAGTTGATGGAGTATGTCTAAATTTTTTCTGGTATTTATTTTTATTCAAATTAGAAATATATACCTTAATAGTTTCATAATATACATCTGAATAGGTCACTAAACTGAGGGATGAATCGCTAGTATTTTGTCCTAGTGTTGAAAATGTTCTGGAGGTATTGAACGAAACGTCGGAAATAATGCCAAGAACAAAACGCTGCCTTAAAACCCAAAAATTGGTACAAAACCACGAAAACAATCAGTTGCTGTTAGGTACTTTACTTTGTTGTACGTTTTAATGTTTCATATATAAATTCTGATTTATGGCTGTTTTACCCCTAGTTACAATTTAATTTGTGAATTGGGCGAACCCGGTTGAGGCGTTTACTATAGTCTGTTTTAAATTAGAAGACACGATGGCGGTTAAGTTCCCGCGCAGGGGAAATAATGCAGCGTTGCCGAGCAATAGCGGTGTTGTTATACAGTTTTCACTGAGCAGTCGTACCTTGGCATCTGCGTCCAAGTGGACTTCTAATTTAAGACGGATTATAAATTAGCTTAACAATTATAATAATTTAGTCGTAACAATAGATTTTACTATTTGTTTTTTCTCTCGACTTAGTCTTTTCAAATGCATGTGGATCTAAACTGGGAGATGAAAGTCCTATTATTACTGAGAGGACAAGAGTGGCTATTCAATCCAGTCTCGATGCAAGTGTAAAAAAAAGGTTTTCCTCATTGTCGTGTGCGTCGCTATTTGGGCCCAGAGGCGACAAATGTTCTAAAGGGCAAACCTATCGTGAATTATTTTCGTCAGTGCTTCATTGTGCGAGGAAATGCAGCCAAAATCAGACACACTAATTAAAGCCATTTGGCAAAGTAATCCGGCTCGAATTCGCCCAACACGCTTCATAGAAATTCGATTGCTTTCCCCCTTTGTGTCAGACCTTTTAAATATTCCTATGGGTAAGAATAAATGCAATTAAGTACACAAAGAGGTGCGGGGAGGAGGAGGGGGGGGGGAAGAGGATTCGATCAACAACCTCTCTTATTTGCGCGTGTCTAGTTTCTGATGAAGCGACCTTGTATTAAAATAATCTGTTCTGGAAGCCTCTTACACTTGATCGTGGGCACTACTAATACTTCGCCCTCGTCAAGTGATGAGTCCATCTGTTTTAATTAGTAATTTTCCTTGTGCTCAACACAGAGGGCTCTGGTGCGCATTGTTTAATCAGTGTCTTGTCAAAACTTTGGTCGGGTGAGGCTACTTAAAGGAGGTCTCGAGTCATTTGATAATTAATGGTCTCCGGAAAATGCTAGTCTGTACAGGAAAGTCTCGGAAACGCTATTCCGACAAGAAAGTTTTCCGAGTCTAATGTAAAATTTATTACCCAGGCTACTCAAAAATTAAGTCTGTAAATAACGCAAACTGAGAAGGACCTTCTGTCACCAGTGGATGTCACCTTCGCTCTGATCAGGAAAAAATCAATCTCTTTTCGATATAATCCTTGAGAGCCATTCAGAAGATCTTTGACATCTTCTTGTTTTTTGGTTCGACAATAAGAATTGAATAAGCTTAATATTAATAATGTATAATGACCGACAACGCATTAAATTAATTATAAACAAAAACTTCCAACACTACGTTTCTGTGGACCTCATCAGGATAGTGGAAGTAACGTAAAAAAATATTTTAATCTAATAATGCGCAAATAATTTTTGTTTATAATTAATTATTAACGAATTCAACATATTCACATATATAAAAAAATATATATCACAAATATCTAGCCTAGCTACGTGTCGTCATCGAGGCAAGATGCATTTTTTTAAATAAAAATCATAAAGATAACTCTTTTTCATTTTAAAATAAATTGATCAGCATTTTTTGGTTTATTATTTATTATTAGGATTTATTCAACTAACGATAAGTTTACCTGCTTATCTTTTTTCGTTACTAAAATATTTTTCTATTAAACTGTGATTAATAGAGAATGTAGATTTCACTTAGTGACCAAGCGCTAGATGAATGGGATTTCCCAGGTAGTAAAAAAAGCTTAGGTTCGTCGGACGACCTCGATCGAAGAGCATCTAAACTGGTAAATATGGTTACAACGATTGGCCCGGAGGTGTTGGGAAGGAGGAGGAGTGGTTTGGGGGGGGGGGGGGGGCAGGGGGGCAGAGAGATTTGGGCCGCAGTGAAAAATAAGACTGAAGGACGGTAGAAGATGAAGTAACATTTTGGGGCGTGGCGTGAAACGGCCGAGCTTTTTAAACAAGAGAACTGGGGTGAAACTTTTGAAATATAAAATAATTAATGTTAATAATAAGAAACAGACACAAAAGAAGTGGTAATATAAATACCACACAACCATTTCTGGAAGCCTTGTTGCTTTCTGCAGGTGTAGAAAAAAAAAGCAAGGACCTAGCTTTTGAGTTTTGACATCTGGTTAGTCGAGGCTTTTGCGTTTTTTCTGCACGTGAAGAAAGGGACAAGCCTTCCAGAAACGGTTGTGTTATCACTTCATTTTCCTTTTTTATTATTAATTTTCAATCAGACGTAAATTTTTAATTTTAATTATTAATGATATTTTGTAATACACACGTACACAAATTTGCCTCCAGATACGAAGGGAAACCCCCCCCCCACACACACACACAAGGGAGTTGTTAATTATAATGGTATTAAGCCTACTGTAATTAATAAATTTTCATTAACGTAAAACCGGAGATTATAAAATGAAAATATTAAAAGAACTTACAAGCCGCTCAAAATTTCAATTAAAGAAATTGAGAGAATTAGGTTCATATTAAAATAATAATATTGCGCTGTTGCCAATAATTTTATTTACTTTATTAGTAATACTAATAAATTAGTTTTAATAAGATATTATTAACAGACGTTTTATGATTAAAAAATTTAATCATAATTATTTATAGCTTATAAATGTGTAAAAAGATAATTAATATTATATAAAGTGCTGTCAAATAATTATTAACTAATTTTTTAATTATGAAAAATGTCTGTTAATGGTCCATTAAAAATCGACGTTGAAATAAAATGTATTATTATAATTTCAGTATAATAAATTACTCACTCCACACCATTGAAGTTCTTATTCCTCAACTTCAATACTAGGACTGTATTTACAATTGGTTTTCACAAAAAATAAATTAAACTTGCGTATGTGATATAATGAAGTGATTATTTATTGACTGTTATAAATGCAGCTTGCAACAACATAAGAAACAGAACACAGTCAGAGAGAGAGACAGAGACATTAACTACTTCCCATAGAATACATCCTTGCGCCACAGATGCGCTACACCAACACAAAGATATCAAAGGCGTGATTACAATAAGTAATTAACAGACAATATTTGTAAACTGTGTCTCACACGAATCGTTTTTCATTGGCGTAGAAGCAAGCAACAGACTCCGCTGATGTTGTTAACAGGTACAGAAAACTTTTGAGTCGAAGGACAGACGAATTTCCCCCCCCCCCCCAACCACCTTACTGTTTCATCGATCGATAAATATGTACTGTCGTAGAGAAAGGAAACAACTGTGTTTGCGCAAATAACAAACACACACACTCGTGTGGGCGAACGAACAAGCAAACAGGGAAGGAACTGTCCTAACAGTATTGGTCAACACATTTCACACACAAAAAAAGGAAACTATCTCTAAATCATATGAAGGATATTATTTTCTGTTAATTTATACTCTTGACTCCGAAGCGAAAATTTCTACTACAAATAGAGGAACACTGGAATAAAAAAAATAAAGGAAATTTAAATAATATAAAAATTTATTAACAAAGCCGAATTAATTACAGAATCGAACACAAAAAAATTAATTAATAGTAGGGCAACCATCGACTCTTTCTCTGGATCATCCGTGGTATAAATATTACCTTTTGCTATTTCCAACGTTAGTAATATTGTCCAGTTTGGCTTCGGTCATTCCCGGACTTTTATTATATTTCGATTTAATTGTCGTGGATTACGATATGTTTTTTTTCTTTAAATTTTTCACTGGTTCCATTTCCATCTTCTTCCCGCCGTTCTTTTCTGCGGACAGTCAAGAAACCTTCCCACGAGGAAAACACGATAATATTCCCGTTTCCTTAACGACGTTATTACGTTTCAGCTCAAGAAAAACAATATTTGAGTCTATTTCCGAAACATGTAATGATATTTATAACCCCCCCCCCTCACACTCCTCCTCCTACGCAAACATCGCTCCCGTGGTTTCGTGGGACACCCTAATCACTCGAATTAATCAATAAATAAATAAAATAACACGGATAGACCTCAAATGTTGGAAACTCTCGCTCTGTTTATGGCGCGTGTCGTTTTAAAAAAAAAAACTTAACGTAAACACCTGAAGAAAGCAACAAAGGAACGTTGTGTGAATATTTCGTACCCTAATATTGTCCGTTTATTTGCACATCTATTTTCCGTTAATGACAAAAGTACACCTAGTTTATAGTGAAATACTCTTCTTAAAAATCCTTGAAATAATATTGTGTACTCCGTTCCTCAAACAGAGGGGTCAAACATGGGGGAGGTGTTTATTCAAGTTTTTACTACAGCTTCTAGACAACCGACGACATTAACGTTGTAATTATTAATTGGTCGTTCCTTTTTTTTCTTCAATTAAATGCGAACATAACAATTGAAAAACAATTATGTTTGATTCACTAAATACCGTTGTCAAGAAACTTAAATACGAGAAGAAGGAAATCAGCAAAGTTGTATATAAAGAAAATAATAGATAAACACAAAAGAAACATGGAGGCGTTTTAAATCTATTTGTGTCAACTATTTTCCAGAATTTTTTTTTTATCAACTATCCGAAAGAATATAAAAGTTATCAGCCATTTGTGAATAACAGAATAAATTATGGTCTTGTCAAGTCAGAAAAAATATTTATTTTCGGTAATATTTTTCGATCACCTACCAAATTAATTTAATTCATACGAAACTTGATTAACTATTTACTTGAGGGTAATCCACATTGTGGCAACTCCCCTTTAATAGCATAGGAAGGGATTTGAAAGGGCTTATGGTTTAAGGATCCTCCCCGGCAATTCGCCTAAAAGAGATTCAGGGAAAACCATGGAAAACCTTCATCAGGTAGTTCGGGCTCTTGGTACTTGTCCCACGCTCTTCCGATAGCGGGAGAGGGGTTTACTGTGGGGACGCAGCATTCCCTTCTCCGTGCCTCGACCTGTTTAGGAGGCAGTTGGCCGACTGTTCCAATGGGAACCTCTATAAACAGGGCCGAGGTGCCTCGGCATGTGGGAACCTTAAATTTTATTCTACTGACGTATTTAATTGATTAGCATCTTAACTCTGCTGCACTCACCACTGTGCCCTTATTGTCCGTCGTCCGTCGAATAAACAAACTAAAACATCTGAATAACTCTCAAAACCTATGGTCGGTTCTGAATAACATTTTCACAGCAGAAAGAACGCGTTGTTGTCCATCAGCTCACTGTGTGGAAGTGCTACCAACTGTACATTCTCGGTTTTATTACAAGAAGTTTACTGACATTCGAAGTCAGGACTGCCCACCATTTAGGATCACAAACGACCCATTAATTTAAAGCCATATATTTTAACCTAACTGAGATATTGAGGTTGGCGTCAATTGATGCCATCACTATCCTCAAGAACAGAAGAAAAGCTTCCAGACAAAGCTGAGGGGCATAGACCATGAAACTGAATCAGCGTGGACCCTGTTTCTTTAATCCATTCTAACCCTATTACTTCTCTCTGCTTTACGAGGGGAAAAAATCGCCACAGATGAAATATCTAAACATTCACATTTTAATCTATCAATTCCGTTTACTTGGACGAATAAAAATATGTTTTGTTGTTGTTGTTTAGGTAGGAGCGCCCTGAGCCCGCAGCTCGCTGGCCATGTGCCCCGGACCGCCCCGGCTGCTGCTTCAGCTGCTGGTGGTCGCGGCGGTCCTCGCCTCCAACCAGCCTTACAACGTTACCGTCGGCTACTTGGCGGCCGTCAAGGGCGCCCTCAAGGAGCGACAAGGCATCGCCATCTCCGGCGCCATCAGCTTAGCCATCGAAGAGGTACGCATCAGTCTCATTAGCAACAACCGTAGTCTTAATCGCCGATTCCAGTTTTATTTTACATTGTGCAGCTAACTTCTTAAACTGCCATTTTACAGTTGTGATGTAATGATTAAGTATTCTATTGAAATTACCAGGTCTAAGTTTAATAAGGTACAAATTAGTAGAGGTGGACGTTTTCTTTCAAGTCCTCTCTGTTGAGGCTCTGGACGACTTGAGGTTGTACTTTCAGCTATGGTTGGATTTGTGTGCGCTGAGATAATCAAAGGAACTTATTTTATAACGTCTTTGACTGTAGTTCTGCTGACGTCACACTAAGTGATCCAGGGACACACCCTGAAATCAACCTGAGGGATTTATTTTGGATTTTTTGTTCAGGCCGATTCAGGTAATAAATTCTTCTCAAGCTTGATGGATCCTCGTCGCCTTGATCATATTAGTCAGGGTTTTTTTACGAAGAATCCGTACTAACGTAAAAAAAAGTGAAGCAGGCGTAAAATATTATTATCCTTCAACTATCTTAAGAGCTGGTCCATGTACCATCTTAATGGAAACAATTAAGTATAATGTAAAGAATTATTTTTGTGGGCTGGGTTTTTACGTCAAATCAAAATAAATATTTGATCAATAAAGAAATTTTATATAAGTTTATTAAAGTTAAACATGAAAACTCTTATCTCAGGCACCACATAGAAGAGATCTGCTATTCTGTGTTGTGTTGCCTGCTGTAGCTCTCGTACCGACGTACTGGCGTCGACTCAGGGGGTTGATCACTGGCTAAGGATTGAATGCTGGCAAGCCGTCGTACTAAATTGTGTGGTGCTATTCTGTGAACTCTTCACTAACAAATTGTGGCCCCTTTCTCACGACGATTCTGCCTCGAACTATATCAGAGACAACAACTTTACGGAGCCTCTCTTAATCACATCCACCAGCTTCGGTGAGCGCAGAACAACTGTCCAGTTTTCAAAAGCTTATCTCCGTCCCCTCCCTTATATCCTCCCATTCTTTTACTTTTTTCATTGTTAGAAAACTTCGTCGAAATTCCAGTTGACTGATTCTTCCATTGTCACAAGATTTATAGCACGCCGCTGCAGTTCCGCAGTCAACAGCGGCTAACTATTCTGTCATGTTGAGGCCAACGATCGAGACAGGACACGAAATTACTTGGATGGAAATATTTATCTCCTCCACCCCCATACACGTGCACGGTTTTGAATTCTCAAGACCACAGCAAACAACACTTCGGAGGCAAAGAAAAACTTAATCCTAAATACACGCGTTACAATAAGTTGAGAGAATTCTCCCCTAAAACACGAGCGACGCGGAGTCTTCTACTGGCCTGGGGGGGTTTACAGTGGAGATTGGCCGGAACTCACTTTTAACACGAACCTTAGTTACGGCAACTTGTAGACATTATGTTGTGCTCAGTTCTTGGATGTGATGCACGTGAAAAAAAAAGGTCATCGGTAAAAGCTATTTTCTTAAAATATAATTCATTGTTGTTTTTTCTTTTTAAAAAAAAGAATGGTTGTAGCCTTGTCTCCAAGCGGTTCAACACTCCCCTGCGTCTTCTCCCTTCTCGTACTCCGCATCGGATACGACTATTCCTCACGTTTCGGCCTCGATTCTATTCCTTTAGAAACAAAATTAGTCCCTTAACCTCGGAAATCGCACAGTGACGTCGTAAATATCATCATGATGGTCTGTCATCAATCAGAAACTTCTCGATTGATTATTTATTCTTCAATCCTATTTTTTGTGGCACTTAGAAAAATTTCCGGAAGTATATATATATATTTTATTTCGTTGTCAAAAATTGGTTTTTTCTTTGGGGCATGACGATTGTGTTCTCTGAACCTTTCTCCTCCGGTAATAACCGTTGTAGAATTTCTTGTATATTCTGTTATGACATGCTGAATTTTTTTTCCAGCATGATTCAGTGAATACAAAAATAATTTAAACAAAAGCAAACTTAATTTTTCCTCTAATATCAGTTTTTTTTATCCCTTGCTATCCCTCGAAAATACCGCTTTCAGGCAAACTAAATATTTATAGGACACAGACAGCGTCATACCTTTTATTCTCTGTTTGCTTGTTCTGTTTAGCTTCTGTTATCTTGAAATTAATTGATACTGTTAGAGAAAAACAATCGTGGATTCTTCTCCTTTTTTAACGCCAGTTACTGCGTCTTGTGTAAATATGTGGTACGGTAAGAAAAAACAACCCCTGTAAAGGAGGACTTCAAATTTCTCTAGAAAAATGTTTTTCATTGGATATGTTCGATGTATTCTGCATTTCTTCATTTATTTCAAAGAAATACAGTTTACTACGTGGACTCGAGGATTTTCTATTCTGAGATGGACAGGGGGTTTTTTTTCCCCTAAGTCACCAAATTTGGACCTATATAATAAATAACAGTATATCAAAGCACGACTGGAACAATTTTTTTTATTATATTTGTATTTTTATTTATTATACGACTGTGGTTGATAAAGTCTACAGATTCACGTATTCAATATCGATCTGTTTTACGTTCACAACTGCTGCAATATCGATCATCGTATCAGTGTTGATGACGTCATGACGGAGTAATGAATCAAGTATAAGAGGTGTCCGGGTCGATTAAATTAAACTCAGTCGAATATTTTCTTATCAGAAACATAAGATTATTTTTCTTTTGACAAAGGGTAGTACGTGTCTCACAGAATCTCGGGAAAGTCCATAACATGGGAAGCACATGTACGGGGGGGAGGGGGGCGGACTTTCTATTTCTGATCTCCGGAGCTCTTCTTATTGCCCTCAATTTAAACGTTATTTATAGAAGGCTTGAGAGGAACCAGCCGGTACGGCTCTCATTAGTTGGGGAGAGGGAACACACACTCACACACACACACAGAGCCTCTCGTTATTTCCAAATGTTGTCGACTGGGATCGTATCTTTCCCAGGAAATGGCCTCGTTCCTAAGATCGTGCGTATCTCAAGGAAGCTCTTTGTTAGACCAGACTCGCGATTTCTTCGACCACATAAGATTTTTGCCGCCCTCCCCAAAGTTAATGTTTTTCCCAGGGGACTGGCGCCATGTTTTTTTTTCTGTGTCGCGTAGGATCGTGTCATATATATATATATATATATATATATATATATATATATCGGAGTTACAGTCGATGTAGAACCTTGGCCCCTCTAACGATCATAGCCCACCCAATTTTGCCGGTCCTCTGCTCGTTTCCTCCACCTTCTAACACCCATCTTTCGTAATTCGTCCTCCACATCGTCCAACCATCGTTTTCGTGGTCTCCCTTTGCCCGCTCCTGCCACCTGGATTTCCTTTGTAGATATTTTTTTTTTGGCAACCCTGTCATCTGACATTCGTTCTACATGGCCCCCAACCATCGCAGTCTGTTCCTCCTTTATTTCCTAAATACAATGTGTGCATACCCATACTGTTCCTCCAGTTCCCTATTTCTTCGTATTCTCTCCATTTCCCTGCTTCGTTTACCGCTGAAAAAAAAATCCGTCTTAATATTTTCCTTTCCCATCTTCTCAAACACTCTTCTTCTGCCGCGGTCATTGTTCATGTTTCCGACCCACCGACCTTATCATTGTTCTATAAACAGTAACTCCAAGCAAGTGAATATGTCGAAGAATAACGACGAAAGCTTGTGTTAAAAATTATAAATAGATATATTGTATCTATAATTTCTTTTTGGACACAATATTAACTATTATTAATATTAATTTTTATTTAAACAGTTCCTAGCCGATTCCAACCACCCCCTCCCCTTTTAAATATTTTACAAAGCACGCAGCAGGTCTCGAAGAAGTTTTGTTATGTTAATAAAAGTAATTCAGGTCTCTTCTTTCATTATTTTTAGTAGTATAGTACCTGATGATGTCACAAAGTAGTGTCGAAACGTTGTTCGTATTCCATTGTAGTTGCACGAGATAATAAAAGTAATTCAGGTCTCTTCTTTCATTATTTTTAGTAGTATAGTACCTGATGATTCACAAAGTAGTGTCGAAACGTTGTTCGTATTCCATTGTAGTTGCACGAGATTTTTTTTCCCCCTGTAATTTATGAGCTCCCATAATATTCTGACCGATTTCTTTATTGAATGTTTAATTAATGAAAGAACTTATTATCAAATTTTACTATTTAATTTTGTCTTTTAAAAAATTGCAAATATTTGTGACCATAAAGGTACTCATAAATTAATTTTTAATTTTTTTATAAACAGACTTGTAAACTTTTTATCTTTCATGATTCTTTACATATAATCGATACAGTCTTTCTAAAATTTAAATTGATTCAAATATTGCTATAATGTTGGTATAATTTAATGCAGAATTATAAATTAATTCTCTCGTTCACCATTGCCTTCTAAAAATTATACACTTGTCCCTCTTTTTATCTGTGAAACGTTTCTCGCTGTCTTACGCTAGCTTCGTGTCATGCAGAACCTTGTAGGAGAGACACGAAGGGGCTACCTTTGGGGATGCCTTTCCCTCTCCGTTTTTGAACTAAGGTTCCCACAAGCCGAGGCACCTCGGCCCTGTTCTGAGAGGTGTATGTTCCGGGGTCACAGACCTTGGGCATACGGTAAGAGTTGTCCTCTGTTCCCATTGGAATAGTCGGCTAGCTGCCTCCTAAACTGGTCGAGGCACGGAGAAGGGAATGCTGCGTCCCCACAGCAAACTCCTCTCCCGCTATCGGAAGGGCGTGGGACAAGTACCCAATGCTCGCCGATGCAGGTTTTTGTAGGGTTTGTCCTGCATTTCTTTAGGCGAATGCCGGGTAAGATCCTTAAAATATAGCACGGGGGCCCTAGTTAACCCTTGGCTACCTTCCTCTACCCTTCCGCATCCCCCCTTTCAAATCCCTTCCAATGCTATTAAAGGGGAGTTGCCGCCATGTGGATTACCCTCATGTATCCTGTCATCTCCTAAAAAAAAAAATTAGTAAACCGCAAATATCACTAGATCAGATACTAAACACTTCATTCGAGTAGTTTAAATTTTCGAGTAGAATGATCAACTTTTTCCGTGGGGAATTTTTTTTCCTCCGCCGCCCCCTCCCTCCCTTCCGTCTCTTTCACAATCTTTCTAAACGTTTGAGGAAAGTTTCTTAATGGGGCCAAGGGAACCGCTTCTGACATTGTGGTTTATTCATCTCCGGGAACGGGAAACGTGTTCAAATAGAATCCTCTGGAAAATTTCACCTCTACTACAACGGGAAGTGGGAAAAAAAATTAATTTCCGTCAAACTGTTGCCTTTCATTGCCGCAAAAGTCCCGGGGAAATTTCAAAAGTCCATCCATATGGAATTTAGAGAAAAAAAAACTCTCTTTGCGTTTGATTAATTACGACAAAACAATTCTTACTTATTTCTCCCCCTTAATATTATTATACATTTTGTACAAAATCCCAAAATAAATGTGGAAAAACTATCGGTAGAATAGAAACTGATTTAAAGACAATAGAAATTAAATCGATATTTTTTCTGATCTCGTAGAGATAAAGTCGATATTTATATAATTCAATAAGTTAAAATTTAAACTAAATCTGTCATATTAATTCTTGGGGAAAAAAATGATAATTGTCCAGCAAGTCTGAATATTTATTTAGAAACATTAAAAAATTATACTATTACGTCATTTAAAATTCTACGAAACGTTTCTTCCCTTTGTTTACGGTCCTCTTCAGACGTTACATTATTAAAGAAACTTATTTACACATTTTTTGGACGTTTAAATTTGAATAAATAATTTGAAAAAAAAATTAGAACACATCTACCATCTTCTTCCATGGCCCTAAATTGACTTTTAAATTTTTCTAAATAAATATTCTGATTGTCAGCCAATTTCTACTAATTAAATCGGTTATTTATCTGCGAAACATATTTTTTATGATCTTCTAGACCTGCCTCTTTGTTTGTCTGGATTGTTTTCTTTTTTTTTACTTTTCATTGCATTTTTTCCTCCTTTTCTCCTTGACAACGGAATATCCGAATAATCTAAAGGTACCTCACCATTGTCAACAAATTTTAATATCCAAATTAGCTTCATCTCGCAACTTACTGAGACTGATTGGCTTCAAAACGCTCGTTTGCAACCTAATTTAATCATTTCAAGATTCAACCTGACTTCAGTTCTTCAATTTCGTTTGCTTTGACCGCAAGTCCGTCTTTCAAGTATTGGTTTTATTCGGAGAGAATATTTTTCGGTGTTTCCATCGTCTCCAGAGCCACGTGACGACTGTGACGTCGATTATTGGTTGGAGTAGAGAAGAGCGACGGTCTGATGGAAGGTTTTTGATTTTTCCCCCCCTCTTTTCTGGCAGATCAACAAGGATCCGGATCTACTTCCGGGAGTGAATCTGCTCCTGGAGTACGTGGACACGCAGGGAGATGAGCTGAAGGCCACCAAGGCCACGTCGGAAATGCTGTGCAGGGGCGTTTCCGTCTTCATAGGACCTGAGGGAACCTGCAACGTCGAGTCCGTGGTGGCTGGCTCCTGGAACATCCCCATGATCAGCTATGTAAGTACTCGGTACTCCTCGTCCATCAAGCTCCACCTCAAACTTCCAATGAAACATGCATGCTTTCATTGGCCTTTTCACGGTTTTCCAATAATTCTGACGTTGGATTACATTTATGTCCCCCCCTCCTACCCTCCCACCCCCCCACGAGTGGTGTCAAGAACAGGCTATTTCGATGTGCTCGTGCGGGAGTCGATTTCGTTTCGTTTTATCGAGGTGAACAGAGAGGTCGATCGGAGGACACTTGGAACAAAAAAAACCAACCAAGAAGAGGAAAGGAATTAGGCCAAATCTGATAAGTGCTTAAAGTTACAGCCGCTGATAATGTCCGAGATAGCGGGGGGACAAATATGGGATTATATTCTGATCTGAGGTGGGCGGGTTACACAATAAAACATCTCCAAATTGTTTCACCAGTATAATATTGGTATTATTTATAGATCCGCCGATTCACTTTATCAAGTTTTTATCAAGAACGGCAAAGATCATTCACAACCTGAGGACGCGCGTTTTGTAGTCTACAATTGCTGTTTACATTGGCCGGACCGAACGGGCTCTAAAGACGAGGATCAAAGAACACGCAGCGAATTATAATCTACCTACTGACAAGCCTTCTGTGATTACGAAACACACACATATATATTATTTTTTTTAAAAAAAACATTTTAACTGGAAGAAAATTAAGATCCTTGATCACAAACCTTCAAAGTGGCGACAACTGACTCTTTGAGGCGAAGTGTTTTGTTACCCACTGGACTCCATCTATCATCTTTGGACAGTTGTATATCTTCCCGGTTCTTTGTTCATGTACCTGAGAAGGTCCTCAAGATTCCAGAATTGTGAGGTCTGTTTTTTTTCTTTTGGCGATATTGTTGATAATACAGGGTGAACACTTTCGTCCTTAAGTGCCAATTCTGTTGCTAATGTCTGCGGCACAAAAGTGCGTGTACCATATGGAAGATTGTTTGTTATTCACAGTCACACACATAAATTGGTCACTGTCTTTTGGTCCACCCTGTTGAGCTGGTGGAATCGTTGTAATATCTGGAACATTAATGTTGGCGTCGTTAGTTAAGTTTGATACAGGATGGTAGTAACATGGCACTTCCATTCTTTGGGCTGCGTGTGTCTCTCTCTGTCTCGTCGACGCCGCCTGGGATCCTCAAGCAAGAGGGGGGTGGGTTGTCGGTTGTCGTTTAATTCTATGTGAGCAAGGATTAACGCAAGGATTGACAAGCAAGAGCGGAGACGGATGGCGGATGATGCAATCTCTGCACCGCTCCTTATCTCCCTCCAGCGTCTCGTGTTTATCTTCAAGCCTGGTCCCAAAGTTCATTTGGCAATTGTTGCAGTTCTGGAACACTTACTGTTTCCAGAGCGGGTCCTCGGGAGAAGTTAATTAAAATCCTGGGCAATCAAGTTGCGCGATTTAAAGTCGAATTAATCTTCAGACTTGCAGATTATTAACTCCCAAAAAAACTCCCTATTATTAATATCCATGGCTTTGTTTGAGCATATTGTTAAAAATAGTTCCATGGGTCGTATTTTGGGACAAGAGATGGAAAAAATATTAACTCTGGAGAGCATTTCATCAAAAGGCACACACAAACCTCATTTTTTTTTAAAAAAAATCTACCCTCCATCATAACACCCGGAAGAAAAATTATTTTGAAAATTATTGATGAGCCATTAAAATTATAATAAGTACAAAAACCCCTTCTTTATTCGATTCTAAATTAAAAAACCTGAGGGCTGTAGATGAAAGGAACGAAGTAACGAGCAGGACTAAACCCTACGTGAGTTCTTCGTTAATGACGCGTGTCTCTTGAAGCCAAGGATAGTCAAACAAAGAAGAATATCGAATCCAAAGAAATCCCACAAATATCTATTCAAGCCTCAAATCATAGTAAAAATTTTAATTCAAGGAATATGGATGTCCTGAAGGTCCTGCGTTCGATTCCCCGGTCCGGCCGACATTTTTTTACATCCATATTCCTCAATTAAGAATATCTCATTTGAATTCTCTAAGGCGGTGACACGCTCGTAAAATATTTAATTAAAAACACTAATGGGTGATATTAAAAATAGAATTGTTAAATAAGGGGTACAGAATAGGTGTATGTTACGGGGTCACAGACCTTGGGCATACGGTAAGAGTTGTCCGCTATTCCCATTGGAATAGTCGGCCAGCTGCCTCCTAAACTTGTCGAGGCACGGAGAAGGGAATGCTGCGTCCCCACAGCAAACTCCTCTCACGCCATTCAGGGATCATCCCAAAGGTAATATGCAGGAGGAGTTATTAAGTAAAACGCGCATTAATGCTGTCTGTGACAATTCTCCTTCTTGACCGGCGTTACAGCCTTTGTGAGCCTTAGCCTACTTAATTATATCCTGTCTTGCGCTTCTATCCACCATGCTTTAACTTTTAATGTTTGTATGTCCTTTACAGCTCCCTCTAGCCATCTTAACTTGGGGCCTTCCTTTTCTTCTATTTCCTTCTACCTTTGTGAAGGTTAGCTTCTTACATGTGTTAGTATCCTCCATCCTTTTCACGTATTTTAATACAATTTGCTATTTACTGAATAAATATTCTTTTCTGAACAATAATATTGCGTTTTTTTTTCGGAACGAGGACTGAAGTTTCAGGGTGTGGGGTTGTTAGTTTAATTGCAATTTGGCAATGATTTTTTCAAATATTTTTTTAAACTAAATACAATACGGGAAAAGTAACGAAAAAATATATCAAACGTAACTAAAAGTCAATTTTGGCTCTTGATGTTGCGCGTATTCAAAATAAATATAATTAGATCACATTAATTGAATAATTATTATTTTAGTGCAATTACAGTAACCCCCTGAGAATGACGCTTACATTTTATTACTTGGAAAAAAAGAACAACAGAAAATAAGGTTTTTTTTAAGGTGTCCGGCGGGTAGAAAACAACTGGACCGAAGGGGTTGAAACACAGAAAGCTCGTACAGGGCGTGGTTTTAACATGTCCACGGGTGCCAACATTTTCACATTTCTTTTAAGTGCATGTTGCTGTTTCGTATCTGTATCTCAAATTAGCTCTCTTGGAAACCAACAGGTGCCTCTGGGGGTGGTACTAAAAATATATGTTTCACTATGCACTATATATACCATTACTTTACACCCCTAAACATATTACAAAACATACGGGAAACATTTGCCAGGTATAATAATAAATATAGCGTTTTATTATAATTAATGTAGACTTAGAGACTCCATTGAAACCCCAATTTTTTAAACTGTTATGCGTTTGTATCCTTTGAAATATTCTTCTTGTTCGGATCGATGTATCGAATTTCTATTTCTGTATAGATCATTGTGACGAATTCTGCAATTGGTTACTCTGATTTTGTCCCGGTATTAAAGCTTTTCGCAGCTAATTAAAATGGGTGTAATTGGCAATATCTAAGCAGAATTATGTGAATGGTCTTTTGGTATTTTGTTTCATCCGAACATTAGAAAAATCTCTTATTTGAAAATCGGAAACATTAAATGATGCCTTAATGTTCAGAGGGACTGTTGATTCAGTGGTTTTGAAGTGAGTCGTCTTCAGGTCCAGAAAACAGGTTGTGCCAGTGATTGAGGTGTTGAACGAAAGCTGTGAGCTACGGAGGATCGCAACATCCAAGAGCGCTAAAGGTCGAGCAATCAGTCCGTGCTTTGAAAGGGAAATTTTTTTGTTTGTGTGTGTGTTGGCAAATCAGGAGGAGGAGTAGACCGCAAAGACACAGGTTCTTCGGAGGGAAAACACGAGTGACGTCGTATCCTTGTGGGGGTGATTGACGCTTTCCAGCAACACGCAAATCCTTCGTAAGAGAGCGGGAAAATAGGGTCTCAACCAAATGACGCGTGGCTCTTGCTGTTTACTGTTACTGGATCAAGAGGTAACCAGTGATAATCCCACAGGTAATCTCATTCATCCAAAGACAATGCAGGTGTTCGTCGTGTAGTAACGTCATTGTCTCGTGTGACGTCACGGTGTCTAGACGCGCGCAGTAATTTAACAACAAACGTGTTTCGACTCTCCTATTGACTTAAAATTCTGCAAACTGTTGAGCCTAACCTAACTTGTACCGTACGTAAGTACGTAGAAACCTCATCAGCCATTTTTTCGATTTAACCGGGGTGGACACAACTCTGGGTATCTTAAGACAAAGAGGAAGTTTGAATTAATGAAGAGTATTGCCTTAGATTTTAATTATCAGCACTGTAAGCAGTTAAAATGAAATTTACACAGAGAAAAAATAAAATTGTTAGCTTATTTTGGGGTTAGAGGAGTCAGCAAAGGTGAAACTGTTAAGGTATATGAGGGAACATTTAAAATGGTTGTCTGTCAACCGAATACGAATGCAACGAAATGATAAAAAACGAGTGACAGAGAAATGAATATTTGTTGTTAAAAAAAATAAAAATTATCTCTGAAAATCAAAGATTTTATGGAAGCAGCCGTTAATATATTTTTTAATGGAGTAACAGGCAACACCCCTTTACTACCATACGAAGGGATTTTTTTTTAAATAGGGCTGGAAGCGGAAAGGTACAGCAAGGTAGCCAAGGGTTTACTAGTTTAAGGATCCTACCCGGCAATTCGCCTAAAAGTGATACAGGGACAAACCCCCTAGAAAACCTGTATCAGGTAGATCGGTCAACTTATTTTTTTATTGGTAATTTAAGTTTATTTTACGTTAATGACCGAGCACCAATCAGAAACATCCGCGTCAATGAATACAGATACATTACGTATTAATATCTCCTGTAATTCAAGTTACAACTATTACAGAGTGTATCTTGTATCCTCATCCATCTCTTTAAAGGTTATGTGATGAGCATATTTTCATGAACTATCTATTTAAAAAAAACACTTGTTGATGAACGTACAAAATTTTCCTCTACCGAAAAAAAAAAGATAATTTCCTGTTGCGTATCGCCCACATCAATTTTTATTTTTGAAGTTATCAAGTCGTACTGGATATTAATAATTACAATTAATTAATTTTCGATTACGATAAATAATTAAAAATCGTGCCGAAACTACAAAAAATGGCATATTTTGGTTTTGCAATTGGTAGAACTGTTGTGATATTTTAAACATGATTAATTATTTTTATTTCTCTCCGTTTATTTACTCTCCTTAGTTTTAGGTTGCTTACGGACTTCATCCCCCCGTTTTGATTGGTTCCCTCGCTTCGTCCCCGGTTGTTAGTGAGAGGGAGGAACAGGAATGATGAGAAAGAATTCCTTTTATTGTTCTCGCTTCTTTTTTTCCCTTTCGTTTCTCCTTATCCACTACATTCCTCCGTTTCCAATTTCTATCACTTGATCCACGAGTTTGGGACTGAGAAGGGAAAGGGATTTCTTCTCCCATTCTCTCCTCTAGAAACAACAGACAGCACAAACACTTAACTTACCACAGAAAAATTAAATATTATTTCTAATACATTTTAAATGACAAGGATGATAATTTCAATCTTTATTTACTGTTAATAATTAATAATAATACGTTAGACAAATATCAGATGTGTTAGTAATATAAATTTACAGCCTTGGGTCACGTGAACGACGTTCCGTTCACATTTTCAGGACCTCTTCGGGGTTCAATCTCACTATATATGTGTTTATATTATTAATGTCGGAGATTTTTTTCATCATTATAAATATCAGAGCTGTTACACGTATTTTTTAAAAACGGGAAAAATTAATACCGATAAAATTGATGAAATTTTACGACGTTTCGACTTAAATTTAGGACATCATCAGGAGTAATTTAGGACTGCGGGTATTGAAAATAATTTGTGTACAATACCAAGTTATGTCAAAAGAACTGAACTGTCCTAAATTACTCTCAAGATGCAAACACCTGATGATGTCCGCAAACTAAGGACGAAACGTTGTGAAATGATTATATTTACTAAATGTCAGATTATTGTAATCGGTATGTTGTTTCACTAAAATATTTGGTTGAGTTTCTTAGTTACGAATTTTCGAAAGTGACGAGAGACACGTAGAAGACCGAATAATGAGAAGTGCGAGCTTCTGATGAATGTTAAACTGAAAGGACAGTGATATAAAGTAAATATATTCACTGGAACCTTCTGAAATGAAAGGCAAGAGAATTCGCGAGGAGGCTCCGAGGATTAATCAGAGTACAGCGGAGAATAATACTGGCTGTGCAGACAGAGAAAACCGACGGATACTGCGTGTGTTATTTCGTGAGAAAACCCGGACCTCTAAATCACCTAATATAGGCCGTGTTGTGGAGTTTGTTTCTTGGGAAAAATACGACGCTGGTGGCCGTTCTGGGAATAGATGGCGTTACATGTCCCTGGAAGATAAGAACCATAGCCGCAACTTCCGTCGGGAAGTCTGACTGATAAAAGTCCAAGCGAAAGAAAAATAATAAAATATAAAGCACGCAGCCGTTGCCACATTACTCCATTAAAAATAACTCTTATTCGTATTAAATGTATAAAATAAAACCCATGCAAATTAGTCTAGAGACGTTTCGTCCTCGTGGTCCGACTTCATCGGGAATACTAATGATAATTGATGAAAAATAAAAATAAACATCAGCCAATTTTTTAAGTCAGAAAAATAAAATTATAAAACATTTAATCGCTTATTTTGCGACCTCATCAGGTTCAACATTTAATTTATTGAAAATTTAGATAAGCGTGATGTACCACTGTGAACAAAAAGTAAGGGGTGAATTTATTTATAAAAAATAAATTCTTTATTTATTCTTCCAAATCAATTTCATCCCCCTTCAAAGTAATCCCTGTCCGATAAAAACGCACTTTTTCCAGTCTTCGAAACAGTCGGAATAGTCTTTTTTCCGGGTATAGCCTTCAAGACCTCCTTCGATTCGGCTTTTTATCTTCTCAATCGTGTCACAACGGCGTCCCCGCATTGGCCTCTTGAGTTTGCTGCATAGCCAGAAGTCGCATACGGTGGTTGAGGAACGATATGAGTCGCGGAGAACCAATGCAGTATGACATGGTGCATTATGGTGATGAAGGAACCAAGAGGTGTTCAGACGAACAGCTTCACGCAAACGACGCATAACGCTCAAATAATATTCTGGGCCACGGCGGAAGGAATTCACAGTGCACCACACCACGATGATCAAAGAACACTGTCAACATGACCTTGATATTCGCTGGATTGGTCGGTGGTTTCAGGGTCGCGTCTCCGGTAATGATGCATTCCAAGTGGTCCTGACAGTCAGACAGCAAAGTTTCACACACATCAACGCGACGCTTTTGTCCCACCAATCGAGACTTGACGCGTTTGAGACACCAAAACATTCTTCAAAATGGTTTGGGCTGATCCAGATGATATTCCAACACCATCAGCGATTTTCAAGCACCAAATCTTTGATATTTTGGGACGTGGCCCTCGTCGTCGGTAGACGTTGATGGTCGTCCAGAGCGCGCGCGAGGTTCGTCTTTGAACTCGTTGTACCACTTATAAACGTGCCACAGTTTGATCACCAAAGGCCTTCAACGTGTCCCCGCACAAGAATATTCGTTCCGCAAAAACAAAATTTGATGCAAGTTCTTTGCTCAACAAAATCACCCCCATTGCAAAAATCGAAAAAATTCACTTTTGGTTGTTTACAAAAACACACACACGTGTAATTAAACCCTTTTAACAAACAGACGCTTGGCAAATATTATAGACAGTCCTACCAACCTAGGGGGAAAAAATTTACCTGCCTTCCTAATACCCGGGAGTTTTAAATGACAATTTCACCTTACTTTTTGATCACAGTGGTAGTTTCTAAAATTAATTGTTTGGATTGTCAAAGCCATAGCACACACACACACACACACACACATACATATATATATATATAGGCCAAACCAAGCGATCATTAAAAACTACGTAAAAAGAACATAAAAATATTATAAATAGTAGTAATCAAAATTATTCTGTTTTGTGTAAATATATTTATTTAAATAATCACAATATTAGATTGGTTTAAAGTATCAATTTTTTTTGGACGAGGAAAAAAACGAACTACTTTTCGAGATTAATGAGCGGAATGATATTAATATAAAAAAAATGATGCGAACAATTTGAATAACATTTATGACAGTTTTGATTTTGTAATTATTTATTTATTTATATTCATATAATTTCAAATGCTAAATTGCTTCCTTTCTAAAACCGCACCCAACAATGTAAATTAATTTTTACTGGTCCTAATTATTTTTTTAAAAAAATTATTCAATAACTGAAAGAGGTCAGGAATTGTTATCTTGGGATAGTCGATAGAAAAAATTTTTTTTAACACATTTATTTCGATGTGTGACGTCACTAATGTATTCCTATTGGTCCTCGCTCGCTCCATGCCTTCTTTTTTTTTCTATTCTGAGATCAAGTCCCTCATTACCGAGGGCGTCTCGAAAACTCCCTCCCCACCCCCCACCCAGCGATGAATGCGAACAAATACACTTAAAAAGAAGAGAGGGGTACATGCTCTCGGTCTTGGTCAAATATTTACGAAGACCTGACCTCGATAACTCATCGCCACTTACAGCAGAAGTGTGACAGCTCTTCAGGTCAACAACGTCAACGAAATGAGGGTAACCTGGCAGGATGAAGTTGACCCCCGAGTAATTCGTCCTCTATTCGTCACCAGGGGTTATTGTAGCTCACTTCGGTGAAACCCGTGTCACTAGAAAATAATACATGCAATTGACCACGAAAATATTATATATATAACTGGGTGGTTCCCTTATTGAGTTCTGTCAACTGACCAGTGCAGTTGTGTCGCTCTAGGCTCTTCTAAACACCTGAATAAAGAAACAAGGCTACGTTGTGTAGTATTTATATTTCATTTCTTTTGTCTGTATTTGGCTATCTTTCTTATTATTAACTAGCCTTGGTGCCCGGCGTTGCCACGTGTACATCTTTATATAAACCCGAAAAAAACGTATTTAATTCCAAATTAATTATCAGTCAGGAAGTTATTTAACCTAAATCTAACTGTTCCGAACACACTTTACACCGATAGTGCATTACCTCCGATTTTGTTCTTAAATATACTCCTTGACTGTTGCAGGATATAATTGACCCTCAGTCTTCAGGCAATACGAAAGATTAAATTGATGAAATTCTTAGCTAGATTCACAATGTAAACAAATGGTCGCCTTATTGGGAGCCACTTAATATGGCGACGAAAATTAACTTACAACCATAGATAGATAGATAGATAGATAGATAGATTTATTCACCATTAGCCCTCTAAAGAGGAAATAGGATTCGTCACAAATGTACAGTAGATAAATTGCATATAAACTTATAATACACAAAAACACACACAAAAATTCATATCTGTTTATATTAGTCTAGTCACTACAATCATACACACTATTTTTAGGAAACACGCACACGACACAAATCACTTCCTGGTATTAATCTCCTGTCGCTAGGTACGGAGGGATGTCGTCATAGATATTTACTAAAACAGAAAGCAGAGGCAGGAAAACAGAACCAAAAGGGGAAAACTGGACAAACTATTTACATATTTATAGCATATTCGGCAATTTTGTAGGCAAGGCAGTTCAACGAATGTCAGACCGATTCAAAAATTCGTGTACGGAGTAATAAGTTCCATTGACAAGGTAAGTTTTACACTCCTTTACGAATAAGTTGTAGTTGTTGATGTTCTTTACATGATCAGGAAGGCTGTTAAATAGTGCGATACCGGAATAATGAACGCTAGACTCATAGAGACTGAGGCTGTGCTTGTCAGACCTAAGAACTGAACGGTTTCTTGTGTCATAGCCATGATTGTCCCCGTTACTTGCAAAAAGGTTCATGTTGCGTTTAACAAATTTTAGTATTTCTAATATGTAAGCGCTAGGTAGAGTCAGAATATGGAGTCTTTTGAACAGCGGCTTGCAGCTTTCTCTAGCATCTGAATCTGATATAATTCTAATGGCTCGTTTTTGCAGTTTGAAGACATCCACACTACGAGAACAATTGCCCCAGTTGGCAATACCGTAACACATATGTGAATGAAAGTAGGCAAAGTAGACTAGTGAAGCAGTTTTGGTATCAACTTGTTGCGTCAATAGTCTCAATGAGTAACAAACAGAACTAAGTTTGCGCACGAGGCGATCAATGTGCAAGTTCCATTTTAATTTCATGTCGACTTGCAAGCCGAGGAAAGTCGCATGATCAGAGAACTTATCCGTTACGATGTTGTTGGTTTCTGTTGTAAAACGAACTAACTTAGTTTTCTGTACATTGAGTGTTAATTTATTGGCGGCGAACCAAGTATTTAGGTCTCTAGATGCAGTCTCAATCTTCGCATTGAGATTATT
Organism: Zhengitettix transpicula; assembly: GCA_037074705.1. Lineage (NCBI taxonomy): Eukaryota > Metazoa > Arthropoda > Insecta > Orthoptera > Tetrigidae > Zhengitettix > Zhengitettix transpicula. Next base: position 60,713,664 of record CM073596.1, read on the forward strand.
TAAATCAATATCCGTAATTAACAAATTAGTGTCATCTGCGTATAAGACAGATTTTATAGGGTCCATATATTCTGGAAGATCGTTAATATACAAAAGAAAAAGCAGGGGACCTAATATTGAGCCCTGAGGCACGCCACAAGAAATGCCCTCCCATTCTGACAAGTGCACCTCACCAGCTTTGTTTTTTAAGGCTACCTTCTGTTTCCGATTGTTGAGATAAGATTCAAAGAGTGCCAAAGCGTTGCCTCTGATCCCATAATATTCTAATTTTTGGAGGAGTATGCTGTGGTCTACAAGATCAAATGCCTTCGAGAGATCAGCAAAAATTCCGGCTACCTTCAGTTTTTCATCAAGGGAATTTTGTATACTCTGAATAAACTCGTACATAGCGGTGCTCGTGGATTTTTGTTTGAGGAAGCCGTGTTGAGCCGGAGTAATTACTTTATACTTCGTCAAGAATTCAAGTAACTTTTTGTGTAAAATTTTTTCTAGTATCGCAAGGATCTTAAAGGATTTCGCATCGTTTATTATTATTATTATTATTATTATTCGATGGAGTATTACTAGACATTATTATCCTTTTTATTCAATAAAAATATTTCTGCTTTATTTCATTACCGGAAAAAGGAACTATTTCCTTTGTTCTTCGCGTAGTGACGTCTATGACTCGTGTGACGTCACGGTCCCTTGGCGCGCAGTGATTTTTAACACAAAATTATCACGTTGTTTAGTTATATTTCTGCTAGGGGTTTCTCAACCCCCCCCCCCACACACACACAGTACCGTTTCTCGAGTTTAGAAGAATACGTGTACCAGTTTTTATTGGAATTTGTCCACGCGTTTAAGCATGTACGGAGATTAACGTAAATACATACAAATATACATCCTTTTTTTATTATATAGATTTATAATTATTATTTTTGCATTTTAATTGACAACGAATCTTTTCAAGATATTTATTTGGTAGAGTAGTTTTGACTAATTAAATGTCAAATCTCATATAAACACACGTAAATATACAGAAAAGTCCTCAACTCTCTTCTTCTCCAGAAACCTTGTTGTTTTTCTTTCCCGTGAACATTTTTTTTTTGCATCAGCAGTTTTCTGAATTCTATGGCTTTTTTCTGTTCGCCAGCGATTTTTGTGCATTCGCCTGTGTCAGGGTTTAGTATTGCTGGTGCAGCGAATAGTATTTGGTTCGCCTTGCTGGTTCATCTTCTACTGTGTTCCTTCCACTTTCTCTCATTTCTTCCTGACTTATCCTTATGAACAGATAACCTAATTTCTTCCCCTTTACTCATCTCTAGTTCCATTTTTTTTTTGTTGGTTGTTGTTCAAGGAAGCTATTAATAATATTCCGGTACATAGTTTCCTTTAAACTAGAATTCAGGGCGAATTACACACCACCATTGTGACCTTGCGTTCTGTTAAAATGGTAAAATAAAATACGTGGACACGTAATGTTATTTATTTTGTACAAAATACACGGATTTTTTTTTCAAGTAGGCATAATTAATATATCTTTTCGCCTTTGTTTAATAGATGTGTCTAGGTAATGGCTTGATGGTTGACAGGTCAACAGCCGTAGTTTTGTTTGCCAGGTTGGAGATGGCACCGTGCGTCACCATCTGACGTGACTGGCCGCCAAATAAGGCTCTAAGTGAACGATAATCACTTATTTCCATCCATCCAGCTCCTGGCTCCTAACAAGTGCGCAGCGACGCCTTCCTCCTTCGCTCACTCTGCCTGCCCCCCCCCCCCCCCTTCCTCCTCCCTCCGGCAATCTCAACTTGATGAGGACTCTTGGCTACGTTACCATCACTCAAAAGTAAAGACCGTGCTTTTGCACAGTTTCAGTTTTCTGTTAAAAGTCTGTCCAGTCGTTTCTCCGATTTTATTTTGTCGCGACCAATTTACCAGCCATCAAGCTCGTTCTCCAACAGTTTCAAATTTTAATTAAACCATTTTGATACCTAAAAAAATTGTCGAAAATCTTATACCTACTCACACGCCGTACAATTGGCCCAAATTGCACGCAGGGAGCCGCCATGTTGGCGGAGAGCGATTAACGATGGTAAACCTGCTGAAACGTTGATGAGCAGAAACCAATCTCAAGATGGAAGTTTCAGCACAGGGATCTGGGGGTCAGAATCCGCCCAACGGACGTGGTTACACCCGTGACGTCATGAACAGCTCCACCCCCCCCCCCCTTTTAAGAATTACACGGCAAACATCAAAAGTCAAAATTTAAACATGATAAAAAAAAGTCTATCGGGGCTTTTAATCTGACGTCCATATAAGAAAAGTTTGTCCAAATTGTTTGGAAGCTTCTTTATGACACTCCTTCATCTCCTCGTCTCGTCGTCCTACCTGAAGTTTTCCTTCGGCGTTGGCCTGTGTAATTTCTATTTGGATTTTACTACAGCGTTCCCACTGGGTAACAAATTAAATCGGTTTCTCCTTCTCTTTTTATGATGATAAGATCGATGAGCCTTTGACATCTTTTTTTCTTTTTTTCTTTTATGACTCTATATCGTCTTCAAGTCTGTAATCCAGACTTTATATCTCGGGGTTGACAGTTTTGACAGTTGATGAACTCCATGTCGCCGATTAAAATCATCTTCTTGACGTTTTCTATAATTACTTTCATCCTTCCGAAGTTGCCAGGAACGTTTTTCCCCGAAAGGTCTCTTTTCCCGGACTGTAATTTTTACGAAATAAAGCGTAATGTTAATAAAATACTCAAAATATATTCCTGATACATCGTTCTTCTGTAAAATGAGTTATTGATTAATTCTTTGATCAATTTAAACCAAACTCTGTACACATGTTCCTCACGATCCGGGTTCAAACACTGTGGAGGTTTGACAACTCTATAGAACCCCTTTGGCTACGGGGGGATGAGGGAGTTATTTTTAAAAATGCTAGAGATCGGGAGGTTTGATTTCCTCACTCTCTAAGTTGTAAAGTGTCTAATTTCAACCCCTAACGTTTTTAGATGGAAATACTCCTAGAGGTGAATGGGGGGTCAAACCCAGGGTTATTGGCGTCACTGACTTTCCAGCACGGTTTAAGTTGGAAGTTCAGACCACTATGGGTTGGAGTGGAAGGGTGGTGTGGCATTTATAAAATATTTGGGGAGGGAAAAAAATAGTTCTAGAGGTCGCTGAAGTTAATACAGTCTTAAACTCTTCAAAATAGGGCGGGGATTGGGACGTCGATACTTGTAGAACATTTTCATTCTGACCCCCTCACCCACATATGTGACAGGGGCGTTTCAGAGTTAGTTTCTGGATCATAAGTAACATGAGAAACTAGTTTCGTTGAAATTGTCCTCCCCCCTCCCCCTCCCCAACGTCTATTTTACTTATTATACTTGTCTCTTTTTCTTGTCCGAATTTTCCAAAGTTTTACTCCTCCCCCCGCCCTTTTTTTTCACATTACGAACTTTTCTTCGTTCTTTTTTTCCCCTTTTATATTTCTTCTCGGTATTGCCCTTTCTGAACGTCCAAAGAGTCGCATCGTTTCCAGAGTAACGACATTCTCCCTTAAAACTCCTTGTGATATTGAAGAAAGTTTCGGTTTCGCTCGACACTAAACCTGCTCTTCACTTAGCAGAACAGCTTATCCTACTATAGCGAAGACTAATTCAACTTAAACCTGCGGCAATTGCAGACTTTACGCCGCCGGGACACACAATGTCACACGAAAATTAAGGAAATTTATTGTAGTACATTTTTACCAGGCTGAGGATTTCATCGCTTGATGCGCATAAAAGCAACGCGTCGAACTTACAATAAGACAGTGGAAAAATTACCTCGAAGAACTGTTTTTGCCTGTATTTACTTTCGCGTATTTTTCTTCAGACATTTATACTGACATTTTAGTCAGTCAACCTCGGTGAATTCTTTGTCCTCGTTTATTAATTATTTTCTATTCGAATAAAATATTATTTTGTTGAATCCATCAATTCTTTTATCCCCGTCTATCTGTTCTCCGCCGCATCGGTTAATCTTTCTTTATATATATATATATATATATATATATATATAATTAAACTAATTTTAATTCAGTGGTGAAACATCTGCATGTATTATGTTCTCCTATATTAGTGGCGTCAGCATACCGTAGTTTTCCTTCCTTAATCAATTAATTACTCTTGGGTCAACGATTCAGTAGTCTTATCGTCCAACCTGTCACAACTTCAGCTCTTGAGATGGTTACCATTTTAGCTTTACTGTTGAAATGAAGTGATTCCAAGTTCCCCCCAACATGGTTTACCCGTTCTGCTTAGTCAAAAACAAAAAACTGCTTTCGACGTCCTAAATTCCATTGTTCACTTTCACTCTGTTTGATCGATTCGTCTGGCGTGTAGGTCGTGAGGTAACAGCAAGCCGCAGGAGAAGACGGTATAAGACAGGGAGCATTGTCGTCAGTTAGGAACTCCCTCTTGAGGAGAAAGCTTGAGCTGCGTCGCTAACATTTAAAAAACGGGATATACAGACACTAGCAAAGTCTTTTTACCACTCCCCCATCTCTTTTACTGTGTTTTTTCTTTCATTTTTTTTTCTTTTGGTTTACGACATATCGTGAACTGAACACAATATATTTCAGTGTGTCAATATTTTTAGTTTATATATTTTCGCTACCAAGTTGGCGTAACAAAGGTTTAACTGAGCTACAATTACAAGGCAGTGGATCATTGCGCATCTTATCCTGACACGGCGACTTGTTGTTTGTCGTGACCTTATGCATCTTTATGAAAGATTCTACTCTTGGGGTTTGGTTCGGAGAACAGTCGCCGCCGTTGAGTAGTTGTAACTCCAAAATTTTCTTTCCAAATTCTCCCTTTCTCAACACCAAGTTGATAATTAATTTACAGGGTTATGTTGACATATGCTGATGAGGAGGGCTGGCAGACAATAGCCCAAATGTTTACCTGTTTCGCGTGGGAGAACGCAGATGTATGAACTGCACACACGCGCACACACACACACGATGCGAAGTCAAGCGGGGGCCTAAGATAGTCCACGTGCGGGATTTGATAAGAGACTCTGCTCGGAAACACACTATGACCTCAAAAAAATCTGCAAAAATCCTCACGAAATCTGCACACAAATAACAAATGTTTACAGATGATCTTAAACTATATATATATCTATTATTTCTTATTCACATGATTTTGAGTAACAGGAATGATGTGAAAATTGCCATTTTCACTAATAAAATTGATGGTTGTGCCAAAGTTAATGTCATTAAAGATTTAGGAATAATGTTTGATTAAAAAAAAATGACATTTGAATCAGATATTACTAAAGGTGTGTAAATTTTAGGTTTTATTATAAAAAAAATTATTAAAATGATTCTACTTTTCAATAACTATTAAAATGTTATATGTATAATTGGATATGTAGGTTAACCTCTTCACAAATAAATTTATCGAGAAAGTTGAAGTGGTACAACATAAATTTTTTCATAATCATATCTTATAGAAGGATTTTGCCCAACCCATTTACAGCTCATAATTATAAAAAATATTGCTACAGCAAATCCCACCTCTGGAAACTGAAAGTTTCTTTAAAGATTTAAAATTTATTTTTAAATTAGATTAGTTAATGACGACATTGATTGCATTCATTTAATTGGTGGGTTGAATTTTAGAGTTCCTTGCAGAATATCTAGATTGAAATATATGTTTGAGGTAAATCATTAAGAACAAATTATACATTAAAAGTCCTATAAGGTAAATCTGAAATGCTTTCGATATTGATTTATATGATATAAAATCATCGGAATTGTTAACATTGCTTGACGATGAGATTTTGAATTATGAACGATTCCATATAAATATATATTATAAATTTAATTTTGTTACAAGTGATATGTTACTTATGAAGGATCACCATTTTAATGTTTGCTTCTAAATAAAACTTTCATGTAACAATAACATAAATATTTAGTAGCAGAAGTTACAAGCAGGTCCTGTTTTTTCCTGTAGGACATGCAAGCATTTTTTCACTCTCGATGCCAATTATATCTATATGTTTCTGTATTACTGAGAGAAAAGTAATTGAACCAGAGAATATTTTTGTAACTAAAATGAAATTTCTATTTGAATCCAAATCTATTCCTGTGTCTTTATAAGTATTAAAAATAAGATTAACAAATATTTAATGAAGTAGTCAATAAACATACCAAATTAAGTGATAATATAAATAACACAAAATGTTTCTGCAAACCCTGTTTCTTCCGTCAGGTGTTGAAAAATCAACAGCTTTAAGAATGACATGCAGCACAATGTTTGCAAACATTGTGTGTGGTATTTATTTGATCACTTAATCTGTTTATTAATAAATAAGATTTTCATCAAGTGTGGCATGTATAGAATATATGACAAAGAAAGAAATCATATAGTTGGTAAGGAGGTCCATTATTGTTTCAGAAATGTTCAAATGCAAAACGACCTTGTCCAGATACATTTGCTCGTACTGAACCACCAGATTCACAGGTACGTTTTGAATTCAATTCACAACCCCATTCTGTTTACCTGTTTACTCCTTTTCAGTTTAAGGATATTAACATACCAAGTATTTGTTTAGATGTTGTAATGTTCTTCACTGTGATGATAAATCTGTGCCATCCTCCATAATCAATATATTACATGCATACATGTTTACCTGCACATAGTTTTACATATCCAACCTAACAAGCAACTTTTAAGAACATGTATCATTATTGGCTCGCATAGTGTTGGTTTAAACCTGTGGCGGGGCTGGCCATTATTCTGCAATAATTCTCACTCAACAAAGTCAATGATCACTCAGTCAAAATTGAAGGAGACAATGATCCTCATTTTGAGCACCAAGAAACCATCATGGCTAATAGTTTCAGTGAAACAAGTGTCACATTGTCTTTTTGAAATAAATTGAAAAAAGAAAAATTAATGAAAACTGATGCCAATGTTCATCATCTCATCAAGAATGTTGTAACAGCTATGGATTAGAGGCATTACTTCATCCTCACATAATTATAGACTACCACACTTAGAACCTAGTCTTCTGTAACTGTTCTCAATTATCAATGAGTCTTTTGTGTGTCATATTTTTTTGTCTTCAAAAAGCTTGTGGTTTCATTACCAAAGTGATGTACCAATGTGCATCATGTCTGAGCTGGCAGACTAAATTAGTCAAGATGTTGTGATGCAATCATTGAAATTATATTTAAATGTTGTCAAGATATATTGTAAAAGAAAAGTGTAAGTAAACAAAATTTGTATGTTTTCTATGCAATGGTAATGAAAAAATAATTATGGAGTCAAGACTGTAGATTTAAGGTGTCGTATGTGGTTTATCAGTAAAATCCTAACTAATTCTTGAACAAATTGTTGCATGTTACTTTCATATATTAATTGATTTGAACTAGTATTATTGAATTACTTTATTAAGCCAGCAATAATTTTTTCAGGTCACCAATTCAGTGGCGGCTCTACTCCGCTATTATAACTGGCGAAAATTTTCCATAGTGACTGAACGTGTTTGGTTACCTGTGGCAAAAGTTCTGATTGGAAAAGCACAAGATTATAATCTAACAGGCAACATCACTGCAGTAGTGAATGACTGGCACAAATGCTGTGAAGAGAAGATGGATTGTTGTTCTCTAGATTCATATTGGTATAATTATGTAATGGATACAAAAACTAGAACTCGCAGTAAGTATTATTAGTTTGAATGTAGATGTGTGTGTGTGTGTGTGTGTATATATATAGAGTTCTTAACTGTATTCCAATATTTTGGTAATATTTTAATACATATGCATATATTTTTCCTTTTCTACAGTTTATGTATTTTTGGGCAGCGTAAACACTCTGACTAGTTTTATGCAAGCTATGAATCATCAAAATTTATTTGAAAAGGGTGAATATTTGGTAATAACAGTGGATATGATGCCTTATTCAAAAGTAGAGTCATCAAAGTATTTTTGGAGTAAGTAATAATTCAAATCCATATAATATTTAAATAAAATTACAATAATCAATTCTTTCATTACATTGCATTAAACTTTATTGAAATTACTGCATTAAATCGTATACACAGAAAATATTCAATTATAATTTAAAGTACACAAGTGAAAAAATATTTAATTTTTAACGAATTGTTAAAAACTCAGCTTTTCCTTTCCAGCGCAACAATCTGTTGATTCTGATGGAGGAACTGAAAGCAAAACTTGTGATATGACTGGTATAAAGAAAATGGCCCAATCCCTTTTAGTAGTTGTGCTGACACCACCAAGTGAAAATTATGAACAGTTCACGGTAAAAGTGCGAGAATACAGTACTAAGGAACCCTTTAATTTTAACTTGCCTAATGTATTAAAGAATTACAAAACCGTAAGTATAAAAACTGTATTTTACTAAATTTATTCTAATATCATTACACTAACATATTTTTTATATTATAAGTTTTTTTACCAGATGTGTAGTCTTAGCTCAGACAACTACAAAGATTAACATTTAGATTATTGTGCCTGATGAATTCTATAGATATGTAGAGGAAACATTGTGCATTCTCCTGTTTTACTTCTGTCTGTATTTTGGTTATATTATCAATAAAATTAGATTAGAATTTAGCTTGGAGGTTTGAAAATGTAATAAATTTCATTATTTTGCAACAACTAAAAAAAATTATTGTTAAAAAGTTCTGTGTGTTAGCTGCAGTAATGATACTAGTTGTTGAATTTTAGTATAATTGAAAATTATGTTAAGATGCATAATATCCTCTTTAAGCAACATTAAAAAATTAAATTTATTATAATTAGAAACATTATAATAGTAAAATCTACAAAAGAAAGTGTACATATTTATTATCAATGTGTTTAAAATTATAAAAATTATAAATGTTTGCATTTTCTTTTTACAGTTTGTGTCGATATATGCAGCATATTTGTATGATGCTGTAAAATTGTATGCAAAAGGGCTTAGTCATTTGCTACATGCAAAAGGAAGTAATATGACAGCAGAAGAAATTGAATTGATAGTGAAAGATGGGAAAGGTATAATCGATGCTATAAAAAGTCTGAAAAATTACACAAGTAAGTGGAACTTCAACTCACTACAACATTTAATTAAAAAAAGGAATCCTCAAGAAGTAATTGACCTTACATATTTGAAACATAAAAATGGATTCAAAGTCTTCACTAGTTATTTAAATTTAGTTGTAATGAGGAGAATTTTCAAAATCCTTAGTTCGAAGAATTTATGGCAATTTTTAATAAGAATTAGTATTGAAACTAGCAATATTAATAACTGCATCCAGATTCATTTTTAAACAGTTTGGTGTGTTTATTGATTTTAAATTAGAATATTGTAATATTGCATTATAAATATCTGTAAACCAACAAATCTGTTATATATAAATATAGGTATTACTGGAGCTTCCATAAAGTTAGATGAATGTGGTGATTCAGAAGGAAATTTCTCAGTTCTTGCACTAACAGAGCAACCTGGAATGGTTGCTATGAAAGCTGTGAATTGTAATTACATAATGGAGCCTGTTGGAACTTTTCAGTTACGGGATAACCAATTGGTGAGTTATTTTCATCGATTTGAATGTAATTAGTTTATGTATTCTTTATACAAACTTTTGATTCACATCCTTCTTCAAACATGAGAATATTTTCATGAAATAATGAGGTAAAATTGAGGTGTATGTTTATTCTAGATATAGCCTACTAAAATAATGTGATTATAATGTAATAGCAAAACAAATACAATATCATATTATAAAATAAAATTAGCTACGCACACCACAGCATTATTATATATAGATAAAACAGACCAAATGAGGTGATACAGCACATTTTGCATTCAACTCAATATTTTTGGAATTTTTGTGCCTTACGAGATGTGATTAAAAACTCAACTGCACAATCCATTATCAACATTTATTCTACTTATTCAACATTTCATCTACATATTCATAGATCTCCAATATTATCAATATCAAATTATCAACAGGCATTTGCATTTTAATTTGATTTATTATTTTCATTCTCATAATAAAAATTATTTTTTGAAGTTAAGCAGATCTGTAAGTTTAATTTCAAAATTATTTTTTGTTAACTGTGTCCTTAGGTTGTATACAATACATGTTTAAAGTATGTTTATAATACATTACATACTTATAAAATTGCAATTCACTCTTTTGTTGAAAAGGAATACAAAATGAGACAGAGAGTGATTTGGGCTGGTCCAGATAAGCCAGAGGATGAACCAAGCTGTGGATTCAACTATGAGAACTGTGCTCACGATAATCAACATAGTAGTGTTGTCGCTGCTGCAGTCCTTGGAGTACTATTGTTCTGTGCTCTAGTCGTTACTTTAAGTATTTACAGGAAGTGGAAGATTGAACAGGAAATAGAAGGGCTGCTGTGGAAGATAGAACCTGTAGAACTAAATTTTGGCAACGATATTGTTTCTTCACCCAGTAAGGTAATTATCGCACTTGAAGTTGTCAATATGAGAACAGAGAAATTAAAGTATTCACAGTTTCTAATATCTTTACTAAAAAAATTGTTAGAATAAACCAGTGTGAACAGATTTTCTTTACTACAATAATTTTATTTTTTTCCGATTATTTTAATATGGGTACCCTCCACTTCTTTGTATTTCATAAATAATCTACCAAATTTCTTGTTCCCTAAATAATGTATGAATCTCTGAACTGTACTTGTTCTTACTGTATTAAGAGTTTAATTTTATTCATTCTGTTTTGTATAAAAATCATCAGTGAAACACTATGTAAAATGTCCTTTCTATGGATACATCATCCACAGTAAACTTAGAAAATTATTATATTCTCTGTCCCTGCCTTGTTAGCATTACTTTGTATTTTTTATATATTTGTTATTTAATGAAGACCAGAATTAGGATAACTGCATATATTATTCATAATTTAAATGAGCTGTCCTATTGATCACAATTTGATCTAAACTCTACTGAAATAAAATTATTTTGTTCTAAATTTGCTGAATCACCTGTAATTTTCAGAGCAAGTAGAGGTGAAATTATAAAATTAAATGCAAGCCAGTCAAATAAATATTCTGGTCACAGTATAAATTGTTCATTTAATTTTAATATGAGAATATTTAATTTTTATTTTACAGACAAGTCTAGTTAGTGCAAATTCATTTGAATCTAGATGTGGACCACAATGGTTTGCCAAAACAATACAGTTTCGGAATACAAGGGTGAGAGTAAAAGAGCTGAAGTTTTCGAAGAAAAAGGACATCAACAGAGAAATCATGAAGGAAATGAGGATTCTCAGGGACTTTCGACATGATAATATTAATTCCTTCATTGGGGCCTGCATAGAACCTATGAAGATTATTATCATTACAGACTATTGTGCCAAAGGTAGTTTATATGTAAGTATTTGATGACTTATTATTTAAATAACACTAAATTTTTTTAAGTGTTTTTCCTTTACAGCTTTTGTTTCATTCTACTTTATATAATAAGGAAAATTATGTTTAGATGCTAACCTTATTAAGTAACAAATAAAACTTGTTATGTAGAACAATGCCTTACTATTATCATCTAATGAATTTAAGTTTGGTTAATTAATGGAAGAAGTGTTACCATAGAACAATATTGAAATTGAGAACAATAATTAATACTATTAACTTTTGCAACAGAATTATATGGCTTGTTTAATTTGTAACATTATTGAACAGATAATAAAGATACCAATATAACCACTTGTTTATTAATTTTAATTTTCAGGATATTGTGGAGAATGAAGATATCAAGTTGGATAATATGTTCATTGCTTCATTAGTTTTTGACTTAATAAAGGTAAATAAACCATCAATAAATTACAACTCCCAGTTTTTTTCTTCCTTTGTGTGTAATCAAATATAATGAATTTTTAGGGTATGCTGTACCTGCATAAATCAATCTTAGTATGTCATGGAAATTTAAAGTCTTCAAATTGTGTGGTCACAAGTCGATGGGTTTTGCAAATAACCGATTTTGGTATACATGAACTTCGACACTGTGCAGAAAGTGACAGCATTGGTGAACACCAGCATTTTCGCAGTAAGGCTTTCTAACATTCACAATAAAATGCAATATTTATATTTATTTAATAACTAAGACATAATCAAATATGTAAAATTCACATTTTCATCTAGTTGTTGTTTGTGGTGAATTTTTTTGTACCTTTATTAGTTTCTTAGTTATATCTCAAAATTGTCAAGATGACATGGTGGGAATAAATTAGTAATATAATGTATTATGCCTAATTTCAAGCAAGTGATATTAAAGATTTTATTATGTGTGAGTTATATTTTGTGTCAATTTATTTCCAGGTTTATTTTGGAAAGCTCCTGAACTTCTGAGAGAAGGAAATGTGCCTCTCAAAGGCACACAAAAGGGTGACATTTATGCTTTTGCAATAATATTGTATGAAATTATAGGAAGGAGAGGACCTTTTGGAATTTGTGACTATGAGCCAAAAGGTATAAGAATTTTTCATTTACATTTTAAAAGTTTGTATTATATATATGTGTATCTTTTATTCTTTTAGGATATGGATACAAAATTATTAATTTATTATCAACATTACATTATGGCCTTAAATACAAAAAATAGATTTATTTTATATATTAGAAACAAGTATGAATTGTGTCATGAATAGAGAAATACTCGTCCAGGTAATTTGTAGAGTTTGTATTTATAAAGTGTTCTTCATTAGTTTTCCTTCTCAAATACTGAAAGTGAAGAGTAAAGTTTTAAACATTTCTTCTTTATGTGCTAGTATTTAATTTTTTTATAAACTCAATTTTCTGTTATTAATATATATAATCAAGTAATTTGACAATGTTAATAGTTAGTTTTGAAGTTCTTATTCTGTTTATGGTCATTATAATTAGTTGTGAAAAGTAGTCATAAGGATAGTAATAATGGGGATAGTAACCATGGTGGTTTTGGTTATATGTGTAATAATTATTATTGATGGTTTGACTTTATCATTAGCATAATTTTTAGTATGTCTATTATTTTAATGGTTATAATTTTTTTAATTGTAATTAAATATTTTTTTCAAGTTAATGCATTTGTTTTTGTTACAATTGTGCTTATATAGAATACAATACAATGTTTCAGAAATCATAGACAGAGTGAAGCAGCATCCTAAGAATGGAATGCTACCTTTTAGACCTGATTTGTCACTCCTCGAAGATTCTTCTTTCATGGATTCTGGAAATGCAGATTATGTGTTGAACTGCATAGAAGATTGTTGGGCAGAAAATCCAGAAATAAGACCTGATTTTTCTGCTATTAGGTCAAAACTGCGCAAAATGAGAGATGGAATGTATGTTTACATTTTCATACAGTTACATTAATGTTTATTTAAAGTTTGTTGATTCAGAATATGTTGAGAGAATTATCATAATGAATGTAGGGTAATAAATTTTTGTTTAACAGAAAATGAGAGGTCTGTGTAGGCCAAATGGTTGATGCAATATTTTTCTTTCCTAATAATTATTGCTAAAATAATTAATTTATTAGGAAACATGTTATACCTTTCATGAATATGAAATTAATAGGATAAAATTTAATTACTAATCATTAAAAGTAAATTTAGCTTGTTTTCACTAGAATACAACCTGGAGAAACCAAATTAAAGTGGTGTTAAATTGTATTCAGATTTTCATGATTAGGTAAATGAATGTTCCCAACTATTAAATATCATAATTGAATTTTGAAGCTTCATGTATTTATAGTTTGTTTTCTTCCTGTTTTTGACGACATGCAATCGCTAATATTTAATGAATTTTACTAGCAAAGTTCCCTAACATAATTTGAATTGATTAATTACATTGTTAATTTTTCTTTAATATTTTCATTTAATTACTTCACAAATAAAGTGAGGATGGTATGAATTACAGGCAAAGTAACATCATGGATCAAATGATGGACATAATGGAGAAGCATGCCGATAACTTAGAAAATCTAGTCGCTGAGAGAACACGTCAGCTGTTTGAAGAGAAGAGAAAGACGGAAGATCTCTTGCACAGAATGTTACCTGCGTAAGTTCTTGCATCAGTTACGAATGCAGGTTTCCAACTATTTGTTAAAGTTGTGTAAACAGTCCACAATTTCTCTCATTACCATCCATTTCAATCTAGACTATTTGACTCTTTTATAAAATGTCAAGTAATCTGGAAACTTCAGCCTGAGGAAGACATCAGAGCTGTTGCTGTTTAATATCACCATTCTTCTAGAAACCAAAGAGATTATGAAAACTGTTTAGCAAGAGAGACTTCTTAACTTTAAACTAGTTTATTTATGAACAGTGTTAACTCGTTAATATTTTAATCTAGTTTATTAGAAAACATAAATAAATTATGGACATTTTCATAGATTTTTAATATTACTAAAAAGTGCATTAGTTATGGAAAAACTAAGGAAATAGTTACCTGTCCTTATGCATTATGTCTCACTACAGTCATCACCAAGTTACTCAATTTTGAACATATCTATTTGTGTGTTATATACTGCATTGGACAGCATTGTTTGAAACAAAGAAATAAGAACCGAATTACTAGCCCTCTTTTTCCTCTTTACAGACCAGTGGCACAGCGTTTAACCAAGGGATTTGGCGTAGAACCAGAGTCTTTCGACTTGGTAACCATTTACTTCAGTGATATTGTTGGTTTTACTGCAATGTCTGCTGAGAGCTCTCCTTTGCAGGTAATTGGTCTAACATTTAAGTCTGTTTTCATCTAAGTTCTTACACAATATTTGCTCGAAGTTAGTTTCTGTTTTTATTTTTTAAAAAAACTAGATCATCAGCAAGTGTTAAAGACTGAATGTTTCCTTTTTTAAATTGAGAAATGTGAATAGTTTCCTAGCTTACTTAACTTTAGGCAGTAATTTTAAACATACATGCATATAATGCAGGTTAAGATTTTTAAAATAACTAAAGAGGAAAATATTATGCAACAGGTTGTCAACTTCCTGAATGATCTGTACACACTCTTTGACAGAATAATTAAAGGTTATGATGTATACAAAGTGGAAACTATAGGAGATGCTTATATGGTGGTATGTATAATAAATAATTCATTCAAATTATTAATTGAGTTTTTAATTAGCATTTTTCGATATGAGTAATGATGCTTTTAATTTAAATATTCTCAATATGATTGAAATGGAACAATATTGTATTTACTCATATCCCGTTAACAGTTGCTATTGAGTATTTTAACTTTTGTCTTATATTGCCCCAAGCAGCAACAATCTTTACAAGGTTAACTATGTAAAACTATTACAGCAATAGTAACACCAATACTCTGTTGATACACATTTGTAACACAAAAGTTTTTTAAAAAATTTTTTTTTTAGGGTAACAGGCTACATGAGGGTAATCCACATAGTGGCAACTCCCCTTTAATAGCATAGGAAGGGATTTGAAAATGGGGGGTGCGGAAGGGTAGAGGAAGGTAGCCAAGGGTTAACTAGGACCCCCGGGTTTAAGGATTCTACCCGGCAATTCGCCTAAAAGTGATGCAGGGAAAACCCTAGAAAAACCTGCATCAGGTAGGTCAGGAATTTGGTACTTGTCCCATGCCCTTCCAATGGCGGGAGAGGGGTTAGCTGTGGGGTCGCAGCTTTCCCCTCGCCATGCCTTGGCCAGTTTAGGAGGCAGCTGGCCGACTATTCCAATAGGAATAGCGGACAACTCTTATTGTATGCCCAAGGTCTGTGACCCCGGAACATACACCTCTCAAAGCAGGCCGAGGTGCCTCGGCATGTGGGAACCTTAGTTCAAAAAACCAGAGAGATGTGAAGGCATCCCAAAAGGTAGCCTCCGCCAGAGCTCTCTAGGATGTATTTTTCCATATATTTATAGTTTTTCAATTCTCAGCAGAGAGATAGCAAGCAGGTTGCATTAGCAAGAGAGGGGAGAGTGTATTGTGAGGAGAGCAGTTTAAAGTTGTCAAAATCTAAGCAGAATTCAGACATTAGAAAATACAATTATGATAATGTTCTTTAAAAATTTTTAGAAAAAGATTCTCTATAAATTTATTGTTGAAAAATTCTCTTACTGTGTGCTTTTCTCTCCCTCAATTGACATTAAGTGTCTTTTCAATTCTACCTTATTCATAGTGTTGCCACTGCCCTTTCCATATTTAATTTTGATTAAAGTTAAATTTTATTTAATGAGATGAAATAATAATTTTCTTATATGGATATTTTTAGGTCAGGGCACAAATATTTGCAGACCATGTTCAACATTAAATCATTTTTCTTCTCAATATTAGGCATTTTTTTGTCTTGAACTTACAATATGTTACTACAAATTCATATAATATATCACTATTTTAATATATTTAAAATTATTTAATCCATTGTTTTATTAGTTCTCAAGTTAAAATTAATATTAAAAGGTATCAGGACTGCCTCTGAGAAACGGCGACAATCATGTTGGAGAAATAGCATCAATGTCTCTTGATCTACTTGAAGCTGTCAAAAACCATCAGATTGCACACAGACCAAATGACGTCCTGAAATTGCGAATAGGAGTACATACAGGTAAAGTATGTTCAGTAATATCATTTACGTTACTGGTAAACAAAGAAATTGGTTACTTAGCTGTTACTCAAAATAAGAAACTTGTGTATTTCACAATTCAGAGTATTTGAGTCATTGTGAAATTCTTCAACTGAATACTTTTATTAACTCTTTCAGGCCCCGTAGTTGCTGGTGTGGTTGGATTAACAATGCCACGTTATTGTCTGTTTGGAGACACAGTTAACACAGCTTCACGTATGGAGTCTAATGGAGAACCTCTTAAAATACACATCAGTGAACAGTGTCATGAAGCACTGGAAAAACTTGGTGGCTACATAATTGAAGAAAGAGGTTTGGTTAACATGAAAGGGAAAGGAGAAGTCAGAACTTATTGGCTAAAGGGAGCAACAGAGCAGGCAATCCAAAGGCGGGAGGTATTACTATACATATATATATATGTTGAATTACCCAAGTAATATATTAAAAAGTGGAACAATATTTGTTTCAAATTATCTATGCTCTAAATAGGCAACATATTCTATGTGAAGCATAAAAGTGTACTTAAATTTGTTCTAATTAATGCTTTATTTGTGGAAGTGGAAATGATTATTTACTAAAAACTGTTGGCCATTAGAGGAAGTTACTAAGCTCAATTTACTTAAATACGCAATTTTATTAATGGGGACTAGCACTTTTGTTTCCAAGGTGTGTTTTAAATGTTTATATGAAAATTTTGTTTACGTCAAAAAACTGTCATATTACTCTGGTCCATTTTAAATTATAAGTCTCCTGGCATATTCTTGTGGAATGAGACTCTGATGCCATGTACAAAATACAACTTATAAGGCTCACTGAAAACAGTAGAATAACACCACTAATGTACAGCTTTATTTCAAGCGTTGTCATTGGAACTAACCATGATGAGTCTTCTAATTTAAGACCGACTATAGTATAAAATATTGCAGTGGAAGTTGAGAACATCAACAAATTTTTTTTACCTATTATTTTTTCAGGTTGACTTGAATGAACTACCTCCTCTATTTTGCCGACCTCGAAGGAGTCCAAAACTTAATACAGATTCCCGGCAAGCATCAATCTGTGGAACATTTGGAGGAGCCGGTAGCCGACGCCAATCCAGTGTGCCTCGTGAAAATAGCTTGGATGTTGAAAGTGCTTCAGCATTATATGCCTTTGCTGCAATCAGCAATGCTGTAAACAGCAGCAATTCTAGTCCTTTATTGCACAGAAGTCAACGTAGCAGTTCTAAGCGAGCTGACCGTTCCCCTTTGTACTTGAATGATGTGAATGGCTCAAGAACCACTTTGAGTGCATCTGCCTTGGGCAGTCAGTCTTGTTTGTCACTAGACAATGAGTGCCTAGAAGATTGTGGCAACAGAACATCCTTTGTGCAAAGCCATGGTGAGATACCACTGACAATTTTGTCTACACCTGACGAGCTAGAAGTAGACCATAGGAGTGGAACACTGCCATGTATTATGAGGGAATCTCGATCCCTCGATCCATTCCCAGATCTCGAAGCAAAAGGACTTTACCAACCACAACTTAGCCTGCAGGTTCCCAAGAGAAGTTCTCGCTCCCTTGAAAACTGCATGGGGTGCAGTGGTAAAATCATTCCATCAAAGGTCTCTTCTATGGATTACTGCCATATAGTGAATAATAATTTTCCTAATGGTGATTTAATTTTAGGTCCCACCCAGAATAATAATCCAGGCCCTGGGAGTAGTACAGAAGATATTCAGACACCACTTCTAAGAAATGGCTCTGATCACGAAGATCCTGTATTCGTGAAACGCCAGTTAAAGCGAGGTAAAAGTGGAGCAGAGTGCCTTCGTGACTTTCATCCAGACAAAAAGTGGAGATCCATGGAGGAGATGCCAGGAAATAATATGACCAGTGTGAATGATCAAAATAAGAAATTAATTGCCAGAAGTTCTATTCGTAGTTGGTTGGTGGGACTATTTAATGGAAACGGTCTCAGAACAAGTGATGCATCATTGAGGAAAGGAATTCATAGTGGTTACAGTGATTTACAATCTGAGAAAGAAAGCATTGTGTGATTATACAATTTACACCTTCACAAGGAAAGAGAACAAAAGTGGTGGCCACAGATCTAAAAGGAACACTGCTGTAGCTGAAAGGAGGCTACTTTCTGAATGGTTTGACATCGGAATAAGTGACTCTGTTAAATTAAAATTTGCATTTTACCTAATGCAAATATTTTCTGAAAATATATTTGTGATTTATGTGCCAATGTTCTTTATGGGTAAACCATTAAGGTTCCTTTCATGAACAAAGTGTGCATGCTAAATATTGAATCTTAAATGATCCGAAAAATTTGTGACATGAAAGAAGAGACAAATGTGAGAAAAAGAGGTATATATATATGAATCAATTTTGTTTAAGGCTGTGAAAGAGACATTTTGTTTAGAAGATAATTTTTACAGTGCCAAGTACAGTAATTGTTAAACATAGACTATATTCAGTTATAATTGTGTAAATAGAAATGACTATTTTTGTGTGTGTATAGAGTGTGAATGAGATAGTATGCTGGGGCACTGAAGAAGAGGGAAAATGTTTGTTGTGTTTCATTGTTACTTGACTGATTGTGCACTTATTCTGATTATCCCAAAAAACTAAATATTTTCTTATTCTGGATTTCTTAATCTATGTGTACGTCAACAAAAACTTTATTTATAGCAAACCTTATAAAAGATTCTTTCTTTCATTTGTTCAAAATGTCATAAAACCATTTGGAATTAACACATAGGTTACAATATTTTTATTTTACTAATTCCTTTCTTCCAGTGTTAAATGTTTCCTTTGACTTACTCTGTTCTTAACTTTGCAAAATTGCACAAACTTAAATATTCAGACAAATGTTTATAAAAACATACTTGTTTCAATATATCTTGTCCTTAAAGAGGCTCTAGCTTTTCACATTATTATGATGTTGATGTAAATGAAGGTCTTATAATTTTTGAATTTATAATTTATAAAATATCTGACAGTCTTGATAATATAAACTTAAAACATTGATTTATGCTTCTTCAAATGCTGTGCTACTGTTTTTGAGTTTTTTTTAAAAAGACCTCTTCCATATATGACTGGAGAATGGAGAAAATCTAATAAATCTGTTTCTGAAATTTTGTTTAGCAGAATTTGTTGAACAGTATGTCCCAGTTAAGCACAATCATTATTACCTGAGCTAGGTTGAACAGTTTTAAGTTATTTGGTCTAAACAGGTGCATTATGTAACCATTAATATTTGGCAAGTAAAATGAACTGTTGCAGTCATGCCCAAAATAAGTTTTATGACATAATGAACTTTTCTAGTATTTTATTTATTTGAGAAAATAATTTATATTATAGGTTGTTAAAGATTTATATAATACTAGCAAAAACAGTACATGTTAACACTAGCAAGTTGCTAAAGAAAAACTCCTGTAATTTGGGATAGAGAATATTGAAGTGCCTCGTGCTATAAACATTGTGCCTTGATTGCAACTGCAAATCCTTTTATTTATTAAATATTCCTGTCACATCTTGAAAAGAAATAGAAAGTATTCAACTCCTTTAAAACTGCTGTAATAAGCAGACCTAATCTTTCTAATGTTGGCATAACCAAAGTCTACTAGTGGTAGACAGTTTGCAAGGAAGTGTACTTTAATTTACAGAGTAATAAAATCTGTAAATCATGTAAAATATAATGTAATTTTATTTAGATATTCGTCAATTTATATAGTACAAATATTTTAATCTAGGTTTAAATTACTGTAATCAAAATGCAAAAATTCTGTTATGTTCTTAGCAAATTCTTGAAGCTTGTGTATATAAATATATATATATATATATATATATATATATATATATATATATATATATATATATATATATTTATATATATTTCTGTTTAATAATAAATGAGTAATTAAAAAAATACTTATTCCTTTCATACACATTTTAGGGGATAAATAGAAACAAGTTTTTGTAGAGGACCCAAGTTTATAATGTTCTTAGACAAAAAATAATGACTACTCGAGAGGTATTATGAACTTAATAAGTTACTGTTGCAGAAGTTTTTTGTTGTATATCACCTTTAACCAGGTTGGTAAACCAAGAATCAAATCTGTCTACCAGGAAAGACTACATTCATTAGTTATATGTATTTATTAATCTAAACCTTTCATATAGTTTATACATTTATTTGACTTGTCTAATTAAACGTTAATATTGCAAACAAGGTAAGTGTAACTGTACCCAATTCAATACTTTTTAACTACTTCGTGTTAACTAGTAGCAAGTTGATTTAGACTGGAAAATTAAAAGTATCTGAACCTGTAAGGAGGGCATTAGAGCATTTCACAATTTTTGTAAGTTATTCTGTATCACTGTTACAACCCACTGATTAAGGTTGTTCTTCAAATTTTCGGAGGCTCTCAGCCTCCTTCTTCAGGAAGGAGTGTTACACCATTCCGTGCACCGGCCGGCTGCGGACTCCTTCCTGAAGAAGGAGGCTGAGAGCCTCCGAAAATTTGAAGAACAACCTTCAGTTCCTCATGGCGACACCGCACTTCACTTTCAGGTAAGCCACAACCTATCTCTCTATCCTTTCCATACCAATATATATATATATACATACATACATACATACATACATACACACACACTCACACTGTAATCCATATCATAAATTAGGTCAGTGTAGTAAAACAAAATTAAAACAACAGGATGACAGTTGGTCGTCTGTTTCAATCATCAAAATCCTAGAACATCCTGTTTCCCCGAGATCTACATACCTCTTTTGATAAATCATTTAAAATATAAAGGTAAAAAATGACACTAGAGTAATACACACTCTTACATTCTGAAGGAGATTTTTGCATGCTGTAGTTAAATTAATGTGATGGAAATACTACAAAATGTAAGGCCTAAGACTATAGATCTGTATGTTGGGATCTATAACGAACAAGTTTTAAAGTCTTTGGGAAGGTGACTTTAGACTTTATGAAGTTCCTGCAGGATCAATCCGTTATTTCAATTTTAAAAATATATCATCGTCACAAATCATGGGATTGTATTATATTATCACTGGCTCGATGTGTGGACCTACTGTCTTGAAGAAGAGGGTTCGGGTTGAAAATTTGAAATTTCATTTCGTCTCAACCTGACTGGAACAACTGTCCTTTCTTCCTATCCAAATTAAATAACACATTTAAATAGGAAAGAGAGAGACAGTGAAGTTGTGCAGTTCGGACCTTCCCTTCTAACAAAGAGGGTGCAGACCATCGAAAATTTGAGCTATGAAATAATTTCACACCTCAGCCCGAATAGATGAACTGTTGATTTCAGGTAAGTCAACTTCGCTGTGTCTACATATTCAAGGACACTTAATGACAATAGAATCTTATAATGTGAATCAGGTTTAAAATTGCACGACGGATTTGTATGAATGAGTAAGGTATCCTTTCTTATATAATTAATAGGAGGTTAGCACACGGGCACAACAGCGTCGTTTCGACGACCAGAAGCACCATCGTAATCTTACAGGTGAAGTACTATAGCAGTAATAGTAATAAGGTATTTTATTCTAAAAAAAAAATCCTCACAGCCGTTTCAGGGCTGGGCACACTCTTCGGCAATAATTACGATTTTTCAATTTTATTTGGGGCCTAAGATTATTAATTAATTGTGGTCCAGTATCAAGCGGACTGATGGAGGAACGTCGACATTCAAAGATTACGATTATAGATTAATATTGCCCTTCGAAATACTGCCCTTTTCTCTCCGCAGCTTGTCGAAGAACTAAATCAAGTCATGGATGGAATCTTCGAGATTGGTCAAGAGGAATACGATGGTTTACAAACAACTTATATTAAAAGGACAGGAATGAAAACGAAGCGTTTCGTGTGTTTAACATTATAATTGCAGTCACATTAAGCATATTCTTCGTGTGATTAAATACTGGAATACAGAGAGTTTTATCACGAATGAGTCAGTGACGTCACTGGTTGCCGACATCTGAATGGCCCCAGGCTGCCTAATTATTAATTATAAGTACTTTTACGTAATTCAGTTACTATGTTACCTTATAAGATGTTGGTGTATCAAATAAGGAGATATAATACGGTTAATTATGGTAAGTGAAAACGATTTTGCAATTGTAAATTGTGTCACGAAAGAGAAGGCCTTAAGTGTTAAGTGGAAATCTCCCACATCGTGGTCTATAATTCTATTTTTTTTAAAGGGCAACAGGCTACATGAGGGTGATCCACATTGGGCAACTCCCCTTTAATAGCATGCTCTTAAAGTTCATTCTGCGGATGTTACAGCACCCAAGTCGTTCTTTGTGGCCTCTGATTGCTACGAGAGTGAACTAAGTGTAAAGGATTTTACGAGGACGCAACCCGGAGGAAAAGGACCATCGTAGCCAAGGTCCCTCCATGTACATGTGACAAGGTTTCCTCTTACTCGTATTTTCTGGTACATTTTTTGTTCGATGTTCCATTTCTCCGCGACAATGGCAATTTCTAATTCGATAAAATTTGAATGTGTGTAACGAATGTGGGTTATGTTAAGAATAAGGTCGACTCTGCCGATATTTCAATGTTCTGGAGAGAGGAATAACCGCAGATGAGCAGCAGGAACGCCGTGACATCTTCAGCAGCAGCTTTCTGCACCTTTCCCAAGACTGGCTGCTTTTCCTTCGTCGAAGATAAAATTCCACGCTTCTTCTTCTCTTCACTTCGGTAAACGCAACGGCGTTGGATTAACGGCGACGTCGACCTGCACCTCAGAGGAGAGTTTTCTTGAGAATTATAATTTTATTCGCATCGTACATATTGATTTATCTTGCAGCCGCTTCGTCTCTAGAAGGTGTTTCTATATCCCTGGCAAGATCGTAGACATTCGTCCTTCTGCTGGCTACGAGGAGTCCACACTTTGTCTGTCTCTACTCCAGGTCCATCTCTATTATTATTATTATTACTTTCATCGTGGCTTTCAAACTGGGAATCCACTACATGCCGTGATAACAAGGAATTTCTGTTTAATCTTCTCGAGGACGAAAGTTCTTCATATTAGGATAAGTGACGTGTAGTGCTTGGAGGCACTCAGCAGGTAGTTCAACATGCTTTATCCATAATATTTAATTTTGAACATTTATCATAATGAATGCAATTAACAAGGAAACAAATTAAATTTTAATTTACAGATGACGAGCATTAGAAAGTTTTCCGGAAAGAGAAGATCCTTACTTTAGAGAGATTTCTTCCTGATGTGGATTCAAATTTCTTACATTGAAATGGAGACTATTTTTTCGGTTGAGACTCAGTGTCCGGGGCAGCCTCCTAAAAGGTTAAAGTGTCAGAGAAAAAGGAAGATTAAAGAAGTGAGGAGGTGATGATAACCACCACGTAATATCTGACGAGTGGATAAAGTCTCGATACTAGCCGCAGGACAATGAGGTAGTGCACGAGATCAGGCTTCTTCCCGAGGTAATAGAAAAAAAGGATTTTTTAAAGTACGGAAACAGAGAAATTTCAATGTTTTGAGGAATTGGGAGAGAGAAGGAGAATTGGTTTGAATTACAATGGAGCGACCACTGTAATTCAGGGTGAGCAGAGGATTTACAACGGACTAACCATTGCAATTCCTTTTTGGGAGAGAAATTGGCAGTACTATTTATTTTTTCCCACTGCCGCCGTCTCTAAGGTTCCCACAAGCCGAGGCACCTCGGCCCTGTTCTGAGAGGTGTTTGTTCCGGGGTCACAGACCTTGGGCATACGGTAAGAGTTGTCCGCTATTCCCATTGGAATAGTCAGCCAGCTGCCTCCAAAACTGGTCGAGGCACGGAGAAGGGAATGCTGCGTCCCCACAGCAAACTCCTCTCCCTCTATCGGAAGGGCGTGGGACAAGTATCCAATGCCCGACCTACTTGATGCAGGTTTTACAACGGTTTTCCCTGCATTACTTTTAGGCGAATGCCGGGTAGGATCCTTAAAATATAGCCCGGGGGCATAGTTAATCCTTGGCTACCTTCCTCTACCCTTCCACATCCCCCCTTTCCTATGCTATTAAAGGGGAGTTGCCACCATGTGAATTACCCTCATGTAGCCTGTTGCCCTTAAAAAAAATCCTAAAAATACATGAATACATTGAAATTTTTTTGTTAAACTTAATTTTGTTACTTATGTAGAATAAAAATTATATTAAACATAGAAATAAACCATCGTCCTTTTAGCAGTATCATTGAAAATTAACACACACAATTTCATATAGCTATTTTAAAAATAATAATGGCGGGATTGAAAAATAAATTTTCTGCTGTAAAGAATAAGAAAAATACACGAAAGGAATGATCTGGTTCTTGCATAATATAAATGATGCTAAAAGTTTCGGCTGTAATAGGATTTATATATATATATATATATGGTTACACGTAATAAAAACTCGGTAATGATGGATAAAATAGAAGTAATTTATTAAAATATTTAGGAAATTAAAACACGGGAATTGTCGACCAGATCGTGCCTCGACGTAGTTCGAGATATTTATCGAATTTACTGTGTGATTCGTTTGACCTGTTCGTTGTTTGGCCTCGACACCACGACGTGGCGGAAGTGCACAGGCCTGGTTCGATGGCTCCTTTGGACCACGAGGTCGCAGGTACGCACGTGGCTCACATGCACCTTCAAGTTCTTTTAAATCATTTATAATAAGAATATCTAAATAATATTTGTCGTGTAGGAATGTTGAGGTGCGAGCAGGATGGTGAATGGTGAGACTCGTGCGTCCGCTGTGTCTTAGAGGAATGTGTTACGGTATTGTGTGGGTGGATCCACCAGGCTCAAGTCGCGTTATCTAAAACACGAACAAGTTCCAGGAAGTGCGAGAAGAAAAAATAAGAACACGAGGTTCGTTATATTTTAATATAAAAGTTTACAGAGGTTTTGCCTTTATTTCAGTAGAAGCAGTTACTCATTGGATTTGTTTTGCACGTTGCAGGTTCCTGGCGTCGTCAAGTGCGAACTTCCTCGTGCTGGAGAGATTCCAGAGGCGGAGGTCGTGCCGGAGTCTCCGTGTCGAGGAAAGAAGCGGTGATGTAAACCTTTTCTCTTGCTTTCACACCTCACTAATTCACTCAAAATTGTAATGGTTTTTCTTCTCTGAAACGCCCATGTACAGGACCTTAAAATTACTCGTAAAGTATTTTTTTCTGGAAGATTTGTTAAATGAAATTATATTCATAAATTAATTAGAATTAATTGTTCATAGCTATTTTTGGTTCAACTTGGCAACAAGGACAATTTATATTTAAATATTATTTAAGCTGAAAAGGTGGTTATTCCAAGGGCAGAAATTTTCAAAATGGCCTCCAATTAATTTCCTTGTTTCAACTTTGTTCTCATATTCCTTTGCTCAGGTTCTTTATGAAGCTTCCACAAACTTTGCATACTAGTTTTCCAGTATCGGCCAACTTATATTATTACTTGTAAATGTTGAAGCATTCTTGTTCTTGGCCTTCATTATATAATTGCCAAAGCTTGATACTTTGAAACATGTCATTCGGTGATTTTTATTTTTTCGAGATAAACCACAACAGAAAGTGTGTAATCATCCACAGGTTGAGTGACTCAGGTCAAATTTTTTATTTCCATGTCTCTCTCACAACCCTGTAGTGGAGGCTCCAGCATCCGCCATACCACAGATGCATAATGTTGCAATGTTGAGGAACTTCCTTCTGATGCCCAAAAGCTTCTTCCAGTGCCATTATTTCAAACTAAAAGGAAACCCTGTCCCTGAATCTGTTCAAAGTCACAACATGCAGATCATTTTTGATTTCACTTCCCTTTAGGCATTGAAGGTATCCTCGACTATTTTGGGTTGAGAATAATCACATTTTGGTATAAAAGTTTCCACTGTAATGTGCTTTGGATTGCACAGTTTAGAGATAAAATGCAGTGAGCCATATTATTGGATTATTGATAACTTTTTCTTAACATTCTATGTATATTATTGCATTTCTGATTTCTTCTTTAGTCATCTTTCTTGCCGTTTCCACATTCTCAAAATTGTAGTTTTGTTTTTGCCTCATTCACATACTTGAACATGAACATTTTACAAGGCTTCAAGGGTTTGGACATGATTTGTACATAAATTATAATAATGCCTTGTAAAATAAATTCCCTTTATTGGAATATTTCATTATATTACTTTAACATTTCTTAATTCATTATGGTCCTCATTCTGTCAGTTCAGTTGTTGAATATTAATGGCTGATAAGTATGTGAATACTATATATGTTATAATAGAAAATGTTAGTTATATTTTTTAGTTTGATTTTACAGTATTTTAACATTGCCTGGGAATTTCTCTCTTCTTCAGAATAAATAAGCCCTGATCCTTATAGCATATGTGAGTAAGGAGTGGATTTATGCAAGTCAACTAGTATTTAATTTCAAATAATTGTGAGAGGTTAATTTGATTGACTGGTTTTGTTCATCATTTAATGATCTTTAACACATTATTCTTGGTTTTTATTTTTATTTTCAGGGTTTTTCTCCAGTTGATGATAATAGGCATTTATTTTAAGTGTTTGCAAAATGTTTAATTATAGTAAAATAAATGTTTGTTGTAATATTTAATATAATTAGGTAAGGCTCCTTTTTACAATGTTGTTTTATCTCTTTTACCAAAATTTCCTTTAAAACTAACTTTCATGCTTTGTCTTACATTTCAATGTTGAATTGTACTGGTTAAAGTTGATATCCTTAATTACTAACGAAATGAAAATACAACAAGTTTGTTTTAAGATATAATAATTGTATAAAATACCCAAATGACGTACAAAATGAAGTGATGGTTTAAATAGCACACATTGTTTCTGGAAACTTTGTTCCTTTCTTCAGGATCACAGCAATTAACATACAAACTGATAACTATGAAACTCAACAATAGCTACGTTCCCTTATTGTTAGGTTTAATTTCCCATTTTTGTTGAGTTTCAGCTTCACTTTTCAGCTCATCAACTGTATTCTGCAGTTATGTCTCTCACGGCACTTGTGTTTTTAATTAACTGACAACAGAACCAACGATTCCAGAAATATTATGTGGTATTTCTATCACATCATTTTGTCTGTAATTTTGTTACTTTATCTAATTACTTAATTATTATACTTAACCTGTAGAAGTAAGAATTTCCTTTATTTTCTTCTGTAGTGAATAATAAACAAATTATTATATATATAATTTTAAGTTTCAAAATTCCTGATATGCAGTTTTACAGCTTCATTCCAGTACTCGTATTATAGTAATATTTTTATTTCGATTGACACCAAAGTAGCTTCTGTTTTGGTCTCTTCCTCAACATGAATTTTTTCACCCTACAAGTTGTCATACAGGTTTCATATAAATGAATGTCATTCACATTTATGCTAACTTGCCTTTCAACAATATGTTTGGACTTGACATTCATTAATCATAAGTTGAATTTATCCAGAATGTGGAATCTCAATATTTTCAAATAATTTATCGCATAAAAACCAACCCTTCATTTGACTTTTATCAACTCAATTTCAAATTTATTTATCCTTTAAAAGATTTTATATAACAAGAAACTTCTTATTGTATACATTCATTCATATAATGGAACGTGTCATTCAGTTTTCAATTTCCAATGGTAAATTATATTAAACTTCCCTTTGAATGTATATTAGAAGTCTCTTAGGAGTTTCCTGTTCTTTTATCGTTATGAATTAAATTTCCATATGCGGTAAATAGAGATAGTTGATGGCTTACATAAAATTGATGGTGTGTGTCTGCATGTCAGACATATCAGATTCATTAACCACCTTCCTCAGGAGAGACTCTGTGTGGTTGGCCCACCTGCTACACTCACCCTAATCATTTTCTGTTTACTCTCAATATGAAATATGTGTGCGCAGTAAAAGTTTATAAATTCATCGAACACATCCCCTTGTGAATAGGATTTCCAATTCTAATTTCTAGCATCCTATTCATATGTGACCATATTTCCAAATTTACATCTTAATATGTTTGGAAAAGTCTTGGGTTCTGAATGACTTGGCCAGCCTTTTCAATACAAAAAAAAATTTGTTCATTTACTTATAAACATATAGACATCTACCAATGGCGCTGTTTTCGTCACTCGATTAATAATATAACAAAATTCTGTGTCCCGCTCTCTAGACCTGAGGTGAAATTCCATAAAGTCAATTCCTTTATTCCTTACCACATTGTCAACGAAATTTGTAACTAATCTCAATTTTATCATCCAACTTGTGAAGTAGGATTGTGGTGAATACTGAAATAACATTTATTGTTGACTGACCTCTGCTGAGACTGAACTGGTTGGTTTTATAATTATATTTTATTTTTATTATAAATCCTGTAATTCCATACTGTAAAATTCTATTTCTTACATCAATAACACCTCCCATATGTCTATAATTTCCTGAATGTTTTCTATACATCTTTTCTATATATCTATTTCTCTTTTAAAGGAATACCACAAATTCAATCTCTTCGTTGTCCATTTACTCAATTAGTGGCTCTATCAGGCCCTTGAGAGTGACAACATCTTTGAAACTAGGTTCAATCTTTCTTCATATAGTCCACAAACCTCCACACCACGATGAGGAATGTACACAATAAATATTTGGTAACAAAAAGGCAGGGGGGGAAAAGCTGAGTGTTTTTTAGTAAATGAAGTTCTGCTTCACCATTCAGGACAGGGGAAATTCTCCAAATACTCTGTAGGCTTTGTCCTATTTCTTCAGGAGACTCGCATCTCTTGTGCTGTGTCGGCCAGCATGAGGGTAGAGTTTCTCTTGGAAAAATAGGTTAATTTCTCCAGAATATTAGAAGGATTTTCACGTCTCTGAATGTAGAAGTTGACCTTAAATATGAGGTAAACCTCACACTTTCTGTCGTTAGCCAAACACACGATTGCGTTTCTTTTTGGAAATTCCTGACCTGCTTCTGAACCTCCACGCAATCTCTTAACCGTCTATTGTGTTGCTCCAACAGGAAAGGCTGCAATTTATCCGGATTTATTTTTCCTTTGTTAGGTCCATTGACGCCTGCCATTTATTCTAACCAAATTTTCCATTCATATGGAGGCTCCCACGAGCACTGACTCGCCTTCAAGCATCCAAACAAAGTTTAGGAACAATCACAATGTTGTTATCGTCAGGAATATCAAACACTGTAACAATATGGAAGACCAGTTATTTTAACACTTCAGGGTTTATGCTGCCTTAATAACTCCCATTTCACTATAAAATAGTTGTGGAATCTCTATCAAAATTTCCATCAATTCCTCTTTTTTTCTCATCTTTCAACAATGCCTCCTTATTTATTAATTAATTAAATTTCTCCCATTGTTTTTAACTTTTTACTTTTCATGTATCTTTGGCACAAGTTAAAAAAATTTACAACAAGTCATGTCTGAAGAAATGATTCATGGAAGCCCAGAGTTACCTCCATCTTTCAATGTATTTCACTTTTTACGTAGTTGAAATTTTCAGTAAATTGCCGATTTTCGAATGAATATTACAAATGGGTCAGGTTAAGAGACGCTTCGACTTTTCTTACATTTGTGATATCTGGAGGGTCCAAGAATCGCCGATGAAGAAAAGGAACGTCGTGACATCTCCGGCAGCAACGTTCTACAATGTTCCTTCTTGTCTACCAGCAACTACTATGACGCCATCAGCATCTATGGTCAAGGCTGCGAACGATATCCTCCAAATCTTTACTGATTATCTGGAATCGGCGGCTGACGAAGAGAAAATGGATCGTCTTGGCTTTCCTTAAAGAAGATAATGTTCCAGGATGCTTTTTGTCCTCACTTCGGAATATGTTTAACAGATTCCTCTTCGGTCTTTACATTAAATGAGCTGAGTCTTGATGTACTTAATTTTATTCTCGTCGAGGTCGCATCGATCATGTTGAATTTTCTTGTTATCTTCCGAGGAGAGTTGATCTTTCTCCAACCGTACTCGTGTCTTCATGTGAGAGACTATAAGGAGGCTGCTTCCCTTGCAAGCTTGTAGACATTCTGCCTTCTACGGACTACGAGGGTACCACGTGTGAGCTCTACGACTGTCTACTTTGGGATCAATCCAGCGATTTGGACTTCACAGCGGCTACAGGACTTTATTATTTCTCTGCTCGTTACTTTAAAATCTGTTATTATTTTTATTTTATGTTTGCGTTATCAGTAATTTTTTATTTAGGGTCTTTAGTTTTATTTTATTCTAATAGAACAAGTCATGATTTAGATTACTTATAATTTTTGTGTGTGTATGTGAGGTAATTCACACTGTTCACTTTTTAATTAATTTCATTTTTTACACTTGACATTAAGTTTAATGTGTGTGTGTTCCAGATAACGTCCTCTAGGGGGTGAAGCGTCCTTGAGGTGATGCCGAAAGAAGGAACTTTTTATACTCATTTCTGTCAATCTGAATTCAGATTCAAAATTTTTCACTTTGTTTTAGGAAACAGAGGATATTTTTTGTCAGTACTTGATGAGGAAGATGATGAGTGTTGATTAAAAACGCTTACATGGAATTGGAGGCAATTTCCTAAGGTCAGACTCGATCCAAATCTTCGTGTTACCTTCTCAATGTTTTAGTTCTGTAGTAATTGGTTTTTCTTGATTTCTTGTTTAAGCCAGTGAACTGTTTCTGAACCTGCGGCATGTCCTTGGTTATTTTCCTGCAACGACGTCATCAAACATTTCAAACTAGTGTGACGAAATTTTCATTCAAAGGTTAGTTCAGATCTTTATTTATTGATGTAACAAAACTTAATAAATTCACGTTTCTTCTGAGTACCCAAAAAGTTACTTATTGTTTCTTGAATTGTGTTACATGGCAGCTGATGTCCTTACTGGCGGCTCTACAAAATAGAAACATTCCAGAAGGTCGACATGGATGAAATTAGCCTTTGATGATGAGA
The DNA here is from genome assembly GCA_037074705.1 of Zhengitettix transpicula. NCBI lineage: Eukaryota > Metazoa > Arthropoda > Insecta > Orthoptera > Tetrigidae > Zhengitettix > Zhengitettix transpicula. The sequence continues at coordinate 60,745,246 of CM073596.1, forward strand.
CCGTCTCATGGAGGAGTGATGCAGGATTATATTTTGTAGGTGACGACGTAAAATTATTCTTTATGTTAAAAATGAAATCTCTGCTATTGACGTGCAAAGATACACGTTGACCAATGTCTAGGACCATCATCATTTAATCTAAGTTATATCCTTTTGTTTGCATATATTCATGATTTAATTGTGTGGAAAATCAACTTGTTCATTAGCCGTCGCTGGTATTAATGTAAATATCACTCCTGAGGACAACGAACTTGACGTAGTGAGTTTTTCTATTCTTCGCATCCTAATTGAAATGAATCGCTCATGTGACAGTGGATTGAAATTAAATTGTTTATATTTAATTTCATGATAAGTAAAAATCACCATCCACTGACTTTCTGTCGAACTACACCTCTATGTCACACACTACTCAGTTAACAGGAACAGAGTTGTTTTTGTAATATTTTCAGCATTAATTTTCTGCCCTGTTCCTAACTACACATTATATTACATTAGCCTCGCTTCTATGCGCCTGTTGTGCAGGCATCCCAAGTTGCACTTGTACGTTTGGTTGCCTACGTACAAGGTGGTTTAGATGGTGAAATCTATAAGACCCCTGAATGAGGGATACCAACAATAAACATTTGCTAAATTACAATTGTGGCCCACATAAGGATGGAATATCCTCTGTCACACATTCATTCTCTCACAATAGATATTTATTTATTCAGGGCGGCATGAAAGTGATGTATTCTTTATATTAAATTTATTTCATTTTTCTTAGCAGGTCAATGTATTAATTTATTTTCCTCCCACGATTTATTGTTCCACTTTGTCTAGATCTTAAAAATTGATAAGAAATTTAGCAAAATTCTCCAACCATTCATTTATGTCGGTTTACAATTTTCCCCTTGTTTTTTATTTCCCTTTCACTAAATCTCTTTCTCAGTTATTCCTCAAGGTGTTTCCTTTTACTTGTGTTAGGTTTTTTGAACCTAAACTGTTATTCCTCTGCATCTCGTCTACTGAATACCACAAATTCAATCTCTTGGTACTCCATTTACACAATTAGTGGCTCTATCAGGCCCTTGAGAGTGACAACATATTGAAACTACTTTCAATCTTTCTTCATATAGTCCACAAACCTCCACACCACGATGAGGAATGTACACAATAAATATTTGGTAACAAAAAGTAAGGGGGGAAACGTTGAGTGTTTTTTTGTAAATGAAGTTCAGCTTCACCATTCAGGACAGGGGAAATTCTCCAAATACTCTGTAGGCTTTGACCTACTTCTTCAGGAGACTCGCATCTCTTGTGCTGTGCCGGCCAGCATGAGGGTTGAGTTTCTCCTGGAAAAATAGGTTAATTTCTCCAGAATATTTGAAGAATTTTCCCGTCTCTGAATGTCGAAGTTGACCTTAAATATGAGGTAAACCTCACACTTTCTATCGTTAGCCAAATCACCCGATTGAGTTTCTTACTCGAAATTCCAGACATGGAGCTTATCCACCACACAATCTCTTAACCTTCTATTGTGTGGCTCCAACAGGAAAGGCTGCAATTTTTCCGGATTTATTTCTCCTTTGTTAGGTCCATTGACGCCTGCCATTTATTCTAACCAAACTTTCCAGTCATATGGAGGCTCCCACGAGCACTGACTCGCCTGATATTAACCTTCAAGCATCCAAACAGAGTTGCTGCCGTCTTAGGAACAATCACAATGTTGTTATCGTCAGGAATTCTGTAACAATATGGAATACCAAATATTTTAACACCTCAGGGTTTATGCTGCCTTAATAACTGCCATTTCACTATAAAATAGTTGTGGATTCTCTATCAAAATTTCCATCAATTTCTCTTTTTTTCTCATCTTTCAACACTGCCTCATTATTTATTATTTAATTAAATTGCAAAAACGCTCTTGAATTTTTATCAACATTATCACTTTTAGAACCGTATATAATGTTATATGTATTGTAACAATATTGTGCCCCATCGTATCTCAATGAGACAGTTAAATATCTCTTTTTTTACACACATGAAATACCATCATGTGATGACAATGGAAGGGTCATTGGTGAGTGGATTAGTTTCCTCTAGAAGTTACAGGCAACTCCATTTTAATTCTTTCTATCGGATATCATCACCTATAGTTATTACTCTCACTCATATTACCAATAGCTCCATAAAATTTCAAACACCCAAAGATTAAGAAAAATTTCTTATATCATATTTTATTGTTAAGCTTCTTTTGCAAGTTTTTATCTACTAAAGCAGATGCAGCACCAGCATCGGCAATTTCCCTTCTCATGCCAACTGCCTTCACACCCCCATCAACATACAACAGCATCACATCACCTGCTGTACTCCTGTTGTCAGGGACATGTTCACACAACAAATCCTCACTATCTGCCCATATGGGTTTATCTGTTCTCATTTACAGGACTATTCTATCACTTCTCCAACCAGTGGATCTGCCAAGGAAGAAGACTGTAGTGATTTGTCCCCTTGGGGCTGTTGTCCTTGCTCACATTTCTATCATCCCAAGATTTCCACGTCTGTCACTTTACCGCTTTAATTAATTTTTTTACGTAATACCACTACGTTTAATATTAATGTATCTAGATAATATTAATTTCACATTAGCAGGTAACTGTCTATTAACCTTCAAGTACCATGACATGTATATTTCCATTTTTAGCTACATAATTCTTTTTAATTTTTAATTACTGCTCCCTATCTATTACACAGCCTTACAGGTATTTTTTTATTATTTCCTATTTACTTGGCATCCAACCATGAATCAACCTTTAGGCATCCCAAGTTGAACTTTTACGTTTAGTTGCCTACGTACAATGTGGTTTAGCTGTTGAAATCTAAAGGAATGCTTGACAGGGATACCAACAATCAAACTTTTATAGTGAAATTACAATTAACGTCTACATAAGGATGGAATATCCTCTACGTCACACATTCATTGTCTCACAATAGATATTTATTTATTCGGCGGCATGAAAGTGATATATTCTTTATATTAAATTTATTTCCTGTTTCTTAGCAAGTTAATGTATTAATTTATTTTCCTCCCACGATTTATTGTTTCATTTTGCCTAGATCTTTAAAATTGATAAGAAATTAAGCAAAACTCTCCACCCACCCATTCATTTCTGTCTGTTAACAATTTTCTCCTGCCTTTCTATTTCTCTATCACTTAATCTCTTACTCAGTTATTCTCGCATGGTGTTTCCCTTTACTCCGGTTGGGTTTTTCGACCCTGAACTATTATTCCTATCCTTCTCGTCTACTGAATACCACAAATTCAATCTCTTAGTTGTCCATTTACTCAATTAGTGGCTCTATCAGGCCCTTGAGAGTCACAACATCTTTGACACTAGGTTCAATCTTTGTTCATATAGTCCACAAACCTCCACACCGGGATAAGGAATATACACAATAAATATTTGGTAACAAAAAGGAAGGGGGGGGGGGGGAATTGAGTGTTCCTTGTAAATGAATTCAGCTTCATTCAGGATAGGTGAATTTCTCCAAATACTCTGTAGGCTTTGACCTATTTCTTCAGGAGACTCGCATCTCTTGTGCTGTGTCGGCCAGCATGAGGGTTGAGTTTCTCTTGGAAAAATAGGTTAATTTCTCCAGAATATTTGAAGGATTTTCCCGTCTCTGAATGTCGAAGTTGACCTTAAATATGAGGTAAACCTCACACTTTCTGTCGTTAGCCAAACACACGATTGCGTTTCTTTTTGAAAATTCCTGACCTGCTTCTGAACCATCACGCAATCTCTTAACCGTCTATTGTGTTGTCCAACAGGAAAGGCTGCAATTTTTGTGGATTATTTTTCCTTTGTTAGGTCCATGGACCCCTACCATTTATTCTAATTAAACCATTTAACCAAATTTTCCAGTCATATGAAGGCACTCACGAGCACTGACTCGCCTGATATTAACCTTCAAGCATCCTAACAGAGTTGCTGCCGTCTTAGGAACAATCACAATGTTGTTATCGTCAGGAATTCTGTGACAATATACAATATCAAATATTTTAACACTTCAGGGTTTATGCTGCCTTAATAACTGCCATTTCACTATAAAATAGTTGTGGATTCTCTATCAAAATTTCCATCAATTCCTCTTTTTTTCTCATCTTTCAGCAATGCCTGATTATTTATTATTTAATTAAATTTCTCCCATTGTTTTTAACTTTTTACTTTTCAAGTATCTTCGGCACAAGTTAAAAAAATTTACAACAAGGAATGTCTAAGGAAATGATTCATGGAAGCCCCGAGTTATTCCATCTTACGTCTTTCAATGTATTTCACTTTTTACGTAATTGAAAATTTCATTAAATCGCTGATTTTCTGATGAATATTACAAATGGGTTGAGTAAGAGACGCTTCTACTTTTCTTACATTTGTATATCTGGAGGGACGAAGAATCGCCGATGAAGAGAAGGATCGTCGTGACTTCTCCGGCAGCAACGTTCTACAATGTTCCTTCTTGTCTACCAGCAACTACTACGACGCCATCAGCATCTATGGTCAAGGCTGCGGCCAATAACTCCCAAATCTTTACTGATTATCTGGAATCGGCAGCTGACGAAGGGAAAATGGATTGTCTTGGCTTTTCCATAAAGAACGTAACGTTCCAGGATGCTTTTTGCCTTAACTTCGGAATATGTTAAACGTATTCTTCGTCGGTCGTTACGTTGAAGGAGCGGCGTCTTGATGTACTTGATTTTATTCTCGTCGAGGTCGCATCGTTTATGTTGAGTTTTCTTGCTATCGTCCGAGGAGAGTTGATCTTCCTCCAACCGCACTCGTGTCTTCATGTGAGAGACTAAGGAGGCTGCTTCCCTGGCAAGCTTGTAGACATTCTGCCTTCTACGGACTACGAGGGTACCACGTGTGAGCTCTACGACTGTCTCTTCTTTGGGCTCAATCCAGCGATTTGGACTTCACAACGGCTACAGGACTTTTATTATTACTCTGCTCGTGACTTTAAAATCTGTTATTGTTTTTGTTTTGTGTGTGTGTTATCAGTAATTGATTATTTAGGGTTTTTAGTTTTATTTTATTCTAATAGAACAATTCTTGATTTATATTATTTATAATTTCTGTGTGTGTATGTGAGGTAATTCACACTGTTCACTGTTTAATTTATTTAATTTGTAACACTTAACATTTAGATGAATTTGTGTGTGTTCCAGATAACGTCCTGTAGGGGGTGAAGCGTCCTTGAGGTGATGCCGAAAGAAGGAACTTTTTGTTCTCATTTCTGTCAATCTGAATTCAGGTTCAAAGTTTTTCAGTTTTTTTTAGGAAACGGAGGACTTTTTTGTCAGTATTTGATGAGGAAGATTGATGAGTGTTGATTAAAAACGCTTACATGGAATTGGAGGCAATTTTCTAAGGTCAGACTTGATCCAAACCTTCGTGTTACCTTCTCAATGTTTTAGTTCTCAAGTAATTGGTTTTTCTTGATTTCTTGTTTAAGCCTGTGAATCGTTTCTGAGCCTGCGACGTGTCCTTGGTTATTTTCCTGCAACGACGTCATCAAACATTTCAAAGTAGTGTAAGGAAACTTTCATTCAAAGGTTAGTTCAGATCTTTATTTATTGATGTTCCAAAACTTAATAAATTCACGTTTCTTCTGAGTACCCAAAAAGTTACAAATTGTTTCTTGAATTGTGTTACATGGCGGCTGATGTCCTTACTGGCTGCTCTACAAAATAGAATCATTCCAGAAGGTCGACATGGATGAAATTAGCCTTTGATGATGAGACCGTCTCATGGAGCAGTGATGCAGTATTTCGTTTTTTAGGTGACTACGTAAAATTATTCTTTATGTTAAAAATGAAATCTCTGGTATTGACGTGCAAAGATACACGTTGTTCAATGTCTAAGATGATCATTTAATTTAATTTATTTGCTTTTGTTTTCATATATTCATGATTTAATTGTGTGGAAAACCAACTTGTTCATTAGCCGTATCTGGTATTAATGTAAATATCACTCCTGAGGACAACGAACATGACGAAGTGAGTTTTTCTATTCTTCTCAGCCTAATTGAAATGAATCGCTCACGTGACGGTGGATTGAAATTAAATTGTTTATTTTTTGTTTCATGATAAGTAAAAAACCACAATTCACTGACTTCCTGTATAACAACACCTCTATGTCACACACTACTCAGTTAACAGGAACAGAGTTGTTTTTGTAATATTTTCAGCATTATTTTCTGCCCTGTTCCTAACTACACATTATATTACATCAGCCTTGCTTCTATGCGCCTGTTGTGCAGGCATCCCAAGTTGCACTTGTACGATTAGTTGCCTACGTACAAGGTGGTTTAGATGGTGAAATCTATAAGACCCCTGAATGAGGGATACAAACAATAAAACTTTGCCAATTTACAATTGTGGTCCACATAAGGATGGAATATCCTCTACGTCACACATTCATTCTCCCACAATAGATATTTATTTATTCAGGCAACATGTCAATATCTATTCTTCAGTTAATTTATTTCCTGTTTCTTAGCAAGTCAATGTATTAAATTATTTAACTCCCACGATTTATTGTTCCACTTTGTCTAGATCTAAAAAATTGATAAGAAATTAAGCAAAATTCTCCACCCATTCATTTATGTTTGTTAACAATTTGCTCATGGCTTTCTATTTATCTATCACTTAATCTCTTACTCAGTTATTCCCTCAAGGTGTTTCCCTTTTCTCCGGTTGGGTTTTTCGACCCTGAACTATTATTCCTATCCTTCTCGTCTACTGAATACCACAAATTCAATCTCTTCGTTCTCCATTTTCTCAATTAGTGCCTCTATCAGGCCCTTGAGAGTCACAACATCTTTGAAACTAGGTTCAATCTTTCTTCATATAGTCCACAAACCTCCACACCGGGATAAGGAATATACACAATAAATATTTGGTAACAAAAAGGAAGGGGGGGGGGCAATTGAGTGTTCCTTGTAAATGAATTCAGCTTCACTATTCAGGATAGGTGAATTTCTCCAAATACTCTGTAGGCTTTGGCCTATTTCTTCAGAAGACTCGCATCTCTTGTGCTGTGTCGGCCAGCATGAGGGTAGAGTTTCTCTTGGAAAAATAGGTTAATTTCTCCAGAATATTTGAAGGATTTTCCCGTCTCTGAATGTCGAAGTTGACCTTAAATATGAGGTAAACCTCACACTTTCTGTCGTTAGCCAAACACACAATTGCGTTTCTTTTTGAAAATTCCTGACCTGCTTTTGAACCATCACGCAATCTCTTAACCGTCTATTGTTTTGTCCAAAAGAAAAGGCTGCAATTTTTGTGGATTATTTTTCCTTTATTAGGTCCATTGACGCCTACCATTTATTCTAATTAAACCATTTAACAAAACTTTCCAGTCATATGGAGGCTCCCACGAGCACTGACTCGCCTTCAAGCATCCAAAAAAAGTTTAGGAACAATCACAATGTTGTTATCGTCAGGAATTCTGTGACAATATGGAAGACCAAATATTTAAAAATTAAGGGTTTATGCTGCCATTTCACTATAAAATAGTTGTGGATTCTCTATTAAAATTTCCATCAATTGCTCTTTTTTTCTCATCTTTCAACAATGGCTCATTATTTATTATTTAATTAACTTTCTCCCATTGTTTTTAACTTTTTACTTTTCACGTATCTTCGGCACAAGTTTAAAAAATTTACAACAAGGCATGTCTGAGAAAATGATTCATATAAGCCCCGAGTTATTCCATCTTACGTCTTTCAATGTATTTCAATTTTTACGTAATTGAAAATTTCATTAAATCGCTGATTTTCTGATGAACATTAAAAATGGGTTTGGTTAAGCGACGCTTCTACTTTTCTTACATTTGTATATCTGGAGGGACGAAGAATCGCCGATGAAGAGAAGGATCGTCGTGACTTCTCCGGCAGCAACGTTCTACAATGTTCCTTCTTGTCTACCAGCAACTACTACGACGCCATCAGCATCTATGGTCAAGGCTGCGGCCAATAACTCCCAAATCTTTACTGATTATCTGGAATCGGCTGGTGACGAAGGGAAAATGGATTGTCTTGGCTTTTCCATAAAGAACGTAATGTTCCAGGATGCTTTTTGGCGTAACTTCGGAATATGTTAAACGTATTCCTCGTCGGTCGTTACGTTGAAGGAGCGGCGCCTTGATGTACTTGATTTTATTCTCGTCGAGGTCGCATCGTTCATATTGAAATTTCTTGCTATCTGACGGGGAGAGTTGATGTTTTTCCAACCGTACTCGTGTCTTCATGTGTGAGACTGTAAGGAGGCTGCTTCCCTTGCAAGCTTGTAGACATTCTGCCTTCTACGGACTACGAGGGTACCACGTGTGAGCTCTACGACTGTCTCTTCTTTGGGCTCAATCCAGCGATTTGGACTTCACAGCCGCTACAGGACTTTTATTATTACTCTGCTCGTTACTTTAAAATCTTTTATTTTTTTTATTTTATGTTTGCGTTATGAGTAATTGGTTGTTTTGAGTCATTAGTTTTATTTTAATCTAATAGTACATTTTTTGATTTAGATTACTTATAATTTCTGTGTGTGTATGTGAGGTAATTCACACTGTTCACTGTTTAATTTATTTAATTTGTAACACTTAACATTTAGATGAATTTGTGTGTGTTCCAGATAACTTCCTGTAGGAAGTGAAGCGTCCTTGAGGTGATGCCGAAAGAAGGAACTTTTTACTCTCATTTCTATATATCTGAATTCAGATTCAAAATTTTTCAGTTTGTTTTAGAAAACAGAGGATATTTTTTGTCAGTACTTGATGAGGAAGATTGATGAGTGTTGATTAAAAACGCTTACATGGAATTGGAGGCAATTTTCTAAGGTCAGACTTGATCCAAACCTTCGTGTTACCTTCTCAATGTTTTAGTTCTCAAGTAATTGGTTTTTCTTGATTTCTTGTTTAAGCCTGTGAATCGTTTCTGAGCCTGCGACGTGTCCTTGGTTATTTTCCTGCAACGACGTCATCAAACATTTCAAAGTAGTGTAAGGAAATTTTCATTCAAAGGTTAGTTCAAATCTTTATTTATTGATGTAACAAAACTTAATAAATTCACGTTTCTTCTGAGAGACCAAAAAGTTACCAATTGTTTCTTGAATTGTGTTCCATGGCGGCTGATGTCCTTACTGGCGGCTTTACAAAAAGAATCGTTCCAGGAGGTTACGTGGAGGAAATTCGCCTTTGATGATGAGACCGTCTCATGGAGAAGCGACGCAGGAGTAGATTTTGTAGGTCATGTTATGATTTATATTAAAACTGTCATCTCTGCTATTGACATGTAAAGACGCACGTTGACCAACGTATCACATCATCAACCTTTAATATATTATTTGCTTTCATTTTCATATATTTATGATTTAATTGTCTGGAAAAGCAACTTTTTCATTAGTCGTCCATGGTATTAATGTAATTATCACTCCTGAGGACAACGATATTGACGTAGTGAGTTTTTCTATTCTTCTCAACCTAATTGAAATGAATCGCTCAAGTGACAGTGGATTGAAATTAAATTGTTTATATTTAGTTTCATGATAAGTAAAAACCACCATCCACTGACTTTCTGTCGAACTACACCTCTATGTCACACACTACTCAGTTAACAGGAACAGAGTTGTTTTTGTAATATTTTCAGCAGTAATTTTCTGCCCTGTTCCTAACTACACATTATATTACATTAGCCTTGCTTCTATGCGCCTGTTGTGCAGGCATCCCAAGTTGCACTTGTACGTTTAGTTGCCCACGTACAAGAGGGTTTACATTGTGAAATCTACAAGACCCTTAAATGAGGGATACCAACAATAAACCTTTGCTAATTTACAATTGTGGCCCACATAAGGATGGAATATCCTCTGTCACACATTCATTCTCTCACAATAGATATTTATTTATTCAGGCAACATGTCAATATCTATTCTCCAGTTAATTTATTTCCTGTTTCTTAGCAAGTCTATGTATTAATTTATTTTCCTCCCACCATTTATTGTTCCACTTTGTCTAGATCTTTAAAATTTATAAGGATTTAAGCAAAATTCTCCACCCATTCATTTGTGTAAGTTAACAATTTTCTCCTGGCTTTCTATTTCCCTTTCGCTTAATCACTTTCTCAGTTATTCCTCAATGTGTTTCCTTTTACTTGTGTTGGGTTTTTTGAACCTAAACTATTATTCCTCTACTTCTCGTCTACTGAATACCACAAATTCAATCTCTTCGTTCTCCATTTTCTCAATTCGTCCCTCTATCAGGCCCTTGATAGTCACAACATCTTTGACACTAGGTTCAATCTTTCTTCATATAGTGCACAAACCTCCACATCACGATGAGGAATGTACACAATAAATATTTGGTAACAAAAAGGAAGTGGGGAAACGTTGAATTTTTTTTTGTAAATGAAGTTCAGCTTCACCATTCAGGACAGGAGAAATTCTCCAAATACTATGTAGGCTTTGGCCTATTTCTTCAGGAGACTCGCATCTCTTGTGCTGTGCCGGCCAGCATGAGGGTTGAGTTTCTCTTGGGAAAATAGGTTAATTTCTCCAGAATATTTGAAGAATTTTTCCGTATCTGAATGTCGAAGTTGACCTTAAATATGAGGTAAACCTCACACTTTCTATCGTTAGCCAAACACACGATTGCGTTTCTTTTTGGAAATTCCTGACCTGCTTCTTAACCACCACGCAATCTCTTAACCGTCTATTGTGTTGCTCCAACAGGAAAGGCTGCTATTTATCCGGATTTATTTTTCCTTTGTTAGGTCCATTGACGCCTGCCATTTATTCTAACCAAACTTTCCGGTCATATGGAGGCTCCCACCAGCACTGACTCGCCTTCAAGCATCCATACACAGTTTAGGAACAATCACAATGTTGTTATCGTCTGGAATTCTGTAACAATATGGAATACCAAATATTTTAACACTTTAGGGTTTATGCTGCCTTAATTGACTCCTTTCTTACTCGTTGTTTCGTAAATTTTAAATTATTTGGTACCAACTTTGCTGTTCCAGCACTTCTTGTCCTGCCTTTATTATTTATTAGCACTTGGGAATGTTTCTAGCCTTTGTCACCTTACACTCGCTTTATCTCTTTCGTGACTGTTGTTGCCCACTGCAGAAGACTCTATTTTGTTTCTCATGTCTAAAGAAAAATTATATAAAATCTTTATTATTTCAATGTTTTTCTTCTGTGTTTATAAATAATTGACCTTGTATTTGTTTAAATTGTGGCCTGATTCTCGGTAAACACTTGGATTATATTCGTCATTAGTTCAGGGCTATTTTAGAAATTAATTTTTAACCCCCCTTCCTCTTTAAAACTCTATTTTAATTGCATTAATTCGTTGTAGGCTTTCCTTAATGCCCTGTACGTGAGTTCATCCACGTGCATCAACCAGCAACCTCTGATAATTCTTCTCATTCGAACCACATCTCTAGACTATTAATAATATGGGGAATCTTGAAGTAGGTAATTTTAATTTAATTTTTTTTCGATTTTTTGATACTAGTGATTCCTAAATTTTAACCCCCCCCAAATTCTCCGCGCCTGTCAGGCAGGCAACCTTGCAACACAAAATCAAACGCCTTTCTTTTTCAGCGAATTTTGACTCTTGTGGTCCTTACGATTTATTAATTCAATTTATACACCTATTTTTTTAAATGGTAGCTTTAAACCATTCTATTTTGTTGGATAGTTTTTTTAATTTGTGTGTCATACGAACTGTCATAAGGACCTGAAACTTGGTTTCAATCTGATGAGAAACGAAAACGTCACCGAGGATCGTATATTGTGTTTCTCGTGTTACCAAAAATTATCATTTAAATTTGATTTTATGCAAGCGTCGTTTCACTGATAACAAAATAAATTTATTTTTCAGCCAATTCAAACTCTTCTGGTCCCGACTTCTGGAGTCATTCAGTTTCTGCTAATTAGTGACCTTATTTCCGAATTGTTGATTTTTGGACAGTTCATCGCGAGGAAACCATAAAAGGACTCTCGTTATGGAGTTTGATTTGAGAAGGTAAGAATTGAGTCTTTATACAGTTACCTACTTGATTGTATTTTTCTGGAGTGAAAATCTCTCAAATTGTAATATTCTACTCATTTCAGTCTTGAGGATTTAATTGATTAAGTTCAATACTGATGATTTAAATTCATTAACTTGGCTCTAATTCGTGAATTTGCAGTCCTCTCGCGGGAGTTCCCCATCTCTTGGTGAACGTTCAAATAAATTTTGCTTTCTCCTCTGTAAATGAATTTGAATGCCGTAAATTTTCGATTGCATGTTCGTGTAGTGAGGCCCGGTAATTAATTTAATTGGGACCCCTATTTTAAAATATTAGCTTTAAACCATTTTTAATTTGTTAGTTGCTTTATTTGATGTTAGTCATAAGAACTTCCGCCTACGCAGTCAGTTTTTGATGTTTGTGTGTTGTTGGCTCAAATTTTAATTCCTTCATCAGAAGTACACAAATTGCTAGTAATATTGTCAACATTGCATTGTGAATTTATTAGGTTAATAATGGTTTAGAAACACTGCTGAATCGCGTAAATATATTACCTCAATTTTTCCGGGTTACTGATGTAAATCTTTCTTGTTCGCAATGGGTTCATGAAACAAATAAACGTCGGAGATTGTTACTAGTTTGAATAAAGGAAGTTTTCTGAAATTTTTAAATTGTTTGGTGGATGATTTGGCTAATTATAATTGGTGACTTCCTGCCAATGAAATTTCACACAGTAACTTGACGCTGTGGAGGAACGTTGTTCAATCTCCTTTGCTTTGTCCCTGAGGAGCCACTTTCATTTATCGAAGACTCTGATGTCGAGTTGCTGGAAGCCGCGTTTCAAATTAATTTATTTGTGGACTCTGAATTTCGGAAGGGGCAATTGAGTATAAGTTGTCAGTGTGACTGTGCAAGGAGACAGTTTCCAAGAAAATCGAAATTATTTGGAGTGAAGCAGAGGACATCGTCCAGACGTCGTGCAGAGAAATCATCTCGCCAGGAGCTCAAATCTGGCCAATGTAAAGGACTACATCTACTAAACTGTTTATATTCAGAAATCAAAGTATCTTCATACTGTCCATTTAGTGTTACTTGTGATACTTGGCGGTAACTAATTAATTTTTATTTCCTTTGTTGACCTTACTATGAGGTTGTGGTTTGTTAGGCATCGGATTTATCTTAAATTGTGAATTACATATTAAAAAAAGTTGGATATAATTTTGGCATTGGTTTCAAAATAGGATTCTAATCTTCTGAAGTACGAACCAGTTTAAATATTACTATATTTACGAGGTGCCTTAAACTTGATGACGTTCGTCGCTTTGACAACTTACGACACGCGGTCCATTTCGTAATTTGCTGTAACGCAATTAAAAACTTCAATTCTTCTAATTTAATGTTGGTTTTTATTGTAGAGTTTGTAATTTTCTTAAATAACTTTTATTATATACCCTGGATTTCTGACGTGTTCTATTCTGTATTTTGTAACTACTTTCCAAATTAGTGCTGCTTTTTTTAAGACCATTAATAAAAATTTGTCTGCTTTTGTTTGGTTCCTGCTGTTGAGTCTGTTTTCGAACGCTCCTTTGATCCTGAAATGATCATTACACAAATATATTCTTATATTTTTCCATCAACTTACGAATTTGTCCGGCAGATTTATTATTTAATTTGTCCCCAAAGGCTCAGTCTTCCAGATTTTGATCTTAAATAATTCTACGCCATTTCAATTTGCATATGAAGGGTTATTATTTTGCTTGTATATGTAGCATTCAGAGTGTAGTTTAAATTTGGGTTTCTTGATTTAGCAGCCTTTGTCGACTATTTGTGTACGATTGATCTCAATAGGAACATTTCAATATTGCCCAGTCTGCGTAATCATGAAGTTCATTCCCTTCTTGACATTTTAAAGCTTTCTGCTGTGGGCAAATTTTCACTGGTCACGTTGGAACTATTCAGAACCTTTTCCAGAACTGCTAATTTTATAGACTCCTCGCCTTAGTGTCTGCAATTCTCTATTCAAGGGATTGAGCATTAATTATTTTCGATGACGTTTTAGAATAATTTGTTCGCTGCTGCATTTTTTTCGAAATTTACGTACTGTGGTTTGGATTTTCCTAAGATACTGATTTTTATTCTAGACTTGGACAAAAATCATGCCTCCTGTTCGGCCTGATTAAGTGCAGTTCCTTTGGCCCAGACGACCACTTGTATTCCTCTAAGAAGCAGAGGTCGACCTACTGAGGACCCGAGGCACTCGGAGACACTCTGGAAGCTGATCTTTGTATGGGTAAGTGATAAACAATTCCAGTAGATGGAACTACGAAGTGACTTACATGGCGGAAATTATTTTCTGTTTAGACCCGAGGTGCAGGCCACTGACGTCATGGACAGGAATCGTCTCGCCGGGATCTGACCAATGTAATTGACTGCAATGATTATGTTAAGAGATTCATATTAAGATGTACACTTTTGGCATTCGCAGTAATACTCCGTATCTTTCTTATTATTCGACGCTTATTTTTATTGAACGTAGTTACGTTATTATTTATCTTTTCCTTCATTGAAATATTACTTAAATTTTCCGGGGTTTGTTGGACACGAGAGAAACATTTCTCAATCACTTTTTTCTCTTAAAAAAACTGTTTATTAGATTGTCCACTGTGGCGCGACTCTGTTCTGTATTCGGTATTTATTTACGATTGGTTTAAAAGATTTCGTGCTTTGTTTCTTCTTTGCTGCGTTTTGAAACCTCTTCAGGTGCAATGTTTTCATGAAGTGTGAATTCGAGTCGCAAGCTACGTGACAATAAGTTTTCAAAGGTGAGATTTTCACGCACATTGCGTACGAAATGTTTGTGGAAGTCTAAACTTTGAAATTCGTCTTCAACAAGTCTCGTTCATTTATAATGAAATGTTTTTTTATTAAAAAGTTTACACCTAAAGTGGTTTCGAGCTAACTTGAATTACTGAAATGTTAATTAAATATTTTGATTTTGCTTAAATATTTTGACCATTTGGTTGTGTTTAAAATGTATTGCAAGTGAGACTGAATTTGATGTTGGCTGAATGTAATTTTTAACCCTCAATTGGGTTGACTTGACTACGTAAATTTTCAAATCTAATTTGATTTCTTTCCCCCCCCCCCCATTTG
Organism: Zhengitettix transpicula; assembly: GCA_037074705.1. Lineage (NCBI taxonomy): Eukaryota > Metazoa > Arthropoda > Insecta > Orthoptera > Tetrigidae > Zhengitettix > Zhengitettix transpicula. The sequence continues at coordinate 60,760,450 of CM073596.1, forward strand.
TTTCAAGCACCTCGACTTCTCCAAAGACGAGGGTTTTCGGATGTCAATAGACCTTGTCCTGAGTTCGCGCTGGCCCGAAAAGGAACGACAATGGAGGCTTTGAATAGTTCTTCAGGTTCGTGTTTGACGCAGCTCCTCGTTTGAAATGTTCCGATTATTTTGGACTTTTGTTACGATGTGAACACGACACCTCTATTCTTTTTCAGGGTCTTTCGACTTGTCTTTCCCTGTTCTCCGGGGTCCATCACCGCTCAAGGAAAATTTTCATCTTGGCTGATCGCAAGGACTAAATACAGCAGCAGTTGCGAGCTTTGTTTGACAGGTATTGTTGAAAGTTTCTTTGAAATTTGATTTCTGCCTTAAAGCATGGGGATTTGTGGTTTCTAATTTTCTTCATAAATTACGTCAAGTATTGGCTTATTTTATTTGAACCTAATTTTTCCATTGGTCGTTGTGTATTTTTTAAAGGAATTTTAGTGAATCTTTAATGATTTATGTTCACTTTACTTTTCTTTGTTGAAATGTTGTAAACGTGTTACGGTTTTATTACAGTTTCTACCCTTTTCTTTTTAAAGCTTCCTTGGCCGTTGGGAGTCCAGAGTCGGTTTTAGAATTGGTCCGTTGCATTGGGAGATTCAACTTTTAATATTAATTTTCATTTACATATTTTAGTGTTTATTATTTAATTTTCCTTGTGGTCATTTTGGTACTTGGCGAATAATCTCTGTACGGGTTACTTATTTAAGAATGGCGCTGTTTTGATTGTTCGACTTTCTGTTGCAAGAGATTCTGCCGACGCGAGTTTCCTGACCATCTTGAGGCAGCATCCTGGTACGACTTTGCAACTACTGTGGACTACGAAAGCTTCATTCCATAGTTTATCAATATGGCGGAAATTTCTCAAGTTTATTTCATCGCCGCAGCTTTCTGAGTTTTGGAAGCCAACCACTGGAGACTAATGCAGAGTCGCAGGAGAAACTCCGCTGGAATCCTCGGGAGTGAGTCTACGTGAAGACAACTGAGCCGCGCCATCTGGAATCACTTGTGGGGTTCCCTGGGAAGTGTATCGCAGTTGCACTTTGGTTTTGCGCTACATCTGTGGTCAACCTCCTTCCACGCAACAATTGAAATTAAACAATAGTCCTGACAACTTGGGAAGAAAATCTAAATTTTCGGTTTCTTGATTTTAATACATAAATTACTGCGCTGTTTATTTGATTTTCTTTCTCGTATTTTATCGTGTTTGTTAGTAATTTAAGATTTCCTTTCGTTTTGTACTTTACAACGTGTGATATATCTTGGCTTTTGTCTTACTGTTGTAAACTTTTATGGTTTTTCACACTTGTTACTGTAGTTTTATTATTTAAATGGTGGTATCTTATTTTTATTGTAATTTATTTCCTTAAAAAAATATAAACAAGTTACAGAATAAATAAACGATTTATGTTTGTTTCGACTCCTTTTCCTATTACGGTTTCTTCAATTAATGTTTTTCCTTATTGTTGCTTCCTTCAATTCCATTTTCTCACCTGCTACATCTTTGGCGTTTGTCTCTTAATCTTAATCTTAATATTAATAACAGAGTTTTTAAAGTATTTTGTCTCGTTACTGACTTAATGGGCATTGATTCCTACGTATTCGTGTGTTATATTGTTAGGCGGTCCTCCTCTATACGTAAATAAAACATTTTTTATTTTGTAAATAACCCACGAGGTAAGGAAACAGGATCGCTGCTCCGTTTACGGCGATTGATTTGGAATAATTTTTTCTTCCTCACAAATTTTTCTTCTGGACCACGCGAATTTCTTTGTTTTTATTATTTTGGTAATTCTCCTTTGCGTTGCCTCAGACGTTTACCAATTCAAGTTTTTTTACCGTAAGTTTAACCACAGAAATTGAAATACTCCTCTGATGTATTTGCCTTTTTCTTATCTAAAGTTACGTTAGTCTTCAAGACTTTCTCACACTTGACTCCCTAGAATCTTACGAAGGAACAATTCTTCTGCCTTGTTTCCTTTGCCTTAACTAAGAATTCTGAAATTTGCTGCAAGTGTCCGCAGCCAGTCCTCGAGTGCGCTCGTCTGACTTTTCTCTTCAGTTGTTTCACGGCTTCGAATTAAATTTTCGGGGGTCGTTATTTCGTTTTATTAGTTTCTGCGGTACTAGCTTAAAATTTATCCAGATTTCATTCGTATTTTGCAGTCTGTTCATAAAGTCGCCCAGTTTCTCCCATAATCCTAATTTATTCGCTCATTCCTCAGCGTCTGCCGCTGGCCCAACTACGAACACGTGGAGAATGACTTCAACGACCGCGTGTGGACTGATAATAGCTTTTGGGGATTCCAACGTTGTCCATCAGAGTTCTGCTTAAAACCGGCAACTCCGCGTAAGCATCGTCTTTCCCCTTATTTATTGATTTTTATTTACTTATTGGCGTCGCAATTTATATATATTTAATCCCTATTTCCTTCTTACACCTGAAGACGCAGCGCTGAAGAAAAGCAGTGGGCGCAGGAGAGGAGCAGCAGGCCCCTGGCGTGAATGAGTGTCGAGGTGACTGAAAACGCGGTGTCGGCATCAAGGAGAGCGCCACTTACTACAGACAACTAACGGCGTGCTGCAGGTACTGCAAGTTGTCCTTCACAGCAGAGGAGAGACGGAGGCTGAACCTCCCGTTACACGTCGCTGCTGCTGGAGGACGACCAGGAAGCCAAACATGTTGTCCGTGATCCTGGACCAGCGAGGTCTGTCAACGACGTCCATCAGCCTCCGCCCACACCAGCGCCCTGCCGCGGACGCGACGTTAGGAAACCCCCAAGGCGGCAGCAGCGTCACTACCTGCCACAGTCGCGTGTTCTCCTGCTATTGCATCGTCCAGTGCAGACCCAGGACGGCGACACCTGAGGACATTCTCCTCCTGGGAGGTGGATCCAGCGTGTGTAGGTCGCTGCACCCGTTGCCTGCCCGCCATGACAGGGACTCTGCGGCTACGTCATGGAAGACTCCTTCGAGAAGATAAATTCTTTGGTTAATTGTAAAATAACGAGACAACCTCCCTCGTGCTCCCTCTCCCAACCCTTGCTCCACAGCTCCACGGAGACGCGGCAACATCGCCCTGCATGAGGAGAGGAGAAGAAAGCGTCGGACTCTCCACACGGGGCAGAATGTAAGGGTTAAAGGTAATAGATTAACGTGTTATCAATTAACGTGAGAAGTTGAAAGGTAAAGGAAGTAAAACATAAGGTTTAATGGTCAAAAATGAGCTAAAATAAGAATTGAATTGAATAGCCGAAGCTGTTGTAAAAGTAAAACCGAAGGTGAAATGATTTACAGATTGTAGAAAGTGTTAAACAAAATATGAAAACAAGACTAAAAACTTAAGAACATGAAAGGTATAACAAATTGAGTGTAAAATGCAAAATATAGCGTAAAGGTATAACATAGAAAATAAATAACTGGTGCAGAATGAAACATACAAATGTAAAAAGCTACACATGCTTCAAAGCAAAAATATTTTTAATATTTAAGGTAAAATAGTTAACGAAAGGTAAAAAAATGTAAAGGTGTTATATAAGGAGCAAGAGTGTAAAATATGGTTAAAAGGTAAAAAGTGTAATGAAGGTATATAATGAGCTATAAAAGGATATGAAATGGAAGGGAAAAAAATATAGTTAACGAGAGTAAAAGAAGGTTTAATGGTAAAGAAGTGTAATGAAGGTATTAAGTGAACTTCAAATGAGAGGAAATGGAAGGTATAAAAACAAGGTTTATAGTTTAAGAAGTGTAACCAAAATATTTAATAATCCCTAAAAGGAGTGGAAATGGAAAGCGAAAAAAAGTTATTAATAGTAAAACAAGGTTAAGAGGTAAATAAGTATAATAAAGGGAAGTAATAAGCTTTAATAGGAGTGGAAATGGAAAGTATAAACTGAAGTTTAAAGTGTAATAGAAGTATATAATTAGCTTTAAAAGGAGTCAAAATGGAAGGTATAAAATTCACAAGGTAAAGAAGTATAATAAAGGTATTTAAATTTAATAAGCTTTAAACGAATTTGGAAATGGAAGGTATAAAATAAGATTTAATGGTAAGGAAGTGTAATGAATGTAACTTATTAGCTTTAAAGGGAGTGGAATTGGATGGTATAAAATAAGGTTTAAACGTAAGGAAGTGTAATGTAGGTATTAAGTGAACTTTAAAATCAGAGTAAATAGATGGTGAAAATAAGGTTAATGGTAGTTAAATAAGGTTTAAAGGTAAAGAATTGTAATTAGGTATTTAATTAGCTTTAAAAAAGAGGAAAGGAAAAGTTTCAAATAAGGTTAACAAGAGTAAAAAAACGCTTAATGGGAAAGAAGAGCAATGTAGGAATATTTAGGGAGCATTAAATGGAGGCGGAACGGAAGGTGTAAAGGGAAGTGCATAGAAGGTAGAAATTAAGATAAAAATGATGGAAAAAAATACAGCTGAATGATGACTGCAAGAATGAATGATGAAAGCACAGATAATGTCACGTCAGTGCAAAGAGAATTAAAAGATTATTTATATTTATCTTTGAATTTAAAGTGCCAAGCCATAGTCTAGAAGGCGCACAGTTTGCTGCAAGGTTCTCCTACATACGTTCGTGGTTGTTGTAAGACGCTTATCATTATTCTTGTATCTGATACAGTGTTGCCATTTGTGTTGCAAATAGATTTGAATAAAATAAATGAACATGTGACGTCAAATTGTATGTGGGTAAGAAATAACAATTGCTGTTTATAAGTTGTTGCACCTTTGCCTTAGCTCTTCATCTGTCGCCTGACCCGGATACTCAGTGTCCGGGGCAGCCTCCTAAAAGGTTAAAGTGTCAGAGGAAAAGGAAGATTAAAGAAGTGAGGAGGTGATGATAACCACCACGTAATATCTGATAAAGTCTCGATACTAGCCGCAGGACAATGAGGTAGTGCACAAGATCAGGCTTCTTCCCGAGGTAATAGAAAAAAAAGGATTCTTTTAAAGTACGGAAACAGAGAAATTTCAATGTTTTGAGGAATTGGGAGAGAGAAGGAGAATTGGTTTGAATTACAATGGAGCGACCACTGTAATTCAGGGTGAGCAGAGGATTTACAACGAACTAACCATTGCAATTCCTTTTTGGAAGGGAAATTGGCAGTACTATATATTTTTTCCCATTGTCGCCGTCTCTCTCTCTCTCCCCCCCTTCTCTCCCCCCCCTTCTCTCTCCCCCCCTTCTCTCTCCCCCCTTCTCTCTCCCCCCTTCTCTCTCCCCCCTTCTCTCTCCCCCCTTCTCTCTCCCCCTTCTCTCTCCCCCTTCTCTCTCCCCCCTTCTCTCTCCCCCTTCTCTCTCCCCCCTGCTCTCTCCCCCCTTATCTCTCCCCCTTCTCTCTCCCCCCTTCTCTCTCCCCCCTTCTCTCTCCCCCCTTCTCTCTCCCCCCTTCTCTCTCCCCCTTCTCTCTCCCCCTTTCTTCTCTCCCCCTCCCTTTTTTCTCCTTCTCTCTTTCTACCTACCTATCTGCTCCGAAGGATTCAGAGGGATTTAGGAAATAGGCTATGGTATGGCATTTTGGACAGAGGGGAAGGTTTTAATTGGATTCGAACCCAGACCAGCTACGCACAGTTTCATTGCGTTACACCAATCCATGCTCTAACCATCTGAGCCACGGGAACGAGACAAAGTTGTGCCGTTTAATTCGTCTATAAGAGTTGCAAACCTCCACTTTAAGTAGAAAATATTGAGCGTGAATTTAGAAAATAGAATCGCTGAGCCCAGGAATCGAACACAGGCAGCTACGCAGAGATCGTCAACGTGGTGAGGCTTTAACAACCTCAGCCGTTGGTGGCGATGCTGTTTGAAGCTTTGGAACGGATACAAGAACCTCGCCTTCACCAGTGATCAGCAGCGTCTAATGGACAACTTTCGAAGTTCCAACCCACACTGTGGTTGCTTGGTCTAGTGGTCTGCGTCTTCGTGTCTCGTTGTTAAGGTTGCTGGTTCGGTTCTCTGAGCATAGCAGCTTACGTTTTTTCTGTTTCTTTAACAGTCACCGTCGAGGTTTGGGACCCTTAAGGGAGATTTAAACCTTCAAACTTCACCTCACTCAGTGGCTCAGTGGTTCGAGTCCAGGTGAGTGTAACTGGATCCGAAGGTTCCGGGTTCGAGCCTACTAGCAGCTTACATTTTTTCTCTTTCTCTTTCCAGGTCACCGACTCTTAAGGGAGATTTAAACCTTCAACCTTCGCCTCACTCAGTGGCTCAGTGGTTCGAGTCCAGCTGAGTGTAACTGGATCCGAAGGTTCCGGGTTCGAGCCCACTAGCACCTTACATTTTTTCTCTTTCTCTTTCCAGGTCACCGACTCTTAAGGGAGATTTAAACCTTCAACCTTCACCTCACTCAGTGGCTCAGTGGTTCGAGTCCAGGTGATTGTAACTGGATCCGAAGGTTCCGGGTTCGAGCCTACTAGCAGCTTACATTTTTTCTCTTTCTCTTTCCAGGTCAACGTTGAGGTTTGCGACTCTTAAGGGAGATTAAAGCTTACGAACTTCGAATCGCCAGTGGCTCTGTGGCTAGAGTCTGGGTCAGTGTAACGCAATGATTCTGTGCGTAGCTGGTCTGGGTTCTGGGTTCGAGTCCTGGCGGCTTCGCAACTGTTTCTAAAACATCTCTGCTTTCCAAACCGCTCGGACCCCCGAGTTTCTCCCAACCCGCCCGCCCCCTCGGGGGTCGGAGCAATTGACGGGCAGAGATGAGTTAGAAACAGTTGCGTTGGTTTTTTCCAATTTTTTTTTTTTCAATTTTGTAAATAAATAAAGAATAAAAGAAAAAACAAAAAAGAAAAAAAGAAGAAAAGAAAAAAAGGAATATGATAATTCCAGGCAAACCGACTAGAGCAAAAGGAATACGATAATTCCAGGCAAACCGACTCATTTATTTGCAAAGTAAAGAATTGTAAAAAATAACAAAAGGGCCTTCAATCGCAAATTACTTTAGGATCTGCCCCTCAACTCCTCCCGACTCCACCATAGGAAAGAAACTCTCGGAGCCGAGAGAAGCTGAGGGACAGATCCTTCAGAAATAGTTGCGAAGGCGCCAGGACTCGAACCCAAGGCCGGCTTCACGCACTGCGCAATGCGATTCACCGACCTGGACTCAACCACAGAGCCACTGGCGAGGTGAAGTTTGAAAGCTTGAATCTCCCTTAAGGGTCACAAACCTCGACGGTGACTGGTAAAGATCTGGAAAAAATGTAAGCTGTTAGTAGGCTCGAACCCGGAACACTCGGATCCAGTTACACTCACCTGGACTCGAACCACTGAGCCACTGAGTGAGGTGAAGTTTGATAGCTTGAATCTCCCTTAAGTGAGACCTCGACGGTGACTGGTAAAGATCTGGAAGAAAAATTTAAGCTGTTAGTGACGTTCGAACTCGTTCGTCTCGAGACTGGATTCTGAGTTTCCATCAGCGGAGGAGAGTGAGTCTCCGGCAACCACAGTGGACTTGAGCACGTTGTGACTCGACTTCTGCTGCACTCACTCTTAAGTGAGATTCAAGCCATTAACCTTTGCCTCACTCAGTGGCTCAGTGGTTCGAGTAACTAGTGAGTAACCAGGTGAGTGTAACTGGATCCGAAGGTTCCGGGTTCGAGCCTACTAGCAGCTTACATTTTTTCTCTTTCTCTTTCCAGGTCACCGACTCTTAAGGGAGATTTAAACCTTCAACCTTCACCTCACTCAGTGGCTCAGTGGTTCGAGTCCAGGTGAGTGTAACTGGATCCGAAGGTTCCGGGTTCGAGCCTACTAGCAGCTTACATTTTTTCTCTTTCTCTTTCCAGGTCACCGACTCTTAAGGGAGATTTAAACCTTCAACCTTCACCTCAATCAGTGGCTCAGTGGTTCGAGTCCAGGTGAGTGTAACTGGATCCGAAGGTTCCGGGTTCGAGCCTACTAGCAGCTTACATTTTTTCCAGATCTTTACCAGTCACCGTCGAGGTTTGTGACCCTTAAGGGAGATTAAAACTTCCAAATTTCACCTCGCCAGTGGCTCTGTGGTTGAGTCCAGGTCGGTGAATCGCATTGCGCAGTGCGTGAAGCCGGCCTTGGGTTCGAGTCCTGGCGCCTTCGCAACTATTTCTGAAGGATCTGTCCCTCAGCTTCTCTCGGCTCCGAGAGTTTCTTTCCTATGGTGGAGTCGGGAGGAGTTGAGGGGCAGATCCTAAAGTAATTTGCGATTGAAGGCCCTTTTGTTATTTTTTACAATTCTTTACTTTGCAAATAAATGAGTCGGTTTGCCTGGAATTATCGTATTCCTTTTGCTCTAGTCGGTTTGCCTGGAATTATCATATTCCTTTTTTTCTTTTCTTCTTTTCTTCTTCTCTTCTTTTTTTCTTTTTTGTTTTTTCTTTTATTCTTTATTTATTTTCAAAATTGAAAAAAAAAAAATTGGAAAAAACCAACGCAACTGTTTCTAACTCATCTCTGCCCGTCAATTGCTCCGACCCCCGAGGGGGCGGGCGGGTTGGGAGAAACTCGGGGGTCCGAGCTGTTTGGAAAGCAGAGATGTTTTAGAAACAGTTGCGAAGCCGCCAGGACTCGAACCCAGAAACCAGACCAGCTACGCACAGAATCATTGCGTTACACTGACCCAGACTCTAGCCACAGAGCCACTGGCGATTCGAAGTTCGTAAGCTTTAATCTCCCTTAAGAGTCGCAAACCTCAACGTTGACCTGGAAAGAGAAAGAGAAAAAATGTAAGCTGCTAGTAGGCTCGAACCCGGAACCTTCGGATCCAGTTACAATCACCTGGACTCGAACCACTGAGCCACTGAGTGAGGTGAAGGTTGAAGGTTTAAATCTCCCTTAAGAGTCGGTGACCTGGAAAGAGAAAGAGAAAAAATGTAAGGTGCTAGTGGGCTCGAACCCGGAACCTTCGGATCCAGTTACACTCAGCTGGACTCGAACCACTGAGCCACTGAGTGAGGCGAAGGTTGAAGGTTTAAATCTCCCTTAAGAGTCGGTGACCTGGAAAGAGAAAGAGAAAAAATGTAAGCTGCTAGTAGGCTCGAACCCGGAACCTTCGGATCCAGTTACACTCACCTGGACTCGAACCACTGAGCCACTGAGTGAGGTGAAGTTTGAAGGTTTAAATCTCCCTTAAGGGTCCCAAACCTCGACGGTGACTGTTAAAGAAACAGAAAAAACGTAAGCTGCTATGCTCAGAGAACCGAACCAGCAACCTTAACAACGAGACACGAAGACGCAGACCACTAGACCAAGCAACCACAGTGTGGGTTGGAACTTCGAAAGTTGTCCATTAGACGCTGCTGATCACTGGTGAAGGCGAGGTTCTTGTATCCGTTCCAAAGCTTCAAACAGCATCGCCACCAACGGCTGAGGTTGTTAAAGCCTCACCACGTTGACGATCTCTGCGTAGCTGCCTGTGTTCGATTCCTGGGCTCAGCGATTCTATTTTCTAAATTCACGCTCAATATTTTCTACTTAAAGTGGAGGTTTGCAACTCTTATAGACGAATTAAACGGCACAACTTTGTCTCGTTCCCGTGGCTCAGATGGTTAGAGCATGGATTGGTGTAACGCAATGAAACTGTGCGTAGCTGGTCTGGGTTCGAATCCAATTAAAACCTTCCCCTCTGTCCAAAATGCCATACCATAGCCTATTTCCTAAATCCCTCTGAATCCTTCGGAGCAGATAGGTAGGTAGAAAGAGAGAAGGAGAAAAAAGGGAGGGGGAGAGAAGAAAGGGGGAGAGAGAAGGGGGAGAGAGAAGGGGGGAGAGAGAAGGGGGGGGATTGAGAAGGGGGGAGAGAGAAGGGGGAGAGAGAAGGGGGGAGAGAGAAGGGGGGAGAGAGAAGGGGGGAGAGAGAAGGGGGGAGAGAGAAGGGGGGAGAGAGAAGGGGGGAGAGAGAAGGGGGGAGAGAGAAGGGGGGGGAGAGAAGGGGGGGGAGAGAGAGAGTCGGCGACAATGGGAAAAAATATATAGTACTGCCAATTTCCCTTCCAAAAAGGAATTGCAATGGTTAGTCCGTTGTAAATCCTCTGCTCACCCTGAATTACAGTGGTCGCTCCATTGTAATTCAAACCAATTCTCCTTCTCTCTCCCAATTCCTCAAAACATTGAAATTTCTCTGTTTCCGTACTTTAAAAGAATTCTTTTTTTTCTATTACCTCGGGAAGAAGCCTGATCTTGTGCACTACCTCATTGTCCTGCGGCTAGTATCGAGACTTTATCAGATATTACGTGGTGGTTATCATCCCCTCCTCACTTCTTTAATCTTCCTTTTCCTCTGACACTTTAACCTTTTAGGAGGCTGCCCCGGACACTGAGTATCCGGGTCAGGCGACAGGAGACAGATGAAGAGCTAAGGCGAAGGTGCAACAACTTATAAACAGTAATTGTTATTTCTTACCCACATACAATTTGACGTCACATGTTCATTTATTTTATTCAAATCTATTTGCAACACAAATGGCAACACTGTATCAGATACAAGAATAATGATAAGCGTCTTACAACAACCACGAACGTATGTAGGAGAACCTTGCAGCAAACTGTGCGCCTTCTAGACTATGGCTTGGCACTTTAAATTCAAAGATAAATATAAATAATCTTTTAATTCTCTTTGCACTGACGTGACATTATCTGTGCTTTCATCATTCATTCTTGCAGTCATCATTCAGCTGTATTTTTTTCCATCATTTTTATCTTAATTTCTACCTTCTATGCACTTCCCTTTACACCTTCCGTTCCGCCTCCATTTAATGCTCCCTAAATATTCCTACATTGCTCTTCTTTCCCATTAAGCGTTTTTTTACTCTTGTTAACCTTATTTGAAACTTTTCCTTTCCTCTTTTTTTAAAGCTAATTAAATACCTAATTACAATTCTTTACCTTTAAACCTTATTTAACTACCATTAACCTTATTTTCACCATCTATTTACTCTGATTTTAAAGTTCACTTAATACCTACATTACACTTCCTTACGTTTAAACCTTATTTTATACCATCCAATTTCACTCCCTTTAAAGCTAATAAGTTACATTCATTACACTTCCTTACCATTAAATCTTATTTTATACCTTCCATTTCCAAATTCGTTTAAAGCTTATTAAATTTAAATACCTTTATTATACTTCTTTACCTTGTGAATTTTATACCTTCCATTTTGACTCCTTTTAAAGCTAATTATATACTTCTATTACACTTTAAACTTCAGTTTATACTTTCCATTTCCACTCCTATTAAAGCTTATTACTTCCCTTTATTATACTTATTTACCTCTTAACCTTGTTTTACTATTAATAACTTTTTTTCGCTTTCCATTTCCACTCCTTTTAGGGATTATTAAATATTTTGGTTACACTTCTTAAACTATAAACCTTGTTTTATACCTTCCATTTCCTCTCATTTGAAGTTCACTTAATACCTTCATTACACTTCTTTACCATTAAACCTTCTTTTACTCTCGTTAACTATATTTTTTTCCCTTCCATTTCATATCCTTTTATAGCTCATTATATACCTTCATTACACTTTTTACCTTTTAACCATATTTTACACTCTTGCTCCTTATATAACACCTTTACATTTTTTTACCTTTCGTTAACTATTTTACCTTAAATATTAAAAATATTTTTGCTTTGAAGCATGTGTAGCTTTTTACATTTGTATGTTTCATTCTGCACCAGTTATTTATTTTCTATGTTATACCTTTACGCTATATTTTGCATTTTACACTCAATTTGTTATACCTTTCATGTTCTTAAGTTTTTAGTCTTGTTTTCATATTTTGTTTAACACTTTCTACAATCTGTAAATCATTTCACCTTCGGTTTTACTTTTACAACAGCTTCGGCTATTCAATTCAATTCTTATTTTAGCTCATTTTTGACCATTAAACCTTATGTTTTACTTCCTTTACCTTTCAACTTCTCACGTTAATTGATAACACGTTAATCTATTACCTTTAACCCTTACATTCTGCCCCGTGTGGAGAGTCCGACGCTTTCTTCTCCTCTCCTCATGCAGGGCGATGTTGCCGCGTCTCCGTGGAGCTGTGGAGCAAGGGTTGGGAGAGGGAGCACGAGGGAGGTTGTCTCGTTATTTTACAATTAACCAAAGAATTTATCTTCTCGAAGGAGTCTTCCATGACGTAGCCGCAGAGTCCCTGTCATGGCGGGCAGGCAACGGGTGCAGCGACCTACACACGCTGGATCCACCTCCCAGGAGGAGAATGTCCTCAGGTGTCGCCGTCCTGGGTCTGCACTGGACGATGCAATAGCAGGAGAACACGCGACTGTGGCAGGTAGTGACGCTGCTGCCGCCTTGGGGGTTTCCTAACGTCGCGTCCGCGGCAGGGCGCTGGTGTGGGCGGAGGCTGATGGACGTCGTTGACAGACCTCGCTGGTCCAGGATCACGGACAACATGTTTGGCTTCCTGGTCGTCCTCCAGCAGCAGCGACGTGTAACGGGAGGTTCAGCCTCCGTCTCTCCTCTGCTGTGAAGGACAACTTGCAGTACCTGCAGCACGCCGTTAGTTGTCTGTAGTAAGTGGCGCTCTCCTTGATGCCGACACCGCGTTTTCAGTCACCTCGACACTCATTCACGCCAGGGGCCTGCTGCTCCTCTCCTGCGCCCACTGCTTTTCTTCAGCGCTGCGTCTTCAGGTGTAAGAAGGAAATAGGGATTAAATATATATAAATTGCGACGCCAATAAGTAAATAAAAATCAATAAATAAGGGGAAAGACGATGCTTACGCGGAGTTGCCGGTTTTAAGCAGAACTCTGATGGACAACGTTGGAATCCCCAAAAGCTATTATCAGTCCACACGCGGTCGTTGAAGTCATTCTCCACGTGTTCGTAGTTGGGCCAGCGGCAGACGCTGAGGAATGAGCGAATAAATTAGGATTATGGGAGAAACTGGGCGACTTTATGAACAGACTGCAAAATACGAATGAAATCTGGATAAATTTTAAGCTAGTACCGCAGAAACTAATAAAACGAAATAACGACCCCCGAAAATTTAATTCGAAGCCGTGAAACAACTGAAGAGAAAAGTCAGACGAGCGCACTCGAGGACTGGCTGCGGACACTTGCAGCAAATTTCAGAATTCTTAGTTAAGGCAAAGGAAACAAGGCAGAAGAATTGTTCCTTCGTAAGATTCTAGGGAGTCAAGTGTGAGAAAGTCTTGAAGACTAACGTAACTTTAGATAAGAAAAAGGCAAATACATCAGAGGAGTATTTCAATTTCTGTGGTTAAACTTACGGTAAAAAAACTTGAATTGGTAAACGTCTGAGGCAACGCAAAGGAGAATTACCAAAATAATAAAAACAAAGAAATTCGCGTGGTCCAGAAGAAAAATTTGTGAGGAAGAAAAAATTATTCCAAATCAATCGCCGTAAACGGAGCAGCGATCCTGTTTCCTTACCTCGTGGGTTATTTACAAAATAAAAAATGTTTTATTTACGTATAGAGGAGGACCGCCTAACAATATAACACACGAATACGTAGGAATCAATGCCCATTAAGTCAGTAACGAGACAAAATACTTTAAAAACTCTGTTATTAATATTAAGATTAAGATTAAGAGACAAACGCCAAAGATGTAGCAGGTGAGAAAATGGAATTGAAGGAAGCAACAATAAGGAAAAACATTAATTGAAGAAACCGTAATAGGAAAAGGAGTCGAAACAAACATAAATCGTTTATTTATTCTGTAACTTGTTTATATTTTTTTAAGGAAATAAATTACAATAAAAATAAGATACCACCATTTAAATAATAAAACTACAGTAACAAGTGTGAAAAACCATAAAAGTTTACAACAGTAAGACAAAAGCCAAGATATATCACACGTTGTAAAGTACAAAACGAAAGGAAATCTTAAATTACTAACAAACACGATAAAATACGAGAAAGAAAATCAAATAAACAGCGCAGTAATTTATGTATTAAAATCAAGAAACCGAAAAATTAGATTTTCTTCCCAAGTTGTCAGGACTATTGTTTAATTTCAATTGTTGCGTGGAAGGAGGTTGACCACAGATGTAGCGCAAAACCAAAGTGCAACTGCGATACACTTCCCAGGGAACCCCACAAGTGATTCCAGATGGCGCGGCTCAGTTGTCTTCACGTAGACTCACTCCCGAGGATTCCAGCGGAGTTTCTCCTGCGACTCTGCATTAGTCTCCAGTGGTTGGCTTCCAAAACTCTGAAAGCTGCGGCGATGAAATAAACTTGAGAAATTTCCGCCATATTGATAAACTATGGAATGAAGCTTTCGTAGTCCACAGTAGTTGCAAAGTCGTACCAGGATGCTGCCTCAAGATGGTCAGGAAACTCGCGTCGGCAGAATCTCTTGCAACAGAAAGTCGAACAATCAAAACAGCGCCATTCTTAAATAAGTAACCCGTACAGAGATTATTCGCCAAGTACCAAAATGACCACAAGGAAAATTAAATAATAAACACTAAAATATGTAAATGAAAATTAATATTAAAAGTTGAATCTCCCAATGCAACGGACCAATTCTAAAACCGACTCTGGACTCCCAACGGCCAAGGAAGCTTTAAAAAGAAAAGGGTAGAAACTGTAATAAAACCGTAACACGTTTACAACATTTCAACAAAGAAAAGTAAAGTGAACATAAATCATTAAAGATTCACTAAAATTCCTTTAAAAAATACACAACGACCAATGGAAAAATTAGGTTCAAATAAAATAAGCCAATACTTGACGTAATTTATGAAGAAAATTAGAAACCACAAATCCCCATGCTTTAAGGCAGAAATCAAATTTCAAAGAAACTTTCAACAATACCTGTCAAACAAAGCTCGCAACTGCTGCTGTATTTAGTCCTTGCGATCAGCCAAGATGAAAATTTTCCTTGAGCGGTGATGGACCCCGGAGAACAGGGAAAGACAAGTCGAAAGACCCTGAAAAAGAATAGAGGTGTCGTGTTCACATCGTAACAAAAGTCCAAAATAATCGGAACATTTCAAACGAGGAGCTGCGTCAAACACGAACCTGAAGAACTATTCAAAGCCTCCATTGTCGTTCCTTTTCGGGCCAGCGCGAACTCAGGACAAGGTCTATTGACATCCGAAAACCCTCGTCTTTGGAGAAGTCGAGGTGCTTGAAACAAATGGGGGGGGGGGAAAGAAATCAAATTAGATTTGAAAATTTACGTAGTCAAGTCAACCCAATTGAGGGTTAAAAATTACATTCAGCCAACATCAAATTCAGTCTCACTTGCAATACATTTTAAACACAACCAAATGGTCAAAATATTTAAGCAAAATCAAAATATTTAATTAACATTTCAGTAATTCAAGTTAGCTCGAAACCACTTTAGGTGTAAACTTTTTAATAAAAAAACATTTCATTATAAATGAATGAGACTTGTTGAAGACGAATTTCAAAGTTTAGACTTCCACAAACATTTCGTACGCAATGTGCGTGAAAATCTCACCTTTGAAAACTTATTGTCACGTAGCTTGCGACTCGAATTCACACTTCCATGAAAACATTGCACCTGAAGAGGTTTCAAACCGCAGCAAAGAAGAAACAAAGCACGAAATCTTTTAAACCAATCGTAAATAAATACCGAATACAGAACAGAGTCGCGCCACAGTGGACAATCTAATAAACAGTTTTTTTAAGAGAAAAAAGTGATTGAGAAATGTTTCTCTCGTGTCCAACAAACCCCGGAAAATTTAAGTAATATTTCAATGAAGGAAAAGATAAATAATAACGTAACTACGTTCAATAAAAATAAGCGTCGAATAATAAGAAAGATACGGAGTATTACTGCGAATGCCAAAAGTGTACATCTTAATATGAATCTCTTAACATAATCATTGCAGTCAATTACATTAGTCAGATCCCGGCGAGACGATTCCTGTCCATGACGTCAGTGGCCTGCACCTCGGGTCTAAACAGAAAATAAATAATTTGGGTCATGTTTGAAACAAGTCACTTCGTAGTTCCATCTACTGGAATTGTTTATCACTTACCCATACAAAGATCAGCTTCCAGAGTGTCTCCGAGTGCCTCGGGTCCCCAGTAGGTCGACCTCTGCTTCTTAGCGGAATACAAGTGGTCGTCTGGGCCAAAGGAACTGCACTTAATCAGGCCGAACAGGAGGCATGATTTTTGTCCAAGTCTAGAATAAAAATCAGTATCTTAGGAAAATCCAAACCACAGTACGTAAATTTCGAAAAAAATGCAGCAGCGAACAAATTATTCTAAAACGTCATCGAAAATAATTAATGCTCAATCCCTTGAATAGAGAATTGCAGACACTAAGGCGAGGAGTCTATAAAATTAGCAGTTCTGGAAAAGGTTCTGAATAGTTCCAACGTGACCAGTGAAAATTTGCCCACAGCAGAAAGCTTTAAAATGTCAACAAGGGAATGAACTTCATGATTACGTAGACTGGGCAATATTGAAATGTTCCTATTGAGATCAATCGTACACAAATAGTCGACAAAGGCTGCTAAATCAAGAAACCCAAATTTAAAGTACACTCTGAATGCTACATATACAAGCAAAATAATAACCCTTCATATGCAAATTGAAATGGCGTAGAATTATTTAAGATCAAAATCTGGAAGACTGAGCCTTTGGGGACAAATTAAATAATAAATCTGCCGGACAAATTCGTAAGTTGATGGAAAAATATAAGAATATATTTGTGTAATGATCATTTCAGGATCAAAGGAGCGTTCGAAAACAGACTCAACAGCAGGAACCAAACAAAAGCAGACAAATTTTTATTAATGGTCTTAAAAAAAGCAGCACTAATTTGGAAAGTAGTTACAAAATACAGAATAGAACACGTCAGAAATCCAGTTATTTAAGAAAATTACAAACTCTACACAAATAAATTAGTTTGAAACGCGGCTTCCAGCAACTCGACATCAGAGTCTTCGATAAATGAAAGTGGCTCCTCAGGGACAAAGCAAAGGAGATTGAACAACTCTTGCTAGAACACAAACCCTGTCTTTTACAAACGTTCGTCCACAGCGTCAAGTTACTGTGTGAAATTTCATTGGCAGGAAGTCACCAATTATAATTAGCCAAAACATCCACCAAACAATTTAAAAATTTCAGAAAACATCCTTTATTCAAACTAGTAACAATCTCAGACGTTTATTTGTTTCATGAACCCATTGCGAACAAGAAAGATTTACATCAGTAACCCGGAAAAATTGAGGTAATATATTTACGCGATTCAGCAGTGTTTCTAAACCATTATTAACCTAATAAATTCACAATGCAATGTTGACAATATTACTAGCAATTTGTGTACTTCTGATGAAGGAATTAAAATTTTAGCCAACAACACACAAACATCAAAAACTGACGGCGTAGGCGGAAGTTCTTATGACTAACATCAAATAAAGCAACTAACAAATTAAAAATGGTTTAAAGCTAATATTTTAAAATAGGGGTCCCAATTAAATTAATTACCGGGCCTCACTACACGAACATGCAATCGAAAATTTACGGCATTCAAATTCATTTACAGAGGAGAAAGCAAAATTTATTTGAACGTTCACCAAGAGATGGGGAACTCCCACGAGAGGACTGCAAATTCACGAATTAGAGCCAAGTTAATGAATTTAAATCATCAGTATTGAACTTAATCAATTAAATCCTCAAGACTGAAATGAGTAGAATATTACAATTTGAGAGATTTTCACTCCAGAAAAATACAATCAAGTAGGTAACTGTATAAAGACTCAATTCTTACCTTCTCAAATCAAACTCCATAAAGAGAGTCCTTTTAAGGTTTCCTCGCGATGAACTGTCCAAAAATCAACAATTCGGAAATAAGGTCACTAATTAGCAGAAACTGAATGACTCCAGAAGTCGGGACCAGAAGAGTTTGAATTGGCTGAAAAATAAATTTATTTTGTTATCAGTGAAACGATCAAATTTAAATGATAATTTTTGGTAACACGAGAAACACAATATACGATCCTCGGTGACGTTTTCGTTTCTCATCAGATTGAAACCAAGTTTCAGGTCCTTATGACAGTTCGTATGACACACAAATTAAAAAAACTATCCAACAAAATAGAATGGTTTAAAGCTACCATTTAAAAAAATAGGTGTATAAATTGAATTAATAAATCGTAAGGACCACAAGAGTCAAAATTCGCTGAAAAAGAAAGGCGTTTGATTTTGTGTTGCAAGGTTGCCTGCCTGACAGGCGCGGAGATTTTGGGGGGGTTAAAATTTAGGAATCACTAGTATCAAAAAATCGAAAAAAAATTAAATTAAAATTACCTACTTCAAGATTCCTCATATTATTAATAGTCTAGAGATGTGGTTCGAATGAGAAGAATTATCAGAGGTTGCTGGTTGATGCACGTGGATGAACTCACGTACAGGGCATTAAGGAAAGACTGCAACGAATTAATGCAATTAAAATAGAGTTTTAAAGAGGAAGGGGGGTTAAAAATTAATTTCTAAAATAGCCCTGAACTAATGACGAATATAATCCAAGTGTTTACCGAGAATCAGGCCACAATTTAAACAAATACAAGGTCAATTATTTATAAACACAGAAGAAAAACATTGGAATAATAAAGATTTTATATAATTTTTCTTTAGACATGAGAAACAAAATAGAGACTTCTGCAGTGGGCAACAACAGTCACGAAAGAGAGAAAGCGAGTGTAAGGTGACAAAGGCTAGAAACATTCCCAGGTGCTAATAAATAATAAAGGCAGGACAAGAAGTGCTGGAACAGCGAAGTTGGTACCAAATAATTTAAAATTTACGAAACAACGAGTAAGAAAGGAGTCAATTAAGGCAGCATAAACCCTAAAGTGTTAAAATATTTGGTCTTCCATATTGTTACAGAATTCCTGACGATAACAACATTGTGATTGTTCCTAAACTTTGTTTGGATGCTTGAAGGCGAGTCAGTGCTCGTGGGAGCCTGCATATGACTGGAAAGTTTGGTTAGAATAAATGGCAGGCGTCAATGAAACCATCAAGGAAAAATAAATCCGGAGAAATGGCAGCCATCCCTTTTGGAGCAACACAATAGACGGTTAAAAGATTGCGTAGTGGTAAAGAAGCAGGTCAGGAATTTCCAAAAAGAAACGCAATCGTGTGTTTGGCTAACGATAGAAAGTGTGAGGTTTACCTCATATTTAAGGTCAACTTCGACATTCAGATACGGAAAAATTCTTCAAATATTCTGGAGAAATTAACCTATTTTCCCAAGAGAAACTCAACCCTCATGCTGGCCGGCACAGCACAAGAGATGCGAGTCTCCTGAAGAAATAGGCCAAAGCCTACATAGTATTTGGAGAATTTCTCCTGTCCTGAATGGTGAAGCTGAACTTCATTTACAAAAAAAAATTCAACGTTTCCCCACTTCCTTTTTGTTACCAAATATTTATTGTGTACATTCCTCATCGTGATGTGGAGGTTCAAAAAACCCAACACAAGTAAAAGGAAACACATTGAGGAATAACTGAGAAAGTGATTAAGTGAAAGGGAAATAGAAAGCCAGGAGAAAATTGTTAACAGACACAAATGAATAGGTGGAGAATTTTGCTTAAATCCTTATAAATTTTAAAGACCTAGACAAAGTGGAACAATAAATGGTGGGAGGAAAATAAATTAATACATAGACTTGCTAAGAAACAGGAAATAAATAAACTGAAGAATAGATATTGACATGTTGCCTGAATAAATAAATAAATATCTATTGTGAAAGAATGAATGTGTGACGTAGAGGATATTCATCCTTATGTGGGCCACAATTGTAAATTAGCAAAGGTTTATTGTTGGTATCCCTCATTTAAGGGTCTTGTAGATTTCACCATCTAAACCACCTTGTACGTGGGCAACCAAACGTACAAGTGCAACTTGGGATGCCTGCACAACAGGCGCATAGAAGCGAGGCTGATGTAATTAATGTGTAGGTAGGAACAGGGCAGAAAATAATGCTGAAAATATTACAAAAACAACTCTGTTCCTTTTAACTGAGTAGTGTGTGACATAGAGGTGTAGTTACACAGGAAGTCAGTGTATGGTGGTTTTTTACTTATCATAAAACAAAAAATAAACAATTTAATTTCAATCCACTGTCACTTGAGCGATTCATTTCAATTAGGCTGAGAAGAATAGAAAAACTCACTTCGTCATGTTCGTTGTCCTCAGGAGTGATATTTACATTAATACCAGCGACGGCTAATGAACAAGTTGGTTTTCCACACAATTAAATTAATATATGAAAACAAAAGCAAATAAATTAGATTAAATGATGATGATCTTAGACATTGAACAACGTGTATCTTTGCACGTCAATAGCAGAGATTTCATTTTTAACATAAAGAATAATTGTACGTCGTCACCTACAAAATATAATCCTGCATCACTCCTCCATGAGACGGTCTCATCATCAAAGGCTAATTTCTTCCATGTCGTCCTTCTGGAATGTTTCTATTTTGTAGAGCCGCCAGTAAGGACATCAGCCGCCATGTAACACAATTCAAGAAACAATTGGTAACTTTTTGGGTTCTCAGAAGAAACGTGAATTTATTAAGTTTTGGTACATCAATAAATAAAGATCTGAACTTACCTTTGAATGAAAATTTCCTCACATGAGTTTGAAATGTTTGATGACGACGTCGTTGCAGGAAAATAACCAAGGACACGTCGCAGGCTCAAAAACGGTTCACAGGCTTAAACAAGAAATCAAGAAAAACTAATTACTTGAGAACTAAAACATTGAGAAGGTAACACAAAGGTTTGGAACAAGTCTGACCTTAGAAAATTGCCTCTAATTCCATGTAAGCGTATTTAATCAACACTCATCAATCTTCCTCATCAAGTACTGACAAAAAAAATTCCTCTGTTTCCTAAAAAAAACTGAAAAATTTAGAACCTGAATTCAGATTGACAGAAATGAGAATAAAAAGTTCCTTCTTTCGGCATCTCCTCAAGGACGCTTCACACCCTAGAGGAAGTTATCTGGAACACACACACATTCAACTAAATGTTAAGTGTTAAAAATGAAATAAATTAAACAGTAAACAGTGTGAATTACCTCACATACACACACAGAAATTATAAGTAATCTAAATCAAAAAATGTACTATTAGATTAAAATAAAACTAATGACTCAAAACAACCAATTACTCATAACGCAAACATAAAATAAAAAAAATAAAAGATTTTAAAGTAACGAGCAGAGTAATAATAAAAGTCCTGTAGCCGCTGTGAAGTCCAAATCGCTGGATTGAGCCCAAAGAACAGACAGTCGTAGAGCTCACACGTGGTACCCTCGTAGTCCGTAGAAGGCAGAATGTCTACAAGCTTGCAAGGGAAGCAGCCTCCTTACAGTTTCTCACATGAAGACACGAGTGCGGTTGGAGGAAGATCAACTCTCCCCGTCAGATAGCAAGAAAATTCAATATGAACGATGCGAATTGGACGAGAATAAAATCAAGTACATCAAGACGCCGCTCCTTCAACGTAACGACCTACGAGGAATACGTTTAACATATTCCGAAGTTAAGCCAAAAAGCATCCTGGAACATTACGTTCTTTATGGAAAAGCCAAGACGATCCATTTTCCCTTCGTCAGCTGCCGATCCCAGATAATCAGTAAAGATTTGGGAGTTATTGGCCGCAGCCTTGACCATAGATGCTGATGGCGTCGTAGTAGTTGCTGGTAGACAAGAAGGAACATTGTAGAACGTTGCTGCCGGAGATGCCACGACGATCCTTCTCTTCATCGGCGATTGTTCGTCCCTCCAGATATTACAAATTATTGAAAAGTCGAAGCGTCTCTTAACCACACCCATTTGGAATATTCATTCTAAAATCGGCGATTTACTGAAACTTTCAACTATGTAAAAATTGAAATACATTGAAAGATGGAGGTAACTCTGGGCTTCTATGTATCATTTCTTCAGACATTCCTTGTTGTAAATTTTTTTAACTTATGCCGAAGATACGTGAAAAGTAAAAAGTTAAAAACAATGGGAGAAATTTAATTAAATAATAAATAATCAGGCATTGCTGAAAGATGAGAAAAAAGAGGAATTGATGGAAATTTTGATAGAGAATCCACAACTATTTTATAGTGAAATGGCAGTTATTAAGGCAGCATAAACCCTGAAGTGTTAAAATATTTGATATTGTATATTGTCACAGAATTCCTGACGATAACAACATTGTGATTGTTCCTAAGACGGCAGCAACTCTGTTTGGATGCTTGAAGGTTAATATCAGGCGAGTCAGTGCTCGTGAGTGCCTTCATATGACTGGAAAATTTGGTTAAATGGTTTAATTAGAATAAATGGTAGGCGTCAATGGACCTAACAAAGGAAAAATAATCCACAAAAATGGCAGCCTTTCCTGTTGGACAACACAATAGACGGTTAAGAGATTGCGTGGAGGTTCAGAAGCAGGTCAGGAATTTCCAAAAAGAAACGCAATCGTGTGTTTGGCTAACGATAGAAAGTGTGAGGTTTACCTCATATTTAAGATCAACTTCGACATTCAGAAACGTGAAAATCCTTCGAATATTCTGGAGAAATTAACCTATTTTTCCAAGAGAAACTCTACCCTCATGCTGGCCGACACAGCACAAGAGATGCGAGTCTCCTGAAGAAATAGGCCAAAGCCTACAGAGTATTTGGAGAATTTCCCTGTCCTGGATGGTGAAGCTGAACTTCATTTACAAAAAAACACTCAACGTTTTCGCCTTCCTTATTGTTACCAAAAATTTATTGTCTATATTCCTTATCCCGGTGTGGAGGTTTGTGGACTATATGAAGAAAGATTGAATCTAGTGTCAAAGATGTTGCGACTCTCAAGCGCCTGATAGAGCCACTAATTGAGTAAATGGACAACTAAGACATTGAATTTTTGGTATTCAATAGACGAGAAGGATATGAATAATAGTTCAGGGTCGAAAAACCCAACCGGAGAAAAGGGAAACACCTTGAGGGAATAACTGAGTAAGAGATTAAGTGATAGAGAAATAGAAAGCCAGGAGAAAATTGTTAACAGACACAAATAAATGGGTGGAGATTTTTGCTAAATTTCTTATCAATTTTTTTAGATCTAGACAAAGTGGAACAATAAATCGTGGGAGGAAAATAAATTAATAAATTGACCTGCTAAGAAAAAGGAAAGAAATTTAATATAAAGAATACATCACTTTCATGCCGCACTGAATATATTAATATCTATTGTGAGAGAATGAATGTGTGACAGAGGATATTCCATCCTTATGTGGGCCACAATTGTAAATTAGCAAATGTTTATTGTTGGTATCCCTCATTCAGGGGTCTTATAGGTTTCACCATCTAAACCACCTTGTACGTAGGCAACTAAACGTACAAGTACAACTTGGGATGCCAGCACAACAGGCGCATAGAAGCAAGGCTGATGTAACATAATGTGTAGTTAGGAACAGGGCAGAAAATAATGCTGAAAATATTACAAAAACAACTCTGTTTCTCTTAACTGAGTAGTGTGTGACATAGAGGTGTAGTTCGACAGAAAGTCAGTGGATGGTGGTTTTTACTTATCTTGAAACTAAATATAAACAATTTAATTTCAATCCACTGTCACTTGAGCGATTCATTTCAATTAGGTTGAGAAGAATAGAAAAACTCACTACGTGAAGTTCGTTGTCCTCAGGAGTGATATTTACATTAATACCAGCGACGGCTAATGAACAAGTTGATTTTCCACAAAATTAAATTAATATATGAAAACAAAAGCAAATAAATTAGATTAAATGATGATGATCTTAGACATTGAACAACGTGTATCTTTGCACGTCAATAGCAGAGATTTCATTTTTAACATAAAGAATAATTTTACGTAGTCACCTACAAAATATAATCCTGCATCACTCCTCCATGAGACGGTCTCATCATCAAAGGCTAATTTCATCCATGTCGACCTTCTGGAATGATTCTATTTTGTAGAGCCGCCAGTAAGGACATCAGCCGCTATGTAACACAATTCAAGAAACAATTGGTTATATTCCGGGTTCTCAGAAGAATAGTTAATTTATTAAGTTTTGTTACATCAATAAATAAAGATCTGAACTAACCTTTGAATGAAAATTTAGTCACACTAGTTTGAAATGTTTGATGACGACGTCGTTGCAGGAAATTAACTAAGGACATGCCGCAGGTTCAGAATCGGTTCACAGGCTTAAACAAGAAATCAAGAAAAACCATTTACTACAGAACTAAAACATTGAGAAGGTAACACGAAGGTTTGGATCAAGTCTGACCTTAGAAAATCGCCTCCAATTCCATGTAAGCGTTTTTAATCAACACTCGTCAATCTTCCTCATCAACTACTGATAAAAAATATCCTCTGTTTTCTAAAACAAACTGAAAAATTTTGAAGCTGAATTCAGATTGATAGAGATGAGAATAAAAGTTCCTTCTTTCGGCATGACCTCAAGGACGCTTCACGCCCTGGAGGAAGTTATCTGGAACACACACACATTAAACTAAATGTTAAGTGTTAAAAATGAAATAAATTAAACAGTAAACAGTGTGAATTACCTCACATACACACACAGAAATTATAAATAATCTAAATAAACAATTGTTCTATTAGAATAAAATAAAACTAAAGACCCTAAATAACCAATTACTGATAACACACACAAAATAAAAACAATAACAGATTTTAAAGTCACGAGCAGAGTAATAATAAAAGTCCTGTAGCTGTTGTGAAGTCCAAATCGCTGGATTGAGCCCAAAGAAGAGACAGTCGTAGAGCTCACACGTGGTTCCCTCGTAGTCCGTAGAAGGCAGAATGTCTACGAGCTTGCCAGGGAAGCAGCCTCCTTACAGTCTCACACATGAAGACACGAGTACGGTTGGAGGAAGATCCACTCTCTTTGGACGATAGCAAGAAAACTCAACATAAACGATGCGACCTCGACGAGAATAAAATCAAGTACATCAGGGCGCCGCTCCTGCAACGTAACGACCGACGAGGAATACGTTTAACATATTCCGAAGTTACGCCAAAAAGCATCCTGGAACGTTACGTTCTTTATGGAAAAGCCAAGACAATCCATTTTCCATTCGTCACCAGCCGATTCCAGATAATCAGTAAAGATTTGGGAGTTATTGGCCGCAGCCTTGACCATAGATGCTGATGGCGTCGTAGTAGTTGCTGGTAGACAAGAAGGAACATTGTTGAACGTTGCTGCCGTAGATGTCACGACGATCCTTCTCTTCATCGGCGATTGTTCGTCCCTCCAGATATACAAATGTAAGAAAAGTAGAAGCGTCGCTTAACCAAACCCATTTTTAATATTCATCAGGAAATCAGCGATTTAATGAAATTTTTAATTACGTAAAAATTGAAATACATTGAAAGACGTAAGATGGAATAACTCGGGGCTTATATGAATAATTTTCTCAGACATGCCTTGTTGTAAATATTTTAAACTTATGCCGAAGATACGTGAAAAGTAAAAAAATAAAAACAATGGGAGAAAGTTAATTGAATAATAAATAATGAGCCATTGTTGACAGATGAGAAAAAAAGAGCAATTGATGGAAATTATGATAGAGAATCCACAACTATTTTATAGTGAAATGGCAGCATAAACCCTGAAGTTTTAAAATATTTGGTCTTCCATATTGTCACAGAATTCCTGACGATAACAACATTGTGATTGTTCCTAAACTTTGTTTGGATGCTTGAAGGCGAGTCAGTGCTCGTGGGAGCCTCCATATGACTGGAAAATTTGGTTAGAATAAATAGCAGGCGTCAATGGACCTAACAAAGGAAAAATAAATCCGGATAAATTGCAGCCTTTCCTGTTGGAGCAACACAATAGACGGTTAAGAGATTGCGTGGTGGTTAAGAAGCAGGTCAGGAATTTCCAAAAAGAAACGCAATCGTGTGTTTGGCTAACGATAGAAAGTGTGAGGTTTACCTCATATTTAAGATCAACTTCGACATTCAGAAACGTGAAAATCCTTCGAATATTCTGGAGAAATTAACCTATTTTTCCAAGAGAAACTCTACCCTCATGCTGGCCGACACAGCACAAGAGATGCGAGTCTCCTGAAGAAATAGGCCAAAGCCTACAGAGTATTTGGAGAATTTCCCCTGTCCTGGATGGTGAAGCTGAACTTCATTTACAAAAAAACACTCAACGTTTTCGCCTTCCTTATTGTTACCAAAAATTTATTGTCTATATTCCTTATCCCGGTGTGGAGGTTTGTGGACTATATGAAGAAAGATTGAATCTAGTGTCAAAGATGTTGCGACTCTCAAGCGCCTGATAGAGCCACTAATTGAGTAAATGGACAACTAAGACATTGAATTTTTGGTATTCAGTAGACGTGAAGGATAGGAATAATAGTTCAGGGTCGAAAAACCCAACCGGAGTAAAGGGAACCACCTTGAGGGAATAACTGAGTAAGAGATTAACTGATAGAGAAATAGAAAGCCAGGAGAAAATTGTTAACAGACACAAATGAATGGGTGGAGATTTTTGCTAAATTTCTTATCAATTTTTTTAGATCTAGACAAAGTGGAACAATAAATCGTGGGAGGAAAATAAATTAATAAATTGACCTGCTAAGAAAAAGGAAAGAAATTTAATATAAAGAATACATCACTTTCATGCCGCACTGAATATATTAATATCTATTGTGAGAGAATGAATGTGTGACAGAGGATATTCCATCCTTATGTGGGCCACAATTGTAAATTAGCTAATGTTTATTGTTGGTATCCCTCATTCAGGGTTCTTATAGATTTCACCATCTAAACCACCTTGTACGTAGGCAACTAAACGTACAAGTGCAACTTGGGATGCCAGCACAACAGGCGCATAGAAGCAAGGCTGATGTAATATATAGTGTAGTTAGGAACAGGGCAGAAAATAATGCTGAAAATATTACAAAAACAACTCTGTTTCTCTTAACTGAGTAGTGTGTGACATAGAGGTGTAGTTCGACAGAAAGTCAGTGGATGGTGGTTTTTACTTATCTTGAAACTAAATATAAACAATTTAATTTCAATCCACTGTCACTTGAGCGATTCATTTCAATTAGGTTGAGAAGAATAGAAAAACTCACTACGTGAAGTTCGTTGTCCTCAGGAGTGATATTTACATTAATACCAGCGACGGCTAATGAATAAGTTGATTTTCCACACAATTAAATCATGAATATATGAAAACAAAAGGATATAACTTAGATTAAATGATGATGGTCCTAGACATTGGTCAACGTGTATCTGTGCACGTCAATAGCAGAGATTTCATTTTTAACATAAAGAATAATTTTACGTAGTCACCTACAAAATATAATCCTGCATCACTCCTCCATGAGACGGTCTCATCATCAAAGGCTAATTTCATCCATGTCGACCTTCTGGAATGTTTCTATTTTGTAGAGCCGCCAGTAAGGACATCAGCCGCCATGTAACACAATTCAAGAAACAATTGTTAACTTTTTGGGTTCTCAGAAGAAACGTGAATTTATTAAGTTTTGGTACATCAATAAATAAAGATCTGAACTAACCTTTGAATGAAAATTTCCTTACACTACTTTGAAATGTTTGATGACGTCGTTGCAGGAAAATAACCAAGGACTGGTCGCAGGCTCAGAAACGGTTCACAGGCTTAAACAAGAAATCAAGAAAAACCAATTACTTGAGAACTAAAACATTGAGAAGGTAACACGAAGGTTTGGATCAAGTCTGACCTTAGAAAATCGCCTCCAATTCCATGTAAGCCTTTTTAATCAACACTCATCAATCTTCCTCATCAAGTACTGACAAAAAATATCGTCTGTTTTCTAAAACAAACTGAAAAATTTTGAATCTGAATTCAGATATATAGAAATGAGAGTAAAAAGTTCCTTCTTTCGGCATGACCTCAAGGACGCTTCACGCCCTGGAGGAAGTTATCTGGAACACACACACATTCAACTAAATGTTAAGTGTTAAAAATGAAATAAATTAAAAAGTGAATAGTGTGAATTACCTCACATACACACACAGAAATTATAAGTAATCTAAATCAAGAATTGTTCTATTAGAATAAAATAAAACTTAAAACCCTAAATTACCAATTACTGATAACACAAACATAAAATAAAAATAATAACAGACTTTCAAGTCACGAGCAGAGTAATAATAAAAGTCCTGTAGCCGTTGTGAAGTCCAAATCGCTGGATTGAGCTCAAAGAAGAGACAGTCGTAGAGCTCACACGTGGTACCCTCGTAGTCCGTAGAAGGCAGAATGTCTACAAGCTTGCAAGGGAAGCAGCTTCCTTACAGACTCTCACATGAAGACACGAGTGCGGTTGGAGGAAGATCAACTCTCCCCGTCAGATAGCAAGAAAATTCAATATGAACGATGCGAATTGGACGAGAATAAAATCAAGTACATCAGGGCGCCGTTCCTTCAACGTAACGACCGACGAGGAATACGTTTAACATATTCCGAAGTTAAGCCAAAAAGCATCCTGGAACATTACGTTCTTTATGGAAAAGCCAAGACGATCCATTTTCCTTCCCTTCGTCAGCTGCCGATTCCACATAATCAGTAAAGATTTGGGAGTTATTGGCCGCAGTCTTGACCAAAGATGCTGATGGCGTCGTAGTAGTTGCTGGTAGACAAGAAGGAACATTGTAGAACGTTGCTGCCGGAGATGCCACGACGATCCTTCTCTTCATCGGCGATTGTTCGTCCCTCCAGATATTACAAATTATTGAAAATTCGAAGCGTCTCTTAACCACACCCATTTGGAATATTCATTCGATAATCGGCGATTTACTGAAACTTTCAACTATGTAAAAATTGAAATACATTGAAAGATGGAGGTAACTCTGGGCTTCTATGAATCATTTCTTCAGACATGCCTTGTTGTAAATTTTTTTAACTTGTGCCGAAGATACTTGAAAAGTAAAAAGTTAAAAACAATGGGAGAAATTTAATTAAATAATAAATAATGAGCCATTGTTGAAAGATGAGAAAAAATAGTAATTGATGGAAATTTTGATAGAGAATCCACAACTATTTTATAGTGAAATGGGAGTAATTAAGGCAGCGTAAACCCTGAAGTGTTAAAATATTTGATATTGTATATTGTCACAGAATTCAAGACGATAACAACATTGTGATTGTTCCTAAGACGGCAGCAACTATGTTTGGATGCTTGAAGGTTAATATCAGGCGAGTCAGTGCTCGTGAGTGCCTTCATATGACTGGAAAATTTGGTTAAATGGTTTAAATAGAATAAATGGTAGGGGTCCATGGACCAAACAAAGGAAAAATAATCCACAAAAATGGCAGCCTTTCCTGTTGGACAACACAATAGACGGTTAAGAGATTGCGTGATGGTTCAGAAGAGGACAGGAATTTCCAAAAAGAAACGCAATCGTGTGTTTGGCTAACGATAGAATGTGTGACGTTTACCTCATATTTAAGGTCAACTTCGACATTCAGAGACGGGAAAATCCTTCAAATATTCTGGAGAAATTAACCTATTTTTCCAAGAGAAAATCAACCCTCATGCTGGCCGGCACAGCACAAGAGATGCGAGTCTCCTGAAGAAATAGGCCAAAGCCTACAGAGTATTTGGAGAATTTCCCCTGTCCTGGATGGTGAAGCTGAACTTCATTTACAAAAAAACACTCAACGTTTTCGCCTTCCTTATTGTTACCAAAAATTTATTGTCTATATTCCTTATCCCGGTGTGGAGGTTTGTGGACTATATGAAGAAAGATTGAATCTAGTGTCAAAGATGTTGCGACTCTCAAGCGCCTGATAGAGCCACTAATTGAGTAAATGGACAACTAAGAGATCGAATTTGTGGTATTCAGTAGACGAGAAGGATATGAATAATAGTTCAGGGTCGAAAAACCCAACTGGAGTAAAGGGAAACACCTTGAGGGAATAACTGAGTAAGAGATTAAGTGACAGAGAAATAGAAAGCCTGGAGAAAATTGTTAACAGACACAAATGAATGGGTGGAGATTTTTGCTAAATTTCTTATCAATTTTTAAGATCTAGATAAAGTGGAACAATAAATCGTGGGAGGAAAATAAATTAATACATTGACCTGCTAAGAAAAAGGAATTAAATTTAAATAAAGAATACATCACTTTCATGATGCCCTGAATATATTAATATCTACTGTGAGAGAATGAATGTGTGACAGAGGATATTCCATCCTTATGTGGGCCACAATAGTAAATTGGCAAAGTTTTATTGTTGGTATCCCTCATTCAGGGGTCTTATAGATTTCACCATCTAAGCCACCTTGTACGTAGGCAACCAAACGTACAAGTGCAACTTGGGATGCCTGCACAACAGGCGCATAGAAGCGAGGCTGATGTAATTAATGTGTAGGTAGGAACAGGGCAGAAAATTAATGCTGAAAATATTACATAAACAACTCTGTTTCTCTTATCTGAGTAGTGTGTGACATAGAGGTGTAGTTCGACAGAAAGTCAGTGTATGGTGATTTTTACTTATCATGAAACAAAATATAAACAATTTAATTTCAATCCACTGTCACTTGAGCGATTCATTTCAATTAGGCTGAGAAGAATAGAAAAACTCACTTCGTCATGTTCGTTGTCCTCAGGAGTGATAATTACATGAATACCAGCGACGGCTAATGAACAAGTTGGTTTTCCACACAATTAAATCATGAATATATGAAAACAAAAGCAAATAAATTAAATTAAATTATCATCTTAGACATTGAACAACGTGTATCTTTGCACGTCAATAGCAGAGATTTCATTTTTAACATAAAGAATAATTTTACGTAGTCACCTACAAAATATAATCCTGCATCACTCCTCCATGAGACGGTCTCATCATCAAAGGCTAATTTCATCCATGTCGACCTTCTGGAATGATTCTATTTTGTAGAGCCGCCAGTAAGGACATCAGCCGCCATGTAACACAATTCAAGAAACAATTGGTAATTTTTTGGTCTCTCAGAAGAAACGTGAATTTATTAAGTTTTGGTACATCAATAAATAAAGATCTGAACTAACCTTTGAATGAAAATTTCCTTACACTAGTTTGAAATGTTTGTTGACGTCGTTGCAGGAAAATAACCAAGGACTGGTCGCAGGCTCAGAAACGATTCACAGGCTTAAACAAGAAATCAAGAAAAACCAATTACTTCAGAACTAAAACATTGAGAAGGTAACACGAAGGTTTGGATCGAGTCTGACCTTAGAAAATTGCCTCCAATTCCATGTAAGAGTTTTTAATCAACACTCGTCATCTTCCTCATCAAGTACTGACAAAAAATATCCTGTTTTCTAAAACAAACTGAAAAATTTTGAACCTGAATTCAGATTGACAGAAATGAGAATAAAAAGTTCCTTCTTTCGGCATCACCTCAAGGACGCTTCACCCCCTAGAGGACGTTATCTGGAACACACACACATTAAACTTAATGTTAAGTGTTAAAAATGAAATAAATTAAATAGTGAACAGTGTGAATTACCTCACATACACAAACAGAAATTATAAGTAATCCAAATCAAGAATTGTTCTATTAGAATAAAATAAGACTAAAGACTCAAAACAACCAATTACTCATAACGCGAACATAAAATTAAAATAATAACAGATTTTAAAGTCACGAGCAGAGTAATAATAAAAGTCCTGTAGCCGCTGTGAAGTCCAAATCGCTGGATTGAGCCCAAAGAACAGACAGTCGTAGAGCTCACACGTGGTACCCTCGTAGTCCGTAGAAGGCAGAATGTCTACAAGCTTGCCAGGGACTTCAGCCTCCCTAAAGTCTCTCACATGAAGACACGCGTACGGTTGGAGGAAGATCAACTCTCCTCGGACGATAGCAAGAAAATTCAATATGAACGATGCGACTTGGACGAGAATAAAATTAGGTACATCAAGACTCAGCTCCTTCAACGTGAAGACCGACGAGGAATACGTTTAACATATTCCGAAGTGAGGACAAAAAGCATCCTGGAACATTATCTTCTTTAAGGAAAGCCAAGACGATTATTTGTCCTTTGCCATCTGACGGTCGTGGCTGCAGACAATCAAGTGTAGACTTGGAGGATATCGTTCGCATCATTGACCATAGATGTTGATGGCGTCGTAGTAGTTGCTGGTAGACAAGAAGGAACATTGTAGAACGTTGCTGCCGGAGATGTCACGACGTTCCTTCTCTTCATCGGCGATTCTTTGTCCCTCCAGATATTACAAATTATTGAAAAATCGAAGCGTCTCTTAACCAGACCCATTTGGAATATTCATTTGAAAATCGCCGATTTACTGAAACTTTCAACTATGTAAAAATTGAAATACATTGAAATATGGAGGTAACTCTGGGCTTCTATGAATCATTTCTTCAGACATGCCTTGTGTTAAATTTTTTTAACTTGTGCCGAAGAAACATAAAAAGTAAAAAGTTAAAAACAATGGGAGAAATTTAATTAAATAATAAATAATGAGGCATTGTTTAAAGATGAGAAAAAAATAGTAATTGATGGAAATTTTGATAGAGAATCCACAACTGTTTTATAGTGAAAAGGGAGTTTTTAAGGCAGCGTAAACCCTGAAGTGTTAAAATATTTGATATTGTATATTGTCACAGAATTCCTGACGATAACAACATTGTGATTGTTCCTAAACTGTGTATGGATGCTTGAAGGCGCGTCCGTGCTCGTGGGAGCCTCCATATGACTGGAAAGTTTGGTTAGAATAAATGGCAGGCGTCAATGGACCAAAAAAAGGAAAAATAAATCCGGATAAATTGCAGCCTTTCCTGTTGGAGCAACACAATAGACGGTTAAAAGTTTGCGTGGAGGTTCAGAAGCAGGTCAGGAATTTCCAAAAAGAAACGCAATCGTGTGTTTGGCTAACGACAGAAAGTGTGACGTTTACTTCATATTTAAGGTCAACTTCTACATTCAGAGACGTGAAAATCCTTCTAATATTCTGGAGAAATTAACCTATTTTTCCAAGAGAAACTCAACCCTCATGCTGGCCGGCACAGCACAAGAGATGCGAGTCTCCTGAAGAAATAGGACAAAGCCTACAGAGTATTTGGAGAATTTCCCCTGTCCTGAATGGTGAAGCTGAACTTCATTTACAAGAAACACTCAGCTTTTCCCCCCTGCCTTTTTGTTACAAAATATTTATTGTGTACATTCCTCATCGTGGTGTGGAGGTTTGTGGACTATATGAAGAAAGATTGAAAGTAGTTTCAAAGTTGTTGTCACTCTCAAGGGCCTGATAGAGCCACTAATTGTGTAAATGGAGTACCAAGAGATTGATTTTGTGGCATTCAGTAGACGAGAAGCAGAGGAATAATAGTTTAGGTTCAAAAAACCCAACACAAGTAAAAGGAAACACCTTGAGGAATAACTGAGAAAGTGATTAAGTGAAAGGGAAATAGAAAGCCAGGAGAAAATTGTAAACAGACATAAATGAATGGGTGGAGAATTTTACTAAATTTCTCATCAATTTTAAAGATCTAGGCAAAGTTGAATATTAAATAGTGGGAGGAAAATAAATTAATACATAGACCTGCTAAGAAAAAGGAAATAAATTTAATATAAAGAATACATCACTTTCATGCCGCCTTTAATAAATAAATATCTATTGTGAGAGAATGAATGTGTGTCGTAGAGGATATTCCATCCTTATGTAGGCCACAATTGTAAATTAGCAAAGTTTTATTGTTGGTATCCCTCGTTCAAGGGTCATGTAGATTTCACCATCTAAACCCCTTGTACGTAGGCAACTAAACGTACAAGTGCAACTTGGGATGCCTGCACAACAGGCGCATAGAAACGAGGCTCATGTAACATAATGTGTAGTTTGGAACAGGGCAGAAAATTAATGCTGAAAATATTACAAAAACAACTCTGTTCCTGTTAACTGAGTAGTGTGTGACATAGAGGTGTAGTTACACAGGAAGTCAGTGGATGGTGATTTTTACTTATCATGAAATTAAATATAAACAATTTAATTTCAATCCACTGTCACATGAGCGATTCATTTCAATTAGGATGCGAAGAATAGAAAAACTCACTACGTCATGTTCGTTGTCCTCAGGAGTGATATTTACATTAATACCAGCGACGGCTAATGAACAAGTTCGTTTTCCACACAATTAAATTAATATATAAATCATAACATGACCTACAAAATCTACTCCTGCGTCGCTCCTCCATGAGACGGTCTCATCATCAAAGGCGAAGTTCCTCCAGGTCAGTCTTCTGGAACGATTCTTTTTGTTGAGTCGCCAGTAAGGACATCAGCTGCCATGTAACACAATTCAAGAAAGAATTGGTTATATTTCGGGTTCTCAGAAGAATAGTTAACTTATTAAGTTTTGTTACATCAATAAATAAAGATCTCAACTAACCTTTGAATGAAAATTTCGTCACACTAGTTTGAAATGTTTGATGACGACGTCGTTGCAGGAAAATAACTAAGGACATGCCGCAGGTTCAGAAACAGTTCACTGGCTTAAACAAGAAATCAAGAAAAACCATTTACTACAGAACTAAAACATTAAGAAGGATACACGAAGATTTGGATGGAGTCTGACCTTAGTAGAACAATTAAGTAGAACAATTAAGACTACATTACGCACAAGCTAAACATATCCAACAACCAGAACATACAAATCGATCTAAGGAACCAAATTAAAAGGTCAGCCACTTCAACATTTAACATTAGTCTAAAACAAGGGAGAAATAATGCCCCACGAGTAGCAATGGATAACATCTTAAATAATGATCTTCCAGCGCTTAGCATAACAATGTCGGTTAACATACGAGGACTAGTATCACTGTAAATTAGGGTAAAACACGGCATTTCATCACAAATCACGTAACTTGAAAGCCGACGATGGCACAAGGGAAAACCCATCATAGAAACAAAAGTAAAAATATACAAAATTGGACTGCCCCATGTGAGTAATTTCAAGCAGCGATTTCAAACGAAAGGAACGAAATATTCAGCAAAACATCTGAAACAAATACATAAATAGTATAAAGACTGCAACTATACGTAAGCTTTCGGGGACTTAAAATTGTATTGGCACATAAACAGTTAAATAACCGATGAAAAAACTGCCGGTATTTTTAAACTCGAGTTCTTTAAATCCATAACTATACGAAACTCAATCTTGATAACTAGAAAAAAAAAGTTCCTTCTTTCGGCATCACCTCAAGGACGCTTCACCCCCGACAGGACGTTATCTGGAACACAAACACATTCAACTAAATGTTAAGTGTTAAAAATTAAATAAAATAAACAGTGAAAAGTGTGAATTACCTCACATACACACACAAATTATAAATCAAGTATTGTTCTATTAGAATAAAAGAAAACTAAAGACCCAAAATAACCAATTACTCATAACGCAAACATAAAATATAAATAATAACACATTTAAAAGTCACGAGCAGAGTAATAATAAAAGTCCTGTAGCCGTTGTGAAGTCCAAATCGCTGGATTGATCCCAAAATAGACAGTCGTAGAGCTCACCCGTGGTACCCTCGTAGTTCATAGAATGCAGAATGTCTACAAGCTTGCCAGGGAAGCAGCCTCCTTAGTCTCTCACATGAAGACACGAGTACGGTTGGAGGAAGATCCACTCTCCTCGGACGATAGCAAGAAAATTCAACATGATCGATGCGACCTCGACGAGAATAAAATTAAGTACATCAAGACTCAGCTCATTTAATGTAAAGACCGAAGAGGAATCTGTTAAACATATTCCGAAGTGAGGACAAAAAGCATCCTGGAACATTATCTTCTTTAAGGAAAGCCAAGACGATTATTTGTCCTTTGCCATCTGACGGTCGTGGCTGCAGACAATCAAGTGAAGACTTGGAGGATATCGTTCGCAGCCTTGACCATAGATGCTGATGGCGTCATAGTAGTTGCTGGTAGACAAGAAGGAACATTGTAGAACGTTGCTGCCGGAGATGTCACGACGTTCCTTTTCTTCATCGGCGATTCTTCGACCCTCCAGATATCACAAATGTAAGAAAAGTCGAAGCGTCTCTTAACCTGACCCATTTGTAATATTCATTCGAAAATCGGCGATTTACTGAAAATTTCAACTACGTAAAAAGTGAAATACATTGAAAGATGGAGGTAACTCTGGGCTTCCATGAATCATTTCTTCAGACATGACTTGTTGTAAATTTTTTTAACTTGTGCCAAAGATACATGAAAAGTAAAAAGTTAAAAACAATGGGAGAAATTTAATTAATTAATAAATAAGGAGGCATTGTTGAAAGATGAGAAAAAAAGAGGAATTGATGGAAATTTTGATAGAGAATCCACAACTATTTTATAGTGAAATGGGAGTCATTAAGGCAGCATAAACCCTGAAGTGTTAAAATATTTGGTATTCCATATTGTTACAGAATTGCTGACGATAACAACATTGTGATTGTTCCTAAACTGTGTATGGATGCTTGAAGGCGAGTCAGTGCTCGTGGGAGCCTCCATATGACCGGAAAGTTTGGTTAGAATAAATGGCAGGCGTCAATGGACCTAACAAAGGAAAAATAAATCCGGATAAATTGCAGCCTTTCCTGTTGGAGCAACACAATAGACGGTTAAGAGATTGCGTGGTGGTTAAGAAGCAGGTTAGGAATTTCCAATAAGAAATGCAATCGTGTGTTCGGCTAACGATAGAAAGTGTGAGGTTTACCTCATTTTTAAGATCAACTTCGACATTCAGAGACGGGAAAATCCTTCAAATATTCTGGAGAAATTAACCTATTTTTCCAAGAGAAACTCAACCCTCATGCTGGCCGACACAGCACAAGAGATGCGAGTCTCCTGAAGAAATAGGACAAAGCCTACAGAGTATTTGGAGAATTTCCCCTGTCCTGAATGGTGAAGCTGAACTTCATTTACAAGAAACACTCAACTTTTCCCCCCTGCCTTTTTGTTACCAAATATTTATTGTGTACATTCCTCATCGAGGTGGGGAGGTTTGTTGACTATATGAAGAAAGATTGAACCTAGTGTCAAAGATGTTGTGACTATCAAGGGCCTGATAGAGGCACGAATTGAGAAAATGGAGAACGAAGAGATTGAATTTGTGGTATTCCTTTAAAATAGAAATAGATATATATAAAAGATGTATAGAAAACATTCAGGAAATTATAGACATATGGGAGGTGTTACTGATGTAAGAAATAGAATTTTACAGTATGGAATTACAGGATTTATAATAAAAATAAATTATAATTATAAAACCAACCAGTTCAGTCTCAGCAGAGGTCAGTCAACAATAAATGTTATTTCAGTATTCACCACAATCCTACTTCATAAGTTGGATGATAAAATTGACACAGAATTTTGTTTTATTATTAATCGAGTGACTAAAACAGCGCCATTGGTAGATGTCTTTAGGTTTATAAGTAAATGAACAAATTTTTTTTTGTATTGAAAAGGCTGGCCAAGTCATTCAGAACCCAAGACTTTTCCAAAGATATTAAGATGTAAATTTGGAAATATGGTCACATATGAATAGGATGCTAGAAATTAGAATTGGAAATCTTATTCACAAGGGGATGTGTTCGATGAATTTATAAACTTTTACTGCGCACACATATTTGATATTGAGAGTAAACAGAAAATGATTAGGGTGAGTGTAGCAGGTGGGCCAACCACACAGAGTCTCTCCTGAGGAAGGTGGTTAATGAATCAGATATGTCTGACATGCAGACACACACCATCAATTTTATGTAAGCCATCAACTATCTCTATTTACCGCATATGGAAATTTAATTCATAACGATAAAAGAACAGGAAACTCCTAAGAGACTTCTAATATACATTCAAAGGGAAGTTTAATATAATTTACCATTGGAAATTGAAAACTGAATGACACGTTCCATTATATGAATGAATGTATACAATAAGAAGTTTCTTGTTATATAAAATCTTTAAAAGGATAAATAAATTTGAAATTGAGTTGATAAAAGTCAAATGAAGGGTTGGTTTTTATGCGATAAATTATTTGAAAATATTGAGATTCCACATTCTGGATAAATTCAACTTATGATTAATGAATGTCAAGTCCAAACATATTGTTGAAAGGCAAGTTAGCATAAATGTGAATGACATTCATTTATATGAAACCTGTATGACAACTTGTAGGGTGAAAAAATTCATGTTGAGGAAGAGACCAAAACAGAAGCTACTTTGGTGTCAATCGGAATAAAAATATTACTATAATACGAGTACTGGAATGAAGCTGTAAAACTGCATATCAGGAATTTTGAAACTTAAAATTATATATATAATAATTTGTTTATTATTCACTACAGAAGAAAATAAAGGAAATTCCTACTTCTACAGGTTAAGTATAATAATTAAGTAATTAGATAAAGGAACAAAATTACAGACAAAATGAAGTGATAGAAATACCACATAACATTTCTGGAATCGTTGGTTCTGTGGTCTGTAAATTAAAAACACAAGTGCCCTGAGAGACATAAATGCAGAATACAGTTGATGAGCTAAAAAATTGAAGCAAAAATCTCGACAAAAATGGGAAATTAAATCTAACAATAAGGGAACGTAGCTATTGTTGAGTTTCATAGTTATCAGTTTGTACGTTAATTGCTGTGATCCTGAAGAAAAGAACAAAGTTTCCAGAAACAATGTGTGCTATTTAAACCATCACTTCATTTTGTACGTCATTTGGGTATTTTATACAATTATTATATCTTAAAACAAACTTGTTGTATTTTCATTTCGTTAGTAATTAAGGATATCAACTTTAACCAGTACAATTCAACATTGAAATGTAAGACAAAGCATGAAAGTTAGTTTTAAAGGAAAGTTTGGTAAAAGAGATAAAACAACATTGTAAAAAGGAGCCTTACCTAATTATATTATATATTACAACAAACATTTATTTTACTATAATTAAACATTTTGCAAACACTTAAAATAAATGCCTATCATCATCAACTGGAGAAAAACCCTGAAAATAAAAATAAAAACCAAGAATAATGTGTTAAAGATCATTAAATGATGAACAATCCCAGTCAATCAAATTAACGTCTCACAATTATTTGAAATTAAATACTAGTTGACTTGCATAAATCCACTCCTTACTCACATATGCTATAATGATCTGGGCTTATTTATTCTGAAGAAGAGAGAATTTCCCAGGCAATGTTAAAATACTGTAAAATCAAACTAAAAAATATAACTAACATTTTCTATTATAACATATATAGTATTGACATACTTATCAGCCATTAATATTCAACTACTGAACTGACAGAATGAGACCCATAATGAATTAACAAATGTTGAAGTAATATAATGAAATATTCCAATAAAGGCATTATTATAATTTATGTACAAATAGTGTCCAAACCCTTGAAGCCTTGTAAAATGTTCATGTTCAAGTATGTGAATGAGGCAAAAACAAAACTACAATTTTGAGAATGTGGAAACGGCAAGAAAGATGACTAAAGAAGAAATCAGAAATGCAATAATATACATAGAATGTTAAGAAAAAGTTATCAATAATCCAATAAAAGGGCTCATTGCATTTTATCTCTAAACTGTGCAATCCAAAGCACATTACAGTGGAAACTTTTATACCAAAATGTGATTATTCTCAACCCAAAATAGTCGAGGATACCTTCAATGCATAAAGGGAAGTGAAATCAAAAACGATCTGCATGTTGTGACTTTGAACAGATTCAGGGACAGGGTTTCCTTTTAGTTTGAAATAATGGCACTGGAAGAAGCTTTTGGGCATCAGAAGGAAGTTCCTCAACATTGCAACATTATGCATCTGAGGTATGGCGGATGCTGGAGCATCCACTACAGGGTTGTGAGAGAGACATGGAAATAAAATTCTGACCTGAGTCACTCAACCTGTGGATGATTACACACTTTCTGTTGTGGTTTATCTCGAAAAAATAAAAATCTTCGAATGACATGTTTCAAAGTATCAAGCTTTGGCAATTATATAATGAAGGACAAGAACAAGAATGCTTTAACATTTACAAGTAATAATATAAGATGGCCGATACTGGAAAACTAGTATGCAAAGTTTGTGGAATCTTCATAAACAACCTGAGCGAAGGAATATGAGAACAAAGTTGAAACAAGGAAATTAATTGGAGGCCATTTTGAAAATTTCTGCCCTTGGAATAACCACCTTTTCAGCTTAAATAATATTTAAATATAAATTGTCCTTGTTGCCAAGTTGAACCAAAAATAGCTATGAACAATTAATTCTAATTAATTTATGAATATAATTTCATTTAACAAATCTTCCAGAAAAAAATACTTTACGAGTAATTTTAAGGTCCTGTACATGGGCGTTTCAGAGAAGAAAAACCATTACAATTTTGAGTGAATTAGTGAGGTGTGAAAGCAAGAGAAAATGTTTACATCACCGCTTCTTTCCTCGACACGGAGACTCCGGCACGATCTCCGCCTCTAGAATCTCTCCAGCACGAGGAAGTTGGCACTTGACGACGCCAGGAACCTGCAACGTGCAAAACAAATCCAATGAGTAACTGCTTCTACTGAAATAAAGGCAAAACCTCAGTAAACTCTTATATTAAAATATAACGAACCTCGTGTTCTTATTTTTTCTACTCGCACTTCCTGGAACTTGTTCGTGTTTTAGATAACGCGACTTGAGCCTGGTGGATCCACCCACACAATACCGTAACACATTCCTCTAAGACACAGCGGACGCACGAGTCTCACCATTCACCATCCTGCTCGCACCTCAACATTCCTACACGACAAATATTATTTAGATATTCTTATTATAAATGATTTAAAAGAACTTGAAGGTGCATGTGAGCCACGTGCGTACCTGCGACCTCGTGGTTCCCGTCGGAGCCATCGAACCAGGCCTGTGCACTTCCGCCACGTCGTGGTGTCGAGGCCAAACAACGAACAGGTCAAACGAATCACACAGTAAATTCGATAAATATCTCGAACTACGTCGAGGCACGATCTGGTCGACAATTCCCGTGTTTTAATTTCCTAAATATTTTAATAAATTACTTCTATTTTATCCATCATTACCGAGTTTTTTTTACGTGTAACCATATATATATATATATATATAAATCCTATTACAGCCGAAACTTTTAGCATCATTTATATTATGCAACAACCAGATCATTCCTTTCGTGTATTTATCTTATTCTTTACAGCAGAAAATTTATTTTTCAATCCCGCCATTATTATTTTTAAAATAGCTATATGAAATTGTGTGTGTTAATTTTCAATGATACTGCTAAAAGGACGATGGTTTATTTCTATGTTTAATATAATTTTTATTCTACATAAGTAACAAAATTAAGTTTAACAAAAAAATTTCAATGTATTCATGTATTTTTAGGATTTTTTTTAAGGGCAACAGGCTACATGAGGGTAATCCACATGGTGGCAACTCCCCTTTAATAGCATAGGAAAGGGGGGGATGTGGAAAGGTAGAGGAAGGTAGCCAAGGATTAACTATGGCCCCCGGGCTATATTTTAAGGATCCTACCCGGCATTCGCCTAAAAGTAATGCAGGGAAAACCGTTGTAAAACCTGCATCAAGTAGGTCGGGCATTGGATACTTGTCCCACGCCCTTCCGATAGAGGGAGAGGAGTTTGCTGTGGGGACGCAGCATTCCCTTCTCCGTGCCTCGACTAGTTTTGGAGGCAGCTGGCTGACTATTCCAATGGGAATAGCGGACAACTCTTACCGTATGCCCAAGGTCTGTGACCCCGGAACAAACACCTCTCAGAACAGGGCCGAGGTGCCTGCCTCGGCTTGTGGGAACCTTAGAGACGGCGGCAGTGGGAAAAAATAAATAGTACTGCCAATTTCTCTCCCAAAAAGGAATTGCAATGGTTAGTCCGTTGTAAATCCTCTGCTCACCCTGAATTACAGTGGTCGCTCCATTGTAATTCAAACCAATTCTCCTTCTCTCTCCCAATTCCTCAAAACATTGAAATTTCTCTGTTTCCGTACTTTAAAAAATCCTTTTTTTCTATTACCTCGGGAAGAAGCCTGATCTTGTGCACTACCTCATTGTCCTGCGGCTAGTATCGAGACTTTATCCACTCGTCAGATATTACGTGGTGGTTATCATCACCTCCTCACTTCTTTAATCTTCCTTTTCCTCTGACACTTTAACCTTTTAGGAGGCTGCCCCGGACACTGAGTATCCGGGTCAGGCGACAGGAGACAGATGAAGAGCTAAGGCAAAGGTGCAACAACTTATGACGTCAAATTGTATGTGGGTACGAAATAAAAATTACTGTTTATATGTTCATTTATTTTATTCAAATCTATTTGCAGTACAAATGGCAACACTGTATCGGATACAAGAATAATGATAAGCGTCTTACAACAACCACGAACGTATGTAGGAGAACCTTGCAGCAAACTGTGCGCCTTCTAGACTATGGCTTGGCACTTTAAACCTTCATTACTGCAGTATATTTATCTTTGAATTTAATCTTTGAATTCTCTTTGCACTGACGTGACTATCTGTGCTTTCCCCATTCCTTCTTACAGCCATCATTCAGCTGTCTTTTTTTCTATCAGTTTTATCTTAATTTCTAACTTCTATGCACGTCCCTTTACACCT
Source organism: Zhengitettix transpicula (assembly GCA_037074705.1). Taxonomy (NCBI): domain Eukaryota; kingdom Metazoa; phylum Arthropoda; class Insecta; order Orthoptera; family Tetrigidae; genus Zhengitettix; species Zhengitettix transpicula. The sequence goes on from CM073596.1 coordinate 60,803,137, forward strand.
TCCGTTCCGCCTCCATTTAATGCTCCTTAAATATACCTACATTACTCTTCTTTCCCATTAAACGTTATGTTACTCTTGTTAACCTTATTTGAACTTTCCATTTCCTCCTTTTTTAAAGCTAATTAAATACCTAATTACAATTCTTTACCTTTAAACAATATTTTACATCTTCAGTTTCCTCTCCTTATAAAACTATTTAAGTCCCTTTATTTCACTTCTTTACCTTTAAACCTTATTTAACTACCATTAACCTCATTTTCACCATCCATTTACTCTGCTTTTAAAGTTCACTTAATACCTACATTACACTTCCTTACGTTTAAACCTTATTTTATACCATCCAATTCCACTCCCTTTAAAGATAATTAGTTACCTTCATTACACTTCTTTACCATTAAACCTTCTTTTACTCCCGTTAACTATATTTTTTTTCCCTGCCATTTCATATCCTTTTATAGCTTATTATATACCTTCATTACACTTTACCTTATACCATATTTTACTCTCATGCTCCTTATATAACACCTTTACATTTGTTTACCTTTCGTTAACTATTTTACCTTAAATATTAAAAATATTTTTGCTTTGAACCATGTGTCGCTTTTTACCTTTGTATGTTTCATTCTGCACCAGTTATTTATTTTCTATGTTGTACCTTTACGCTATATTTTGCATTTTACACTCAATTTGTTATACCTTTCATGTTCTTAAGTTTTTAGTCTTGTTTTCATATTTTGTTTAACACTTTCTACAATCTGTAAATCATTTCACCTTCGGTTTAACTTTTACAACAGCTTCGGCTATTCAATTCAATTCTTATTTTAGCTCATTTTTGACCATTAAACCGTATGTTCTACTTCCTTTACCTTTCAACTTCTCACGCTAATTGATAACACGTTAATCTATTACTTTTAACTCTTAAATTCTGCCCCGTGTAGAGAGTGTCCGGCGCTTTCTTCTTCCTCTCCTCATGCAGGGCGACGTTGCCGCGTCTCCGTGGAGCTGTGGAGCAAGGGTTGGGAGAGGGAGCACGAGGGAGGTTGTCTCGTTATTTTACAATTAACCAAAGAATTTATCATCTCGAAGGAGTCTTCCATGACGTAGCCGCAGAGTCCCGCGCCATCTTGTAAGTCGTCCCTGTCATGGCGGGCAGGCAACGGGTGCAGCGACCTACACACGCTGGATCCACCTCCCAGGAGGAGAATGTCCTCAGGTGTCGCCGTCCTGGGTCTGCACTGGACGATGCAATAGCAGGAGAACACGCGACTGTGGCAGGTAGTGACGCTGCTGCCGCCTTGGGGGTTTCCGAACGTCGCGTCCGCGACAGGGCGCTGGTGTGGGCGGAGGCTGATGGACGTCGTTGACAGACCTCGCTGGTCCAGGATCACGGACATGTTTGGCTTCCTGGCCGTCCTCCAGCAGCAGCTACGTGTAACTGGAGGTTCAGCCTCCGTCTCTCGTCTGCTGTGAAGAACAACTTGCAGTACCTGCAGCACGCCGTTAGTTGTCTGTAGTAAGTGGCTCTCTCCTTGATGCCGACACCGCGTTTTCAGTCACCTCGACACTCATTCACGCCAGGGGCCTGCTGCTCCTCTCCTGCGCCCACTGCTTTTCTTCAGGTTTAAGAAGGAAATAGGGATTAAATATATATAAATTGCTACGCCAATAAGTAAATAAAAATCAATATATAAGGGGAAAGATGATGCTTACGCGGAGTTGCCGGTTTTAAGCAGAACTCTGATGGACAACGTTGGAAATCCCCAAAAGCTATTATCAGTCCACACGCTGTCGTTGAAGTCATTCTCCACGTGTTCGTAGTTGGGCCAGCGGCAGACGCTGAGGAATGTGCGAATAAATTAGGATTATGGGAGAAACTGGGCGACTTTATGAACAGACTGCAAAATACGAATGAAATCTGGATAAATTTTAAGCTAATAAAACGAAATAACGACCCCCGAAAATTTAATTCGAAGCCGTGAAACAACTGAAGAGAAAAGTCAGACGAGCGCACTCGAGGACTGGCTGCGGACACTTGCAGCAAATATCAGAATTCTTAGTTAAGGCAAAGGAAACAAGGCAGAAGAATTGTTCCTTCGTAAGATTCTAGGGAGTCAAGTGTGAGAAAGTCTTGAAGACTAACGTAACTTTAGATAAGAAAAAGGCAAATACATCAGAGGAGTATTTCAATTTCTGTGGTTAACAAAATTACGGTAAAAAACTCTTGAATTGGTAAACGTCTGAGGCAACGCAAAGGAGAATTACCAAAATAATAAAAACAAAGAAATTCGCGCGGTCCAGAAGAAAAATTGGCGAGGAAGAAAAAATTTTCCAAATCAATCGCCGTAAACGGAGCAGCGATCCTGTTTCCTTACCTCGTGGGTTATTTACAAAATAAAAAATGTTTTATTTACGTATAGAGGAGGACCGCCTAACAATATAACACACGAATACGTAGGAATCAATGCCCATTAAGTCAGTAACGAGACAAAATACTTTAAAAACTCTGTTATTAATATTAATATTAAGAGACAAATGCAAACACGATAAAATACGAGAAAGAAAATCAAATAAACAGCGCAGTAATTTATGTATTAAAATCAAGAAGCCGAAAAATTAGATTTTCTTCCCAAGTTGTATTTAGTCCTTGCCTTGCCTTAAGATGTTTTCCACGAGCAGTGATGGACCCCGGAGAACAGGAAAATACAAGTCGAAAGACCCTGAAAAAAAATAGAGGTGTCGTGTTCACATCGTAACAAAAGTCCAAAATAATTTAGTTGCAACTTCAGCTATGAAATCATAACATTTAAACGAGGAGCTGTGTCAAACACGAACCTGAAGAATCGGCACAAGAACTATTCATGGCCTCCTTTGGCGTTCCTTTTCAGACCAGGGCAAGCTCGGGACAAATGCGAAGATTCTTCCAATGTCGATTCACATCCGAAAATCCTCGTCTTTGGAGAAGTCGAGGTGCTCGAAACAAATGGGGGGGAAAAATCCTAATTAGATATGAAAATAAACGTAGTCAAGTCAAACTTACCGAGGGTTAAAAATTACAAACAGCCACCATCAAATTTAATATCACTTGTAAGACATTGAAACACAACCAAATGGTCACCAAACTATTTAAGCAATTTTAAAATATTTAATTATCAATTCAGTAATTCAAGTTTACTTGAAACCACTTCAGGTGTAAATTTTTAATAAAAAAAAACATTTAATTATAATTGAACGAGACGTGTTGAAGATGAATTTCAAAGTTTAGACTTCCACAAACATTTCGGCCGCAATGTGCGTGAAAATCTCACCTTTAAAACTTATTGTCACATAACATATCACTCGAATTCACACTTCCATGAAAACATTGCACCTGAAGAGGTTTCAAAACGCACGAAATTTTTTAAACCAATCGGAAATAAATACCGAATAGAGAACAGTCGCGTCACAGTAAACAATGTAATAAACATCCACTTTTAAAAGAAAAAACCGATTGAAAAATGTTCGTCTCGTGTCCAACAAACGGCGGAAAATTTAAAGATGCGAGAGCTATTAAAGTCGGGAAAATGTCTGGAAACATGTACGGAAAAATTCCAAAAAACTAGTTCATACTGAATTTTAAGTAACACTCCTTACAAAAACTATGCTTGCAATCTCAAGATAAATAATAACGTAACTACGTTCAATAAAAATAAGCGTCGAATAATAAGAAAGATACGGAGTATTACTGCGAATGCCAAAAGTGTACATCTTAATATGAATCTCTTAACATAATCATTGCAGTCAATTACATTAGTCAGATCCCGGCGAGACGATTCCTGTCCATGACGTCAGTGGCCTGCACCTCGGGTCTAAACAGAAAATAAATAATTTGGGTCGTGTTTAAACAAGTCACTTCGTAGTTTGGGATTGTTTATCACTTACCTATACAAAAATCAGCTCCCAGAGAGTCTCAGAGTGCCTCGGGTCCCCAATAAATCGACCTCAGCTTCTTAGCGGAATACAAGTGGTCGTTCCGGGCCAAAGGAACTGCAGATGCCACGTCACTTAATCAGGCCGAACAGGAGGCAGGATTTTGGTCCAAGTCTAGAATGAAAATCAGTATCTTATGAACGTCCAAACCACAGTACGTAAATTTTGAATAAAAAAATGGCAAGCACACTAATTAGCAAAAATCGTTAAGTAGAACAATTAAGACTACATAACGCACAAGCTAAACATATCCAACAACCATAATATACAAATCGATCTAAGGAACCAAATTAAAAGGTCAGCCACGTCAACATTTAACATTAGTCTAAAACAAGAGAAATAAACGCCCCACGAGTAGCAATGGATAATATCTTAAATAATGAAAACTTCATGAGGTTTCACGAACGCTACGGATCGCCAGATCTTAGGCATTGAGCAAGATCTTTGAAATATAAACTGAACTCGCAAATACCCAAGAACACATTTATAAAACAGAAATACACATTCCACCATAGTTTGAGAATTTACCCGAACGCAGCGGATTTTGAACAAAGTTGCAGTAATCATATCTTGACAAATGGGATTTCTTCGTGCCTTCCATGGGAGAAACCACGACGACAGGGCAAAACTGTAAAACTACCAGCAGGCCACAGGCACGGTTGCTGCCACTATCGGAAACTGACCTGAAAACCAAAAACCACAGCTTGTTTACAATGAAACAACACTGAAAGATTTAAAAAATTACTTATTTTAAAGCAATTTCACAATTAATAAACAAAGAGTGGGCAAACACCAACCTCAACCACGGAGAAACTGTCGTATAAAACCTGCATTACCTACAAACCGTTAAGCTTGTACAGGGAGAGGCCACGTCTACCAAGTTAGCGACTACACAGGCACATTCTAATTCGTTTGTACGACTTTGACATTAAACAATGTAGTATGTCGCGGTACAAGAAGAAAGTCAATCATTGAATAAACATTTAAATTATAGCATGAAGCATTAAAAAACTTTTAGATTTTCAGACGAAGGAACCTTTGTGTTATCAAGTCGGCGAAACATCCAAATCCTGGTTCACCAATAATGTAAGTAAGAGGTAAAGGAGAAATACAGAAATGATCTTTAGAAACCCTCTCTCTGAACAGATGTTTGCTGAATAGTAGAGAAATATAATAAATAAAGAGAGGTGTCAGAAGCAGGCAATGGTTCATTCAACTTCACTAGTTTGAAGCTTTCGGATTATTGAAAATGAAAAAGGCACCAAACTATAAAAATACGATAACAGACAGATGCCATATACCAGGGAAATATTGCTCGCATTAACCGTAGTATTAATTTTATTAGAAGAATGAAAAATAAACTTAAATCATTGTCAAAGTGTAGCAATTCAAATATCAGGCCTACGTCATCAACTATTTATGGGGAGAGGGTAATTATTCACGGAATTATTAGATGTTAACACATATTCCATACTTTCGTTAATTAACCTTTTTAAAAAACAAGCCTTTCAAAATAGGTGTATACATTGAATTAATAAATCGTAAGGACCACAAGAGTCAAAATTCGCTGAAAAAGAAAGGCGTTTGATTTTCTGCTGCAAGGTTGCCTGCCTGACAGGCGCGGAGATTGGGGGGGGGTTAAAAGTTAGAAATCACTAGTATCAAAAAATCGAAAAAAAATTAAATTAAAATTATCTACTTCAAGATTCCTCATATTATTAATAGTCTAGAGATGTGGTTCGAATGAGAAGAATTATCAGAGGTTGCTGGTTGATGCACGTGGATGAACTCACGTACAGGGCATTAAGGAAAGCCTACAACGAATTAATGCAATTAAAATAGAGTTTTAAAGAGGAAGGGGAGTTAAAAATTAATTTCCTGAACTAATGACGAATATAATCCATGTGTTTACCGAGAATCAGGCTACAATTTAAACAAATACAAGGTCAATTATTTATAAACACAGAAGAAAAACATTGGAATAATAAAGATTTTATATAATTTTTTTTAGACATGAGAAACAAAATAGAGACTTCTGCAGTGGGCAACAACAGTCACGAAAGAGAGAAAGCGAGTGTAAGGTGACAAAGACTAGAAACATCCCAAGTGCTAATAAATAATAAAGGCAGGACAAGAAGTGCTGGAACAGCAAAGTTGGTACCAAATAATTTAAAAATTACGAAACAACGAGTAAGAAAGGAGTCAATTTGAGAAACATATCTGCGTTTCATTTATTGTCCTCAAAAGAGGACACAAGGGAAACAAACACTCCTTAAAAGAGGTTAGAAGAAAGATATTGATTCAGTGTTTACGTTAATCGGAGAGATTTCACAGCATAATTCTGGAACGTCACGAGTCCAGAGCCTCAGCCCCCAAGGTCCTCCATGTTGGTCTTCAGGCAGGATTCCTGTCAACTGCAGCCCCTCGTGCAGACATCAGCCCCATGGAACTCAAAGAAACAAACAATTGGTATGTGGCAGATTCACAGAAAAATAAATAAGTGTATTTATGGTCAATTTTAAATATATAAATATCTGAACGCACCTTTCCTTGACAAGTTTGATGACGGCGTCGTTAGGGAGACCCTCAGGCTCAGAACCAGTTCCCACCTTAAACAGGAAATAGAGAAACATCTGTTAGGTCATAAATAACCACGTAAAAGGGGAAAATATAAAGTTTGGATCGAGTCTGACCTGAAAAATTATTCTTCATTTCCATGTAAGAAATTTAAATCCACAACAGGAAGAAATCTCTCTAAAGTAAGGATCTTCTCTTTCCGGAAAAATTTCTAAAGCAGGTCATCTGTAAAATAAAATTCAACTTGATTCGTTGATAATTACGTTTATTATGATAAATGTTCAAAATTAAATATTATGGATAAAACATGTTGAACTACCTGCTGAGTTCATCCAAGCACTGCACGTCACTTATCCTGTAGAAAGAGCTATTGAGCGTTTTTTATCCCATCCTCATCAGGGTTGCGCGCGAATCATCCACATTACTGAAGAGGTGGACCAGGTCACAAAAACTGGATATCTTTGAGCCAGAACCATTTCCTATCTGCTCCTACATCGAATATATATATATATATATATATATATATATATATATATATATCTAATCGCTTCAAATAGCTGGTTGCTGGTATTGTTTTGCGGCAATCGTAACCCGCCACTATAATGATAGAGTGAAGCAGACATGTCAAGGAAACCATTTATAACGCACGCTTGACCGACTGATCTAAAATAGTGGAAGTGAAAAGTAATCCACTTGTCCTGCTTAAGTTTGAAAATTATTAAATAACATATTCGCAAGCAATCGACGAATTTTTCTCTTTCGTACGGCTGATCCAACCGGATCAAACGTAAGATTAATCTGCGTAAGACTCCCAGGCTAATTTTCTTCAGAGTCACAGGCTACGTGAGGTGGCAACTCCCCTTTAATAGCATAGGAAGGGATTTGAAACGAGGGAGGATAACGGAAGGGTAGAACAAGACCACCAAATGGTAACTAGGGACCCCGGGCAATGGTTCAAGGATCCAGTCCTGCATTATCATAAAAGTAAAGCAAGAAAAAACTCTAGAAAACCTGCATCAGGTAGATCGGCCGCTTAGGAACTTGTCCAACGACCTTCTGATGGCGGGAAGAGGGTTTGCTGTGGAGGCGCTGCATTCTATTCTTCATGCCTCCGGAAACATTCCACTTCAAATACGTATTCAGCATATTTCATATATATGTATATATCAGTTTTCCAGTTTACTTTAACGATACGTCAACGTCTACTTGAAATAATACACAAGCCAAACTAAAAGTGTAATTGAATTTTTACGCTTTTGTTTTTTTTCTACAACTTGATTGTATATGAATTAAAATTTCCAACCAATCCACTGTCGCTTCGTGTGTTTCTTTTATGTTACTTTGATCGACCCAAATTCTTCGGTTGCTGCACAAACCGTTTACTTATCTCCCAGTTTGTCTTCCTTGTCCTGATTGTGTCAGCATTATCACGAGCGATGGCCCCTAAGAGTAATTGCTGACAAGACAAGAAAACACAAAAAACAAAGTCTAAATAACACACTTAAATGTTATTAATAATTGCTAAGAGTTTCGAATACTCTCAGGATTGTGGCTCCGAGGTCACAGAACAGCAGCTGGGCTGTATAAATGAAAGAAATTCACAAAAACTATGACGTCGTTCTCTTGTTGGAAAAAAAAGGAAGATTCAATTTATAAATTTAATTCTAAAAAGTAGTTTCACATTTACAATGTAATTGGTTTACGTTTTTGCATTTTACATTTACAGTAAAGAAGTAAAACTGAAATTAACAGAAAATTTGGGCTCAAAATTTAGTAAACCAAACGGGACACAAGGATTAAATTTATAATCGGTAGCTGACGGACTTGTAAAAGAGAAGAAACTTGAAACAGAGACTGTAGTAAGATCGCTTTTGACAAGTCTAATAAAATTTAAAAAATTTAAACCCAAAATGAGCAGTTGTTTTCTCGAAGGGTAGAAGTGATTTAATTTTAAAGAACCTATAATTTTTTAACAATTTTATGAATTTATGAGATAATTCTACTGGACAGGTTACCACTGTAGTTTCGTACAGTAGTAAGAAGGAAAACATGAGCGCGTTTCCCAGGAAAAAGTGTTTTAAAAGATAAAGACCAAAAACCAGTCATTACATTACGATACGACGTAGGTGAATATTACGAAACAAATATAATGTTCGTTTTATGTAACTAGATTATCTCTATAGAACATTCTCGAACTATGTAACGAAATTTATTATTAATATATCTTCTTCTTGCAAAGCTCTACAGCCCGATGTGGGCTTTGGCTGCCATCACAATCTGCCTCCAATCTTCTCTCCTCTCGGCTTTCTCCCACCATCTGATTGTCTTCATTTTCTTGGATCCATCGTTTCCTTGGTCTTCCCCTTTTTTAGTACAAAATATTTTCCCTTTATATATCTACTTTGGCATTCTTTCTGTAGCCATTCTTTGTATGTGTCCCAACCATGAGATTCTAACTATGTCTTCTCCTTCTAGGATGCTATTTATCTCTTCATTATATCTTAATCTCTTTCTTTAACAGTTCCATAGATTCTCCTAATAATTTTCCTTTCAAATCTCCTTAGAGTCTCCATATCTTTATTAGTTAGGGTCCATGTCTCTGTCCCCAAACGTTACTGTGGGTCTAATTAATGTTTTATATACTATTACTTTTGTTCTTCTTGTTATTAGGGACGATTTTAATATTGGGAAGTTTGCGTAATATGCTCTATTTCCTTTTGTTATTCCTTGATTAATTTGTGTGGATATATTATTAATATATACATATATATATAATATAAAACGAATAAAGTTTACGTCTGATTGAAAATAATGAATAATAAAGATAGCCAATACAGACAAAAAGGGGGGGGGGTTATATAAATACCACACAACGTTTCTGGGATCCATGTTCTCTTTCGTCAGATACCAAGAGAGGAGCCTAGAGAGACACAACTGCACTGGGTCGTTGCTCCCTTATTGTTACGCTAGCCCCCTTCGGCTCTTCCATAGGCGCTACGTTTTTCATCGCTTTTGAATGTTGTCAACTGACCAGTGCAGTTGTGTCGCTCTAGGCTCTTCTTGGTATCTGACGAAAGGGGACAAGGATCCCAGAAACGTTGTGTGGTATTTATATTATCCTTTTTTGTATGTATTGGCTATTTTTCTTATTCAATAAATATATGACTAATAAGCGATTATTATAGATTAGAAGAATATATTATTATTATTAAAACTACGTGATGTTGGTGGGGAACAAATTTCAACATTGGATACAACACCACGTAAAAAAACACAAATAAGTACATTCAAGGAAAGTCAACAAGAAACTTAAATGTCAAAAGATATCATTATCATACAATTAAGAGGTAATAAGCAAGTAAACATGTTAAAACTACAGTTATGTAGTTTTAAAATGCAGGTAAGTAGTTTTAAATACGGGGGAACTATGACGGTGCTGGTGCTCCAGGTTCATTACGTACGCGTAGTTATGTGGCTCAGTGACAAATCACGTGTCCTTCTCAGCAACTTTTTATATATATATACATATATATATATATATATATATATATATATATATATATATATATCTTTCACTTTAAATAGACTGATAACGTATCTGGTGACAGCAACTCTCCAAGTTTCTTATTCTGCATAAAGGGACAACAGTATATTAATATATTCAAAAACGACACGTCGACACCGAGCTTGAGATTGGGCAGGCTGAAATAATAATCACTTGAAAAACTGAGTCGTCTTTATGGTTTCTTCTCATGCGACACGCTGATAATAAAAAAAAATCTATTGTGTTAAGGTCGAAAATTTCGATTAAACGTCGAAGCCTGTCTGCAGGAAAGTGTAAAGTTACGAAACATCATGAGATAAAAGCTAAACTGCGATGAACTGACGGTGGAAAAAGCACATTTAATTAATCAAAAATTATTTACGTACCTCGTACTCATAAACTGCGCGATTGATGACCTCCTTTTGTTGTCCGTTTCTGCAGCCAAGGTTTTTCCACGAAGATAGCGAGTGCATGAAGTGCTGAAAAAACAATATACTGTAAAAGTATATTCACACGTATTGAAGCAGAAATTTTAAGTGATAATTTTCTGAACGACTTGAAATTTAAAAAATTTAAACAAAATTGGTTTCATACTCGATTATATTTATTCAGACTCAGAATCTTCTGCAAACGTCATAAAGAACAGATACACGGATACTAAATTAAACTGATATAAATATAAAATAATCTTAAACATTAATTGATAAGTAAAAATCAGCCTATCAAATCGTACAAATACAACGTTTCGACGACATATTTTCTACATCTACGATTTAAAAAAATCCCAAGTATGTTATCGTGTAAATTTCCTTATTACCCTATGGCTTATCAAGCTTATCATATTTTAACAAACTAAGGTTCAAGACAAAACAGCACCTAGTAAAAATTGTTCAAATCTTTCCTATAAATAAAAAAATTAATCACACGCCCGTTACATATTTCCCAGGACATATACAGGCCAAACGTGTCACGTAACCAATGCATGAATAAACCTTGCTGGAAGAGTCTCTCTCTATCTCTCTCTCTCTCTTCTCTATCTCTCTCTCTATCTCTCTCTCTATCTCTCTCTCTATCTCTCTCTCTATCTCTCTCTCTATCTCTCTCTCTATCTCTCTCTATCTCTCTCTATCTCTCTCTCTATCTCTCTCTATCTCTCTCTATCTCTCTCTATCTCTCTCTATCTCTCTCTATCTCTCTCTCTATCTCTCTCTCTATCTCTCTCTATCTCTCTCTCTCTATCTCTCTCTATCTCTCTCTCTATCTCTCTCTCTATCTCTCTCTATCTCTCTCTCTATCTCTCTCTCTCTCTCTCTCTCTCCCCCAGATCTACGACTTCCCCATTTTTAGATTTTTAATTATACATTATCATCTCATTTCCCGACCCTGCCCGAGTTGTCATAATTAAACTCGGCGACATCCATAACATCGGATTTGACTACAATCCCAGTTGTTTCTGTGTTATTCTTACGTAACGCCCCCTTCACCGCCCATGCCGAAAAGGGTGGAAGTATACACAATCATCAACGGGAAAAATACTATCAAACCCATTGACCCCCAAAAAATATTTATACGACGCAAATATCGTTTTTAGCATGTTTCAAAATTTTTAACCCCGTCTTTTCCCCGCCCCTAGGGACTGGCAGCCGAGTTTTACCGCCGCAGTGTTTTTTTCCGGTTCGAAACACATATATAGTCAATTTTATTTCATATATTTTATTTATTATATTTATATAATATATTATTATATTAAATTTATTTATTATATAGTAATAATTCAGAATAAATAACGTCAATTTGACGCAAGTCGAACCAAGTCTGACATTAATTTCAATAATAATTTAATATATTTCAATAATTTTAATATTTTATAAGCACATGCATTTAATTTAGTAAGAGTTTTATCTACTCTAAAAATTGATGACCACCGTTGTGCTTCTCTAAGCAGAATATGACAAACGAGGCGACATCATAGATTCAAGTGTGAAGGTAAATAATTCGTTTAGCTGCTCAGGAATAAATAAATTTAAAAAAAAGAAGCAGAAAGAGAAAGGAATAAGTAAAAGCAGACACCAGATCAGGGTCTCAAAAGCCCAATCAAGTGTCGTGATGTTCATAACTCAATATACGTTACTTAGCTTCATATGGGACCAATAAATTAAAAATATATTTATTTAGGTGCTTCATTTTTGGTAAAACACAAAACTCTGACAAAATTCAATGCTCGCGAATCAACATTTTTCATAAACAATGAATTATACACACACTTTTTATATTTTATTTATATTGTAACGACGTTTCGATACCAATTTTTCTTCAGGTATTTTCATAAAGAGGAGGTATTTACAAATGATTAGATTTATAATATAATTATAGAAAATAAACAAAGGCAAACTAAAGTAAACACGACAGCTTACCAAATCAATATAATAATAAGTGACAGGGCATTAATTGTTTTATTAATTCAAAAACAGACGTTAAATTAAACCATTTTTTCATTCACGGTAAACTTGGAAAGTTAAATTGCCAACATAATTTTCAATTTCCTTTTAATTTTACACATACACATCTATTTTAATTACCATTTATCAGTTTCTATTTTACTTCCAAGGCAACGATCTTTTTAGTAATGGCAAGCATGTAGCAGGTGGTAGAAAAATATAATTGAAACGAAATAGTCTTTTCGAAGGTCGACTATTTCCAATTGTTCCCATCATAAGCTTCCCTTTCCATGCCTTGTGCAAGTGTAATTAATGCTAATTTATGACAGGATAAACTCCCATTTGTTGTTTTTACGGAGATGAGTTCTTATTCGCTATCGGTTGCGTGATTAGATATGCTCGCTTCATAAAAGACACGCCAGTGTCGAGGTGTGTTGAGACCATGTGTGCTGTTGGAGTGCTGGTGTCGTTGTCGCTGCTTGCCTGGGGGGCCGCGGGGGACCGTCCCATGGTGAAGATCGCCGACGGTTACTTGCGAGGGGATTACCAGACCTCCACCAAGGGACGTCAGTTCGCGGCCTTCAAGGGCATTCCCTTCGCGAAACCTCCCGTCGGAGATCTGCGGTTCAAGGTACGTAAATAGCCAAAAAAAAAACACTTCAAAGATCCAACGTGAGTTTAAGGTACCACGGTTTATCTAATCTGTGTAATTTGTCACGTAAACTGTCGTCGCAGAAACGTTTTGAAAGCTATATTTCAGAACCAAAATAAAATTTTCAGGTACGAGGCTCTCGATTGAAATCGTTTGTTCAGTCCGTAAGGAAAATTTCAAAGAAATAAAGTCTTTTATTACTTTTATTACCACACAATATATGACGACTCGTGTTAAAAACGTAGCATAGACTCGTTATTATTTTCGAATTATTTTATTATTACGAATTAATACACATATCTAAGTTCAGTTTTTTGAAGAAAAAAACTCATTATGATTCCTGCACGAGTGTACGTAAATGTTCAGTGTCTTTCACTGGAATAAAGGCACCACACAATATTATATGGTGACTCGTGTTAAAAACATTAGCATAGACTCGTGGCAATAAATTCGTCATAATTAAAAAAAGGACTCAACATGGCCAAGCCACCACGTGTTAGGAGTTTTCCGGTGTGAATGTGGGGTTGAAGACTCGCTAAAAAAAATTCAAAGAACACGAGCAACAGCAATTAATCAAATATTTATTTGATTTGTCAAAATAAGGACGCAAAAAAAATTATTTAAGAAACTAAGACTTTGAAATATTATTTAGACAGTGGTCATATATCTCTAAATTTAACTTTCTATGGTTCCGTAATGACTAATGCAACCGCAACCAAAGGAAACCGTACATATTCATAGACTTATCAGAACTGCCTCCAAAACAGTGACGAAATTAAAAAATACAGAAAATAAATAGTGTGTCTCGAGATCGAACATTAGGCTAGAATCTAAAAGGACTGAAGACTGCATGTTAAGACAGGCTGGAAAAATGCAGGTTAGTGAGACTGCAGAAACCCATTATAAGACAAACATCATGGTGATGGAGACTGAGAGATTCCAAACTTAAAAAACATCTTCCATAGCAATGGATTAGTGAGGACAAGTGCAGTGAGCTGCAATCCATGATGTAACGGCACAAGTAAAGATAATCGTGTAATTATGATAATTTGATCGGAAAAATTCTAGAGCTTCATGTACAGAAATTACATACACTTACTCTATACGGTCAATAAATTTACTCGTCAATGATATTTTTAACAAATAATTACGATAAATTCGGATATAGCATTTATTTAATACAAAACAAAAAATAATTCACATCAGAGTTTTTGTATTTTTTAAATCGATTTTTTCAAGACATATTTCCGTGAATACAATACGAGGAAAAAAATAACCCCAAAAATATATCAAACTTGACCAAAGTCAATATTTTGGCTCATTTCATTCAACATAAATATAATAATTCACATTAAATGAATAATAATTATTTTAATGCAATTTCAATAACCCTGAGAATGACGCTTACAATTTATTTATTGAAAAAAAAAATCACATAAAATAAGTTTTCCGAAGGTGACCGGCGGGTAGAAAAATCTGGACCGAAGGGGTTGACTCACAGAGAGCTCGGTCTGGGCGTGTTTCAACTTGCCCACGGATGCCAAAAATTTTGCATTTCCTTAAGTTCATATTGGTTTATGTCTGCATCACACTTTAGTTCTTTTAGAGACCAACAGATTCCTCTGGGGTCATAATAAAACCTATGTTGCATGTATGTTGCACTAATCGTTTAAAGGTCTTTTCTCCTTCAAAAATATGGGGTGTAAAATACTGGAATCTTAAATTTTTTACAAACTTCCTGATAACATTAATGAATTAAAAACACTCCAGTTGCATTCAAAAGCGAGCTGATCAAATTTAGAATCGTAGTACGTTGGTGTAAATAATTAGCATTATTCTTTCAATATTGAAATATATTCGAGTGAAAATAATAGTTAAGAATAATAAGAAAGACAGCCAAATTCAGACCAAATAAGTGATAATGTAAATACCACACAACGTTTCTGGGAGCCTTGTTGCAGTTGTGCGTCTCTAGGCTGTTGCGTTACCTTTTTTTTGCGCCTGAAGAAGGGAACAAGGCTTCCAGAAACGTTGTGTGGTATTTACATTATCACTTATTTGGTCTGAATTTGGCTATCTTTCATATAATTAATTTTCAATCCGACGTAAATATTTTCATTTTGAAAATAATTAAAATTGACTAGTTTTAAGCATTTTATACAGATATAAAAAAAGCTGTTTATGTACATTAAGTTACTAATTAGATTTAGGTCCATAACAAAGATTTGGTTTCTGATGAGAATTTATTGTATTCTGTTGAGCGAAACTTTGCAGGAGCCGCAGCCCGTGGAGCCTTGGATTGGCGTCTGGGAGGCGTCACGGCGCTACGTGTCCTGCATCCAGCTGGAGCACCTGGCCAACGACAACTGCTCGGCCATCGTGCAGGGTGAAGAGGACTGTCTCTACCTCAGCGTCTACACCCCGCAGGTGGGTTACACACGCGACACTGGCCTCACACACACGCAACAACCTTCTCTTACCTTCATTTCTTCAGTTGCCGACGAAGTTACGCAACCCAAACTTGGACGTCATTTTCTTCCTCCACCCGGGAGCCTTCATGTTCGGCGCCGGTGACTGGTTTGGACCCATCCGCATGATGGACAGGCCAATCGTCCTGGTCACCGCTAACTACAGGCTGGGAGTTTTCGGTAAGTACAACACTCACTCTTTTAAACTATAAACAACACAAAAAAATTATTAATATAAATATATATATATATATATATATATATTCCTTTTATTTTACTTGCCTTTTTTTCACGTTTTCATGCTCTACTCCAAGACAATGGAACACCCGAGTATTTTTATAATATATTTATTTATTTTGCGACGACCTCCATTAAAAAAAATACTATTTTAAAAAACATTTATAGGTCTTCGTCAATGTAATGGTATTTAAGAATGTAAATAGTGTTACACTAGTTCATACTCAACATTTAAAGAAAAAAATACGTTTTACAATATTTCACTTATAGCTTAAACGCGAAAAAGAAATAAGTAATTTTAAATGGGTCATTAGATAATATTGAGAAAATATTATACATGTATGTATGTATATTAACTGCGATTGGAATCGATCCCGTTGGTAGTTTAAAACAAATATATAAACAAAAGTATAACAAATAAATAATTAAAACAATTTTGAAAGAAGAATAAAATATTAATAATTAAATAAGTCTTAAAAATTTGCTTATTCTTTCTAAATATCACTTCACTAAAGAAAAATATAGACATAAACTTATTTATAAATACTATATAATAAAAAAATACACTTCAATTCACTAATTTATTCATATTATTCTTATCCATCTTATTGGAAGATTCTCCTCAAACACTGCTCATGGTGTTGTTTTTGCAATGGCAGGTGTTGTTCGAATCTCCTATCGATCTGCTTAAGAATGAGAATTTCCCTACGTCGTTTTTTTGCAGTCTCGTTTTAATTTTAAATTTGTAATCGCCTTTGCCATATGTAAGTTGATCTTTCTATCTTTTCCCGTATGTCTTTCCACGCTTTGTTACTCGTACGTGCTTTAAAGAGCGCAAAGTCTATGTTTCTTCCGTCTGGTTGGCAAAGATTCCCACCCTAGTTTTTCTCACCCGTGACCAGGTCCCCGAATTCAAATTTTGCTACCACCTCTGAAGTTTTTCTAGACCTTATATGTGGTGTTTTCTTTAATGATCCCAACAACTTGCACCACACTCTTGTATATAAATTATAGACACTCCAGTTAAGTTGAAGTTCATCTGCCATTAGAATTATAGCCGGAAGGGAGGGGATGGAAATGAAAGAATTAAATATGTTTCGTGGCCAGTAAAATGTTAATTTTTAATCAATTTATCCCTCGTATTTAACTTCTCCACCCTTGTAAATCAGCAAGTCCAATATCGAATCATGCCGTTAATTTGGAAGTAACAAAATAGGCTCTAACAACAGAGAGATTCGTTTATAATAACAAAGAATTTAATAACTTTATTTTATTTAAGAAAGTAAGTTCTTAAGGTAACTCGTACATATAATGCGCGTAGATCAGTTTCAATTAGATCCGCCATCAACGTCTTCCTGAGAGTTCCAACAGTCCTTTTACCTTCCAGGCTTTCTGAGCACCAACGACTACGTCATACCTGGAAACAACGGTATGAAGGACCAGGTGGCGGTCTTGCAGTGGATCCAGAAGAACATAAGGGCCTTCGGTGGTAACCCCAACAGCGTGACCATCTCGGGGATGTCCGCTGGAGGCTCCAGCGTGCATTACCATTTGCTTTCTCCGCTGTCAAAAGGTGAGGTTGATTCTTCAGACGCAGGACTCGTGTCACTGATCACTGGGTTTAGGTCTCTAATTTCTTATACCTGTGTTTTCAATTATGGTTTCTTCAGGTTTGTTCCACAAGGGAATTTCGCAGAGCGGCACAGTTCTGTGTCCTTGGGCCAAGGCGGAAGCTATGCGCATGAAAGCCTTCGAATTCGGAGATAGATTGGGATGTAAAGAAGATGACAGCAAGAAACTCTTGGACTGTCTTAAGACGCGACCAGCAGGGCAGATGGCAGACACGGAGAGGTTCTTCCAGGTACCACAGCAGTTCGTAATTTTACATCTCAAATAGAATTATTTATTTTATTTCTATTAATGTAATAAATTATTTACGTTTCTTTAAATCAATTATTAATTTGTAAAAAAAATCCTCAAATTATTGAATTATTTGGATGAAATTATTTTGTATTTTTTACAATATTACGATTATGAACAATATGGCCAAAGAAAAGATATATAAAACAGAATATAAACGGGATAAAAATTAAAATCCTCGAACCCAAGTTTTTTTCAAAGACTAATTTTGGAAATGGTTCACGTCAAAATCCACAAACGGAATGCTCTTAATATTCAAAGTGACTCCTTGTATCATCTTTGGCCAGCTATATATACCAGCATAGGTTACATGTTGGTTACATTTACCATTTTTTTCCCTCGTTTTTTCCCTAATCTCTACAAAAAATTTCATTAATCCATTCCGCGAGTCATTTTCAGAAACGTTTTATTTTCCGATCCTCTTCATCTTAAGTTATTTATTTCCAGGGTTGGCTGTACAACCCTTTCTCGCCATTCGCCCCCGTCGTGGAGAAACCGTCACCTGGTGCCTTCATCAGCAAGGAACCTCTGCAAGCCCTCATTGACGGTGACTTCCAAGATCTTCCTTGGATGAACTCTGTGACCACGGCGGAGGGAATCTACTCAGGTGGAGGTGAGAAGAAAAAAAACATCCTAATACCATCAGAAACTAGGAATACTGTTGACCTCATAACACGCTAGGAACACAAGAAACTGAAGGAACCGACAGATAATAGTTTAGACTGTCCAATGCTGCACTATAATAGAAATATTTAAGCAATTTACGGGTGCAATATATTGGGGGGAAGATGCACTGAGAGACTACACGAAACGTTTTGTATGGTTAACGAAGATGACAGAAAACCTCTGTAGCTGACAACTCGAGTAATTAATGAAATCGAGCAAGCTATTGAGCACAAAAATATTTCTATATTGCAGAGTTCATCCCCAATCCTTGGCAGTTAGAAGAACTTGATGAACGGTGGCTGGAACTCGCTCCTTACATACTGGACTACAACTACACCGTACCTCGGAGAGTCATCAACCAAACATCACGGGTCATACGGAGGTACTACCTAGGAAACCAACCTGTCTCTACAGAAACCGCAGACGAGGTGATACAAGTAAGTACTTTCCTTTACCAGATTCATCGGCGCTTTTCCCTCCATGCCAGTGTTACTAAATTTCCTTTATTATTTCCACTTTTTCCCCGTCACCATTCTAACCGTATTTTTTCTCCTTTTTATCCTGTGTTTATTCGGCAGCATCAATATTATTCGTATTTTTCCGCCATAGCCATACTTTCAACGTGTTACAGATGATGGGAGATCGACTGTACGTAGTTCCCGCTGCCAGAAGTTGCAAACTGCAGGCTAGGAACGGCAAGGCTCCTGTCTACTTCCAACAGTTTAACTACAATGGCGAGAACAGCCTCAGTACAAAACTCACCGGCACCAACAACGAATATGGTAACGTAAACCTTCTTAGTGTTAGGACCTAGTGGGCTGTCGTGGAGGGGGAAAGGAGCCTTACCTCAAAGAATAACAGAGATATGTAGACTGTCGATGAGAGTCAGAATCAAACAACGAGGATGAAAGGAAATATAGGTTGGAAAGAAAACGCCGATGGAATTCATGTAGATGGCAAAACTCGAGCAGAAGACGAAGGTGGAAACATTCGATAAGATTGAAGGAATTAGATTTAGGATAAAACTTGAGGAAAAATATGTCTCTAATTACGAGTAACGCTTCCAAGGGCACATTCGGTATGGTTCAGATAATTACGAGGCATTTCGCGTTCCCTCGATCACAACGACGATAGTTCGTATTGACTACATTCTATGTGCCTTGAGCGAAGTAACGATTACTGCTTTTCACGAGTTTTGTAACGCATTTAACATGTCACTTGTTCCAGATTAGATTGTTTGTCAAGAACGCGTGAAACATTTGAGCGTCGTAAATTTGTTGACGGCCACTGACACGGTACAGTAAAACATTCATGAAGCGCCCGAAGAGTCAAGGAAAAAAATATTTAATAGAAAATCCGAATAATGACGTTCAAAATAATTTTAGATTTTACTTCGGACTGACGATAGTTGTTTTCAAAATATTCTAGTCAGGTAAAAAAATAGTTTTAATGGGGTTTTCCACGATATTTGAAATTTAAACAAATATTAAATGATTTTAAGAAAATAATTCGATAATTACGAATATCAGTAGAAAAATAAATTAATATGCACTAAATATATCATATTTAAATATAATTACCGTATCAATTAATTAAAATTTACATTTATTACAATACATAAAACGTTTCTTGTCTATGATCAGGGTCGTCTTCAGTTTATATAATTAACAGAATACGATTTGAATTGATATAAACCATTTAACAGAAGTAAACCTGGATATATAACTGAAGAGGTCCCTGAACATTGGGATGAAACGTTTTGTGTACTGTAATAAATGTAAATTTTAATTAATAAATTCTGACTTTTGGCCGTGCTACATTAATTATATTTATATTAATACTAGGCAGACTAATCTTCCAATTATATATATATATATATATATATATATATATATAATATTCATGTTCTCAATGCAGAAGTTGGAAAAAACTCTTAATAATATTCTCGTTGAATGACATAACAAATTGTGTTAAATTATTGTTAACAATATCATAAAATGTAATTTATTTACATATATTCTTGTCGATTTTATTTAACCACTAATTATATTTTAATTAGCACAATGCGAGCCATAGAGTTTAATATAAATCCCTCAAGGAAACATCGCTGTATTTAAAGAAACTTGAAAACAACAATCGATTCCGATTACAAAATAAATGCAATTAAAGGGGAAAATATCACGGGTGTTTAATTACATATCCCCAGCATTTGGTTCGCTGAATATTTTCTGGGCCACAGGTACCTTCAGAAAAGACAGGTAAGTGTCTGACCATGAAAATGTCTTACAGTACAAAAAAATTGAAGCCACTCTCGTTTTTATATCACGTAAACTCTTCCCGGAAAAACTTCATCCATCAATTATACAAACAACCTGGTGAATTCTCCATATTTTACCACTCGTAAATACTCCAGGAATTCAAAAGAGTGGTTTTCTCAAGGGCAGTATCGATCGATGGTTTATGATAATTTTTTTTTTGCTTTTGAATTTGTCAGCTATATTGTGCGGTTGTGTCGCTCTAGGCTCTTGTTTTTAGCTTTTTTAGCACCTGAAGAAAGGAACAAGTTTTCCAAATTTAGTGTGGTATTTATATAATCACTTCTTTTGTCTGTATTCGGCTATTTTTCTTATTATTAATTTTATAAACAGAAGTATATTTTTCATTTTGACTATCGAGATATTTCTAAATAGATTAAAAAGATTGATAGTATACGGAAACGATGACTCCTGTCTTTCAGTGATTATTGAGAAGTTATAGCTATTTCTTTCAAGAGATTTCTGAAGGCTCATTCTTCACGAGGAATATTCTTTTGAGTCTCTAAGAACTTTGCCACATCTGAAAACTTATAAAAGATTACTTTAATATCATGGATTGTGTGAAGTGTCCATCGCAAAAACACCGGATCTTCCTTGGCTTTAGTTTCATCCAGACAGTTGGAGTACGACACCAATATTCCGTGTGAACCTGAAGCTGATTCTTCTTACGACCAACAACTGGGTGACTATTTTCTTTCTCATTTCACCAGGAGTGAGTCACGGGGACGACACGGGATACTTGTTCAACACTTCGTACAGCCAAGCCTTGAGAAGTCGGTCGGACATCGCCATGTCGGAATTCCTGCTCGACATTTGGCAAAGCTTCGCCAGGAACGGGTGAGCAACTTACACGTAATATTTATAACTCACTTGTACATTTCATAAGCGGTCTGTTTTGGTTTACAGAAACCCCAACGGGCTGATCCCAGGTCTGAACTGGAAACCTGAAAACATGGACGTGAAAACTTCCAACTACCTTCAGGTCAACAGCAGCGAAGAGTACGGCATGGTACAGAATAGAAACCTGGGACAGATCCTCTTCTGGAACACAATCAACGAACCCGAAACCAGCATCCTCACCAATAACCAAAATTGCAACCAAGTCATTTGCAAAGGTTGAGTACGTCATTCTTAAAATAACAAAAACTTACCCTGTAAAATAAATAATGGTTGTTTACATTTACTATTTATACTGAATAAAAATTGATCCAAGTGAAATATTCTATTTTTTCTTGTTCCAGAATATTAAATTCTCGAGTAACAAAATTACCTTCCTTGCAGTTTATACGTGAATTTTCCTCAAAAAGTGATTCGTAGCACATCTCACCCCTACCCCTAAAAGTAAAATAGAGAACGTAAATTTAAAATATGCCCTTTTCATTAAAACCGTATTCCAGTAATAATTTCACTGGACTAAATATACGAATAATTAAAATTTCCCCAATTTATAGATCTTTGGTACTTAGAAAAAAAATTCATGTACGTAATGCTAAACAAACTTCACGAACTATATAGCGACAACAACAAAAAAATCTGTTGATATATTTAAAGTAAAGGGTGGGGATATTTGTATTTATAAAAGACGGAAGATCGAAATTAACTTCGCGGACGCGGGATGACGTCACAGCGATGACAACCAAAAAGTAACCGAATAATTCTTACAAATTATTGATATTCCAAATTACATTTATTCAAATTCAATGGTAATATTTTGACAATATGTTTTTAAGTGTACTTACTCGTGAACTTCTTGCATTCATATGAGAAAAGAGTTTAAAATTCCAAAAGAACACAAAAATGTTGTTTGGCGAAATACGTATTTAATCCATAGGAACGTGACGTCACTCGATCAAGTTTAATAATATAGTAAATGGAACTAAAGTAATTAGGGTTGTGGACGGGCATAATGTTTCTTTATGCAACCAAATAATGGTGATAAAAAAATATGGCGTGGTTTCGGAGAAAAGCTGCGTACAGCCAATGATTCTCTCTTTTGCGTGACTGTCGTCGAACAAATTTTCACGATTAAATCAGTCAATCGAGATTTTTTTTAATAATACAGGTGCGTGAAAATAATAACAAAATGGCGTCGAATAAATTTTATCTATAGTATAAAATCAAGATAACCTTGTCTGTTGGAGAAATCATTACGTATTAGTTAATAAAATGGCTTGGTGACTCGTCGATCGTTATCGATAACGTCAGTTTCACTGAAAATTGTAACGAACTCGGGTCTAAAATGTTATCCAAACAACTTAGTGACGACAACGATTCGACACCAGTCTTGGTCAATCGCTCCAGTGACTCAAACGTTTTCGTAGAAAATATTTACGAACGTTCTTTGAATAAATCTTTGTGCTAATGAATGTATTTATTATATTAATAATCTGTCTTTGACCGACGTAGTGTAAGAAGAATCCATTTCGTAACCTATACAATTTCTCATTTGATTAATTTCGTCTGTTATTTATTTCTATTTTCGCTGGAACTGAATTGTTACCGGATTCCATTCAGATAGAATTATGGCACAAGTCAAATTATAAATCATCTTCTGACGACGTCCTTGAAAGTACGTGCTTTTTTCCTCACGCTCGCCTTATCCGACTCATAGTCGTCCAACTGTCCCTGACTTTGTCACAATATCATTGAAATTTCCACTGATATTAAAACTTCCTGGATTTAAACGGTGTATAATTACATATTGTTTTTCTCACCTAAAAGCTAAATATTTCAGTCACTTTGGTGAAACCGAGGAAAGATTCCCAGACCGAATTATTTCCGGTCTCTTTCCAGAACGATATCTTGCTGAGGAGAAAAAAAGCCACAATGGATATCATGACTAAGGAACTGAGATGTTGTTCTCCGAAACGTCGTCAGTAGCCCGTACGGAGATAAAAAGAACATTCTCGGGCAAAAGAATAAAAATATACTTATTTCGCAACTCCGGAATCTCCATCGACTACACGAGAAGTCACAGAAAGTTCTTTAGGTTACGTGGGCTTTCAACAACGACCTACAGGACGTTATCATATCTTTGCACTAATTGACCTTCTCAGAACTATGACGGACGGAAGTAGTCGCCAGCGTTTAGAGTGTGTTCAATGGGACGGAGCAAAACTAGACAGTAAATTTTAAATCAAATAAAAACAGAGAAATTGAATTTATATACCGAGAGTGTAATGACAAAGTTAAAGAAGTTTTCAAAGGATGAACTAGTCAAATTCCCCCTCAAGTTCTTTATAAAAAGAAATGAAATAATTAACATTTGCTTGAAAATTAATAATAATAAAGGTAACCAAATACAGTGGTAATATAAATACCACACAAGGTATCTGGTGCTGAGAAGAGTCTAGGAACCTGAATAAAGCAATAATGATCTCAGACACGTAGTGTGGTATTTATATTACCACTTATTTTGTCTGTATTTGGCTACCTTATAAAAAACTGGTCTAAATAAAGATATATTTCCAAAGTCTAGAACTTGATATATACATAATGTTCTTTACGAGTGAAAATCGACATGGCTGTTCTCTTAATAAATAAAAAAAATGGAGCAGAACAGAAACAAATACGGTCCGAATTTTTTGAAGTATTTGGGAACGAAACGTTCGCAAATATTGTTTTTATATTTAACTTTATTTTCCACTCGCTTATTCGAAATAAAATCATTTATCAGAACTTATTTTCACTAGGAACGGTACCAGGTTTGCCAAAATCGCAAATTAGACCGATAGCACGTATAAAAAATTGTGTAAAAATGAACTAATATTCTTCAGTACTTTTGTTTTTCGCGTTGTTTAACTCATTTTAATTTTTTAAAAATTTTTTAACTGCTTTATCTTTGCTTTGAATTTGTAATGTTTAGACAAACACAACAGGAATACATTCCGAAAAACATTTTAGGTAAATGTTCATCTCCTGTGGGACTTTTCCTGAGTCTGGCTGGTCCAGCGGAAGCAAGTCTTTCAAACGACCGCTGGGCTTTCCCTAGGATCCTCCGACGAAACTCCTCTTCCTCGATCGTTAGTACAGGTCAAAGTAAACAAGAAGTCGTCGTAAGTTTCCTCTTCCGAAATAACAAGCCTATTGCTTCATCAAGAAAGCTTCTGTCTGCAGCGTGACTGCTTCTTCACTCAAACATTTAAAAATCATAAATTTTGCAACCCTCTCAAACTTATTCCCAATTCACATTAGAATTGATTCCAATAGTTTTTATGAAACAATTAAAAGTTACCGAAAGACCACAAATATTTCACGTTACCAGCAAATGTTCCACACAGCAGTTATAAAAAATTCATGCGTCCCTCAGGGATATGTTATCGACCCTTTATTTAATTTTCTATCAATTGTATGGGGATTAATGACGTCAACTAACAATAATTTTACGTAACACACACACACACAAACGGAAATTCACTCCTCACGAGTTATCCACTACAAACAGCTGCGATTTAGCTTTATTGGTTCCATTAGTCCTCTACTGAGAATTCAGGAAAAGTCATAGTGCTATTGCATACATCAATATTAAATATACACAAATAATAAATTGCATAAGCGAGAAAAAAACCACACAAATTCGATATATAAAAATATATTTATAAGGAAATACTAAAATATAAATTGAAAATATAGAAAATATAGACGGAAAGCTTTCAAAACCCTTAAGCCATAATGAGCATAGTTAAATTGAATTAAAGAATCAGAATGGAAAAGTGACCACGAATCTGTTGTCGACATTTTTCCATCCAGATAACCCTGTTGATCAATTAACAAGTAAAAGTCCGTTCTTCATTTGAAGGCGTAAAAATTTCGACCAAAAAGATTTCCAATTATAAAAAAAAAAATTAGGTGAGCCTGCTTCAGGTTGGAGGAATTTCGGTAGATAGGGCGAGAGGTCTCGGGCGCGGTTCCTGGTCCGGTCGACATATTTCCTTATACTTATTAATCGAAATAGACATAAATGTAAGTAAGAAAATGCATGAACCAGAGAAAAGTCCCTATATAAATCTGAGAATTTGTCATACAGGTCAGGGAAAAAAAACATTAACAGAATTATCGGTATATTTATTTTAAATACTTCAAGAATAACTAACTGATCTATTCTTGTCGACTCCATTTCCGGTGCCGAAATTTCTCCAATCATTAGACCTGAAGCAGGATCAGCTACAATGTTTTTATAGCAACAATTCTTCAAGAATTTTAATTTATATTGAGAGACTGAGAATTTACTGATAAATCCATGACAGAGCAAAGAAATTGTGGGCAAGTTAAAATTTTGTGGACTGATGACTTAGGATTAAATTGTTTTTTTTTAAAAAAAAAAACAATGTTTACTTTTAACAAATATCAAAATTATAATTTTTTTATCTGTAAAATACTTGTTTAAAATTCAACATTTGTTTCTTACAAATATTTTTATTTGTACAGATAAATATGGCAAACCGTCATAAGTTCCTCAAAATTCTAAATTCATGTTTCGAAAATGTTGAATTAGTTTTCAATCGATGTAAACTGTAAAAGGATATTATTATAATAATAAACAGAAGCAATTCAGATGAAAAGCGTCTGCTAATATATGTATATATATATATATAAGAATAAATTAATATGTTTAAAGTATTACGTTTACAAATTTTTTAAATGTAGCGTTTTATGCTACCAGTAGTATAGTGTAGAATAAATCAACTATTAACAGACCGAATAAAAAATTATTGAAGTTAGTAATATGTTTAAAATGATTAATAAAAATTTCATCAGTACGGAATTAAATATTATTGAGGCGAAATAAAATCGACGATAGTAAAATATCAACTTGTTCAACTCAATCATCAAGGTCCTCTCGGTTGCGTTGGCAGTCGTGGGAGGGATCTACCCTGAAGTTGCGCGTACGTCATGGACAACGGATATATATATGTAGAGGGGAGGAGGAAGCGACGAGTCCTCAGAGTGGTGCAATGCTTTGGAACGTGCTGATGCTGTGCATCTTCGCCGCACTGGCCACGGCGACCGTCGTACAAGAATCGCCGCCATTGGTCAGGGTCCGCAATGGCCTCCTCAAGGGACGGCGCTTGGTCAGCGACGGAGGACACGACTTCTTCGCCTTTTCGGGGGTTCCCTACGCCGCTCCGCCGGTGGGAGAACTACGTTTCAAGGTACAGCTCAACTCAAGAATGTTTACAGACTCAAAAACGTTAATATTATTATTAATAAAATTTTATAGAAAAATGTCTAATAAATCAATACATAATTTTTAAATATATTTTGATAAAAGCGTCAAAATTTCAAATTACTAACTTTATAACCTTGTTCAAAAAGATAAAAACTATATAATTTAATATTAATAATAAGAATTGTTATATATAAATATATATTCTGACTATTAAAAGAACTAATAAATAAAAAACATCAACCAATATTAAGTCAGAAAAAATAATTTATTAATGTAAAATTAAACGTTTCGGCCGCGGTTGTCCGCAAAAATTGATATCAATTTTTTTTAAAAAGACCTGAACCTAATGATGTCACTAAATAAGCGACGAAACGTTGTTCAATTTTAAAATAATAATTTTTTTCTGAATTCAAAATTATTTAGTTTTTAGTTTTCCCAATAGTCAGAATATATATTTATATATATATATATATCATTATTAATAACCTGGTTTTTGAATAAAAATTGTGTCTATAAACTAACTCATGTTAATAAAAATACTTCAGATTGTCTAAAAAGATTGTGGTTAAATCTCCCGAAGCTGTCTTCAAAAACAATTTTTTCAGCGTCCAGCGTCAAGTCTCGATAGCATCCTTTATTCTAAGACCCCTCCCTTTCAAAAGCATTCCACACTGACAATTCTAAATTCTGGAAAATATATGGAATTAAATTTTGAGCATTAAAACCTCACTGTGTCCTCAAAAAAATTTAAGACTTAAAAACCTTGTAAAAAAATCCTCCTCCACTAAACCTTCTTTCAGTTGAGATGATGTGCTCAATGAAGTAGACATCCTTCGGAATAGTGCGTGTTCGACGTGACGTCATCGCGACCTGCTACGTCACACGTTACAGCTGCGGCAGACAAACCCGTGGAGAAAGTATTCATTTATTTAAAGAGTATAAATTTGCGATCCTTTGGTTTTCCCTGAACTGATGTATCGTAGTAAATAATTACAAAACAGCGTCTTACCTCGGTCGATACGTCTGAGTGTTTTCCTCATTTCCTCACTAATGGCGACACTCGACTTGAGAAACTTTCTACAAACAAGTTTCTAAATATTTTATATATTGTTTCATATTTTAAATAACAGGTGCTGTTCCCAGTGAAAAATCTGCCGGAAAATTCTCAATAATAATATTGGAAATTATAGTTATTCCTCGTCTTTATTCTCCTGTCCATTCAATTTCTTTTCAATCGTGTACTGTAACTAGCTAAATTCCTTCCAGGAAATACTTTTGTCACGCTGCAGACATTATCTGTCTATTGGATCCCAAATTCTCCAAAGGCTCAACTGCCTAATTCTTGTGACCTTGTTTACGAAATGTGTGGCCATTCGCCATCACCACACTAACAAGCTTAATGAACCGATGAAGATTTTTTTTTCAAATGAACGATTCATCGAGTTTCAATTGATGTTGAAGTTAGGTGGGAACCGATACGAAATGTTATTTGACCTAGGTAATATTTTCGTGCTTATCCCATCATCTAGTTATTTCAGTAAGTAGAGACGTCAAAACTTTTCGGGTAACCAAGACGGTAAATTAGGACCGTACGGTTTACTGAATTCTGTTAAACGAGTTTCCCTTACTAAAAAAAAGTATAAAAATTGCCAAATTGATTAACATAGTCGTGCTCTAAGTAGAAGAAGGCGACAGGAAAGGTTAAGTGTTGAAGAAAGAGACCACGAAATGGAAAAAAATCGATTTTCTATTCAGAAAACGAGGCAGAAAAAAATGGGCGAATGCGAGAGAAATCAAATAAGTAAAGTCAACAAAGAGAGAGAGAGAGAGATTTAATCATAGCAAGAACCCACAGGTCAATAACATATTTATTAATAAGAAAGATAGCCAAATAGATACAAAAGAATGTTTTTTTATTGTACAGTTAACTTCTTATTCTGGCGATTTTTCAGTTGTGGTAATAATAATTAAGTATTGCGACCATTAAGTTTTCCATAACAATTATCGCTTATTAAATTACATTGAATTCTTTTAATTCAAGTATAAGTTTAATTTTTCCAACTTTGTCAAAACGACAATGTTGAAGTTGTCAGTGAGTAGGAGTGAGTATTTCAGCCGCATAACTCCTCCTAATAGTGGTTCGTCCTCCATTTTAATTCTTCCAAAACCGCTTTCGTTTTTCCAGGAACCACATCCAGCTCGCGACTGGGAAGGAGTGTGGGACGCCACCAGGAGAAAAATTAACTGCATCCAGTTCGACCACCTGATGAACGACAACTACACAGACGCCGTCAATGGCGAAGAGGACTGCCTCTACCTCAACATCTACACACCAAAGGTACTTACTTTCCTTCCCCGTGTCTTCCAGTCTCAAAACTCCACAACGGAGGCAATAAATCTCGATCGTTCCACGCCGTTTTACTTGTTCTGTAACCATGTTCCAGATATATAAAGTGATCTCTAAATCTTTCACATTTAATAAGTGGAACAGCAGTAATCTTGTTTCAATTTTCCGTAAACAGCTTACGACGTCGGAACAAAAATCACCTGGTTTGGACGTGTTGGTCTTCATCCACCCAGGAGCCTTCATGTTCGGTGGAGGTGACTGGTTCGGACCAATGAGACTCATGGACAGGGACGTGGTGTTGGTCACCTTAAACTACCGTCTTGGGATACTCGGTAAGTGAAACAAACCCCCCGATAGCATTTACGTAGGTACTGACTTCTTAGCACTGCAGAAATTGGACATGCAAAGTACATACAAACCCGCTCATAGTTATTAAGTAATTAGGTAGAAGTTACCATCTCCTAACATGTAACATTATTTCGGTACAGTATAATACGTTAAATGTAGAGGATATTTCATAATGAAGTACCAAACCGCAAGGAATACAACCTCTAACGACGCTAAAAGCATTATTGGAATTCACACACAAACAGAAAAGAGAAAAAACAGTTAAACCCTTATATTTTCAAGATAGTTTTTCACTAGTTAACCGTTATTCAATTAATAAATCAGTTAATGACCTTTTACCGACACTTTGTTTTTTATTTACAGCGTCACGACGTTTCGATACATGTTCATATCTTCTTCAGATATTATTCTAAAGAGGACGGATATACAAATGATTAATATATGGACTAATTACACAAAGTAAACAAAAAATGAACATTTTTCCAAAGTTTTAAACAAACTAGTTTTACAAACAATTACCATGTTGATAGTAGTTCATATATTTATCATTTGTAAATACCTCATCTTTAGGATAATTCCTGAAGAAGATACGAACACGTATCGAAACGACGTAACGCTATAAATAAAAAGTAAAGTGTCTGTAAAAGGGTCATTAACTGATTTATTAATTCAAAAACAGACGTAAAATAAAATTATTCAATTAAGTTTGAAGAATGTCACACCATTTTCAGTAATTTATCAGATGAGTCTATTTAATAATATTTTTGAGCGCCCCAAAAGTATGAATAAGGCGACAGACCTTAGCAGAGTGCGACCGCAACTCAGTGACGTTACGGGTTTTTATGAAAGGCTGTAGAGAGTGACCGTGATTCGTCTAGTCAACTATTCTTTGGATTACGACGAAACAAACTGTGATATTGTCATATGTTGTTCAACTAGTTGAGATGACGTCATCGAGTTCTGTACATTGCAAAACGTATGTAAATCGACCACGTAAGAAAAGTGGAGTTCAGCTCAACGTGTTTTGAATTTTAATCGGATTTAAATTCGACTTCCTCGGTGCTGAGATACGGAACTTAATTTTACGACATTAAGTTAATTTATTTTGATAATTATTAAGGATTATTCAATTTTTTTTGTCTGGTTTTGATAGTTACCATTCACTGTGATATTTGTTGTAGGTTTCCTGAGCACCGGCGACAGCGTTCTGCCTGGGAACAACGGGATGAAGGACCAGGTTGCGGCTCTTCGTTGGGTGCAGGAAAACATCGCCGCCTTCGGAGGAAACCCTTCAAGTGTGACCATCGCCGGAATGTCGGCTGGCGGCTCCAGTGTGCATCTACACTTGCTGTCTCCTCTGTCGCGAGGTGAGACCGACTATCAGATGATTTTCAGAGGCCAAACTCGGTAACAGACTTCCGGAGAAATTTGTGATCCATGTCCTATTCGTCAGTCGCGTGTTTTATGTCCTGAAAAACTCTAAGACCTGGGTAGAATGAGTTGTGATCGTTTCTGACCCAAACTTATTAGAAAAAGACTAAATGGATGTTGTCTTCATAAACATCAGAAATCGCTTTCCAGTCTTCTTCCATTAGTATCGGTAATAGAGATGAGAGTATGTCTGGTGACCAATCCGACCAGTTGTATGACTTCTGTCTAGACATTTTTGTCGGTACCCTCGAACTGGACGAGAATATTCAACACCTTTCTAAACGGACCAACTTTATATTTAGAACAAAAATAATCTCAATTTACAACATTATTAGCCGATAGTTACGTCTTCAGCTAACCAATGCCCTACCAAATTCAACGTACAGCAATATTCACTTTTAAATCTCTTTTATCGACCAGAACCTGACACTCGTAATCTCAGGCTATTCGAAGACTTATCAGGGTGCCCGACGTTTAACAACTAAAGAGAATTATATTATTTTCTGTTTTTTAACGATACCCAGATACTACAGCACTCCGGGTTTCTGGGTTGATCTCAGGAGATTTCGGCTAGTGTTCAACTAGGTTCAACTGACGTCACTCTGACGTCATCACCTAACATATAATGAACATAAAAGAATTAAAACTAATTTTATGCAAACAAACAATAAGTAAATATTTTAATACTTAATAATATCTGAACATAAGAACTTAAAGATTCTTTTAAATAAATGATAATCTATCATAAAATCTCCTTGGCCCTTTTTAACGTAATTTAATCAACATACAGACCATATTAATTCTCCAATGTCATATCTACATTTAAAAGACATCCATAAATCTCTTCGAGACTTTGCAGTTATTATTTCTTTCGCCAAAAACAAAACAAAAAAAAATCTTTTCATTCATCGTCCATGTTTGAATTTCGATTCACCTCTCGCAGCTAACAATACACCAGAGATAATGCGTCAGCGATAATACTCCAATACCTCTACATATAATCTTTCTTTGCATATTATAATGAAGTATGGTGCCACTTAATTCAATCGCAACCAACTAAATCTACTTTTCCAAACAATGCCCAAGTACGTGATGTTTTTTCTATTTAATTATTTCTAATTTTATAAAACAAATCGAAAATGATAAAATCCCATGTTGTATGCCAAAGATAATTTCTCGATCAGAGATACTGCACTTATCAGACGTGATCGTCTTTGACCTCCCCGATTGCCTTTACGAAATAAAGTACTTTACGCATTTTAACCAACATGTGACTGGCGGAAAATGCCATGTCACATTTGGTCAACGAAGAGGGTTAAAATATTGATGGTAAATAAAGGATGATTCGTCAGGATATCGTGGTATTTCCAGCATATTGATGCTATTTGCTTCCATAATGAACACTCAAAAAGTCACCACCGATCGGATAATCATATTTTGGGACAACAGCGCGTTGATGTAGCTCAGCTTTGCTTCCATACAGTGTCGTTTACCGTTAGTAGTGAAACAGGTTTTGTAATAAGCGCCATCACTCACGTTTCTCCAGGTCTGTCTCTACCTACAAATATCTGCTTAATTTGTTTCCAGGGTTGTTCCAACGAGCCATATCCCAGAGCGGCACCGCGTTGTGTCCCTGGGCGAACGCCGAAAAGCTCCGAGAGAAGGCGTTCCGTCTGGGCGAGGCACTTGGATGTCCCACCAGCTCGTCCCAGGAACTGGTGGAGTGTCTCACGCACAGACCAGCGGGTCAAATCGTGGACACCACCCGCATCTTCCAGGTCAGCCAAATACCTCCTCGTAAACTCGAACGACGCAGAAATGGACATCTAAATTATAAACCAATATATTTGCGATAATTAGCATATTTTACTCGTTAAACGTCTGGAAAATCTGAATTTCGTTTGATGAATAAAACGAACAGTCTATCAGAAGAAAATGTGCGTTATTCAACTAAAACAAAAATCATTGGAATATTACAACGTTTCATCCACAACTTTGGGCCTTCATCTGGTAATAGACACTGTTGTCATCGACTGCGTCCCATGACGGTGATAAATAAATATGTAACACCCGTCATATGACACAGTCCATGAGAACTGTGTCTATTACATGGTGAAGTCCCAAAACGGTGGACGAAACGTCGTAATATTCCAATGAGTTTTGTTTCAGTTGAATAATATACATTTTTATCTGAAAGGTTCGTCGGTTTTCTGTTTATTTATTAAATGATAATCCTCAGATTATATTAAATTGTGTTTTTTAAGAGTGAAGTACAACAGATGGATGCTAATGGATTTTTTTTAAAAAAAATGTATTCTAGTTTAAAAAAATCGGCGAACGTCTTTGATTTTTTTTTCCAGAAATGGCTGTACAATCCTTTCTCCCCTCTGGCTCCCACCGTGGAACCTGCTGGTAAAAACGCTTTCCTATCCAAGGACCCGGCCTTAGTGTTACAGGAGAAGAACGTCTACGACGTTCCTTGGATGTGCAGTGTTACCACAGCAGAAGGACTCTATCCAATTGCAGGTAAAATGTTTATTAATAAAAAAATCTCAAAGGGACCTCTAAAGTTGTCACCACTTACGAATCTCGTAAAATGTAAATATTTAATAAAAATTATGCTTTTTGAAGTTTCCTCATTCATACTTTTAGCTTTCATATCCTCCTAATCCCGTTTGAATTAACAACAGTTCCCTTAACATGTATTACAGAGATCGCGAATCGACCAGCATTACTGCAAGAGCTGAACGACAGGTTCAACGAGATCGCTCCAGAGATCATGCACTACAGACACACCGTGAGTCCCGACGTCATAGACTCCACCTCGCAGATGATCAGGCGATATTACCTCGGCGACAAGAAAATCACGACTAAAACTTTCAAGGAACTCACTACAGTAAGTTAATTATATTCTTCTTTCTTTAACAGTAGAGAAAGCTTGGACGTTTATGTTAATTCAGAGAATTTTAAAACATCATGGACAAAAATTGTATTTTTTTTAAGGAGACGATAGAAAATTGTGTCATCACAGACAGAAATCGATAGATAGATTTATTTAACTGCATTGGTGGCCATATTATTAATTAACACTAAAAAAATCATAAATTTAATATAGAAACGAGGATAAAAAATAGTTTTAAAAATTCTTTGCACTTGTCACTTCATTGCACTGCTTTACATATTTATCTACATCCCTAAAACCATACCCTCATTAATTCTTATTAGTCTTACATTTAACCCCTATCATATGAGATTAATCTTCTCTTGAATTGTGCCTTACTCTGTACGTCGTAAGGTGCCATCACTTTATACAAAGAAACCATTCAACATGAATCGATATATCTACACGCACAGATTTATCTGAAGACGTGGAAATATCTCGGAAACTGTTCATGGGATGAAAATAAACTGAAATTTGTTAGTCTCAAAGAAGGATTGATTCCTCTCAGAACTTAATAATAATATAAAGACTAGGTGAATTTATATTTTATGGTATGGAAGGTATATGGAAAATTTGCCTTAAAGGAAATCGTCTCCAGTGTAGCCAATTCACCTTTCAAAATTTTCCTAAATCAAAAATACTCTCTCTTACTTTCTTTTAAAGAATAATTAGTTATAAGAACTAATAAGTCTTCTACTAAATAAAATTGTCTGTATGTATGTATATTCCGCATACAAATCTACACTCGTGGAGCAGATTTCACTAAAATTCGACCACGTGGTTTTTGTGACCAGGGAACAAACACTGCTGGAGGTGAAACACATCCACCACCCTCAGGAGCAGGGGTAGAAATTTTGAATCATGCTAAAACGACCAATAAAATTTTTTCGGGATCAAAGAAGAGATTGATACTATTTCTACCGATGTTCTTTGTGTATAATTTCAAACAATTTTCGGCATAGAAGGGGACCACCTTTAGGGGTGGCGGTGGAGGAGCGTTACGGGCAACGCCGGGCACCCAGGTTGTATTAATAAAACAATTATTAAAAAATAGGAAAGAGATGTTTTACGTGAAAGATGGCCATGTGATCTGCAGAATAGTATTTCGCAGTAATGATAAACTTACAGAATACTGTAAAGTTGTCAATTAAGTATTTAAATTACTCGCTATAAACAATAATTTTTTTATTAAATAAATATTCAATGCACAGAAGCGTTATTATTAAGGATATGATCTAGACTATGGTTGGTAGCTAAAAGCAATACAGCCGATAAAATCGACCACAATAAATATTCACAGCAGTATATCTGACATATAAGTAGACAGTTTCAAAAACGTTCCATGCAGCATATTAATTCAATTCAGGCCAACGTCCTGCCAAGATTCGTGAAAGCTGTGTAAAACTGTGATACAAGAAAATTGCTGTCTAGCAAAGCAACTTTCGCGGGTAATTTATCAAATCAAATATAATTAACCTACTTTTCAAACCCCCCTATAAACTAAGCTCTAATATCTTCTTAATTCAGGTTGTTGAATTCATCGCGCACATCAATAATGGTGAAAGTTTTGCTGGATTCATCTCAAATTAAGTGTCATTTTTACAGACGAAGTGCAATTTTGTTCTCTCGTTCCAGATGGTCGGAGATCGTCTGTACGTGGTCGCTGCGGCTCGCTCCCTTCGCTTGCACTCAGCGGCTGTTTCGTCACCAGTCTACGCTTACGTCTTCAACTACAGGGGCGAAAACAGTTTGTCGGACACAGCCACAAAAACCAAGATTAACTTCGGTACTCTATTTAATCTACTTTTCAGAATATTTTAACCAAAACGTCTTAAATTCCTTTAAAGAGTCCAATTAAAATTCAAGGGGCTCACTCGTTCACTAACATTTAATTCCTACACGGATAATTGGTAAAATTACAACAACAACAAAAAAAAACATTTCCTTAATAACGAACAGTAATAAATCCGATAAGATGATTTTATTAGAGTTCGTGAAAGATACTGACAAAGGTTGTAGCGTGTAGCTCGGAGGCGTCACCCTGGCGCGTAGTTTATCACACGATTTTGTGACAAAACACGGGCCAGAACATCTGTAACTACGGTCATGAAAAACAGATTCAACACCAATGACGTGGTATTTCCAGATGACGAATTAGTGAAAACTTTGCGAGTTAAGCAAGTCACAACCATAAATATAATAATTTTGTCTAACTACGTGATTATCTGGACCTAATTAAATTTCTTCACAGCGTAAAAAATCATATTTTGCAAAAAACACAGCGATTTCTAAAAACTTAATTTTTATTATTAGGAACATTGAATCTCGGTGAATAAGTGTTAAAAATATATCCTTACGAAGGTTATAAATAATAAATTTCATATCAATTCGATCATAGATTTGATAGACGAGGAGGAATCCAAAGTATGTAAACTCGGGAAGAATATTTTTTTTTACTAACACAAAATTTGCAAAGAAATTTTTTTGTACGTTAACCGATTAATTTGCAAGATTTATGCATTTAAAGAATCACAAAACGCACAAACGAGAGCGCACATGACGTCACACTGTCGTCACAGCCAGGCACTGGTGCCAACTTCAGCATCATCATTCCTCTACAGAAACCAGTAATTAGAAAAATAGAGAAAACTACGAAAGTCATTAACCTTGAGACGCGGAATCTCGTCAATGTGACTCCCAAATTTTGTATTTTTGTTTTATCCTGTCAGAAATCGCGTCACCGGGTCTTGAATGTCAGGTAAGACTAATACTTTATAGCTTTACAGTCCATATCTATGTTTCTGCCAATGCCGAAACATCCTTGGAAAGCTCTTCCGTTCCCAAACGCGTCACAATGACGTCACACCCGATAATTCGTGTCTACCGTATCTCTGAAAGTATACGTTTCCGAAACAAAAAGGTATTTCAAAATTCTACTTGTAAAATTGGTCAAAAAGTGATTCAAGGAGGATGATGTTTTAATCGTTTGCGATATAAAAAAATTATGATCTGTAAAGTAACAGGTATATATATTATAAAAAGCTTTTTAACTTATTTATATTCGGGGTAGGTCCCATTTTTACAATACAAAACATTTGTAAAGATTTAATCACAATTTTTATCATTGTATTCATTAAGTTTAATTACCTTTTAAATTAAAAATTATCTGTTGACGTTTACAAATTTTATTTTCCTATACAAGGAGTCAGTCACGGGGACGATACTGGATACATTTTCAACACGTCGTTCTCCAAGAAACTCAACAGGGAGGCTGACAAGGAAATGTCCAAATTTCTGATCGACCAGTGGGTGTCTTTTATGAGGACAGGGTGAGTTATTTTTAGTCTTACATTATTTATTTATTTGGCGAGTAAAACTTTGCGCAATTAACAGAAATAAAATACACGAAATAAAGATTATCTGCACAGTAAGTAATTATCTTTCGACTAAAATTACCTCTAGACTAAAATTCGGTATTCTAACGTTTCTATAAAAACGCAAGTAATACAAACATACAAGGCTATAGCCTTAGGCGTTTTTTAATAATTTTTCAAGAATTTAAATTTATTTTTCTAACGAGAATTTAAATAAAAAAAATACAAGGCTATAGCCTTAGGCGTTTATTAATACTTTTTCAAGAATTTAAATTTATTATTTTTTACGAGAATTTAAATAAAAACATACAAGACTATAGCCTTAGGCGTTTTTTATAAATTTTCAAGAATTAAAAAACATTTTTTTAACGAGAATTTTAATAAAAACATACATGACTATAGCCTTAGGCGTTTTTTAATAAGTTTTCAGGAATAAAAATTTTTTTTTAACGAAAATTTAAATTAAAACATACACGACTATAGCCTTAGGCGTTTTTTAATAATTTTTCAAGAATTTAAATTTATTGTTTTTAACGAGAATTTCATAAAAACATACAAGACTATATATAGCCTTAGGCGTTTTTTAATAAATTGTCAAGAATAAAAAAGATTTTAACGCGATTTTAATAAAAACATACAAGACTAATGCCTTAGACGTTTTTTAATAAATTTTCAAGAATAAAAATTTTTTTAACGAGATTTTAATAAAAACATACAAGGCTATAGCCTTAGGCGTTTTTTATAAATTTTCAAGAATAAAAAATATTTTTAATAACTAGAATTTAAATAAAAACATACGCCTTAGGCGTTTTTTAAAAAATTTTCAAGAATAAAAATTTTTTTTAACGAGATTTTAATAAAAACATACATGACTATAGCCTTAGGCGTTTTTTAATAAGTTTTCAAGAATAATTTTTTTTAACGAGAATTTAAATAAAAACATACAAGGCTCTAGTCTTAGGCTTTTTTTAATAAATTTTCAAGAATGTAAATACATTTTTTTATAACGACAATTTAAATAAAAACATACAAGACTATATATAGCCTTAGGCGTTTATTTAATAAATTTTCAAGAATAAAAATTTTTTTTTTTTACGAGAATTTAAATTAAAACATACAAGACTAAATTTTTTTTCTTTCTAGAATTTAACTAAAATCATACAAGGCCATACAATGCCTTAGGCGTTTTTTATAAATTTTCAAGAATAGAATGTTTTTTTACGAGAATTTAAATAAAATCATACAAGGCTATATCCTTAGCCGTTTTTTAATAAATTTACAAGAAGAAAAATTTTTTTTTTACGAGAATTTAAATTAAAATCATACAAGGCTATAGCCTTAGGCGTTTTTTAATAAATTTTCAAGAAGAAAAAATTTTTTTTTTCGAGAATTTAAATTAAAACATACGCCTTAGGCGTTTTTTAATAAATTTTTAAGAATAAAAATTTTTTTTAACGAGAATTTGAATAAAAACATACAAGATCAATTAAAAAAAGAGGCCTGCGAGTCAATGTCCGCTGGATGAGGGTAATTACTTTAGTAACTCCTACTGTCAAAATACAGGTGATATGGAGAAAAATTTTGTTTCATACATAATAATTTTCCACACGTCCTGTTTCCTTGAGAACAAAACTTAAGTTTACAAAGTTGTTACACCAAAAAGACGAAAATTTTAACTTTTGTAAGGAACAGAATATTTTATTTTTTGCTGCAATCCGGACAGTTTTACAGTAAACCCACCAATAAAATCTGGTACATAATAATGGAACTAGAGAAACTCATATAAATTTATTGGAAACGAATATGTATACTGCATCAGTGGATTTATTTTCTTTTTCCTAAATTAAAAAGTTTTAACTAACAATTTTCAAATATAACATGTATTTGAAGATTTTAGAATCCTTATGAAAACAGAAAAATTGGCTGCACTCGTAAACTTACGTCAAAAACCAACAATTAAGTGTTACATTTTTATTTCCGGGTTAAACATGTCTTTTCCGTGATACTATTTCATATTGACGGCCCCTAAGTTTCCGAGTTTGCAAAAACAAAAATATAAAAGTTTGGTTAGTAACGGTAGTGACGTCATACTCATCAAGCTCCGCCCCTTACTGACGTCATATCCTTATTCGTAGCGGCACGTAAAACTCAAAATCTACAACACACAATATAATAATAATAATAATAAACATGAAATTTACTTACATGTCAGGAGGAATTGTACGGGCACGAATTTACTAAATGAAATAACGTTGCGTATAAGTTTTCGCACTGATCGTCCTCGTCAAGCATCTTTTCGTTCTCCCCTGTGCCGTTATAATTACTTAAATATTATCCAATTAATTTTGTTCCGTCGGCGCCATTACACACGAAAAAGGATGTCTCTATTACATACATATGTATATATAAAAAATTATATATATACACGATATAGTTTAAAACTTTCATGAATGCAAACAAATTGCACGAAAAATGTAAGTGCATTGTTAAGTCACGTTGCTCTGAACTTCAATTGTTCTCAGAGATTTTACATTATAAGATTAAACTGATACCAAAGATTAACTGTCATTTCGATATTTGAAAAAATATTTTCTTATTTATTTTTAAAAGTTCGGCTAAATAAGTGCTAATATATATATATATGTATATATATTTAAAAAATATAAAAATAAAAAATTAATAGATACATTCAATATAGAAATTATTGTGTATTAAGGGCTTTTTTCATTATTATTATTATTTTCAAAAGTGAGGTTTAAATAAACGAAACTCTTTGGTTATATTACAAATATTTGATTATGAAAAATAATAGAATATGTTCAATATAAACAGTAATTTGCATTAAATCGCTCTTCATTGTTAGTTTCGGTCTGAAATGAAAATTCCTTTTGTTTAATTACAAATATTTGAATAACAAAAATGAAGGGAAATCTTGAATATAGTCAGAAATTTGAATTAAATCTATTATTAATTTTTAGACTGATTTGAACGATCGTTAAATTACAAACATTTAAATTGTTGGCTAACGTAACAGTAATGAAGCGATGTTATTATTTAGGAATCATTCTCGGTAGATGCCAGGTCGTTACTTCGACGTCACCGATATTCATAATTTACAATTTGGTCGGGCGGGAGACATGACGTCACTGCTGCTGCTAAACTCGTCTCATCGCTGATTCGTAATTTTATGACTTTAAATTAATTCAAGACGCAACCAAGAATAATAATAAGTCTAACAAAATTACAGGAGATTTATTGGACGTACAGCACAGTACCTCGGATCCTCTTCACGTGTTCACTCTTGCGACGGCCACTGGTGGAAATGTTGTAGGACTGCAAAGCAGTAGACTTCATTGTACATTACTTCCCAATCTCAGTCTTCCTGTCCGAGATGTACACTCAACTACTCATCGGTCAACTCTTCACAACAAATTAATACACTGACTAGGTACAGCCATTTTTCCTGAGCACAGTAGCGGCGGCGAGGTGCTTATCCTGATGCAACGCGACACCGATGCGATGAAAACAAAACACAACGTCAACTGCAGCACGCAAGACTGAACTGTTTATTGGCAACAACTCGTATGTTCCACCTAATTGACGCCTATATAAAATACATGAGTAAATTCCCACATGAGTGATAAATTGCAGTTTAAACTGTAAAAATACCAGCGTTACCAGTTTCCTCAATTAATATTATGACATTGACCACGAACCCTTCAGATTCCAATCCAGAACACGCCCAGTGATTACCTCTCGTTTGCTTCAGGTTTCCGGCCGCTAAGGACGTGTGGTTGCCGGTGAACAGAAATCAATCAGAATCGGTCAACTACCTGCAAATCGAAGGACCGAAGCAGTACGCGATGAAAGTGGACCTCAACATGGGCAACGTGCAATTCTGGGACCGGGTCCCGGACCGCAGAGCCGAAATCCTCACGAGTTGCCGCCGTCGAGGAAGTACCTCCGACAAGTGTTGAACGTTACAACGCAAGAGAACTTTTTAATATCTGCTTCCACGACAACTTGAAGCACTCTTCAGAAAAAAACAACAGAAAAAATCATGATTATTCGAAGGGTGGTAACGGGCCCCCCTCTTTAAAACAACACATTAATTTTTGTCTATAATATTGCCACTAGGGAAGTAGAAAATATGCCTATGGGGGAAACAACAAACGGCATCTGCAACGCCAGTAATTGGCGACAGCAAATGAGTATTAAAAATTATATTAATTTACTGCCTCGAGAAAAACGTAACTACCTCATTATCTTTAACAGTTTCAATAAGAGTATTCACTTAGGTACTAGTCTCTAGTTCACGAATACCTTATTATGAAAATTGAGTTGATAATTTTGTATTTTTTTTAAAATAAAATGTTATTTTTCTTAATTAAAAAAATTTCCATAACTTTGTTAAAGTAGAAATTTAAATCCTTAATTATAAGTTAATTCTATTATTACAGTAGAGAGAATTATTTGGGGATAAAGAAACCAATCAATACGAATGTCTTCATGTTTTTATGCGCATTGGGAACTGCAGTATTCACGAATATTAATTAAGTAAGCGTTTTGTGACGTAGAGCGTCTGAGGACTGATGAACTTCAGAATCAACAAATAATGATGGGAAAAAAAAGTTCTGAAGTTGAAACAGAACCGGAAGAGATGAGGTAGCAATGGGAAAAGAGGAGAGGAAATAGAATATGAAGACAGGCTGATGTGGTAATTTGGATGTGTCAAATTTTCTAAGGACAATGAATGGACAAGAAGATGAAATGTGATCATTAACAGGTCCACAGTAAGTAAAACTAGCGCAATGCTGTGTTTATTAAATACAACTGGACACGGTCTTGAGGACAGAGTACTACTCCTACTCCTAGCGTCTAACTGCTGCCCACGAGGTTGATGTAGACGTCCTTGTAGGCGTAGCCGTACTCGTTGGTGGCGTTGCAGCCGTAGTTGCCGACGTCCTGGCGAGTGACCCGGTCGATGACGAGCTTGTCAGTCTGGATGCTGACGCGCGAAGACTTGGTCAGCGGCTGGGCGTTGTAGGTCCACTGGATGGTGGGTGCCGGGTCGGCGACGATGCCGCAGTTCAACGTCACCTTCGTGTCTGTCACCGCGTTCACGCTCTGGGGCTCGGCCGTGAAGTACGGAGCACCTGAATCACAACAACACTCGATGTATGTTATCATACGCAACCACTACTCACCTAAAACAAATACGAACCATCAAGAATTATTATACATTAACAAATAGATTGGTCGCACAATTAACTTTTTTTTTACCTATGGTAAGCGATTGATGGTCCATCTTTGAGCGGTCCAGACCCAGTGTTTTTTTTAAGAAACATGTTACTTGAAGGTAATCCATAATGTGACTATTAATGGGGTAGAAATGGGCGATAAGAAAGAAAGTCAAGGGTTAACTGTGGCAGGATCCCTATCATATATTTCAAAGGATCCTGCACGAGTCATTCGCCTAAACGTGAAAACCTGCAGCAGGTATGTCGGGCTCTCGGTACTAGTCTCACGCCCTTTCGATGACTTCAAGTGTGACTCCAGTGCCTCCATGAGGGATCAGCAGACAACTCCAACACCTCTCAAAACTGACCTACCGTGTCTCAGCTTTCTGGGGGGGTCCTTAAGTTACACAGGCATAGAACCAGATAAATATGGAATTTAGGCTCAGCGTTTTTTGTC
Organism: Zhengitettix transpicula; assembly: GCA_037074705.1. Classification (NCBI taxonomy): domain Eukaryota; kingdom Metazoa; phylum Arthropoda; class Insecta; order Orthoptera; family Tetrigidae; genus Zhengitettix; species Zhengitettix transpicula. Next base: position 60,846,227 of record CM073596.1, read on the forward strand.
GGTATAGACAGGCTATGTACAGGGTAATCCACATAAAGGCAACTCCCCTCTTATAGAATAGGAAAAGGAGTGAAAGGGGGGATGCGGAAGGGTAGAGGAAGGTAGCCAAGGGGTTAACTAGGGCATTGGGGTATGGTTTAAGGATCCTACCTGGCAATTCGCCTAAAAGTGATGCAGGGAAAACCATAGAAAAACCTGCATTAGGTATATCGGGCATTTTGTACTTGTCCCACGCACTTCCGATGGCGGGAGAGGAGTTTGCTGTGGGGACGCAGCTTTCCCCTCGCCGTACCTTGGCCAGTTTAGGAGGCAGCTGGCCGACTATTCCGACTATAGGAATAGCGGACAACTCTTACCGTATGCCCAAGGTCTGCGACCCCGGAACATACACCTCTCAGAATAGGCCGAGGGGCCTCGACTTTTGTTCAAAAAACCAGAGAGATGAGAAGGCATCCTCCAAACGTAGTCTCCTCCAGAGCTCTCTGGGAAGGTTCTCCTGCGAGAGAACTCTCTCGTAGACATCCTTGCCTCAGAGGCTCTACTGATAAATAAGCTTCTGTAATAATAACGAGGAAGAGTATATAGGCCTAGTGGAAAAAGTTTTGAACTGAGTAGTATTTTCAACTATTTGAATTTTTTCGTCCATAAAAAATTTACTAGTCCTTTTCCCCTTAATTCACCTTATAGAAAAAACAGTTGAGGAACACACTCTTCAGACACCGAAAAGTGTAATTAAAATATTATGCAAAATGGTTCGCTATTGGAAGAAGTAATTAGAATAATTACAACTGTTAACATACAGCCAAATTAAGTGCCGCACTATTACTCACTCTTTACGTCGACCTCGATGGTGTGGGTTTCGGTACCGGCGGTGTTCTTGGCCTGGCACTTGTAGGTACCCCTGTCTTCTTGGGACACTTGACGAAGGACCAGAGTACGTCCGTTATTGCCGAGGCGAGTGTGGTCACTCACGGGCAAAGCCTTGCCGTTCTTGGTCCACGTGATTTCGGGCTCAGGTCTGCAATCAAGAAAACAAACAGTACTACCATTGCGTAGTCAACATAAAAAAAATAACATATGAATCACCAAAGGTTTCAAATAAAAATGTCCTTCTGTACCTCGGAAGATTACAAATAAATTGGCTTCATAGTTTCAACCGAAAATTTAAAGGCATCACAAGAGTTCAGTGCCTGAAAACTGTTTACAGTACGTGGAAAAAGCCTCAAACATTTTTTTTATTCAAACGAATTTGTCAAAGAATAGACACTAACTCTTATAGTTTCGGTTTTCCTTAAAACGAACAACGTATGGAGTGTTCCATCAGTGACTCTGTATAGCAAACGTCGTGTATGATTAGGATGAACCGTGACCTGCGTCACAGTCACGATCCTAATACTAAATGAAAAGGACATGGATACTCACGCTCCACCGTAGATGCAGTAGAGCTCCTGCTTCTTGCCCTTGAGGGCCAGGACGTTCTTGGGAGACACGTACTGAGCCACTGGAGCCACCTTGATCTGAGCCACCGGCTTGCCGGCCGGAGTCACGGTCAGTCTCACCTTGTTACCGAACTTGATCTGGTTCCTGGTGAAATGTGAACAATAGAGAGAGACATTATCTTGCTTTCAGTATCACCATACGTGATAAGACAGTATGAATGCTTACAGGAAGGTGGAAGACACGATGCAGACGTAGGTGAAGGTGGAACCACCGTCTTCCTTGGTGATGCTGGAGAAGTAGAGACCACCATCGGGATCCTGAGAGATGCGAGGGTTTCTGATCTTCCTAACGTTTGCTCCGTCATTCTAAATTAAACAAAATACAAGCCTGATAAAAAGGCAGAAATAACTAACGAAAATAACAAAAATTCAGGAAGATAAACTAAGAAGAAAATTACGGAGATGATCATAACGATGGCATATCATGGGTTTAGGTCAATCAGTATTTATTACTCGGTCAATTAGGGAATTCTTCAAAGCAATGTGTAAGATGGTGTATTTAAATACTCTTCTTCTTCATGTAGAAAAAAAAATTCCTGATGGGACAAACACAATTTTTTTTTCTCTTTACCTGGAGGAGCCACTCAGCTCCAGGCTTGGGGTATCCCTGAGGAGGTTTGCACTGCAGACTGAAAGGTTGGCCTTCAGGAACCGTGAGGGTCTTCTCAGGTTCGTCACGCCACGGCTGGACGGTAGACTGCCTCAGGAATACAGAGTAGGACGAGGCCGTGCCCAGGGAGTTGGTGGCGAAGCACTGGTAATGACCTGTAGGAGAGTCGGAAATTCCATTTACAATTTACTCTGGCTCGTAAGAAACATGACGACCGTTTGCGAAATTAAAATAATCTTTCAGTGATAAACCAAGTCATATTTTTGAACACACGTCTTCAACGGTGACTTTAGAACGCTTAAGTCACCATTCGTTGTACAGTACCAAACTTAACGAGAAAAATCTAGTGGTTCAACTGAACCTCCTTCATCCCCTTCCCCCCAAAAAATCTCCCCCAATGGACAATTCAGATTCTATTATTTTCGGTACGATTGTCTGACCTTCATCGGTGTCCCTCATGGTCTTGATGAGCAAGGATCCTGAGGTTGACTCCAAGTACATGCGGTTGCCTTGATCTGGCAGAGTCAGAGGTTGACCATCCTTGGTCCACTTGTATCTGAAAAGAAAAAAAATTATGGTAAATAATCTGTGTGTATAAAATATTAAGATCAGTCGGAGATCGAATATTTTAGACTGGTCTTTTAGCAGAAAGAGGTTAGACGGGTGCTTACAAGAATCAATTAAAAAATAATGGTCTGTATTAATTACAATGAGGCAAGGTTAAATTTTTAAAAATATCCTAATATTGACATATAATTGGCCGTTGTACCCATTACTGACAATGTCACTGTCTACACTTATAGGAAAAATAATGTACCTCCAACATTCTCCCTTATTCGGCTCTTGGTCGTGTTATCGCTTGGCATATGGAAGTTGGACGAGAATTCACAAGTGGCTTACAAAATTTAAAATGGAAATAGGCAAGACGACTTTTACAAATAGCGCCAATCAGTTTAGACGTAGGGTAAAGACTCTACAATAATCACGGAGTATTACATATATTTTATATTATTACACTTAAATTAATTTTTATCTGGTCTGCGTAATAATATACATAATGAAAAAGGGTGTATATTTGTATGTATGTATGTATTTACGTTAATCTCTATACAAATTTTAAAGCGTGGACAAAATGGGAAAAAAAATGATACACATATTCTTCAAAACACGAGTGGCGGTGAGAAACCCCTAGCAAAAAATGTGAAAAGAATTACAATTGATAAAACGTGATAATTTTGTGTTGTGTTAAAGAGACCGTGACGTCACGCGCGCACGTGAGCGAGAGACGTTACTACGCGACGAACAAAGGAAATAGTTCCTTTTCCCGGTAATGAAATAAAGCAGAAATATTTCCATTGAATAAAAAAGGATAAATTTTATCAAGTAACACTGCATCGAATGTAAGTTAATTTTCGTCGCCATATTAGTGACTCCAATATGGCGACCATTTGTTTACATTGTGAATCTAGCTAAGAATTTCCTTCAATTTAATCTTTTGTAATGTCTCAAGACTGAGGGGACAATTATATCCTGTTTATAATAATAAAGTGCAGTGGAAATAAATCAGGGAAGGTTTCTGTTGTTGTCAGGTTTTTTCTTGTAAATAATAATCATAATAAAAGCTTTAAATAGACAGTTGATTTAGGTTACCAATATAATTATGTATATATGTCATTTTTGTATTATGTTATTCGTGTAGATATAGATACCACCGGTAAAATTCCCAATAGCCGCTAAATAATAAGAATAATAGATTAGAATAAAAACGAACACAGCCCAAAACAGAGAATATTAGAGAGAGAAAAACTACGGCTAATACGGAATAAATGTGAAAAAGGTTACAGTATAATAAATAATGAGTCTTAGTTACGAGACAGAACTAATTAACGTCTCACGTCGGTTTAGGGTTTCCTTCGGCCTGACAGGGAACCTTGAAAGGAGGGGCGCCCTTTTCCTGGAATCTCGCGACCTGGAAGAAGATTTCTTTGGATGTGGTTTGCTTCACGATCGTAGGTGGTGTCTGAACTGTAAAGCAAGAGTAATCGTTCGATAGTAAAACAAACACAGACGAAGGAAGAAAACAAAAAAACTGTGTAATAGTTATGATATAAAAAGAATAAAGTACCTGCGGCGTGCGTCAACAAGACGCAGGCGAGGAAAAGGAAGCAGCTTCGCAGGTCCATTATGATTCTCTGTTGAAATAAAAATAATGTTAAGTTAACTATTGGAAAAAAAAAATAAAACTCTATTCGCTTTCTAATAACCAATCAATTTTTACTCCGAAATTATAACAGTCATAAATCGTATATGAATCATTAAAAAAGATGTAAATATCATAGCAATTGAATTTTAATATTATTAAATTAATAATATAATGCACTAGTTGACTATCTTGCGGTATCACAAGCTTCTAGACAAGAAAAGCAATAAATTTTATCAGTAGAGTAATTTTTATATACAGATAAAAAGGTAAAAGTTTAAGTATATTTACAAAGTAATATTAATTTAAATCAAAACGTGATATTCTAATATCATTTTTAACATCACCTTCAGGAGCAAGAGTGAACCCTACTTTTAGTAAGCAGAAGAATAAGTTGTCCGTGGTGACGTCATATCCACTTCACAATAATTAATTTCCACGGGTTTTTCGAAAGGTTCAACAGAATTCAATTCATTAAAAAAATATTAATTTATTGGGCTCCCAAAAATAATGGATTCTACACTACTATCGGTTGCTTCCTTTACCACCCCTCAACGGTAAGTCTGACAGGGGGTCTTTTACCCTAAGATCGCGATCATCTGCCTGCATCAGCGATCCACCTATTAGCATCGCTGACTCCTCATCGCCTCTGCTGTAGCGGAGAGGAAGAAGAAGAGATTGGGTCGCAGAAGTCAAAGAATAAAACACTGCGCCATGCTCTGAATGTTTATGAGCTTGTATTGACTTACGAGATAAGACTTTTGTCTCATTCAGTAAATCAATACAGTTCGGTTCGTTTTGAGCCTTCGTCCAGTTCGCACGAAATTGCAAAAAAAAAAGATAAATAAAATATTATTTCACTTTAAAAAGTCTCGTTATTACTCGCGTCCAGTTGTATCACGCTTATTTAATTTTCTTCACGTGTGGTGGCCCCAACACACACACACACGGAGTCTTCCACCAAGTTAAAATCCGCCACTGTCGTCGTGAGGGAAGTAATGTTTGATTCATAACCTTTTTTTTGGTTGAATATTACTTAAATACATAAAAAGGTCGATATAGACCAATAGTTAACTATTCATATCCTCAGCTCTGGTGATCAAAGAATTTAATTTTGAAATTTAGTTTTTTTAAAAAAAAATAATTTAAAATTAAGGGTCAATATAATTTGCGTGCGAAACCTGTACGGATCAATGGTAACAGTTTGGAAAAGCGATGATATTTTTCTGCCGTAGATGAGTCGTGCAACCAAAAAGAAGGACATAAACGAGCGTTCTCTATTGCAGTATTGTCCTCGAGGAAATGAAAAGGTTTTCTCAAGAGTGAATACCCCGCACGTTCGTACTTGTCAGGCTCCTCAACGTTCCATGAATCACTGACCATTGAAAAACAAATCACAAGAGCACCACCCATTCAAGAATGCGTTGTCGTTGTTGTTTTCTTCTTTCCGATGAATAACAATTTTTAAAACGTTCGTCCACGTGAAAGAGAACCATTGAGCCGTCCAGTAGGAGCTGCTTACGTCAGCGATGACGACACCCATTGCAGTAACCGCTCGTCAAAGATTCGCATTTTCTACTGTTTCGGGGAGAGGATTAAGACCGACTCCTAACTTGCTTCGTCTACAACACTACTGAAGTGAGGTAAAGAAGAAGAAGAAGGGGTCTACGTACGACAAGCATTTGTAATCCTAGTAAAAGTCACACTAAAAAAAAAATAATAATAACGGAACGAAGCATAATAGAATTGAAATAAGATGGTAGAAACCTCAAGATATAAACCAAATAAATGGCATAAGCTAAAAACACTGACTTAAATTAACAGTTTATTTTGGTGAAAGACAACAGAAGCGATAGGCACGAAGGAATATAGAAAGCGGCAATTAGATTAAAATATAAGCCCAAAACACTGACAAACATTCTGTAGAGAAGTTTTTTATATATATATATATATAAAATATAATCTCGTGGACGATACAGTGACTAAATAGGTAGTATAACTTTAAGATACTATCTTCATAGACGAGGCATGTGAGCACCTGTAGAGGAGGAGCGGGATCTCCATTTATAAGGGGAAAAAAAGAGAGAAGTTTACATTTCGGCTCCCATTTTGGCTCTTTTTCTGAACCGTGAATGATTAAATAGAGGCTATCAAACAGTCTTTATTACTTTGAATTTTATCGTAAATTTAAATAGATAGAAAAATCTCAGCTGGAGCAGTAAAATTAAGTAAGAAAATAAAATATTCAAATGTATGTAAAAAGAGAGTTAAATGTAAACCTGTATTAATTTTAAAGCAATCCTACACCGATTAAACGATAGAGTAATATCAATGTATAATAATATACGTTATGTCAACAATTTAGGGAACTAATCCACACACAAGAATCGCAACGAATGTAGACAGTGGTTAATAAGTGGATCTAAAAAACAATTTTCTGCTCGGATGCTGCTCTCTTTATCGTTCGAATAACCTTGAATTGCCACATAACTCAAGTAAAAAAACAAAAACGATTTGGTTTACGTAAACGTTCAGAAGCTAAAATAGACCTGAAGAGTTTTGGTGTTAAGTACCTCTCACATGAGAGAATTAAGGCACTGCCAACGTTCCCAGGAACGTGGTTTCCTTCCGTGCGAAAACATTTTCAAAGTAACCTTTCTTTCTTCTTCTTAGGAAAAATTAAAAGTCCCTAAAGAGACTTTGGACAATGGTTTCCCACTCACACACACACACACACAGAGAGATAAAAATCCAAGGACATTGAGTCAAGCATGTAATAGCCAGCAGTTAAAAGCGATGTAATTCGTAGCTTCAACAGTGTGTGTATCCTTGTGGATTAACGTTTCACCTCCGCGTTGGTGAAGAGTCCTGGCAAAGTGTTTCAAGGTACTCAAAGGGGTCATGGGGGGGCAACAGGCCCCGACCGTAAAAGGGAAACTGCAAGGCCTGTAAAAGACAGGCCGATTTATAATTGCCCTGGCAACAGAAACGGAGAAGAGAAAGCTTCATCCGTATAAGTAGGAGACTGCAACTAGTATGGAAGAAACAAAGGTGCCAATACAGTCACAATTAAATATTCAGGAACAGAACATAATCATGGTTAATACTATGATTGCTGCTTATTAGAGTTTTAAAGTTGAAAAAAGTCTCACTGAGTATTATCTATGACCATTTATTCTTTGCTTTATTTGTAAAATGAATTGATACTTTGGTTCCATTACGTAAAAGATAAAAACTATTATATTCCTTCGCGTCTGTTAAAATCTCTTTGTAAACTTACTACACTGCTAAATTATATAAAGGATTAATTAAGAAAAATACATGAAACAACAGTTCGTTATAATTCTTCGCTTAAAATAAAATTCATCCTGCTTGGGATTCAATCTAATAATATTATCATGAAACTTCAGTTCTTTGTTCCACTAATTTTAAAAGCCAAACCTTTATATATATTGCTCATACATTTATAACAACTTTGAGTGTGTTGTTGTTGTTCTTTTGTCTCCAGAGATCTCGCTGCGGTCCTCAAATCTGTAACTGTAAAGGACATGACGCAGACAGAAACAGCTGTTATTCGTCACAACTCTGAATTAATATTACGTATTTCATTAATCAGTGAAGCTAAAAGAAGCCCAATATTTTGGCAATAGAAATCGAAGACAGTTTTTTTTTAAGAACTATTAATAATTTACCAAATTTAATTTCGCAGCTGTACAAGTGACTGAAATTTTTTTAACTTACTGGAAGAAGAATAAGAAGATATTTTTAAATTAGAACTGCCAACAAATATGAATTATTCCAGTTTAAAAGGCCAAGATAGAGCTTCAAATACTTAAATAATAATAATAATATTAAATTAACTGAAAAGCAATCAAATTGTCAACAACAACAAAAAAAAATATATGACGTTTCAGCCCACAAATTTTGGGGGGACTTCATCAGGTAATTGACAGTTTTTAATGTATGCTAAAATTCCAAGTACAAATATAAATGAACTGAGTCCTATGCCGGTTACAAGATTTACATGAATATTACATTCAAAACTGTCCGTTACCTGATGAAGTCCCCCCAAAAAATTTGTGGACTGAAACGTCGTATCGTAATGGGTTAATTTTTTTTTCTGGAAAAAAAAACAATTTAATTATTTTCTGTTTAGTAATTAAATGTTAATCGTCAGATTTAATTAAATATACGAATCCACGAATATTTAAAATCTAAATAAATTAATGACCGCTGGGATAAAATTAAGTAGTTGACGCCCTGGAGAAAACTGGACGGAGAACCGCATAAAACCAGACACTTGAGTTCAGTGTTGTTCAACGTCCACCGCGTCCATAATTAATTTTATTTTTTAAATGTAAGTATAATGAAAAATTGAAGCGTTTGAATCCTATGGCATTTGAAATATAAACTGTGTTTATTAACGGCTGCTGATGCGTGTGTGGTGACGCATTCCTCACCACAGGTGCTATTAAAATAATAATCTACCCGGTAGTTTAGAGAGTGTAGTTGAAGCACTGACTAGGTGCGACGGACGAGATGGATGAAGAAGAAGAAGAAGGCCTTACCTGGTCCGGTTCGTGTTGTCCGCGCCAGAGACGTTACAAGAGTGTCTTGGCTTCACTTGGGCTTCGCCTGAGGCCGTTCTTCTCCTCCTCTCCGCCTCTCGTCGCCTCTCTTATTGGCTTCCTCAGACCTGCTCGCCTCCAAGGCATTCGCCGGTTTTCATTTCGTCACGTTCTTTTCTCAGAACGACCGCGGATATTTCGCACCAACTTTTTCACGGAACTAACACACCACTAACTGAAAGCACTGCAAAAAGGAAACAACAACAACAACAACTAGAACACAAACAAGATCTGTTTCTCACTCTCAATTTTCTTTTTTTTCTTTTTTCAGAAACAAACACCGTTGACCTTGAATAAAATACAACGAACTGGTTCGTCTGAAGAATGTTTTGTCGGGTCCTTCATAATGCAACTAACCTTCGTTAACAAACCTTTGTCCCGCACACACAAAGATGCTAACAGACCTCACAATTCACACATGGGTGGATAGGGATTTGGTTTCCATGCTACTTCAACCCTCTAGAACCACCACTGATGAGTCATGTAAACGTTGCAAAAAAAAAAAGAAGAGGGAAGTAGCCATAAATGGAACCGAAGAAATCCCACAACTAAAGGCAGGAAGTACAAAGAAGAAAAAACCTACTCATCCAGACAAGAAAATAAACCAGCTGCATTTTGAGGAAGAGGATGACCCAACTCCTGACTGTGTCTGACCACAAAAGCAAGCGGAAGTATGGTGAGTAATTTTTTATTTTTCAGAAAGGTGTCAAGATCTTTTTCTTCTTCTACTTCTGATAACAAACGTAAGACCTGACATCGTCACAACTACAAGAGTAACAGGATAGTGAAGGAACGACCGTCTCCAGCTCAAGTTTCCTGGCAACGGTTGTGTTGAACACAAGGAATTAACGACCCGTATAACAGATAAAAAAAACATAAAGTAACATTGAATAGTATAATTTGAAAATTTGAAGACGTTTCGATCAAGTCTTGTCAGCTACTATCTGCCAGACTGAAGAGATACAGCCAAAGTTACTACACTCTACGAAAAATATGAACACAAGATATAAACAAACAAAGATTAAGCCATCATAAATACAGTTTAAATGATAAGTTCCCAGTGAGATTAACTTCTTATTAAAATTAGTTTCCTTATCTATAAAAATAATAATAGTATTATCAAAATTGAAACAATTATTGTTTTGTAATAGGAGAACGTTTATAAAGTGGAAATTTTTACATTGTTTTTATGTTCCTTAATTCTAGTTAACAAAGATCGTTTGAACTGGCCGATATAACAAATTCTTGCAACTAATTATATAAACAACATTATGGAAATCCAAAGTATTGAGACCATCTTTATGTTTCTCTAATAAAAATAGGACAAAGAATTAACAGATTAAAAAATTTCAGGGGTTATTTAGTTGTTTCAGTAACAGTTAAAATTTAGTAGATAAACAATCATAATAAGGTAAAAAACATTTAAAATTCTTAGAATTAATTATTTTTGACAGACAACTGTTTCTTTATGATTATAAATGTAATTAATTCTGAGATTTATAAATTTGACAATAATATCAGTAGGATAATAATTAGCTATTAACATTTTAAACACATAATTAAGGTTTTTCAGAATGATGTCATACATTAGGACAACAACACAGGTATGTCAACAAAATTAAAGATTTATTTTTGATAAATTGGATGATTAGATGAAAATTGTGAAACTCTCCCTGAGGAAATATATTTATGAATCTAATTAAAATTTAAACAATATTATTACAAGAAAATAGTTCTAATTTTAATTCATTGGTGAATTTAATATTTTAACAATACAGCCATTGTTTGGATCTTAATAATTATTTCAATTTTAATAATACTATTATTATTCCATATAAGGAAACTAATTTTAATAAAAGGTTAATTTCAGAAATGTAACATATTAATACCAACAAATTTTCTTTAAATGTCAAACAGGACACTCCTCATTTAAACTGTAAATATTCTTTGTTAATTTATATCTTGTGTTCATACACTTTGTAACTTTGGCTATATCTCTTAAGTTGACAAGAATTATAACAGTTGATCGAAACGTCTAAAATTTCAAATTATATTGTTCAAAATTATTTTAGGTGTTTTTGTCCGTTCTACGGGTCGTTAATTTTCTTTGTGTTATTGTCCTACATTTGTCTTAAATTTGGTCTCCAATATGTTAACCTTGTGTTAAGTTCACAGCACAAAATAAACCAGTATTTACAGCATGAAATCATCTAATTTCTTCAAATTTGTTAGTCACACACACACTAGTGTCCTACATTTTATTTATGAAACCATTGTCAAGTTTCACCTTTTCCAGTATTCTCTAAAATTCTAGAGAAAGTTGTTTACAACAAAACTAACTCTCAGTTTGTCTACAAGAGAAAAGGCCATTTGCTCTCTTACTCACATTATATTAGCAACGGAAACACGGCATCCAGTTGGAAGTTTATGTGACTTTCCCCAATAGTGTTGATCATTGCCTTCTGGTAGAACATATTAAATATTATTGAATTACTGAAACCCTCAATTTTCCCGGGTTAATCACCTGCTTAAGTAACAGGAAAGAAATGGGTAACCCTGAAAGATGCTCACTGTGAGTTGGGGGAATGATAAAGACCACAGGGTTCTATTCTACGACCATCAATATTTTTAAAAAGACTTTTCCAAAATCAGTGGCTGGATTTTCTGAGGTTATAATACCGTTTGCAGATGATACAAGCATTTTTAATTACAAATAATAAACAAGAGATCCTTGAAAAATTAGCCAGTGATGCACTTAACTAACTACATTTGTTGTCAGGTTGTAAATTAGTTGTGTAAAAAAAAATTAAAATAAAAATGAACTTTTCTCGAAGTAATATTAACAAATACTAAAATCTATTAAGTTTATATTTTAATATTTCTAGGATCCTCTCCGTTTTTGTACCTTGGGCATACGGTAAGAGTTGTCCGCTATTCCCATTGGAATAGTCGGCCAGCTGCCTCCTAAACTGGTCGAGGCACGGAGAAGGGGGCCCAATGCCCGATCTACCTGATGCAGGTTTTTGTAGGGTTTTCCCTGCATTTCTTTAGGCGAATGCCGGGTAGGATCCTTAAACTATAGCCCGAGGGCCCTAGTTAACCCTTGGCTACCTTCCTCTACCCTTCCGCATCCCCCCTTTCAAATCCCTTCCTATGCTATTAAAGGGGAGTTGCCTAACGTGGATTACCCTCATGTAGCCTGTTGCCCTATATATATATATATATATATATATATATATATATTTCTAGGATTATAGGTGGATAATAATTATTATTTTCAATTGATGCAAGCCGAAAAACTTATTCATGTTAAGACCAAGACGAAGGTTTCGTACTATGTATCAATAAGGTGATTATAATAATTGTTCTAAAAGTATTGTTCATAAATAATATTTTTCTTTCGCAAGAAGGAATCCACTATTTTTAATCGCTTTATACAGTGGCACAGGATTTGTATCAGTCGTTCCAGAAAAAAAAATTGTTTCTGTTTATTTTTTATATTTTCTTTTTGAGGAAGCAACTAAAAATAAGGCATTATTTTTTTTTGTCAACTAGCACTATTGAGGATTGAATTAATTTCAAAAGAATCACGTGCGTGTCAGTATGTTCCACCTTAGCTACTCTAATAGTGAAAAAAATAAGTCAACTATTGGATGAAGTTTTCTCGGGATTCCAACCGGGTAGCGTACAAGCCATCGAAACGTTGTGTATATTAAACGACGCTACTCGGTTGGAATCCCGAGAAAACTTCATGCATGCACAGGGAAAACCTACGTTCCTTATTAAGTCAACTATTGTGTGGGGATTGAATTTTTTTTTAAAAGAAAACTTGATATAATCTCAAATACGGTACCCCTAGAGGCAGTGATGATTAAATTTCTGTCACTACAGACTCAAAAAAATATAGTTGTTACTTTCCAAATATTTTTACCGTAATTACGTTGTACGCCTTGACAGTTTTTTTTAGGTAGTCAAAGCCCCCATAATTTTAATATTAATTGTTTACCAATTAATGCAAGTTTTTTTCCCCCAAAAAAATTTCCTGACTTGTGTCGATATCTATCGTCGTTTTAATCTGTTGTTCGAACTTGACCCGAACCCACGAGTCCGATAGCCTCGACCAAAGGGCCTTGCCAACTATCGCGTAACTCTTCTCGTCTGTTACATTTTTATATTATTATTATTATTAATCTCCTGTCTGTCTCTCTCTCTCCTCACACAAGACTCTGCCAAAAACATGAACAGATAGCAAATGCCATAATATTACGTGCGAGAAATGTTATTCAACTCGAGTTTCAGGAAATCTGCGTAATGGGAAAGTCTATGACGAGGACCCCGTTAATCAAATTGCGTTCTACGTCGACGAGCGATAAAAGTGAATTTTTTTTAAAAAAAAAACGAAAAAAAGGCGAATTAATTACGTACACAGTTTTTAATCAACCAGTAGTAAATTAAATGGCTAAAATTATTCAGAGTGGTATTCAGTAAATAGACTAAAATCACTCGTAGCTCTAGTCAGTTATGTGGAGCGATCGTCTGCCTGCCTACGAACTTCTCTGCAAGCATCATCGATCGATCCACCTACTAGCATCGATGACTCCTCATCCCGCTTGTTGTAGCGGAGAGGAAGAAGAAGAGATTCGATCGCCGCAGAGAGCAACACATCTCCGCGGAAGTCAAAGAATAAAACACCGCGCAATGCTCAGAATCTTTATGAGCTTGTTTTACAAGTTTTACGAGTAAAGCCATACAGTTCAGTTAGTTTTGAGCCTTCGACCAGTTCGCACGAAACACTAGAAAAAAAAAGATAAATATAATATCATTTCACTTTAAAAAGTCTCGTTATTAATCGCATCCAGTTGTATCACGCTTATTTAATTAAATGCCCCAACACACACGGAGTCTTCCACCAAGCTCAGATCCTCCACAAGTATTTGGAATCGTATAAAACGGTCCGCTGTAAGCGGGAAGTCTTCATGAAAATGAACCTGCAGTTCGTTTTATCAGTTCAGTCAAAGCAGAACCTGTGCTATAAAAGCCTTAAAGAGAACAGGAAATAATTGACAGGACAGGGGGGAGGGGGGGGGAAGACAAAAATGTAAGTATTGTTTTAAAAAGGGAAAATGATGAAACTGTCACGTTACAAGTGAATGTTGTCCCCTTCTTCTCGACGGAATCGTGCGGTGTTCCTTCTTCTATCAAAAAGAAATCCTCTCTCAAACATTATCACCAATTTATTTAAGACTAGGTAACCTACTTTCACAATCCCGAGAACAACTTTTCAAGGCTCATCGAGAAACGTGCTTTAGTGACTGACTTGATAACTGCATTGAGGTAACTGCTGCCTTGTATCTACAGTGCCGACAACGCTTTTACTTATATTCCGGCGTGGTTTATCTGCATCGTACACGACTTCGGTCGTCTTCATCCTATTACAACCACTCCATTTAAACTAATATTGACTGGAACAGGAGTAAAACCCCAAGACAAATAAAATCATGTTGATGCTTTATATTCGTTGAGATGTTGAATGAAAATTATACACAATACGCTAATTTGTAACCTCTTCAGGTATGACGTAACTGAGTCGTTCTCCTTTAAATGGTGAATTTTGGACCACGGTGCAGAACGACCCTGACTTATATGAACATTTGTAACTCCACCAAAATTTATATTCTTTCTTATCTGACAAATCTTTCATTAAAAATTTATTTAAATTATTTAGTATTTTTTTTTTAGTTTTACACTGATTCTAAGATTCACAGATTTTACACTATTGAAGTCACCAATTTCCGACCTCATCAGGTATGACGTTTTACACTACTAAAAACTGATAGGCTCCCAGGAACTCGGATGATCCTCCTTATTGTCAGCTATCTGATGTCTGCTTGCTTTACAGGAATCCTATGATTCGTAGATTTGTTAGTCTTTTACTGATTTGGACTTAAACTGCAACGTCGCTCCTTGAAGATTTATTTTAACTGTTTATTCTTTCGGAGCCAACTAACTTTTCTTTAGCTCCTGGCTGTAGACTTAAACTGCTCTTACTTTTCAATTATTTACGCTGCAATACTTGCAGCGTGAATGTTTTCTTCGTATTAATTTACAAACTGGTCGAGGCACGGAGAAGAGAATGCTGCGTCCCCACAGCAAACTCCTCTCCCGCTATCGGAAGGGCGTGGGACAAGTACCCAATACATTTCTTTAGGCGAATGCCGGGTAGGATCCTTAAAATATAGCCCGGGGGCCCTAGTAACCCTTGGCTACCTTCCTCTACCCTTCCGCATCCCCCCTTTTAAATCCCTCCCTATGCTATTAAAGGCGAGTTGCCCAAAGTGGATTACCCTCATGTAGCCTGTTGCCCTAAAAAAACGGTTCGTGATCTGACGTAATTCTCAACGATAATGTTCACGAGCATAAATCATTGGCTGAGAAATCCTCAGCCGTGCGCGCATCTGCGACTCGGAGCAATGACGACGAGGGAGCGACATTAATTGGTCGCTTCGTCCTTGGAGGAGCCTGTTCACAAAATTAGCGTAGGTCGTCCTCCGATGAAACAGATTGCTTCCTTCTCACACGGACTCAGGTCCCTGAGTCATCCTCAGGAACCGTGCCAACTGCGCGAGCTTCATTCATATTCCACTCGGCAAACGCTTCGTCCCTCGACCTGAGGCGTTGACGACACGCGAAGATGAAGAATTATTGAAAGTAAAATGGACACGAGTTGGCTCTGGAATAAGATACGCTTATAAAAAAAAACCTTTAAAAATTTCAAAAGGAACCAAAAATATTCAATGACATCACATCTAAGGAGTAGATGGATTAAGGAGTAGCTGAATGCAGAGTTGCTCATCAGTTAATGATATGTGAACAAATTTTATTTCCAGAAATTAAATATATCGTTGCTTTTGTAGTTTTTAAACTTAAACCTGACGAGGTCGCCAAATAAGCGACGAAACGTCGTTTAATTTCACATTAATAAAATTATTTTTTTCTGAGGCTGTATTTTGACGTCTGTTTGTTTGAACTAGATAATTCTCTTTTCTGACCATATTTTTAGTGATTTAAGAAAACGTTTCGGTGCGTGTTCGTACCTTCCTCGGGGTCTTTCCTGCGGAGAAACTGTACAAAATAAATTTGTTGTTATCAAAAATCTGATGAATTTACTTCAGTGGTTCAACAAAATATATTATACTATCAACATAATGATCCTTTCTACAGGTTGTTAAGAAGAGCCTAGAGCGACACAACTGCACTAGTCAGTTGTCAAAACTGAATAATAAAATACTGTTGACAGTCCTTTTTTTCTCCCCCGTTCCAACTCCAATTGTTTCATTTTTATTACCGACTGACGACAACAGTGTTTTATAAATTTCATCAACACCAATCATTATCATTCAGAGAGTCATGACTGTTTTTCGTTAAAAAGTGAACGATCGTTCTTTACTTTCGCTTCACAGTATTAATTATCAGAGGGGTTTCTTTTCCCCTCTGGAGGGCGATCCCGAACACTGACTGCAGACGTCAACGGCTCTGTTCTGTAATGGGAACAAAACGGCTTGGCGATTTGGAAAGCGGGTCTGACCTGTTCTTCTTTTAAGGCCAAAGGTCGTAGCAGCTTCGGAAACCCGATAAGAACTCTGATCACGCTTCGTCAACGCCAATATGGCGGACTTGTTTTATGATGAACCGAGACCGGGTAACGTGAAAAAAAAAATAATATTACTCGATCCGCTGCTTCGTTTCGGAAGAACCGACTCTTAGTGCTGGAAATCCTTCAAGAGCTTATAAATATGGAACTTACGAGACGCTAATCGTCGTTGAGCAGTTATCAGCTTGCTAAACTTGCATCAGTACGTTTTTTTTAACTTGATCATAATCTGTAAGGGAACGTCCGTGATGTTCCAGTGGACGGTGATCTGATTGTGGCTGTTACGGGGTGGCTGGGTACCCTTCGATAATTAAATGTGTTTGCTTGCTCAATTGACACAAACTGGAGGGATCTCGTCTGATGTATTCACATTGAGTGGTTTCCATGGCATTTGTCAGACTGAGGTTTTCTTGGAACAATTATTTTGTCCAAAATATTGGCATTTAAGAGCCCTGGACAACAGTTCTCCTGGGATGGTGAACAAGGTAGGATGATTTCTTTCAATTAGAGGATCGTCACTTTCGCGTTGGAAATTCCCCGTCTGTTTCAAATTGAATGGTATGATATTCGGCCTTGAACTGGAGAATGGAGATGACTTCTCTGTAGTTTGTGACGTCTAGTGCGAGGTGTGGCGAAATTAGCATCGACGGTAAAGAGATCAGCTAGGAAGAAGTTCATGTCTTCAATATTTATTATATATATATATTGTAATGCCAATTAATTAGGCCATTAATTGGTTTTAATAAAATTTAATTCTTCCAAAGCGACGATGGAATCAAACTCTGTTGCTTTGTCGGAAAGTCAAAAATGGCGTATGCGCGCTAAAACTGGAGAGCACTAAGAGTTAGTTGGTGTCGGGACATTTCAGAGGACTGAACGAATAATACTAGAGCAGAGACTAGCCGTCGTTAATGTATTATTAAACAAAGTTGTGAATTTAAGACAAATTAACTACATTCACGGAAGTATTACCTCGTAAATATCGCTAAGTTAGCAGTTTTTACGGCTATCAGCAGCCAGGAAAGGAAGTCAGTTTAAGTCCAAAGCGGAAAAAGACTAACAAATTTACGAATCAGAGGATTCGTATAAGGCAAGCAGACATCTGAAACGTCTTGGTCTAAAATCACCCAGCACAAAGAAATACTATTTGCACTCACAGGTAATAATAATATTACGACGCTGCTGAAGAAACCATAACGGTCTTCGTTGCCCTGACTTGTCTCGTTACTGTAGTAGCCGTTATGTTATTGGTAAAAATTTTAAAACCTCTGTTACAAGAATCGTAAGCAAATTTTGTTCCTGCTCTGCTCGAGAACAATTACAACCTCGGAGACAAACGTATAGTAAATACGACTGTGAGGGATTTTCGAACATATTTTCAATCTTCGACACTTTCTTAAGTTGACAACCTACTTTAAGCATCATCACTTACCTTCATAGATCACCACTGGAACAC
The DNA here is from genome assembly GCA_037074705.1 of Zhengitettix transpicula. Lineage (NCBI taxonomy): Eukaryota > Metazoa > Arthropoda > Insecta > Orthoptera > Tetrigidae > Zhengitettix > Zhengitettix transpicula. The sequence continues at coordinate 60,864,271 of CM073596.1, forward strand.
TGATTTGTTACGTCGTAGCTTGTTGTGTAAAACTTGCAACACCATTCCTCAAAAACAAAAACCTTTGTTTATTGCAGAATTTTCGTACAGACTGAAAGCAATCAAAGACTACCACACTACTAAACAAAGTTTCTAAGTCATTACCAGCGATGTATATTAAACTCGTTGGGTATTACTACTGACTGCCGCAGAAATACGTGTACTTTGCAATTATGATGATCAAACCCCAAAATATAAAGTGTTCATTAATTCATACAGAATCAATATGTTTAAATTATTTTTTGCGACTTATAACGAACATTAAAATAAAAAAAAATTGGGAACACGAGAAAGATGCACGTCAAGTTAAGAGAAAACACGTGGATAGATTCCAGTCACCTTGTGATTTGTCAGTTCCGATTTAACACACATTCACTAAACCATTCAAATCAATTTTAGGAATCGTTAAATGTTCTTAAATTAAAATTAATGGGCACTTACTCCTTTATATCAATACTCCGAGCCTTAATTCCAGGATTGCTCAAAGTGGACCTAATCCACCATCTTAAGTGTCGCTGCATTCTTCTTGTCTGTTAATAATTACTACCTTCCTCTCTTGTATTTCAGAAATATACATACATAATTTATGTAAGTGAAATATGGACAGTTAAAAGAGATTAGGTGCCATCGAAATGAGTTGTGTATATTTTTATAAAAAGAAAATTAGATGTCCATAATCATAACACCAATAATTCTTTTATTGAGCATCAGAAACGAAGAAGTACCAAAAACTCCATGTTTATAATATATAATGAGTTGCCTGTATCAGTAAAGAATATGAATACTTTAAATCTATTTAAAATATATATTATTAGAGAGAAAAAATAGTTGATATGTAAATAATTATATTGTAGTATAGCTAAATTGTCCAAATAAATGAAGAAGAATGTGTTAAATATATAAACAAACAAGATAGCTGCTCAAATATTAAAGAGTATTTTAGATTTCTAAGGAAAATAAAAGATCAGACGTTTCAGACTGTATGTCTTCAGGGAAGAATAGCAGCAATCAGAGCTCTAAAAAAGATAAATACTAATTGGATGAAGATGAGAAATTAGTTTACATACTGAAGCACAAAAAGTAGGACTCGATATAAGTAGTGATATTTGAACAGTCTCCCAATATCCAATTAAACAATAAAAAAATTAATGCAACCAAGTTCAAATGTAACTAGAATTTTACTTAACCACTTCTTTCTGATCTATCAATGAAATTACAGAGTTAAGTGTATCCTAGTATGAATGTTTAAATAGCAGTAGTTCATTACAAAGAAAAATTTCATCGATATCTTATGTATAAATGTAAACAGAAACAAAGAGATATTATTCATAATGCCATGAACATACATTGATTTTCATAAATAGAACAACAATTTATATACACTTTCTGACTCATTCCAAATCCTAGAAGTTCTGCTTCTCTGTTGCATATTGGGCCAAGGAATATAAATAATATATGAATCGCATAATATAAATCACATAAATGGTTGTTGGGTGTAGAAATTACAGTAACATTAACATCATGAAAACAATTCCTAATACAGGCAAATATTTCCATTAAAAAATTGACCAAATGAAATTATAAAACCAATTCCTTTTAATTATAATATCATTAACAATTTCATGTAAAGCCATCGAGAAAAAGAATTGAAGGTTTAAATGCATCTAAATTTTCGTTAAGGTATTAATAAATTTAGAGCAGGACTTTAAGTCATAAAACACAAGGCTTTAAACATAAAATGAAAAATATAACAACTTCATTAAACAAATTAACAAGCTTTATTACTCACAATTGTGCAAGTGGTTCAGTCTATATAATTATTTTTTTATTAAAAAAAATAATCTTTTCATAGCACACATTGCTTTAACATACATTATTCACACACATGTTAAAGTGTGAATGCAATGTTTGTGTACCTGGATATTTTCACTCTATTATAGGGGGGAAAATATCACACAAACATTTTCTCAAAGAAGGTGTTTGATAATTGAAAGAAAACTCACTCTCTTATGTAACATTCTGATAATTCTAAACATTAATGTAATATTGTTCATTTTAAAATACAAATTTAAGAAAAGTAAATGTTCAGATCAAAATGTACAGCTTTCTAAACATTTAAAAATATCAAAAAATTATTAGTTATGTATGGAGTTAAGAATCTGTACAGGTTCTTCTAGTCTTATTTAGTTACACTAAAAGATATCTTAGACTTTGGTAATTTTTTGTGTGGTTGATCAATACTGTTCTTATGTTTTATAATAAAATTGTAACCCTATAATAGTTTTAAAAAATGCTCATTTGAATAGTAATTCAAGTTTTGATGATGTTCTCCACCTGCTGCCCATCAAACTTCATTTTCTTCTCATCTGGAGAGCTGTCATATGCTGGATCCTCAGCCATCTTCCTGCTTTCCGGAGATATGGATCGGATCTCCTCCATGGACTCCAGCTACCACAAGAAAACATTGTCAATTAGACCTGTCAGTAGTTTGTCTTAAATAAAGCGCCAATGAGAATAATCTTCGCAGGCTGTACAAGCATTTCAAAAGTTCCTTAAATGCAAGCAAACAAAAAATGAAAATGGTTTACCTACTGTGAACACATCCTCAGACTGTTTGCAAAAATATAAATTATTTTGTTAAGAAATACTCAGAAATGTATTCCACAGTGTAAAATTATGCATGCTTCCAAGCTCAACTGACAAAATTAAGATTCAATGAATGTGATTTGTTTTACTGTATAAAACAAGTTAATGGTTGACAAACAATCCTTACACAAAATTCTAACATAATTGTTATTTTCTTGGGTATTTTTGCCAGCCTTGTATAAATAATATTCTGACAAACAAATAGAGATTTATATAATAATAATTGTTTAAATTATATTAAAGAAAAAATGTTCTTGTTTCTGAACAATTAAGATGTTAGATTCACAGAAACAACAATAACTTAACTGTATTCTTCGACCTTGAAAATTTCATTGTTGCCTTACCTCTATATCACTGATCTCAGTAAGGACTTCATCTAGAATTTTGGCAACATGTTCTGCATTTGCCTGAGTGAACACCATTGGAGGTTTGAATTTGAGGACATTTCTGTCAGGGCCATCAGAGCTTACCAAAATGTACTCTTCCTTCATTCTGAAATAGAGATGTTATTATATTGTCAACATACTTTTAAAGCCAACTTAGGTTGGAACATATGAACCACTCCAATTATCCTTGTATACAAATAGCATATTTAATTGATAATTCCAGTCTTCTTTCAAATTGGACAGAATCTATGAAATACTCAAGATCTAATGGTTTGGAATGACAATGCTTGATTCTTGTATAATATTATTGTTGGTGTATACCTAATAGAACTAATAAATATCCTGCATATTAATAAAATACAACCTTTAATGAACTGCTTCAATACCAAATGACGATTTCTTCATTCTTCCTTTATTATTATTCAAATACAAGTGTTACGTGCAAAATACCCACAAACAATTAATTGCAGATTAAGAAAACCATATAAGTTTATGAATTCTTACTTTTACCTATTATGAGTAAAGAGTTTCAGTGATGGTGAATTCAATAATGTTTGTGTTTATTTCTGGCTTAATTATATGTGTTTATGTTACGTGAATAATTACAAAATGAACATTAATTTGTGATTTACCTTGTAACAATATGCTGAGCCTCAGCTGTAGCAGGTTCCCTGGTCTCACGGTCCCTCACAAGCTCCACCCCTACAAACAGGCCAATTCCTCTTACATCGCCTATAAGATGATGTTTTGAGGCAAGTTGAAGCATTAGGTTCATTAGATGGTTGCCCACCCTTGTAGCACTGTCACGCAATTTGTCTCGTTCAAGTACTTCCATCACTGCATTAGCAACCCTGCACGAGACTGGGTTACCACCATACTGGAACCAGAGGTTGTAACTTAAGTTTCAATTTACAACAAACAAATATAGGGACAAAATATATCAAATTTTGCTCTTACTGTGTTGAAATATTCAATTCCTGTTTTCTGGAAACTCTCAGCAATCTCCCTAGTTGTTATTACTGCAGCCACAGGGTGTCCATTGCCCATTGGCTTACCCACAGTGACAATGTCAGGGATGACATCATCTCCTTGCAGCTGGAAAGCCCACCAATGTTTGCCAACTCGTCCGAATCCCACCTGCACCTCATCTGCAATGCACACTCCTCCAGCTTCATGGACATACCTGAAAACACCATATTTTATGAGACAGATTGGTTAAAATGTATCTCTTTGCCTTATATGCTATGAGTATAGTAGTATAATATATAACTGAAAATAAAAGTCAATGTGCTACAACAATTTAAAGGCAAATTATTATTAAACCACTGACATAAATTTGATGTACTTCTAAAAGTTTTTAATCGCAATCCTGGATAGATTGCAAGAAATAAAATTAATGTAACGAAAAGTATGGAATAAATAGAAAATATGACCAACAAACTGTGCAGCTTACGTACATTATTATCAAAAATCTTAAAATTCTAACCAATTATTTGAATAAGATTAAAAAACATAGAAAATAAATAACTATTAATTACTGATACATGGGTAGCACAAAGCGAAAATTTATTTCTAATGTACCTCTGATAAAAAGATATGTAGTTTAAAAATTGTCATGTGGTGGATCAATTGAAAACAATAGTTTCACAAAGAATATCATGAAATAGGAAAACTAGATTTAAAAAAAATAAAGGAGTACAAAGTTTAGAAATATTTCAGGCAAGCCAGAAAATTTTGGTTACCACTACAAGTAACTAAGAAATGTAAGTATATTCTAACACACAATAGTCACAATTGCCAAATAGATAAATTACTTGTATATTCAATAAATTAACTAACTTCATCACACCATGGTAGATGTTCCAAACTCATCTGAAAGAATTTTTAAGCCATTAGGCACACAACAGTTCTTTGAAACTTGCCATGCAGGTGGAGATTCTAACTCACCATACTAACAGAAATTCTCACAAAGATACTAAATCTTCCTAATGCATCAGTCTGGCACCAGTGTATATTATTATATTAGTTAAACAATATGTTTGAACTTCACAGCTCACCTGAATACATTACGTAGGTAGTTTTGGGGTGGCACAATCTGACCACCGCAACTCTGTAGGCTTTCAATGAAGAAAGCACTTATTGCACGTCCATTTGACTTGACCTTGTTGCAGATGTTGTTCACTTCTTCGGCGTACTTTGCTCCCAAGTCTTCACCTGGGTAGTCTATGTCTCTGTATTTCCCTCGGTAAACATCAGGGCATGGTGCCTATTCACAGGTCAGATATTGCAGTATAATTAGCCACTAGATTAATTAAAATTAGCCATTGTATGAATTTTTTCTGCCATGTAACCTTTCAATATCAACATACTGCTGCACATAAATGTATTGAATGTTTTAGCAAACCAGAGTGTCATGAAGTTTTGAAAATCAATTATATATATTGAATTTATGAACCTATTAACAAAACTATTAAGAAACTGTAAATAATGGAAAACTATGACTATACAGACTAAAATGAAATATAAGATTAACATTGCAGTATTGAGTAACAAAAAGAATTCAGACTTTGAATTTGACTGCAAGTAGAATATGTGGAAGACCTCAAAAAATATAGTTGATTCATTTTGAATCATTAATAATGATTGGAGCAGTGAAAACAAAGGGAGACTGTGTGAGCAAAAGCCACACATGCAATTGTAATTTAAAAGGTTACGTATGCAAAATGGTTAGGCAACTTCTTTCACAGGTAATTCAATTCTGTGAAATGGTAAGTTGTTTCCGTGAAACTGTTTTGTCTGGTTTAAACATACAAATTTACTTACCACATGCACCCACTCAGGTTTTCCTTGCCCTCCTGGCAGGTTGAACTTGTACGGCGAGATGTCGATCAGAGAGGAAAGGTGGCCATGGTAAGCACTGCAACAAGCGGGCATGGACACTCATAGTATCTCTACTATGAGAAGATACTTCTTAATTACAATTAGAGCACAACACAGAGCGGCTCTATTTTATGAGCTGAAATAAAAAATCATAACCATGGTGTTAGTTTATGGCTGCTACATCCAGCTGTCTGAATAAAATGTATTACACAACAATTATTGTTAACACAACAGAAATAATTTTATGGTAGAATGATATTCGCTAATGGAGTCAATCGTTCTGGAAAAAGGAAAAATATCCCTCAAATATGAAACTTCATCAGTGGAATATTCAAGAAAATATTTTACTTTATATACCATTTCGATAAAATTTCTCCTTAAAATGTAGCAAAAAATTCTGTTATAGGAACATGATTCACACTTAACCTGAAAAACATAACAGGTTTTGTATTAAGTCAATTAGGCTACCCTCTTTTCATTCAGAACTTTGAAATTAAAATGAGCCTTTTCAATATTAAAAATATCACACTGCAAAATCTTTACTACCTTTGACACTATCAATCAAGACGATAAACTAATTTTAGTATATATTAGTGTTACTTTTATAAATTTATACAGTTAATATGTATTATTGCAACTTTATCAAGGGTACAACAGTCATTTTACCATTTTGACAGCCAGCAGTCAGTCTGTAGCAACCTTTTAGATAATTAGGCATGACATACAAATCTGATAACAGTTTGAAAAAAATGTGAAATGATTATATCATAAAACACAAGAAATAGGTTCATGAGAGACTTACTGGTCAACTGTTATGACATCGTGATTCTTGGTGTGCGTCCTCGCCAGGCGTAGAGCAAGATCATTCGCCTCAGATCCAGAGTTGACTAGAAAGCAGACAGAGAGTGGTTCTGGAAGGAGACTGGTGAGCTTCTGAGCACACAGGACCAGGCTGTCATGAAGGAATCTGTTGTTGGTGTTGAGTAGTGCTAGCTGGTCACAAGCTGCCTGCACCACATCCGGATGACAATGGCCAACTGTTTGAAAAGAGGAAAAAAAGCTATCATAATAATATCTTGAGTGTGTTTCCATGAAATAACATGGTTGAGTAATTTAATAAACCCTAAAAATATCAAACAATGAGTGTTATAAATATTATTAGGTACATGCTATTTCCTCGATGATTTATGAGAAAAGGGTAAAGTAGTGGGAATTTTATGTACAGAAGTTGTAAATCATAATTTTCCAATAAATATGTTTTCATAATGTTATCTGATTGAAGTCACACTTGACAGGTGTGAAACAACACAATGATCTTCTCATTTCTTTAGAATTTAAGAGGCAAATTCATTGGATGAAGTCTACCAACTAGGATAAATTTTAATTTATTTATTTTATTCTTATGTGGCATTGTTTAATGACTCTTTCAAATTAAGTTTTATTCTCTGTCAATAATTTTTATTGACTATGGCAAAACATACAGTTAGTCATGATATGCCTGTTGGACATGAACGTCTAATATTTAATGTAACCAGCTTGTGTAGTTTATCCCACACTCTTGTTTTTTAGAGTACAGGCTACACATAGGCATAATCAACGGTGCTCCTTTAAATTAATTAACAGTAATACATTTATACATACAACCAATATAAAATTTAATATATAAGATGGGGTTGATATTATAAAAGGAAGGAAAGTGAAGAAAATGAGGTGGAAAGACTTCCGTCTTCCACTGGTTTCAAGCCAGGAATCTTAAATTAAGGCTAAGGAACTATTTGAGATGTGTACATTCTGGAGTTTCATATGTTGGGCACACTGTAAGAGTTTATCAGGGTTTCCACTGAAAAAGCTGTCTTCGTAACTGGTCCAGGCTCGGAGTCGGGAAACAAACAATGAAACAGTGGTTATCGGAGGGGCGTGAGACAAGTACAGAGAGCACGACCAACCTGATACTGCTTTCTCTATCGTTTACCCTGCATCAAAGTTAGGTTAATTCTGAGTAGGATCCTTAACAAAAAAAACATCACAATATGTACATTCCTTTATAACATTTTTGCAAAAACTGAAATGTGATTTGTATCTTTCACCCAGTCCTCATTTGAAGTACAATACAGACTGTTGTGGAATAGGAAAATTAGGATTTCATTGTCCCGGATGTAGTAACTGGAAACACGTGAAACTGGGGAGAATTAAATCAATGTATTCAGGCTTTGAAAAGTGGTGGGAACACATGGAGGCGCACTACGTGAGTTGGTTACGTAAGGGAACGAGGAACCTCTTGGGTCAATTGACTCTAATATTACCCACCGTGGGCGACGTTGTTGATGCAGTCCAGGTATTGGTTGCCCTTCTCGTCGTACATGTATTGACCCTCCGCCCTCACGATCTTCAAAGGATCGCTACGGTAGAAGAGCTTGCACGACTGTCTGCAAAAAAAAGAGAGAAAGCGAAATAGAATTAGGTAAACAGAGTTAATATTAGCCACTCACGCCTCCCACAGTTCCGATGCCAAGGACGATTTTAATGGGATTCGGGATATCCACTCGCCAAGATCGAGGACAACAGTTTCCTTCTACAATTTATTTAACCTGCTCCTAGTACTGTGAAGATAAACCAAGTTATTTAATCATAATCGCGGAATCCTCAACAGTATTATGTTTTACATTTACAAGCAAACGTTGCGATAAAACCTAATAAATCCAACTGAGGGAACAAATGTTTACATATAAAAGAAATTTAATTACAGACCAAGTTTTAATATCTAGTTGTGTACGTCAGTGATGACTCAACTCGGGTTGAAACAGACAGTTTAATCTATTATACGAGGAAACCTAAATCAGAAAAACTTTCCACGAGAGGAGATGTGATCATAAAAAGTGAACGATGATGTTTGATTTTCCGTGAGGGAAATGAGAGGTGACGTATGTGATTGATCGGTTACGTTGAGCGGGCGTCTGCAAGTCTCCTGATTGATCAAGAAATCCTTTGGGGGAATTCAGAAAGTGGCAGTATTTAACTAAAGGAACTCGTCATTCCGGTCCCGGATACTCAAGACTGCATTTGGTCCTTACATTAACCGAAACAAGGCCAATGTAGGGGGAGTCTACTAGAGTACCGAGGAAAGCGCTCGGAGAACAAGCTTGTTCTCACAGTTTCCCAGAAAACGGGGTAAATGAGGTTATGACGAAACCAAAACCCCCCTGGCGAGCAAGGTAAGTAACTCCCCGGACATGTTATCATCCTCAAGGACACTCCAGCTCCAGGTAACGGTTACAAAACTCACGTGCGAAAACAAACGTGTTTCCCGGAAGTGATTAACTGTAGAGTACTTGGGAATTTTCCATAGCCAAAACGTGACAGGAAACGCAGGGTTTTTTTTAAAAAAATTATCGTATTGCTAATCTTCGTTTTTAGCGCCTACTTCCAAATATCGGAGCAGTGACTCGCTCGCGGTCTCCATTGGTCTATTTAAAAGAAAAATAATTGTTATACAGCAGGGAAGTTTAATGTGCCAGAATATCTTCCCACAATTATTTCCTCTGAAAGAAAGGGTCCATGCTATATATTTTTTTAACTGTTCAATCAAAATTTTTTAACTTAAGTATGTTTCTCATTATATTATATTTGACATAATTTTGGTACTACATAAATGGCGCTCAACGTGTTACCTAATTAAATTAACATAAATAAGAATTTATTACAAATTAACCCCGCAAGAAAAGACTTATTACATAAATGGCGCCCAACGTGGGGGTAAATAATTAAAAATTTTAATAAGTTATAATAAATGAACTCGATCTTTACAACAGATAATTTTATGTATAGATAGAATAAAGTATCTACACGTCATACCATCACCACTAATCTCTACCATTCAATTTCCGTTCCCTTCCCATATCTTTCCGGTACGTTTTCACCTTCAAAGTAACCCCCATGAGACAACATAAATCTAGAATTCATCGTCATCGATGTTTTTAAACAGTGAAGACGTTCCCTGATGTTCCCTAAACACAGAGCCACCGACCCCGACACTGTACGGATTCCGCTTCCGGAACCAGAACCAGTAATGACTCGCAATAAACGTAACCGTCCCCGTAATTACACCATGTGTTACGAAATCCAAACAGACGTTTAGCCTACCTCAAACTGACTCTAAAAAGCCTCGCGTCCTTAACGAGGTTAGCTCCATCTCTGGTTTTTTTTTATGGAATCCTGTTTTTCTTCACGTGAACGGCTCTAACGCAATAAAGTAAAAGTTAATGATAGTTTATTGAGGTCGTGTTAGTTGTCTACACGTGCCACGGCGACCTTGGATTCTCAAACTTTCAACTTCTCTCTCTCGTGATCCTCACAAAGGACTCGCGGGACGTCGTGGCTTGTGCTCACGCTGGTTGTTGTTTCTTTTTTAACTAGCCAGCATAAATTATGACATTTTATTTTAATCTGATGCAACTTCCTTCTTACGCAACGGAAGAAACTCCTCCAGTCTTTTCCTTCTTTTGCCACAGTGTGTTATTTCTAAGGTCAAGTGAAATTCCAATAGGCTGTACCCAATTATCCAAGAACGTAATTACATATATCTATGTAAATAAAAAGCTAACGAGTTTTTTTATTTTTGGTAAGCGCGTTTGAACGGCTGAACATATTTTCAATTAAATTTTCATCATTTTCTTCCTCCTTATTCTCAAGATCCAACATGGACCGTGCAGGATTACAAGTCAACAGTGTGGAATTTAGAAGACATATTTGAATTACAAATTACGGGTAAATACAACGCTTATTTATCAATAACACTTTCTTGATGATTTTTTAAAGGTGTAGACAGGCTATGTACAGGGTAATCCACGTAGTGGCTACTCCCCTCTTATAGAATAGGAAAAGGAGTGAAAGGGATGATGCGGAAGGGTAGAGGAAGGTAGCCAAGGGTTAACTAGGGCCCCCGCGCTATGGTTTAAGAATCCTACCCGGAAATTCATCTAAAAGTGATGCAGGGAAAACCCTAGAAAAACCTGCATCAGGTAGGTCGGGCATTTGGTACTTGTCCCACGCCCTTCCGATGGTGGAAGAGGGGTTTTCAAGTGGAGGATTCCAATTCAATAAAACGGTATATATATATATATAACGCTAGAATCTAAATCCTCCGGTGGCTGGAACATCAGCAGTCTTCCAATAATTTATTGTAATTTATTACAATAAATCAAAAATAACGCGGAAGAGAAAAAAAAGGTTACTAGAATTAAAATTGAGACGATTCTAATTATTCCAAAAAGAAAAACTTTAAATTACCTCAACAGCATCCAATATTCTACACCGATCGTATATCTCAAACTGATTTATGGATATCCCAGTTATTAAATCTCCTCGAGAGCTCCAAAGTTGGCTCAGTTCCCAACAAGCAATTGTCCTATTAATTTAAAAGTCGTCTAGGAATTCATACGCTGGCGTCGACCAAATAAAATGATAATCCTCTCGAGACCTCGGTTTTAAACAGATCAAGAATTAATGACTCTACAACTGAAAAAAGGCGCAAGTTTCGGGACAGTCATTAATTACGGCCTTCAGAAGTGAACCCGATCAATACAAAGCAACACGTTGGTTTGCTTCTCTTCAGACTCACTACTACTACTACTACTACTACGAGAAAAAGAAAACAGACGGTACCAGTAGCCATTTGTCGGAGTTGTTTCTAAAATTGTCAGTGAAAAATCGGAGACGGTAAATGATGGAGATTATTTTCAGTTCCCTCTGGATCTTTTTAATACCTAAGGTTTTTTGATGCGGTCACTCACTGAAGAAGCCAGCATCCGTAATTATCTCGCTGATGTGAAATTGTTGCTATTCCCCTGTCACACAGCGTTCACAAGTCCTGACGGGTCTGCCTTCTTATTCTACCCACCTGCTCCAATCCCAGAGGCGTAAGTAAATTATTCTACTAACAAATATTCTCGTTTATCAATCGTTATTTTGTCACCAAATACAACCAACAACCTGAAGTTCAAAGATTTCTAAAACTTTCAGGTTTTCAGGTTCTTCCTCGTCTGCTCATGTTTTACCTGAACGAAGTCAGTGTTTTCTTAAGTACAACTACTCAGCGACATCTGTCAATTACTCAAGAGGACCCAATTACAGTTTATTTGCTTGTATTTTTGCTGTTTAACCTAAATAAAACAATTCTTTCCATTTTGTAACAACCACTGCAATCGAATACAATTTGGCATTGTGAAACTTCCCTTCTTATGAGTAAATTTTCCGAGTCATCATAAAGGGAAGGAAACCTTGGTGCAATAATCTGAACACCTCTGTAGTTAAAAGCAATCAAAATAAACCACTCGTTTTGTGGAAAAACCGTATGTAGGTGAAACCGGCCGGTCCGAGCGGAACCCAGATTAATGAACACGATTAACGGAAGTTTAATTTGCATGTTCAACGAGTCATAAAATTGCCTTGGAAGTCAGATTTAATTGCCTAAAAGATTCGTGAGGCCATTAAGAATACAAAAGAGAAGTGGCAATTCCGGAAGTTTTGGTCACCTGCAGCATTCCATTTTTAAAGACCAACTTGGGTAATAGCTGCAGCGACACTACACACCAGCCTGATTTTTCGATACTCAGCCGTCTTTATAACTGAAAAATGCGGAGAGTTCCCGGAGGTCGCCAACGAAACGTTGGAAAACGCGCAGACGCTAAACGTCTCACAACCCCAACCCTCTCCTACACAATAAATAAAGACAAGACACACACAAATCAATCTACCAAGTGCACGCAAATTTCACGCCCAGCATCTGTAACGTTGAAGGTCAAGCGTCTCCGTAAATATAAATAAATACGTGAGATATGTCAAAACGATATCCAACGATCCCAATGACAAGAGCCACAGTAAAAACCGGTTAATCCACGGAGAGGTTTGTGGAGGTGTTAAACAGTATATTCTCTCTCTTAGGTGGACTAATGATGACACGGTTGACATCGCATCTCGTTACTTAAATTCCTCCACAAGAAATTGTTGGCCGTCGTCGTTAAGTCACGTACGTTACGAAACCCTCGAGCACTTGTACAGTCACCTATTAATAAACATTGGCGTCCACCTCTGTACGAACCACTCACACCACCACCACCACCGACAAGCAACACAACTCGCAATACATAAATTTCAAATAACACGTTTTCTCGCCTCGCCCCCCCCCCCAGCCCCGCCACCGACGGCATTTTAAAATAAGTGTAAAGTGTCACGCTGTGCGCGTTTGCCAATCTCTCTTTGCGTATTAATAGGTTAGCGTGATGTGTCAACCACTCAGCTGCATTCCAAATCGAGAAATTGTGTTATCGTTCCGTGTATAAATTTTAATATTAATGAGCGTCTCAATTTTTGTTTAAAAAAACAACAAACCTTATGCCGGTCCTGTCTACTTCAGCTTTGAATCAAATCGTGACTCTCAGTCTTTGCCTTTTTTTTCCTCTTAGCTGCCACCCACAACACCACAATATTGCGCTTATGGAAAAGGCGAGTGACAGTTCAAGGTAATTTTTATGACATCTACGATTGCGTAAAGTGGAATCTATATTCATAAAAATTACCTTGAGCTGTTGAGTCTTGTACATAGAATATAATAATAAAAAATTTACAAACCAACATTAATTATAAAATTATCAACTGACATAAGGTAAACTATTTTATGAGATAAAAAATAATTGATGTAATTCACTGAATTATTCATGAATATCGCTTAGAGAAAAACTGACTTGTTTATGAGCAAGTGACAGCTCGCGAAGTCCATAACCCCGAACAACTTCCTTTACGAGAATAATTATGTAAAATAATAATAATAAAACAAGACCCGTAATGTTGTGCTACATTCCTAATTCTGTTTCCGATAGTGTCTTATTTTTAAACGCGGAATAATTTATCGCCCCCCCCCCATCCCCCACACCCCGTTGAAACTCCTCATTTCTAACACAAAAGTATTTTTTCATCTGTAAATATTTTAAATAAAGTTAATTTTTAAACGGTACTGTAGCATGCGGTAGGATGAAATGCCGCCCCTTAAATATTTTTTTCTCAATCATGAATAAAACCCATTCATTCTTCGATAGTTCTTTATTCTCAATCAAAGAAACAATATCAGGGGCTTTCGGCGCAGTTAGCCATCCATATCTACTTCGTTCACACACATCCTTACAAAAAATGCTTTTCTTCAGTTCTCTCGTCCTAAATTTTACAAAACACCTTATATATAAGACTAATACTGGAATTCCTATTGGAATAGTCGGCCAGCTGCCTCCTAAACTGGCCAAGGCATGGCGAGGGGTAAGCTGCGACCCCACAGCAAACTCCTCTCCCGCCATCCAGGGAAGGGCATAGGACAAGTACCCAATGCCCGACCTACCTGATGCAGGTTTTTATAGGGTTTGTCCTGCATTACTTTTAGGCGAATGCCGAGTAGAATCCTTAAACTATAGCCCGGGGGCCCCTTGGCTACCTTCCTCTACCCTTCCGCATCTCCCCCTTTCAAATCCCTTTCCTATGCTATAAGCGGGGAGTTGCCACTATGTGGATTACCCTATACATAGCCTGGCTACACCCCCCCCCCCCCCGAGCAAGATTCAAAAAACCTTCCTAGCAAGTTCTGGAAGAGGCTACCTTTGGGGAAGCTTTCTCCTCTCCCTCTGTTTTTTTTCTAACTAAGGTTCCCACATGCCGAGGCACCTCGGTCTGTTTAGCGAGGTGTATGTTCCGGGGGTTGCAGACCTTGGGGCATACGGTAAGAGTTGTCCGCTATTCCTATTGGAATAGTCGGCCAGCTGCCTCCTAAACTGGTAAAGGCACGGCGAGGGGAAAGCTGCGATCCCACAACAAACTCCTCTTTCGCGCTATCCAGGAAACGGCGTGGGACAAGAACCAAATGCCCGACCTACCTGATGCAGGTTTTTGTAAGGTTTTTCCCTGCATCACTTTTAGGCGAATTTCCGGGTAGGATCCTTAAATCATAGCCGCGGGGCCCCCTAGTTAACCCTTGGCTACATTCCTCTACCCTTCCGCATCCCCACTTTCATTCCCCTTCCGATTTTATAAGAGAGTAGTTGCCACTATGTGGATTACCCTGTACATAGCCTGTCTACATCTTCTTCTTCTTCTTCCGAGTAAGATGAAGCAGATGTGGATGGCTAATTGGGCCGAAAGCTCCTGATATGTTTCTTTGACTGAGAATAAAGACTTATAGAAGACTGAATGGATTTTTTTTAACAATTGACAATAATAGAACCTTAAAGTTGTTGATTTTAAATTTAATAGAATTTTGATATTTTTTCTTTAAAATAATATTATCAGAAAATAATGTAAATCACTATATTCATTTTATATATATAATTTATTCCACATAAAGTGCCAAAATAAATAATCCAAACGTGATCAGAGCAATAAATAATTTTTTTTAATTGTATTAAAACTTCCGTGTTAATTGGTCGATTAGCAAAACGTTCCTGATAGCCTCAATTCATTCAAGATATGATTTATATACTTATGAAAGACTAAACACCTGGTTGTAACACGGTAATTAGCTTCGTCCTTCGGAATGTACGGGATCAGTACTTCAGAAGGAAAAAATAAAAATGAAAATATATATATATATATATCTGATTACTCAAGACTCAATTACGGAATTACATCAAAAGTAAAACCGGTTTGATTGTATCGCAAGCGATAGGTTTGCGGATTGACACCAGGTTCGAGTTTATTACCGTCTGTTAATGTTAATTACTTGCATAGCAATTCAAGGTTCCTCAGGTCGACGAGAGACTTTCATAAAAATCGTAGGGATTTGAACAGAGAAATTATGTTGCGTTTTCAGATTATACAAATTATATCAGAATAATTTTTTCTTGATGACGTAACCAAAAGAAAAAAATCAGAAACAACAGTCAACAAATAATTGGAGTTTTTTCCATGTAGAAGGAACCTTACGATTCACAGCTGCTATTCATAAGTTGTTCCCTGATTATGCGTGTAGAAACAAAAAAAAAATAAGTGACCTCAATTTACGAAGCAAAATAATAATAATAATAATAATGTGAACGAAACAAAAAAAAAGGGGAACTTCAGAAGAATGCCAGGAAAAACAATTAACAAAATATCGAACTGAGACAGTTCCGTAATTTTCGGTTTGAAAGGAGTTAAACTACACAGCAGCAAAAAAAAATATTCGAAACAAAGTGCTGCAGAATAGGAATTCAAGTAAATTGGCTAAGATAGGTCACGTGTTGTTTGAACCTGTTTTTGCCAATTATAAAGGAAAAAAATTAAAATAAAAGTCTGAATAAGGAAACTATATATTGCGAGGATTATAACCGACAAGGTAAGAAATTACGATACGATCGAAAAATTTAACGATAATTATTTAGCATATTACAATCTCTAAATAAACTTTCCGTAAGTCAGAAGAAAAAAAAAGTTGGCAATGGAATTTAATGTATGAAAATTGTATATTTAACCACGACGTTTCGCTCCCAAATTTAGAACATCATCAGGTGTACGTTAATTGTTTTTTTTTAATAAAAATGATAAAAATACGGCATCTTAATTATTAATTTATGTGGAATGTTATTAATTAAAACAATTAAAATATATATATATTAAAAAGCCTTTTTAAGAAAATTTGTTGTATAAAAATTTATTTAACTTATAATTTTGTTATGATCTTCCGAAAGTTAATAATTTGACAAATAAATTTTGATAATATTTCAAATATCTTGGCAGTGTATAAACAATTATAAATCCTAAATCGGTTTTTAATAATTTTTATAACAAAATCTTTGTTAACTACACGTTTAAATATATTTTTATTTAAAATTATATCCTCATAAGACTCCACTTTATTTAAGGAATTTTTTTTCATTCTTAAATTAATAATTAAAGTCTTGTATATCATTTTTTATTTTACAAAAAAAGAGATTTAATTAATTATACGAGTCGTTATATTTTTGTGAAAATTGTTATTTTATTTATACTATTAATTTTTTCTGACTTTTGAATGTACAGTATTGCCGGCCGGAGAAGTTAGTGCGTACTGTGGTAGAACATAAGGTCAAAGGGTCAAGTAAAAAAAAAAAATACACATGCGTGATGGAGAGTTGTAGGAGAGAAGTCTATTATTTTTAAAATACTTCCCCCCCGTCCCCCCAAAAAAAACTAAATTGTCTCTTGGCATTATATCGTAGGTAAGGAAAGAAATTATCTCTCGCCTCTTTGACCCAATTGCAAACGATGTGTGCGACCAACTATCTGCATATGATATTTGTATCACGCCGTAAAGATAAGCGAGGATAATAAGTGTTCGAGATAAGCGGTTTGTATTCACAGCACTTGCTCCACAAAATCAAATATCTCGTTAAAAGGTCACGAGATTGCCGTAACACAGTTTCGTAGTTACCGACGACTATTAATAATAAAACGTTATTAATTAAAGACAGTTGAAATTCCGTAAACGAATAATGGCTATTAGCAAAAAAAAATGTTGACCGGATCGGGAATTGAACCCCGGACCATCCTCAATCCACACCACTCAGCATCGACACTGACGCGTACTATAAAAAAAAAAGATTCTCCGGGAAAATCTCTAACGCAAGTTCCTGCGACCGACGTGTCAAGCTTTCGTCACTCTCATACAGATTTCAATTTCCTTCATCCTACTCCCTGTTATAAACATTAAATAATATTAAGGGATGGATTAAGGACGTGGATTAAGGACCTACCTGATGCAGGTTTCCCAGGGCTTGCCTTGCATTAGTTTTAGGTGAATGGGGGTAGGATCCTTAAACTACAGACCGGGGACCATAGTTAGCCCTTGGCTACCTTCCTCTACCTTTCCGCATCCCCCCTTTCACTCCCTTACCTATGCTATTAAAGGGGAGTTGCCACCCTCATATAGTCTGTTACTCTAAACACACACACACACACACACACACACACATATATATATATATATATATATATATATATATATTTATATATATATATATGTATATATTTATATATATATAGACAATTTATTACGTAGTTAACGATTTATTTTGATTGTACGAACAACTTTCAGTTCACAATTATAATATTGGAAGACCATATGTTTTACAGAAATGGAAGGTGTAAAAAGAAATTCAAAATGGCGTGTATGAAACTTATCGTCATTCTACTTTTCCCCATTATTAATACCACGTAAACGAGACGTTTGGAAATTTTCTTTTTCAGAATGTCGCTCTATTATTACCTGTAACTAAAGGTGATAATTCATATTACCTAATTTTAATGTCAATAGTAGTAAGAAATTATTATTAATATCAAATAGAACGGGATCGGTTCATTGCGCAAGGGGTAGGAAAGATTTCGAAGGGAAAGTGCTAGTTTGACACGAGCCAGATTTCCCCTTCGATCGAAGTTCGGAGCCGCCGCGCAAAACCACGCCCTCTATGCGTCAGTTAGGACTGAGACGGAACAGAAGGGAAAAAAATGGAGTAAAGCCTGATAATAACTAAATCATAACACAAAATTTATAAAAAAAAATGTATTCTCTCTGGATAATGACGTACATAATAAAATTAAGTGTTCATTTCGGGTGTTCCCAGACTTTTATCCCCTGATAATGTCGATTAGTGTGTCAATGACGATTAAGGAATTGCTTTACGAGAACCACAAAAATTTATATATCCAGAAATCAGTTGAAAAACGGAAAATATTCTGACTATATCGAAAAAACTAATAACTACATAAACATCAGCCAATTGTAAGTCCGAATATCTAATTTATTTAAGTAAAATTAAACAACGTTTCGTCGCTTATTTGGCGACCTCGTCAGGATCAAGGCGAGTGGAAATCTGCGACCCCACAGCAAACCCCCTCTCCCGCCATCCAAGGAAGGGCGTGCGACAAGTATCAAATGCCCGACCTACCTGATGCAGGTTTTACTAGGGTATGTCCTGCATTACTTTTAGGCCAATGCCGGGTAGGATCCTTAAACCATAACCCCGGGGGCCCTGGTTAATCCTTGGCTACCTTTCTCTACCTTTCCGCATCCCCCTTTAACTCCCTTTCCTATGCTATAAGAGGAGAGTTGCCACTATGTGGATTACCCTGTACATAACCTTTAAGAAAATTATCTGCTAGAATGAGTATTCTGTGCTTTTAGAAAGTAGAAAAACCTAGGATAAAATCTTCTCAGTTTCCTAATCGAGTGAAAAGACGAATGCGTGACGTTCAGATTACGTTCACCGTCATCATCTTCTAGCTAAAAGTCCGTGAAGATTTTATTTATTCTTACCACACAGAGTACCCAATGCCCGACCTACCTGATGCAGGTTTTTCTAGGGTTTTCCCTGCATTTCTTTAGGCGAATGCCGGGTAGGATCCTTAAACTATAGCCCGGGGGCCCTAGTTAACCCTTGGCTACCTTCCTCTACCCTTCCGCATCCCCCCTTTCAAATCCCTTCCTATGCTATTAAAGGGGAGTTGCCCAAAGTGGATTACCCTCATGTAGCCTGTTGCCCAAAAAAAAATACTGATATTTTTTATTAGAAAAACATTTCTGAAAAATCATGGAAAAATATTCAGTTGTCAGCGCTTTATTTATGTATAACCATCTTCTGGAAAAATTTGGTCGTTTGGTAATACTTTTTTAGATACGTAACGTAACATGACGGAATATAATCAAACAACGATTAGAAAAATTAGGTTAACTGCAAGACTGCATCACGGTAGTTTCGACCTTACTACTGCAGAAAGGAATCGCCATTTTCAAGGTTAGGAAATATTTTAATTCCTCGTATAACTTCCGTTATTATTTCCGTTACCACACGTGTGAGAATTTTCTTTCAACTTTGGACTGGAGAGAGAGAGGGGGGGGCGTTAGACCCGGCAGCAGATTGGCGGTTGCTGCCTCGGTCAGGACTCCGAATTTACTAGATTCCTGTTGTCCGGAATTCTGTATTAAATTGGGAAAAGAACTGCCTTAACAAGACGACATTCCAGTTGTGGCCATTTCCACCCCTTCCATGACATTTATTTATGATCATTGAGAATCAGGAAAGCCGAGAGTTTATTGACCGAACGATCGTCGCATCTTTCCTTCGTCAGGACAATCTACCTACCGAATGCGGAACGTTTCATTATCGCGTGTGGTCGCCATTAAGTGAACGACGCACAACACGTTCATCGCCGCACTGATTTCCTGTCGACCTTCGAAGCAGCCACCATTCGCTGTCCAAGCCTTGTCACTACGGCCTTGCCGTGTCCAGCGTCTTATTGCTGCCGTTGTCGTCGGCAGATTGAAACCACCGCCTCGTTGGCTAACACAGCATCGTGTCAAGCAGTGAACGAACCCTGAGTTACGAGGTCCATCATGTGTTCCTAGGTCTCCATAAACACGACCACAGTTCCCTCTCGAGGAACCAGTAAGAAGTTCAACCATTATATAATTATACCACAGGAGATTGGAGCCAAGATTAATTATCTGGAGAAATATATTTCCCCAGTTGAGTTCATCTGAACAGACTGAACGGGAGCAGTGACGAGACACTTCAAGACTCTAGGGTCTATTGTGAACACTCCCATTGGAATAATAGAAAAATGGAGAGCTGTTGGGAAACCAAGTCGTGTGGCTTATTGCGGTTCGTCCATGGATTGGAACTGCTGGAAGACATTTTTTTTTCTATCCCAATAGTGTGAATTAACAAATACATCAGGGGATGTTTTCTTTTGGGGTTCACAGCAAGACTGCGTTCTATCACGGTAGATTCGACCTTACTATTGCAGAAAGGAATCGCTATTTTTTTTCAAGGTTACGAAATATTTTAATTCTCGTATAGTTTCACTAACGTTCTTTATTATCTCCGTTGCGACTCTTTTTTTTAATTTATTTGTTTATCAATCAGAACCATTTATAATTCTATGAGGTAAGCTGCTGACGGCTGCCAGATGTACTGGTAGCAATAACATTATCAGGGAGATATCCAACGATCCATAATTTAAAATATGATAGGAAAAAAAGAGAGAGAGAAATAATCCAACATCACAGCTATAAATGTAGAAACGTTGCTCCGTTATTGTTATGCAACCCCTTCGGCAATCTCATTATCGTTGCGTTTTCGTCGCTTTTGAGTGTTTGAAAACTGACCAGTGCAGTTGTGTCGCTCTAGGCTCTTCTTAGCACCTGACGAAAGGGAACAAGGATCCCAGAAACGCTGTGTGGTATTTATATTACCCTTTTTTTTGTCTGTCTTTCTTATTCATTAACACATTTGTATTCATTACAATATATTAGAAAACGTAAATTTTTTTTCTTATTGAAATAATAGTAAAGATTCTTCAAGCCTCAAGATACATTTTATAAAAATATTTTTTAACATTCTGACTCTTCTACTTGTATGAAAAATAAGGAAACCAAAATTGAAGAACATGTTAAATCACTTGAATATTTGGTCCCTGTCCTCATCGTTTAACTGACGCTTTTATTACGAAACCATTCAATTATCCAATTAGTTTATGAGTTAAATTTCCAATTTTTTATCTTTCTATTTCAGAGCAAAGAATACCATTATTTCATTTACCTACAGTTAATAAATTATGGTAAAAGCGATTGACAAATATATTGGTTTAAACGTCTGTTTTTTAATTAAATCAAAGCACATCAATATAATTTTGGTATTAATAAAGAAGAATAATTTAAAATAGACACTTACTGACAATTTTACAAAGCTTTTAACGAAGTAAAATAATCTATATACGAATTAAAAATTATTAGTAGTTAAAATTTGGGAAGTTTATGATAGAACTGAGATTAAAATTGTGGTTTATAATTTTTTTTTGTTACAATATTATTTTAATGTCTTTACAAATACAAATTTTTGTCTTTAAAAAAATAACAACGCTCCGGGGAAAAAAATGTCCATCTGGACACAGGATTACCGTAGACGGTTCCAAAGGTTCAAAAAATTAAAACAAAAAAAAGGAAAAAATACTTTAACAATTACAAGATGACTATAGCTTCAGCTGAAAGCCAGTATTAAATATTATAAATAATAATAAAAAAACCTTTTATTAACAGTCACAGAACATGAAGGTTCAGTTTATAAACAGTAGAAATTGTCATAAGAACCATGATTGGTAATCAGTTGCCCTAGTAACTACATTTATCAGATAAATACGGTTAAAATTAACCCGAAACCACCTGACTGAATTTTAACCTTATTTACATTAAAATAAAAATTTTATAGGTGACCGTTAATAAAGGGTTTTATTATTTATAATATTTATTGGAAACTATAACAATCATTAAGTCGGTTAATTAGGCAAGTATTAAATTGTAAACTTATAACTCTTCAGAATAAATTAATTAAAAACTTTTCTTTATATATATATATATATATATATATATACCTTTGGCTGTTAAAACAACCACAGGGAACAATAAATAAACAAATACACAGACAATCATGTTTATT
This sequence comes from Zhengitettix transpicula, assembly GCA_037074705.1. NCBI lineage: Eukaryota > Metazoa > Arthropoda > Insecta > Orthoptera > Tetrigidae > Zhengitettix > Zhengitettix transpicula. The sequence goes on from CM073596.1 coordinate 60,886,703, forward strand.
AACAAAACATTACTAAAACTAATGATCTGTTTAATGTCTTAATTGTAGAATTATACCTGAAGAGGTTTATTAAATGTCTTTTTTAATAAAAAAAATTTTCGTGTTTATTTACATTACTGTCACTGTCAGATAATTTTTTCATAATTATTAATATTAATATCTTATAAATAATATAGCAGTCCGTCACATTGCCATTTTTTTTATAAATTTTAAATATTTTCGTGGGGAAAACATAATATTGGTAGATAAATAAATAAACTGTATCCAAGAAAATTAAGGATTTAAAATTATTAGGTGACGAAGTGGATAGTGAGGAAAGTTAGAAATATAGGAGAAAGGTTGGGAAGACGCACTGAAGAAAGCGTAGTGAAAAAAGCTTAAAGGAAAGCATATGTTGAAGGGGTAGAGAGGAACCAGAGTGCCGAAAAATCGCCATATAAAAATGAAAAAAAATTCTGTCGTTACAATTAATTAACTAAGAAGTCAGTAACAAAAACTATATTTCAAAATTTAATTTTTAAAAACAAAGATCAAATTAAAACCATTTGTTTGAATAAAGAAGTATACACACATTGCAGTTAAATTTTTTTTAAAGCATTTTCCCCACGTTCAAAACTTTAGAACCTCAGACAATAATTGATTTAGTCTCGTCTTGAGTGAATCATCGAGCAAATAAAGATTGAAGAATTATGATTGCGCAATCTGTACCGCTAAAGAACAGCCAAGGTCTTCTAATCAGAATTTTCTAGTTACGAGAAACTCATGTGTGAAACATTTACACACAAAAATAATAAATGTGTGTGTTACAAATACATTGTGATTAGTTAAGATTTTTCCCAACCCCAATATCAGGAAAAAGAGTAAATACTTTGTTGCAGAAGTGGTAAATATGTTGCAGACAAAACGACGGGATAGGACGGCAACAGGAAAGGTCTCGAGAGAAATCTAAATACGGACAAGGGAAACACGTCAACAACCTGTAGCATATCTGGCTCCAGAATCTTCATCCTACCACGCTGTTTCACTGGATTGATAATTACCATTTTAAGGTCCTGTGTTTATCGCTAAAAAAAATAATCAATACATCTTACACTTTGTTCAGTAGCCTTTCAACTGTTTTCTACGTCATAATTTTTAACAATAAAATCAAACCTGAAAGAACTGTCATAAATAAAAACTTAAAAGTATGACTTTACAGGGAATTAACTGTTGTTCGTTGGTGCCTGTGTCTAGAGACCCTCCTAACTAATGTAAGGCGGGACCGTCCGCCATTTTTAATCTTAAGGAACTGTCTTGCCTTACGCGTGGATTAAGCAAGCACATGTGGGGATTGTAAATATTGATACTACTACGCAATAAAATTAACGACTTTTAAATTATTTGTTTTATTTTCTCATTTATTGATGTTTTGTTTTCTCAAGAATTATTTTACCTCAGATAATCGAATAAGTCAATTAATTTTTTGGTGAATTATAATTATTTAAATTAAATTAATGATCGTAAAAGATTAAATTAAAAATTTACATGAGGTGTCTCAAACAAAATATGCTTTTAATTGCTTAAATAAAGGGGTTTAAACATTTCTTTAAAAATTAAAACTACCATAAATTGCCTAATCACTTTTATTTTAATTTCTGCAGACTTCAATTCAAAAGATACAATGTATTCTTGTTCGTTGTTTTTATGATGTCCAATACTACGCTCTGTCACATAAGTGCTTTACGATTCTTTCCTCCAACTACCATCATGAAGGTATCACTACATCTTCCCGTCACGTTAAAATTTTTTTTTTTTTCACAAATCTTACATCTGTAATTATATTTCTTCTTTTTTAATTCACTGATATGGAACAGGAAGACGTGTTTTTCACCTTGCAAACATATTTGTTTGCGTTAGCAGAAATGGATTAAAAATGGCGGACCGGCCTGACTCGTATTGGAGCGTGAGATGACGTCATCGACGTCACTCGCCTTCTCCACGGCCACAATTACAGTAACACGTAAAGGATATTTGATGAACGTTGCGCTTTCCAGGTAAATCGATTTTATTTAATGATTCTGTGAGTTTTTAAAATAGCTAAAAAAAAGCCGAAAGATTCTGAAAATAGTGTTAAACAATTATTAAATAAAAACAGAGAACATATATATATATATATATATACGGTAATTATCAATTTTATTAAATTTCTTATAGGAATTCGAAAAAAAATCTTTACACCATGATTCTAAAATGTGTTGTTGTCGCATTTCACAAATTTTGTCTCTAAATTACAATTTATAAAATTTTTACGTGAAGGAATACTGAACAATCACTTTCCAACAGGTACGAAACGTGAAGGAAATTAACCATTAAATATTGAAAAATGTAAATAAAAAATAAATTAACCAAATATACTTACGTAACAAAAAATACTAAAGTTGTATAGGTAAATAACTGGTTAATAATTTCGTAACCTTACGGTTTTTTTTTGGTTTAGAGTTAGAACCTCAAAAAAAATTATCCTGATAACCTTTAAAGCTGTTTGAAGTTCGAAAGTATTTTGACTTTGTTTTTCATCTTCTTAAAGGAGTGTTAAATTTACTTATTAAAGTTTTAACATCCCGACATATTTAATAAAAATTTCCCTCTGATTAATTTATTTACTACTATGATTTATATATCTTTTCTTTTAAACTTCTCGTTTCTCAAAAAAAAAAAGTTACAGTGTTTGTCTTTACGTTTCCTATTTCCTCAATTGAGGCCTACAATAAATCAGTAGTCTAAATAAAAACCTAAACAGCTTAAATATGGAATGCGTGACGGAAAAGAAAATTTTTGTAAGAGGCAACACGCTTTTAATTACGCGAAATCTTTTGAATAAAGTTCCAGAGAAAGTTTATAATCAATTATTCTATAGTAAAAATTTTTTGATTGATTTCTTCTGACGTTTCATTCTCCTTATATTGTACCTTTTCTTTTCCCACCTCCACTTATAAATATTCCGTTTCTTCAACAAATTCTCATGTTTATTTCAAAGTCTGTATTCGGAACGTTTGCATTTCGCGAGACAAACAACGTAAATTACGAGACAAATTTAACATTTCTTTTTTTTTCAAGCAAAGGGGGGGGGAATACAAAAATGAAATATATCTATAAAAATTACATCACTTTTATTTTAATGCTGGAGCAATGTCATACATCTGATAAATAACACGCTCTGAAGACGTTAAGAAAATTTACCGAAACGTTGTTGACTCAATAAGTCATAAATTACTGATTAGACGTCAATGCCAATAATGTTCGATTTTGGTAGAATGAAATAGCCGTGAACTAAATTAATTTTACATAATATCACATATGTTCTTTTATTATAGTTTGACGAAACGAGGAACCATGGAAGTCGTTAAAAATTACGTTGTCTTTTATATCACCTCCTTTTTTTTAATAACACTTTGGACTAGGGTTTAATATAAAACAGGCGCAGAATACTTGAGGCCCCCCTGTTATCGATTAGGTATGAAACGGTTTATGGCATTCAGTCCTGTAGACGCAGCGTGATTCCGCACGAATGAACGTCCAACCTTTTCGTCCTCCACACGGAAAAGGGAAAATATAAAACAAAAATCACGAAGTGGATCCTAAAAACGATAAGGTAAATTTACTACTCAAAAATAAATCCAGTCAATATAATCTCTACAGCAAAAGTAACGAGGGAAAAATAATATGGTTGTCACCTTTTGAGTTGCAAAATACTGGTTTGTTCCATTTTTTAAAAAATTTATACTGATGTTAAAGTTGATATACAATTATATTTATCGTATATAGAAGGTGCCCTAAATTTTACTGTAACACAACAGGGTGTTTCAGAGTTAACTTCGTATTTCGGAATATTAATAAAAGAACAGGTGTTTATTTTTTGGCCCTTAAGATTGTGATGGCAAAAAAAAACTAAATATAAAATAATATTAAATATAAAATTAGTTTAAAATTAGTGAACAACGAGCTATTAACGTTACTATCGAAAGATTTTATGAATTATTAGTTTCGAACAAAAGTGTAAAATGTAGTAAAGTATAATTTCTCTCTAATATATACAGTTCCATTTAATGCCCTTTGTATGTGAAAATATTCTGAAATATCGACGAAAGTCTCTAGATTTTCAATTAATATGCCGCATAATGAATTCAACCTTTCATGCAACTATTATAAATTTATTTCTATCACATCTGTTGTAGTTTTACCGTTTCTTTTTATGATATTACAAGTGAAACTAAAGGTTCCGTAGTGAAATAAGAAAGTTTACGCAGTTTCGAAATTGTTATTCTTCTTCCTGCTCGAAATTTTCTACCACAAATAAATATATAACAGTTCTAGAAGCTTGTCCTCAAGGCGAGGAAAACACTTTAAAATTAACGTTCAGTACTGAATAATTAATTTGTTATGACGAATAGTTTTTTTTCCCCAAATTTAAATATGGCCGAATGTAAACAAACAGATAAACATTGGAAATAATTTTAAATTAAAAAATTAGTTGATTTAAGATGGACTTTGAAAATTAATTGTACGTATTTTTAAGAAGTTAAGAAAATATTTCGGGGCGTCATCCTTGATTAAGCGTCTCTGGCGGTCAAAGAAGATAAGTAATTAATATCGTTGGACGTTGTGTTTTAAGTAATAGCAGTAAATATTACCATTGGAAAGAATTTCAAAGACAAATATCTTACATAGATACTTATTTTATGTATTTTAATAAAAATATCTTTATGGATATGAATCTTTTCTCTCATGATACTTTCTAACCCATTCAAGAGTTAACCTTCTCGTAATAAGAAGACACACAGGTAAAATAATATCTTTGATTTGTTTATATTTAATTAAATGTAAAATTAATTGTAAATCCAGTAAATAAAGATAAATCAAGTTCATTGTCAAAACAGATTCTAATTACGGTCAGTTTTTGACGTCGAAGCTATTTTTAAAACAACAAGGTTATGTCGAGGCCAAAAAATGATCGCTAATACGAACGGGTCCTAGACTCAAAAGTGAGGAAGGAATAAAGTACGTACCCGACGTGCCTCTTCCTGAGACGCACCGTTTCCGCTTTGGGCAGCTGTTCCAGCGAGTCCATCATGGCTTGGCTCCGTACGGCGGCCGCTGTCTAAAGCTTCAGCCTTTAAATACGGACGGCGCAGTGACGTCACTGACGTGCGCGCGCAGCCTCTCAGTACGGCGGTAACGCGAACAGCTGAACGCAAAGAACAACTATCAATAGAGTAATCCACGAGTTGTACGTCTGCCAGTGTGAAAATAAATCATTTCATGGTCGGAAAAGCAAGCACTCGTCGACGTCTTAGAATTACTTGCTAACTTTTCACCACCTACAAGGAAATACTAGTTAATAATAAATTTATTCATGATCATTTGAAAAATAGATGCTTGTTTTTGAGGAGCATTAAAATGCCACCGTTAAATCCTTGTGGACTTCGTCATATAATTCATAATTAAATAGGGAATACCCTGAACACCTTTTCTCGTATTTATTCGATCAGTATGGATTTTCTCGTGTTGTTTGAAACTTCCTGTGTGGTTCTTGCAACGTGAAATAACATCGATCGGTTTGATGTTATCATTTCCGGGGAATCCAAGAGTGGTTTCTTTCGCAATCAGACGAAAATGTTTTCATCACTCTGATGTGATGGAACTAAAGAGTTTCCAGTCGCAAAAAATTGCAATTTCTTCAGAATAATAGCGTCAATTAATCGCAATCACAAGGAATTTGTAAATGTCACATTTGTAAACTCAGTACTTACAGTAATCCAATATAAAGGGAATGAGGGGGGGAAGTAGAATCACAATAAATCAACTAATGTTACAGTAAGGAGTACCATGCAACCTTATAATAATATAAAGGCCAGACGTGTATTGAGAGCAACAAGTTCCGCGTTTTATAAAATGTGATATATTAAGTGTCATGTATTTTTTTTAAAAAAAAAATATCCCGATGCATTAAAAGGGTGAAAAAATAATACCGGTACCTTATTGGAGTCAAGAATACCACCCGAAAAATATTCCCGGTACGAAAAGAAAATACCAATAATATTACCGTTAACAAAAAAAAAGTACCTTAGCGGAGGGAGTCTTTGAAACTTTGGTCCTTAATCCTTTTCTCGTATACGTAGGACTAACACTTGAAATATTCTGTCTTGATCTCCAGTACCAATGCTTTATTTTTCCCAGAACCAATGTGTGTGCACTCACTCGACGACGTATATAATTTCGTGTCATCTACTTCCGACCGCTTAGTACAAGATTGTCTAATTGGCTGGCCTTGAAAAGAAAAAAAAAACTTCAACCAGAGTACGCGTCACCTCGTTATCGGTTCAATGATAAGTGTTCCTTTCAAGATAACTCCTAGCTGCTTTTTTTTTCTCACACTTGAGATTTCGTTTCTTTATGATGAATTCTCTTCAATTTTTAATTGCGTACTTGTCTACTCTACTCTATAGTATTCAACCATACGAATACGGAACTCTTACATCCAAATAAAATGCAATAAATAAACAACAGCAAAACTTCGTTAAAGAGTTCAACCCTGAAGAGGTCGGAAAGGTAGCGAACGAAACGTAGTTTGATTCCTGTGTGGTTTTCCATGAATAAATATTTTATTTCTGACTGAAAATTTGATGGTGTTTATTTATAAGTTGTCTCAAAAATCAGAATATATACATATATATATATATAATTATTATGTAATAAATAAAATTTTCATTGGAAACCGGAAAACGTCATAATAGATGTTCTATGGAAGCTTTTAATTAATATCAGGCAACTTAACGGGTCAAAAAATTTTAAAGGGGATTTTTTTAGTGAAAAAAAAATTAATAAAACATATTTTTCAAGTTCTTATAACGCATCACTCACGTTAACTGCATTTCGTGGTCCTGGTACGATGATTATTCCTGCGACGTCCGCGGTCGTCGGCGTCGGGATTTTTCTGTTTCCCATTTTGAATGATTTCTGAAAGAACTGTCATAAACAGAAACTTAAAAATTAGACTTTACAGTGAATTAACTGTTGTTCGTTGGTGCCTGTGTCTAGAGCCCCTCCTAACTAATGTAAGGCCTGGCCGTCCGCCATTTGTAATCTTAAGGAACTGTCTTGCCTTACGCGTGGATTAAGCAAGCACATGTGGGGATTGTAAATATTGATACTACTACGCAATAAAATTAACGACTTTTAAATTATTTGTTTTATTTTCTCATTTATTGATGTTTTGTTTTCTCAATAATTATTTTACCTCAGATAATCGAATAAGTCAATTAATTTTTTGTGAATTCTTAAGATTTAAATTAAATCGTAAAAGATGGAAGTAAAAATTTTCATCATGTATCGTAAACAAAATATACTTTTAATTGCTTAAATATAGGTGTTTAAACATTTCTTTAAAAATTAAAATTACAAATAAATTGCCTAATCATTTTTATTTTAATTTCTGCAGACTTCAATTCAAAAGATACAATGTATTCTTGTTCGTTGTTTTTATAATGACCAATACTACGCTCTGTCACATAAGTGCTTTACGATTCCTTCCTCCAACTCCCATCATGAAGGTATTACTGCATCTTCCAATCACGTTAAAAAAAATTTTTTTTCACAAATCTTACATCTGTAATTATATTTCTTTTTTTTAATTCTCTGATTTGGAACAGGAAGAAGTGTTTTTCACCTTACAAACATATTTGTTTGCGTTAGCAGAACTGGATTAAAAATGGCGGACCGCCCTGACTCGTATTGGAGCGTGAGATGACGTCATCGACGTCACTCGCCTTCTCCACGGCCACAATTACAGTCACACGTAAAGGATATTTGATGAACTTAGCGCTTTCCAGGTAAATCGATTTAATTAAATGATTCTGCGAGTTCCATGGTGAAAATTTGACCGTGGTTCATTTATTTTTAATAGTGTTTGTTTACTCGAGGTAATGTTTGGAGACACTTTCGTCTATTTTATTTGGAAATTATTCTACTTCTCTGATAGATACGACAATTGCAAAAGATGGAATAAAAATAAAGGCTCAACCTGTGGGAATATTAACATCTCTGGATGAATTTAACCACGCTTTGTCTTAGATCCAGGCGGCTATGACGTCACGCAGCAGGTAGATATTTGGAGTACTTTAACGAGAGGTGACGAAAGGAGCGGCGTCCAATTAAGAGGACATCATCCTTACAGTTGAGCAACAACGTTATCTGGGACGGGGAACAAAGATTCTCATAAATGAATCAGGTCGCGGCTACTCCGCCTCCTCGCTCTTTGTGCACGTGAAAGCGGCTGACGGTCAGGGACGACTGAGGGGAATCCCCTTCATCTAAATCACCACGAGAGTTCCAAAACCAAGGAGGCCCCAGATAAATATTCCAAGACCCCCAGTAATCTATATAAATAATTTAACAAACGCAATAAAACAGGGTTAATATTTATTTTTGAATTTTATCTGATACTCTAGTAAGATATACTATAAATATTAGGGGTAGAAATAAGACACAAGGAACGTTTCGACCTTATATTATAACCTCTTCAAGTATGGATTTTAATTTCTCTGCTCTTAATTAAATAAACGCTTGAATAAACTCAGGGTTTAATTTTGTTAAAACTTTTATAATGACGAACAGAAAAATTATGACTCATACGTTAAAATAAAAATTTAATAATAATAAGGAAGATATATTTAAAAATATAATAATAGGTTATTTTGGTTTTGGACGGTCGCAGAAACAAATAATGGGTCTTATTGTGATTAAACCTCATTTAAACCTAGGGGGTGGGTTGGATAGGATTAATTTTTTTAAAAAAATTTATTTCAACATAAATTTGTACATGAGAAGTGCTTTAGAATAAAATAGAAAAAAATGGATATGTTGGACATTAGACTCTGAATAAGTGTGGGGAAGGTTAGTTAAAATAAGGGATTCTTAAGATATTTACGCTGATACATAAAACGAGCAGAAAAAACATGAAAGATTAATCGATTAGAGTCAAGCAGAAGAGGAGAAGCAAACAAGATCCAATCGTCAGAGGTTTGTGAAGCACCTATTCAAAGCCAAGTGAACTGTAAAACTGTTATCTGTCACCTTTTATATAAAGGGTCACCTCTACTGCAAGAATTCCAAAGTTCAGGGACGATGTTTTTTCCATTATCTGAATACGTGCATATCTTTCGCGATGACATGGCTCCAGCCAAATCCTTGGAAAAACACACCAAGAACGTTTCGGATCTCTTGTGTCGCTATGTGAACAGAACTAGTTTGACTACTCCGGCTCGAACTGGAGTATCTGGTTCAAGTTGTTACTGATTATAATTATATCTGACTTAGGGGGGCGGGGGGGGGGGGCGTGTCAATTACCAACATTAATAAATTTAAAAAATTGAGATAAATACCGCAACTAGTATCAGGACAGTTTCAACATTCCCCCCCAAAAAAAAAAAATATATTAACCCTTTAGTGCCTGATTTTTTTGTATTTTTCTTTTAAAAACAAAATTCTTTAAGATGTATTTTTCTGAATTCAATACGGCTAAAATAAACCCCCAAAAAAATATTAAACGGGTGTCCAAAGTCAATTTGGCCCATGACTAAATACAATTAGTAAATAAATAAACAGTAGTCAATTTTAAGTCAGAAAAAAAAAGAGGAGAATTTATTCAATTAATTAACAACGTTTCATCGCTAAGTTTGCGACTTCGTCAGGTTCAAGTTTGAAACTACCAAAAAGAACAAAGCAATTACAATTATTTTATTCTTCTTCTTCTTCCTCCTCCTCCAAAGCTTTGGCTGCCTTCACAACCTGCCTCCATTCTTCTCTTCCTCTCGGCTTTCTCCCACCATCTGATTGTCTTCATTTTCTTCAAGTCTTGTAACACATCTTTTCCTTGGTCTCCCCCCCCCCTTTTTAGTACCGAATATTTTCCCTTTATATACCTACTTTGGCATTCTTTCTGTAGCCACTTTTTTGTATGTGTCCCAACCATGTGAGATTCTAACTATGTCTTCTCCTTTTCGGTTGCTATTTATCTCTTCATTAATCTCCTTCTTTAACAGCTCCATAGATTCTCCTAATACTTTTCCTTTCAAATCTCCTTAGAGTTTCCATATCTTTATTAGTTAGGGTCCACGTATCTGCCTTCAAAACGTTACTGTGGGTCTAATTAATGTATTATACACTTTTCCTTTTTGTTCTTCTTGTTATTTAGGGACGATTTTAATATTGGGATGTTTGCGTAATGTGCAATGTTTTCATTTTTAATCCATGTGTTTATTCCGAGCTGCTTCCCCGCCAGTCATCGTTGCTGACGCGTGGTATAGTTGGCCTTGATAAGAGTTCATCTAAATATAGCCTTAATCAATTGTAAACATTTAGTGGAGTAAAATAAAATCCAAGTACCAATTTCAACACACTTCGTGGAGAAATAAACACTGCGGAGTTCCATTTTAAATTAAAATATCTCAACTTACTTCAAGGTTTCGTCACTTCCGTCAGATTTGCGTGTCTATTTTTTTCCCCACAGATAGATAGAGATCGTCGTCGTCGACCACTAGATAAGCCGAGTAGGTGAGTTACAGGACAAATAATTCCTTAATTACTGTTGTTGTTGTTGAGAGTATAAATAATCAACATGAGTAAAGTTCAAGTTGTTAAAGAAAGAAAAAATTATGCTATGGAGATTAGAAATTGCTTTGTAGTTTCTTAGAAATGAATTTGGAGTTTGATCATAACTAAATATGAAATTATATTAATTATATAAAAAAATAACCAAATGACATACAAAATAATAAATTTCTATATCCCCCCCCTTTTAAATCCCTTTCCTATGCTATAAGAGGGGAGTTTCCACTAAGTGGATTACCCTATACATAGCCTGGCTACACCCAAATAAAAAAAATCATTTTTGTACGCTATAGGGAAAAGGCCTGCGAGGGATGTTCTCTCGCAGGCAGAACCTTGTAGGAGAGATACGAAGGGGCTACCTTTCGGTATGCCTTCTCCTCTCCGTTTTTGAACTAAGGTTCCCACAAGCCGAGGCACCTTGGCCCTGTTCTGAGAGGTGTATGTTCCGGGGTCACAGACCTTTGGCATGCGGTAAGAGTTGTCCGCTATTCCCATTGGAACAGTCGGCCAGCTGCCTCCTAAACTGGTCGAGGCACGGAGAAGGGAATGCTGCGTCCCCACAGCAAACTCCTCACCCGCTATCTGAAGGGCGTGGGACAAGTACCCAATGCCCGACTTACCTGATGCACGTTTTTCTAGGGGTTTCCCTGAATTACTTTTAGGCGAATGCCGGGTAGGATCCTTAAACTATAGCCCGGGGGCCCTAGTTAACCGTTGGCTACCTTCCTCTACCATTCCGCATCCCCCCTTTCAAATCCCTTACAATGCTATTAAATGGGAGTTGCTACCATGTGGATTACCCTCATGTAGCCTGTTGGCCTAAAAAAACAATATTGTACGAAATTATTTTTATATAAAAAACCAAGGGTATAATTTATAAATATGATATTTTTATAGTGTACTATTCCGTCACTTTCGCAACTGGATTTTTTTATGTTTGTATGAATAATTTATTTTAAAAATCGTATATTATTTTAATGATACTGATGTATTCATATCTTATTTACCTTTTGGGTGTTTTGTTCGTGTCCACCTGTTTTACATATATTTAAATTTGTGATGTGTTTTTTTTGTATATTCAGTCTTAAAATAAATTAGCCCGTCCAAATTAAACAAGTTTTTTGCTACTAAACGTGACGTTGTAATTTACAAAAAAAAATTTTACTTTTATATTATTATACGTATAATGACACAATTATACACGTACATCCAAGGTAAAAACATTGACCCCCGAAAAAAAAATTATTTGGAGCAAATATCAGGACGATTAAGTGTGTTTGAAAATTTCCACCCTAGTCCACCCCCACACCCTGAGGGTTAACCGCCCATAAGTAAACTCAGCGACATCCATATTTTATAAGACACCTCCACCCCCGCTCCCCTAAAACGGTGCACCTCTCCAATGTCGAAATGGGTTGAAATTATACACAAACAACATCGGGAGAAACACTATCGATCTCACTGACCCCGGAAAAAAATTATTCGACATTTTTACGTTATCTCTTTAACCTTCCTTCTTTCTCTGCTTTTCCTTTTTTTCCTTTTTTTTGCGTTTTTTTTTCACTTCTTCTTGCTCACCTGTCTGCTCCAAGATAATGGAATACCCGAATAATCTGACTTTAACAATATTTCGAAACGTCGGTGCAGAAAAATGCGGGGGTCCCCGGGTAGATTATTTCTTTTTTTCTTTTTCGCATAAATTTCATGAAGCGTTGTGATAAGGAGAGGCAATGTCAGTTGTGAGGCTTCCCCCCCCCCCTCTTGGCCTTTCGTTGTGTTTTATCTCTCCTCTTTCCGTCGCACGTGAGTCCCTTTCACGTGCCTCGTGTTCTCCGCGTGTTGTCCTCAATTTAAATTTAGTGTAAATACTGGAAATGACAAAGGATTTTCAAAATAAAAAAAAAACAACACGCCATCGAACCAATCTGATTGACCTAAGTGACCTAATTCGAGTTGCATTCATAGTCCTCGATCCCAATAGTACACAAACAACCTCTTCAACATCAACGTACCAAGGCCGTTATAAATATAATATGCCATATTCCATCGTTGAAATTCTGTTGCCGTTACGCACGGCCATCTTGTGCGGCAAATCAGCAAAACGAAAGAAATTTTAAGGGTCAGTCAGAAGCGCCCGTAAAATAATTTAAGCGGAAGAAACCACCAGAAGCCAAAGAAACTAGACGACACCGTAGTATTTGTGATAGCCTCGTAACAACGACGACGACGACGCTGTCGTCTAAAAGCAAGCAATGAAACAAACAAAAGTCGATAAGCGGGAATTTTTTTTCTCGCTCTTTTTTTCTTCTTCTTTTTGTTGTTTTTGTTCCTCCAAGAAGTGGCCAAAGATTCTTCCGAGTATGTTTGCGGATCAAAGGAAAGTAGGACAATGACCCTTTCACGTGTAAAAGCAACTCTGATCACGTGACTCGGGTTAGTTATATATATATTTGGCAACAGGTTACATGAGGGTAATCCACGTTGGGCAACTCCCCTTTAATAGCATAGGAAGGTATTTGAAAGGTGGGGGTGCGGAAGGGTAGAGGAAGGTAGCCAAGGGTTAACTACGGCCCCCGGTCTATATTTTAAGGATCCTACCCGGCATTCGCCTAAAGAAATACAGGACAAACCCTAGAAATAACCTGCATCGGGTAGGTCGGGCATTGGGTACTTGTCCCACGCCCTTCCGATAGCGGGAGAGGAGTTTGCTGTGGGGACGCAGCATTCCCTTCTCCGTACCTCGACCAGTTTAGGAGGCAGCTGGCCGACTGTTCCAATGGGAAGAGGGAACAACTCTTACCGCATGCCCATGGTCTGTGACCCCGGAACATACACCTCTCAAAACAGGCCGAGGTGCGTCGGCTTGTGGGGAACCTTAGTTCAAAAATGGAGAGGAAAAGGCATCCCCAAAGGTAGCCCCTTCGTATCTCTCCTACAAGGTTTTACCTGCGAGAGAACATCCCTCGCAGGTAAAAAAAAAATTGGTAAAAAAAAATATATATATATATTTCCACATCCAACGACCAGCTACGGCTCAAACTTATCAAAGTAGGCCAGGAGGATTTTTTTTTTCTCTTCAACTGGAATTTCCAATGGTCTCTTCACAAATAGACGTATCGTAATTTAACGACGTGTCGATCTACTTGGGGGGAAGTTGAAATACAAGGCTAAAAAAATTCTACAAATTTAAATTTAAAATTTAAGTGTTGGCAGTTCTTGTGGAAGAAGGAAGAAGCCGCCACGTAACCGAGAATATTTAAAAATAAACATTTCTTAAACACGTACGCCCCGTAAAGAAATACAGAATACTGAGGGGAAAAAAACACGAAGAAGGATAACAATTTCATTGAACTTATGATTGTAAAATAATTTGATCGTTAATCTTGTGTCCATATAATTCGATAAATAATTTTTTCTGATGTAAATTATTATATAAAAAACTATTTTTCATAAAACTTTTTATTTAAAAAAACTATTAGAAAAATTTTATTATCAAAATTAAAATCATATTTTTTTTTAAAAAAAACACGTTTCATCCCGGATTGTGTAAAAATTAAATTAAACTCCTTTGTGAGACACATGTACCACCCTCAGGAGCGGGAGGGTGAAATATTCAAACGTGCTAAAACAGCCGATATTTAAGTCGGATAAATATTGTTGTGATTCCAAAGAGATTGATAGTGTTTCTACCGATGTTATCTGTTTCAACCCCTTTCAGCAGGAGAAAGGAGCAACCCCAATTTGGTGAGATACAAGAAAATAACGCGAATAAAACCGAGACTGGAGTCGAAACCGGAGTTATGGATGTCGCGCTGAGTTTGATTATCACATTTAACTTGCTATTTAAGCGGCGGTGGACGGGGTTGGAAAATTTTTAAATATGTTAAACGGATTGTATTTTGGGTCGGATAAATATTTTTCGGGTTCAGTGAGATTCATAATATTTCTCTGCACGTTGTGTGTGCATAATTTCAGCCTCTTTTGGCTTGGGAGGGGAGCACCCTTAGGGTTCGAGGTGGAGGGGCGTTTCAAGAAAACAACGCAAACAACCGAGATTGGAGTCGAATCCTGGGTTATAGATATCGCTGAGTTTAATTATGACATTCAACTTGCTGTTTAATCCCCCAGGAGCGGGGGTGGACACGGTTGGAAATTTTGAAACATGTTAAACGGACTATATTTGAGTTGGATAAATATTTTTCTGTTCCACCAACGTCCACGCTGTTAGAATTATTCATCTGAGCATTATTGGCACAGGGGAATAATCCTTCTGGGGATGAAAAGAATTCTTCAATAGAGGAGATGTTAGACTTATATGACAAGTTCTTCAAGAACATCACGCACAGGACTTTTCCAAAGGGTGATCTTACATGGAATAATAATCCCCCTTTTTTTTCTTATTTTATAACGACTGTTTCGACCATCAGACTTCAGAGGAATCATCATGAACCGACTAAACAAGGCGTAATATCAGCAACACGAGATGATCACGAGGATACGGAAAAATGGCATTGCTCATGCGTGTCCTCTGGTTTGATAACCCTTACAGCAACGCGATAGACAGAAACTGTTTACAGTTTCCAAGGTCAAGGAGAATTTCTCTTATTCAGCTCAACTGATGCATATTTCTTTTGCTCAACACTTCAAAGGCAAAGAAATGTCGTGACCTTCAAGAGTACATATGCAGAGACGATAACGTGGACATTGATCCTCTTCACTGTCCCCCCCAAAACAACGCGAAACGGTGAAATGCCATTCCAGTTTCAACACCGACTGAAGCCAACTTCAGGGACGCAGAGCGGATCCTTGTGGGAGCTTGAGCGATGGACGAGCTGCAGAACGAGAGTCACTCGCGTGTGTGTTATTTGGCTGTGGCTGAAATCCCGTGAGAGTCAACGCTCTGCTATCTTGCTGTTACGTATCTCGCATCCGCGAGTGATAGGACCAGCGTTCCTTCGCTCAGCGAACCTTTACGTCACACAACCATATCAGGGATCTGCGTGAATGTGTTCGTGTTAAAAATTAAAACCGTAGCCTCCTGTTATTTTCTTTTAGGGTAACAGGCTACATGAGGGTAATCCACGTGGATGGTGGCAACTCCCCTTTAATAGCATAGGAAGGGTTCTGAAATAGGTGATAACAGAAGGCTAGAGCAAGGCAGACCCCTGGGGCTGTAGTTAAGGATCTTACCCGCGGCATTCACCTAATAGTGATGCAGCACAAACCCTAAAAAACCTGCATCAGGTAGGTCGGGCTCTTGAGTACTTCTCCCACGCCCTTCCCTGGATGGCAGGAGAGAGAGAGACAGAGGGGACGCAGCATTCCCTTCAACCTGTGCCGCCTCGACCAGTTTTGAGAGGCAGCTGTCCGACTGTTCCAATGGGAACATCGAACAACTCTTACCTGGTTTCTCTGCCTTATTAAATAATAGTATAAACGGTGGGAATACGCAAGCGAAAAATATTACCGTAAGAGGAACAAGGTCTAATAGGAGGGGGTTAAAATTAATTATTTCCTATTAACGTTACCCGCAATTATTACGGTGATGAAAGCGAGTTTTTTTCTATAACACGTTTCTAATAATTCATTGTTCCCATAAAAAAAATTCTTTTTATCTATTTATAACTACATGGGTTTAATTTTTACAACCAAAGCTTGACAAAAAAATATTTTGTTTTTAATTACCAACAATTGTGACGTAATGACAGGTAAATGACGTCATCACTACTTCGATTTTCGCGTGTTTTTGGCGGCCATGATGTCTCTCAACGTCAGAAGTGACGTTTTCCGGACCGAAATTTGGGCGTCCACCACCATCCAACCCGAAACAAGAAATCGAAGACTTATCAGCGTTGACTCAATAATGAAAGGAAAACCGGCTGGTAAATACTAGGGGGGGGGGTGATGTGAGTTTATTGTGGATGGTTTTGAGGACGCAGGGAACGTTGTAAGATAAATCCTGAAACGGCGGTTGTCCTCGGCCTCTACAAGAAGCGATGAACAAGTCAAGAGATGAGAAATAGGAACAACAGCCTGAGTGAACCCACGGCCTTCAGATAAGAAGATATGAGACAATAGCGCTCAGTCCATCAGATTCGTTCCTATGATGAATTAACTTTACCAGAACATTGACCACATAATGTAGCTTGACACACAGGATTTTTTTACGATAATGCAACGAAACCAGTTTTGCGACCTTATTTTTGTATTTTACTGAAGAAACTAGACTCCGATTACTTTCGTTTTACTCCTCGTCGAAGGCCATTTGCAAAAAACCCCACGCAGGAAATTCCACGTGGGCCTCACGACGGTCCTCCGCGTACCTTCTTCGCGTGCAAGGTTCCATTTTGGAAGAACGGGACTGTACTTAATCAGATATTCAGACAGGCACCACTAAATAATCCTTAAACAAATTATTCAGCATTATATTAAGCTGTCTTCATTTTCTCTTTTTAGGACGAAGGTCATTAGGAATCCACATCCGGAATAAACTGGACACGAGTCCTATTACCAGAGGCGTGTCCGTCAAATCAATCCGCGGAATTTATCAGGTATCAAGTGACCTTAACTCGTCACTACGTCAGCTACCACGACTTTTGTGCGCCGAGTAACGCGTGACGTCACTGCACAGCCTTCTTAATAGTCAAGTTTGTTCTTGTAATAAACAAGTGGCTCCTCGTTTAGGAGCCGAAATGTAATAAATATAAACACTTCCGGGACAAAAACACATGTAACAAATCTAGGGTTCCTTAAATAATTTTTTTTTAAAATGAAATTTGTCTACTAAACAGATAAAAGACTGTTTTTTTCCCCCTATCAATATCATTATAAATTATATAACCCTTCAATCACAGTCATATATAAAATTTATTTTAGTGTTATTTACATTAAAATGTCAAAGTATTTAAAAATTGTGCTTCCGGATACTTTAACCATATTGGCCTAAGTAAATGATTTAATTAAAATATCAAGGAAACAAAATATAATTAAATCTCTGTGACGTAGTGTATTAACACAGATATACACACATATAAGTTAATCTAATGTTACAGATGAATACGGTTAAGTTATTATTTAGATTATTCGGCTATTATAATTATTCATGGAGTAGATAGATGACCAAGAAAAAGAGAGAGAAAAAAAGGCAGAGAAAAGGAAAAAAGAAAAGCAAAGAAAGCAAGAAAAACTGAAAGAAAGAGGCAGGTTAAAGAAATGACGAGGAAGATCGTCTAGAAGATCAGAAAAGAAAAGCAAAGAAAAACAAAGAAAAGAAGAAAAAGAGGGGCAATGTGAAAGGAACGTGTTCGGTTAAAGAGATGTCGTGAATTTCGCTGTGTATTGATTTATAAAAATTTAATTTTATAAGCGATAAAAAAAAACTTCAACATAAATTTAATTTTTTACATTAAAATATCAGGATTTAAAAATTATGCTTTCGGTTACTTTAACCATATTTGGATTTTAAATTTGTTGACATTGTCTTGTAGTAGACAGGTGAGAAATAAAAACTGAATAAAAGGGCTAATAAAAGTAAAAAAAGAAAAGAAAGCAAGAAAAACAGAAAGAAAGAGGCAGTGTAGAAGGTTAACGAGATGACGTGAAAATCGTCAGGAAGTTCAGAGAAAGATGCAGAAACTACAACGTTTCGAACAGTATAGATGTATAGAGTCTCTTCAGTACTGTTCGAAACGTTGTAGATTCTACATCTTTCTCTGAACTTCCTGTCATCTCTTTAACCTTGCACACTGCCTCTTTCTTTCTGTTTTTCTTGTTTTCCTCGCTTGGGGGTAAATCTCGACATCTTTTTTTTCTGCTGTTCTAGACGATCTTTCACGTCATCTCTTTAACCCGTCTCTTTCTTTCAGTTTTTCTTCCTTTCTTTTTTTTTTTTACTTTTATTAGCCCCTTTATTCACTTTTCCTTTCTCACTTGTCTACTCCAAGACAATGGAATACCCGAATAATCTAAATAATAACGTTACCACTCTGCAATGTCAACAAATTTCAAATTTTCGAATATGGTTAAAGTAACCGAAAGCATAATTTTTAAATCCTTCTCATTTTAATGTAAATAATATTAAAATTAATTGAAGTTTTTTTTATCACTTATAAAAATTTAATTTTTATAAATCAATACACATTTATATTATTAAACAAAAATATTTAACATCAAAATATCTTCAGCTTAAATTGTTATTATGAAATATTTAAACAATTTCAGAAAATACAGGGAATTGCTTATTATAACTTCTTTAAAGCTTTCGTTACCACCTCGACGGGTCTATTTAAAAATTATTTTTTTTCGAAATTGGTTGTTGAAGGGTGATACCAAAAAAAGGTCAAAACGTATGTTATATTATTTGCCTTCTGGATGTTTAATATTTTAGTTTGATCCACTTTCTCTCAGTACTCTGCATATTTACTACAGGCTTGTTTGTCACCAAAGCCACATCAAGCACTGCACAGACATGAAAGGTCTTCTGCGGGGATTATCACCGTTTCGAGGCGACAGATAATTGTGCAAGAGACTAATTATAGAAAGTTCGGGTGAAGAGTTGTCCAGATATCGCTCTCTTTTATCTCCGCGTCCTTGGACCGAGTGACGCAACAACGGGCGGGGCGTGGACGTCACTCGAACCTCGGACCTTTAACAATTAAATTAAGCGTACTGATTAAATTCTCCATTTGTTTTCCCTTACTATCACCATGATTAACTGGAGGACACTTCTGCTCGTCTTGCTTTATATGAAATCATTCACGTTTCGACGAAGTCCTACTGCATTTATTATTTTACGAGATGACGGAAAAAAAAATCCCCCTCTGTGCACCTTCCCAACTGTTAAAGGATACTTGACAATTAAAATTAAAAAATTACGTCTGATCGAAAATAATGAATAATAAGCATAGCCAATACAGAGAAAAAAGGGTAATATAAATACCACAAAACGTTTCTGGGATCCTTGTCCCCTTTCGTCAGGTGCTAAGAAGAGCATAGAGTGACACAACTGCACTGGTCTGTTGACAACACTCAAATGCTCTTCTATTTCAATAAATAGAAGAAAAAAATAAGGTGATAAAATAAATACAATACGTCGTATCTGCAAACCTTGTTGCTTTCGTCAAAGTAATTTTAATCATTTGTTTGTAATTACTAATTATAGTTTACTCGTGGCCCAATACGAGACACTCAAGAAACTTTCATACTCTGAACTAAGCCGCTTGTTTTATATCAATTAGTATAAATTTATGTTCTCCGCCATTTTTTTGGACGACTTTACAGTACATTCGTTGATAAGAGTTTATTTGGCGTTGATAATCAAAGAAATGTCTTTAATCTAACCCTTCCAATAATAATTAATTTAAATTAAATATAATTGAGTTCGTTACGATTTTGGCTGCTTAACATTGGATAACTATTACAACTAATTACAGTAAATTTTTGGTCTTTTCAATTTGGCGCTAAACGTGTGGATATTTAATAAAATATATTATAGTTTAATTGAATAATGGAAAAATATACGTCTGATTGAAAATAATGAATAATAAAGACAGCCAATACAGAGAAAAAAGGGTAATATAAATACCACACAACGTTTCTGGGATCCTTGTCCCCTTTCGTCAGGTGCTAAGAAGAGCCTAGAAAGGGACAAGGATCCCAGAAACGTTGTGCGGTATTGATAATTTAAAATAACTAAAAAATAAATAAACTGTTACAAAAAGTTTTATTTAAAAACTAAAAAAATATTCCAGAATTCTGAGGTGAAAAATCAAATACAGGGAAACGAATAAAACGTGTGAAACTTTTGAAAAATCCAATAGAAAATGCCGAAGATGAAATATATATATTTTTTTATATTATGATGTAAGCACGTAGTTGACTGCACCACTGATCGATAATCACTAAACTGCAGGCATATCTCTGCATTAAGTCAGTCCCGCACTGCTGCCAACTGTACGTGTTTTTTTTGTGATGGGTCGCTACTTGTATAAAAGCGGCCTAAGGAAATAACTTTACGATTGAAACTAAATTAAACAAAAATTCAAGAATATTTGTATTTCAACATTCAGCAGTAATCCATAAAAAAAAATTTAAACTAAATAATATTGAAAGGAAGTGTAAATAAAGAGGTTTACAGAGTGGGGAAAATCATGAATATTGTAGTTAAGTTTATATATATAAGATATTCACATGAATCACTATAATTATACACCGTAATCCCCTGAAAAAAAACGTCTACAGTGATCTTCTACACATATTCTCTAAATTAAATTTCATAAAGCACTACACATTGAAAAATCTGTATCAGTATTATTGAACAAAAAATATTAAACATCAAACAATATTGTAATTATATTTTTAAGCTTAAATTTTCGTTATGAAATATTTAAACAATTCCAGGTTACTGGAAAAAATGGATGTTTTGGGACAAATATAAAACCTTCCTACGGTTTTACAAAAGTGAGGATTTTTCTTCCCTTAAACATAAAGTTTCCTTACATACCAAAAATTATTTCCAGACCAATCAGGCACATAACAGATTTATTTCTGTGCACCTTTATTTAAAGAAAAAAAAATTCCCGTATAATGGAATTATTTTTAAAATTTTTTTTTTGGGGGGTAACAGGCTACATGAGGGTAATCCACGTTGGGCAACTCCCCTTTAATAGCATAGGAAGGGATTTGAAAGGAGGGATGATGCGGAAGGGTAGAGGAAGGTAGCCAAGGTGGTTAACTAAGGGGGCCCCGGACTATGGTTTAAGGATCCTACCCGGAATTCGCCCAAAGAAATGCAGGGAAAACCCTAGAAAAACCTTCATCAGGTAGGTCGGGCATTGGGTACTTGCCCACGCCCTTCCGATAGCGGGAGAGAAGTTTGCTGTGGGGACGCAGCATTCTCTTCTCCGTGCCTCGACCAGTTTAGGAGGCAGCTGGCCGACTATTCCAATGGGAATAGCGGACAACTTTTACCGTATGCCCAAGGTCTGCGACCCCGGAACATACACCTCTCAGAACAGGCCGACGTGCCTCGGCTTGTGGGAACCTTGGTTCAAAAACAGAGAGGAAAAGGCATACCCAAAGGTAGCCCCTTCGTATCTCTCCTAAAAGGTTCTGCCTGCGAGAGAAAATCCCTCGCAGGTCTAGTTGATATGGAACTTATATATATGTACAACTACGAAGGACATTGTCTAAAAAAATGACAGCGAGTAACTGTCTTGAAATAATGACTTTTTTTCTCAATTTGATTACGAATTATTATAGTAAATTCCATGACGTACCTTCTGACCTAGAAAACTATGGAGATTTATAGTATATATATATATATATATATATATATATGTATTATGACGTTTCGAACAAACAAATATTACTCGTCACACTCTCCAATCAATCAAACCCAGTTGACAATCACACTTAATAATTATTTAGAAATTATTATGTAAGATAGATTTGAAGAAATTTACAACATATTTTGTTGTTTTAAATGGAATGGTTAAGGGGAAAAAGAGAAATTACTTGAAGACTTGTCTTAATTAAAATAATGGTAGCAACAATATTATCAGCATTTTAAACATTATTAATTGTGAATTAAGTGTTTGTCAATAACATATTTTTATTAACGGTATTAATTTTTTTTGTGAGTAATGTGGATTTAAAAAAAACCATGGACGTCCATGTGTGTGTGTTGTTTTAGATCAAGAGAAACGGGTAAAATAAGGGCAAATAGAATACAGTTCATTGTTCTAGCCTATTTCTTACTTTTGTGAGTTGATCTGTGATGGAATTCGCTGTTTTCCTCTGCGTTGAATCAACACCGCCAAAAGTAGGGCAGTTGGTATGGATTTGGCCCTAGCGTGGCGAAGAAGGGTCAAGGCAACCACTGCAGTTCTCACATACACACACACACGTGTTAAAGGGGGAACTGCGTAGCGTGAACAAAACAAATGTACAGTCAGTCAGACGCGGAGGAAAATGCTGCAAAAATAATATAAGGTGGACAAAGGCTCGTATAAGCTGTTAACATAGTTTCCCAATGTTCGACGAATGAATATCATCCATCACTGCACTTCACAACTAATCACGTTAACGTCGTGACGTCACCCAGTCTCGCCTTCCTCCCGGTTTCCTCAACAGTTATGCATTTACAAAGACGCCATTTAAAACATTTCCTCACAGAAGGCATTAATATAATACTGTAATATTAATTGGAGGCGGCGCGATTAATTTTATACCCCCCCTCCCCTAGGGGCAGGGGTGGAAATTTTCAAACATGCTAAAACGACGGTCGAATAAATATTTTTCGTAGTCAATGTGGCATTGATGCTATTTCTCCCGATGTTGTTTATGCATAATTTCAATCCCTTTCGACATGCATGAGGTGTGGGTGGGGGTGGAGTCGAATCCGGGGTTATGCATGTTGCTGAGTTAAAGCATAACGTTCATCTGTTTTCCCCTGGTAGGTCTCGGTGACCCTCTGTCCTGTCCCTTCCAAAATCTGACTTATTGTGAGGGTGTGTGGGGGGGGGGATTCTTCTTCAAGGACATCGACGGACATTATGTATCGTGGCTTGGCAATTTTCCTCCGCTTTTCCGAGAAGTATCCTGCAAGGTCAAGGGGTGGCTCATTACATAACCTCAGTAGACGCCGGTGGCCGATACATGGTCACGTTCTCGGAAGAAATATTTATATAAATGACACTCACCTCGTTCGTTACTTTTTAATCCGTTCTTCCGTGGAGTTTACTTCGTTCTTTTCTCAATCATACAATTAAGTGACCTCATATGTGTATACATTTTCTCTGCTTCGTAATTTAAAATCACGTTTTATTTAAATTTTACCTGGCTTACGCATAAAGCATTTATACTTCTACTTGTCAAATTTCGTCAATGAGGGACAAATGTAATCGATAAATAAATCTAAATCTCGACCAGGATTTATTTTTTCAGAGCTAACCATAAAATTAAAAAAAAACATAATAAATTAAGCACATTTTGGGCCAATAGATTCTTTATGCAGTTTAAATTATTATCAATATGTACGGAATTCAACGAACATCGAGTAACACGCTCCACACACGTTTCAGGATCAAATCATGACACTCCTACAGGAAAATATACAAGTCGCGAACTCTTTGTGAAAATTCGTATCAACATCACATCACTTTCCAAAGATAAAAGAAAACACACTTTTTGTTCATGATACGAACTGTTCCCCTGTTAAAGTCTGACGAGAGAAGCAGAGGATCGCGGTCACGAGATGAGGTGCATGGCGGACGCTCTTCTTGAACGGTACCTCGGATAGACGTACTTCCAGAGGAAGATCCCCAGACCGGACAAGAGGCCAGCGACCAACAAGGTAACTGGAACACAAAGGTTAAATTCAGATCAAATCGGTCACTGTCAAGACGGTAAATCAGCTTATTGGGAACAGTCGGCCAGCTGCCTCCTAAACTGATCGAGGCACGCAGATGGAAATGCTGCGTCCCAACAGAAAAAACCCCTCTCCCGTCTACGGAAGTACGAGGGCCGAGTACCAAAGACCAGACCTTTCTGATGCATGTTTCTCTACGGTCTTCCCTGCATCACTTCGATACATTATTCTTCTCTTCCTGTTAATTCACTACATGAATAAATTCCAATGATATTCATGATGAAAGTGAAAGGGAAGGTATCTGTGAGGGCTATTCTCTCGTAGACAGAACCTTGTAGGAGAGACGGAATAAGGGGTTATTTTTGGGGATGCCTTCTCCTCTCTCCGTTTTTGAACTAAGCTTTCCACAAGCCGAGGCACCTCGGCCTGTTTTCGAGAGATGTATGTTCCTGGGTCACAGACCTTGGGCATACGGTAAGAGTTGTTGTCTGTTCCCATTGGAACATTCGCCCAGCTGCCTCCTAAACTGGTCGAGGCACGGACAAGGGAATGCTGCGTCCCCACTCCTCGGAATTGTTTATGAATGTAGAAATTTAAATTGTTCCAATAGTCCTGTTTATATTTTATTATCGTAAATGATGAAAAATTGCCGAAAGCTGCAGACTAAATTCAAAATTACGCTATTTAGGAAAGTATTATTGTTATTTAAATTATTAAAAAATTATTATATTTTCTATATTGGCGACTGATTAAAAAGCCATTTGGATAATGATATAAACAAAAAAAGCAAAAATAAGTCGTAATAAATTTAAAATATCTTGAAGAACTGGGAGTGTTGTTAGTAATTAATTAAATATTTTTTGTCAAACTTTGGGCGTAAAGATTATTCTATAGTTAGGTAGTTATAAATAGAATTAAATAAAAAATAAGAATTAGTTATTATAAACGTGTGAAAGAAACAAAAATTAGACACAAAACTCGCTTTCATCACCGTAATAAGTGCAGGTAAGGTTAATAGGAAATAATTCTAACCCCTCTCCCACCATTGGAAGGGCGTGGGACAAGTATCAAGCGCCCGACCTACCTGATGCAGGTTTTCTAGGGTTTGTCCTGCATTACTTTTAGGCCCTAGTTAACCCTTGGCTACCTTCCTCTACCTCTCCGCATCTCCCCTTATCAAATCCCTTCCTATGCTATAAGAGGGGAGTTGCCACCATGTGGATTACCCTATACATAGTCTGTTACCCTAAAAAAAAATCCAGTGATATTCATGAAGTAAGTGTTATTTGTCCAAAGATACTGAAGTTATTCTTAAACACTAATTAGAATGATAATAAAACCAGTGCAATATCATGAGACATATTAAGATAAACGAAATATAAAAGAAAATACCGATGTTCAAGAGTTATCAATCCAAAGGCAATGAAATTATCGCGAATAAAAATAATTGCCAATGATATTCCTAATGACAGTGCAGTAATCCGTAGTCAATGATTCTACTAATTTTTTCTTCTTGAAATTAGACACTCCGAGTTGAACTACTAAACGTAAAAATACGTTTTTGAGATCATCCCGTTCTAAATGGACCGGCAAAGAGATACGTCAGTGTTTTATTTATATAGAATTGATTTAATTACGTCCTCGTTGAGAAACACAGCTAAGACGTTGCAAAAGATATTGACCCCAGGTCGAAGAAACATTGGAAAACTGTAAACATGAAACAGATGCGAATAAATAGAATTTTCTAATATTCAAATATTCTTCGAAGTGCTGGGGGAAAAAAATATTTCCAAAGACGAGCAGAGTAGCAATTTAAGGAAACGGAGGAGTGTAAAGGATGGAACAATATTTTTTTCCTAACTACTGACTTAGTTCCTTTTTCCAATTTATAAACAAAATTGTGTATTATTAACCTGAGGAACATATGTTTGAAGTTTTATCCTCCCCTCCCCTCCCCCCTTTAGAAGACTAATTCAAATGAATGAAAATAAGACTTACGTATGATCACTTCTCCCGTGTTGTTGAAGCACTCGTTTTGAGGACTCGACGACCCTTGTCTGTACTGAACCCTCACTCCTAGTGGAGGAACCAGGAAATGATTCCCCGAGATGTTAAGGTAGTAATGCAATGCGTCCAACATCGTCTTGTCTGGAAAAAAAACGGATACCATTAAGTGATTACAGTCATCCCCCCCCCCCCAAAAAAAAGTGTTTTAAATCGCTGATTCGAAATGCCTAAATTTTGTAACAAGTATTTTGTAATAAAATAACTATTAGAGGTCGTTAATTAAATGAAAGAATTAATCAAATTTACAAACAAAAGATTTATTTTGTGGCAAATAATCTAAAACAATTACAAATTTAAAATATTAGATTCTCAGGGTCTTCACTGCGTTTGATAATGGACACATCAATTATGTTAACAAACAAATCACAATTAAAAGAAAAGAAATTTACTTGACAATTAAACTAGAACGAAATTTAAAATGAGAACAAAATTAAGAAGTAAAGAGATTAGAACGAATTAACAAGTTAAACGGAGAACGGAATCTGACTTCTATCTTTCAATTACGTTTACATAATTAATTATTTTTGTAATTTTTTACTCACATTTGTCCAGCATTCCAGCATACCTTTCGTTTTCGAAATACACTATTGCGAGATTTTACACTGATTCTAAGCCAAAATTTTATAGGATATCAGGAACTCTGATGATCCTCCCCTTTTTGTTGTCAGCTACCTATTGACTGCTTGCCTTAGGCGACTTCCTTGGTCTGTAGATTTGCCAGTCTTTACTGGAATTTTACTATTTCTGGCCGGCCATGGACACAAAACTGCTTTTACTTAGCAAGTTTCGACGTTATGCTTTCGTGAATGTTTTACTTTGTCCTCAGAAATTTCCAGACACCAACCAACTCTGTTAAATCCTAATCCCCAACTCTGTTGAATTCTCGTCACCAAACTAACAGTTATACCGCGAACTGAACTCTCGTCTCGCATTTTAGCGCGCATACGCCATTTTCGGACCTTCCGACAAAGGAACAGAGCTGGACTTTTCTACTGTTGTTTCAGAAGCTCCTGCCGCTATAATGGGTTTCTCAAACAATTTAACTCTTTATGTTAAAACAATTAATGTCCTAATTAATTGGCATTACAATATATATATTCTTACTAAATAGTATTGCTTTAATTCAGAGAAAACAGCAGGGATATGCAAGGGTGAATTGTTTCTGAAGCAGGCGGCGAAACGAACGTGTATACTTAAATG
Source organism: Zhengitettix transpicula (assembly GCA_037074705.1). Classification (NCBI taxonomy): domain Eukaryota; kingdom Metazoa; phylum Arthropoda; class Insecta; order Orthoptera; family Tetrigidae; genus Zhengitettix; species Zhengitettix transpicula. Next base: position 60,913,986 of record CM073596.1, read on the forward strand.
AGAATGTCGAGTCACTTTACTTACAGATGAGGACTCGGTTCGCGAAATAGTCAAATTCTTGTGTCTTTTCCCAGAGATCTACTGGGATAACCACGTCGTAGTCCTTATCGTCCGAGACGTCCTCAAACTCTCCCCCTTCCTCGCTGAAGACCTGCAGCTCGACCACTCTGCTGCCTTCGTCGTTCGTCAGGTCGTATACCACGCGGAAGTATTCTGAAAAGAAAAAAGCAGCGGTCAAAAAAAATACAAGGTGAAATGCGATGATATACAACAAACAATTGTTCCACAAGCTCTAAAAGCAGATATGAAGACCTCCACTGTCTTCACAAAAACCACTTTACATATTTAGCGGTAAACATGAAACAAACTCCCCCGAATATTTTGAGAAATTTTATTTACAGAAACCGGATGTATGGTGTTAAATATCGGGGGGGGGGGCGGCGGGAGGAAACTTTGAAACCTTAAAATGGAAAACATTTGCGAGGAGACGAACCCAAAAATCCATAGAAAGTGAAAAAACAACGTTCGGGATCAAATTTCCGGTTTATTTCTCCGAAGTCTGTACCTTCAATGCACAACGTGGGATTTTTACCACTTTTCAATAATTACCCAAAACAACTTAAAATTGAACTCTAAAATATATTTTACTGGACGAGATATTTTCAGCCGTTTATTTGAGGAACTGACTTTCCATTTAATGTTATAACAAAACCGTATATATATTAATAAGATCTTTCTAACGACACCGTAACCATTTTTTAATTCGAAATAAGTTTTATTAACCGGAATTTTTTTTTTAAACATAGCTGCATTCAGACTACTTATTCTTACCCACCCTCTCCATGCTTTATATGTGTGTTCTTTTATCTATTATACACAGTACGATTTTATGTAGCGGAATAAATCAGATAAGTAGAAAAAAAAATTTAAATTCCGTGGGAACAATGCAATATATCAAATTACAAATTTATTTTAAAAAAATAAAATATAAATATTGTAATAACCAGCTAAGAAGGACAGGAATTCAGTTCTTATTTTTATCAGATTTGTTTACCAACTCAGACTGTGGATCCTTGAGTGGTTTGTACATATAAAAGATAATGATAAAATGATGGTGAAGTGACTCTTAGCGAAGGGGAGGACTATAATTGAGCATTTTTGCGGCTCTTAGGGCTAAATGGTTGTGACCGACGGAACCCTGAAAGGCATCATAGCAGATGGACGACGCAATTATATTAAAAGGAGATGCTTATTTTAATTGATTGAGTGGGAGAAAGCCAACAGATGGTGTCATTTGGCGAACATGGAATTTCAAACCAACTGTGAAAACAAGGGAGTATTCTGGAGCCGGGATATAAATAAGAGGGCAGCTGGACGAAAGGGAGCAGAGTCAGAGAGGAGACAGTCGGGAGCAGGAGACCACTCGGGGAGAGCGTTGGTGCAGGTCTGCAGGGCGGACGCAGGGCCAAGAAAGTGGCCGAAACAATGTTATAAACAGTTGGGAGTTTGCATTCAGGAGAGATCATCGGATGGTAGGCCAAGCTAGGTGGCCGAGAGTAATCAGTTGGACACCAGTCATCAAAAGTCGGTAGGAGTTCGTCGTGGAAATCTGTCTGCCAGAAGAGTTGGTTGAATTCGTTGTGAAGGTAACGTCACCCAGAAGAGGTGGCGGTGAAAGCAGAGTGTGAGCGCAACCTGGTGCCTTTTAAGCCTGTATGAAATGAGTGTGTGGACCAGAGAGCTTGTAAGTTTATTTTCTGTATTCATAATTGTAAATTGTTAAATAAAGGGTACAAAGTCAGATTTCGTTTCATTCGTTTCAATTTCGTTTCAATCATTTCATTTCGTTTTTAATTTATTTTAACTGTATTTGTTTAATTTTAAAAATTGTGTTCCGTTTCCTTATCAACCCAGTAAAGACCCTGGGGTACCGAGTCTAATTTATCAAATGTATTCAAGATAAATAAAAATGTTTTGATCTTATAAAAAATTTATTATATTTGTGTAATTGTAAATTGAGTCTTAATAAATAATAATTGATTGTTTAAAATTGGTAGTTTTATTTGAGATATTACAATATATATATATATATATATATATATATATAATATGCAGTAGTTCTTGTTGTCAAGTGGCTTGACAATATAATACTTTAAATCATAAATCGAATATCTGCACGAATGATATCGAACGTTATTTATTTACGTATGTTATTTACATTTCATGTTTTTTCAACCGTAGTTAATAATATCTTTAAGTTATTTTTTATAAAGTGTAGTAGCTGAAACACTGCGTATTACGGATAGTACAATACAACGGAACACGTACACCTGACTATACCTGAAATTTGCAGATACTTTGCCATAGGAGTTTCTGTGTCCTTATAATCGGCCACGGACGTTTCCAAGATTTTCTTCAGATCCGAACCTTTCACTTTTGAGGAACACAAATAAAAGTTTGTCAGCATTCCGTACAGTTCAGATTCTTTCACGTCACCTGGAAAAAGCAGACACACACACAAAAAATAACCATGTGCTCACTACAAAATTTTGCACAAGATAAAAAATGGTATCTACTAAATAAATGTACCCATGATACAGGAAATTACATTTTACATTAATATATTCAATATGTGCATATAAATAAATGAGGATTTATGTAATTGAAAAAAGTCACACCACTAAAACGAAAAGAAATCACATTGTGTCAGATCTTGGAGTGTATACAAGCTTATTAAATGAAATAAAAATATATAAAAACGTTTAATTAACTAAAATAACTTTTTGTTGTTAATTTTAATTAACATTTCTACGTTTCGGTACCTACGTGGACCCTCTTCAGGCTTCGGAACAGTCGAAAGGTTACGTCTTGTACCTGTACGCGCTTCGCAAAGAATTTAATCAATTTAATTACTCGAAGAGGGTGTAAATAATAACCGAAACGTAGATCTGTTATCTAAAATAATTATTTGTTAATAATAAAAATGTTTGAATCTAATAAATAAAGCAGAGTGTTTGTTTGTATGTATATATATATTTGTATGTTCCTTATACAAATCTAGACCGGTGGAACAAAATTCACCAAATTTCGTACACGTGTTCTTTACTTTCAGGAAACAAACACTGTCGGGGTGAGACGCGTCTACCACCCAAAGGAGCGGCGGTGGAAATATTTAAACGTGCTGAAACATCCGATATTTGAGTAAATCATCGAGAATCGACAAAGTTATTTTAAACCAACTAACAAACTACGCTAATTAGAGTCTGTGAACATTTAGAGTCTGTGATATCCCCAAAATTGTGCACGAAAAGTTAAAATGAGACCTGGGCTGCCGTAAGTAGAAAGAAAACTTTAAAATCATTGTAAACCACGTTTAAAAGATAAACGTCAGATCGTTCTTTAATTATCGATAAAATGAGATCTTTAATTATTCAGATCATTCTTTATTTCTTAATAAAAATTGAAATTGTTTAAATTCAACCCTTGGTATTATTTCTTCATCAACAAATTTCGTCTATGTTCAGACGCATTGATTTCCATAAAAAGTAAATGTAATTTTTGTGATTTTGATTATATAAATTCTGCTATTATCAAACCCAGTTCAAGACCCTGAGATCCCAAATATTTTGTGATTTTAATACTTGTTTTAAAATTGTTAATAAATCTTGTTTAATAGTTTTCACGTAATAGTTCTTTTCATTTAAAAACGCCACATAATTCACATCTTGAATTATTGTCAAAAGATAACAAAATCTAGTAAATAAATTATTACAATATATATGCTACCCTATGCACTAAAGGGTTAACGACGGTGATGATCCGTTTAACGTCGAATTTTAACTACTCTTTTGTAGTTTTAGGTGTATAAACGTTGTAGAACAAAGTATTTCCCAAATTACTCACACATCAGTTTTATACATTTCTCAAGGCAATGCCTACTGTCTTCATTACAGCCACTGAATAAACACGGCTTAAATCTTACAATTCATTTGTGTCTGCGTCAGGACGGGAACTTTCCGAACGTCCCTCATACAATTTTATTTATCAACGAGACAATGTAGCATAAGCAAGCACGAAGAAGATTAGCGTGGAAATAGGATCTACTAAAAAAAATGGTTCCAATATATAATTTTTAAAAAATCTGTGGATTTTTTTTTTCCAGACGATGTGTTTACCTTTTTCTATGACGAATTCCGAAAACACGCTTCCTGGGACTAGCACCAGCGTCTTGAGGTCACCGTCCTCCGCCAAGAACATCACGATGGCGTCGGCGACCAAACTCCCCACGGCGCACTCGGACGTCAGGCAGACGTCGCCGCTGCTGTTCGCGACTACCGTCGTCGTCACATTCAGACGCTCCACGTAAGGAAGAATAACGGCATTCGCATGGTCTGAAAGTGACAAACAGTCCCACATTATTTTCGGAACTGATACTTCTCCATTACATAAAGAAAGAAAGAACGATCAAATATTTCAATCACTACATACTTCCGTTCCATAATCATCACGTAAAAAAAATTTATTTTTTAAATTTTAAATTTAGTATCGCAAAATCAAATGCGTATAACATTAATTTTCTAACAGACAATTAAACATGTTGCCTGAAGAAATCAGTAGCAAAGTTTACAATTTCAATACTTTTAGTTGAGTTTAATTTCTTTAAACATCTTAAGATTTCAAAATCTTGAAATTATAAATGTAATCCAATATGTCTAATTAGCAATATTTTTAAAAAAAATGTCTAAAAAAAGCTAAATAAAATATTATTTCTCTTTAAACAGTCTCGTTACTATTCGCAGCCAGTTGTATCACGCTTATTTAATTTTCTTCCCGTGTGGTTGCCCCCAACACACATCCAAGCAAAATCCGCCCACAACATTCTGACGTCTTGCACCATCTATCAGCTGCGAATTGAACTAAACGGTTCGCCCCGATCCTGCTTTAATCGTGTAAATTGGAATTTTAAGCAGAACAATTAGAATTAAATAAACATTTTTTTAATGTTTCGATCTTTTTACATTTACACGTGTATTGGTTGCATTGAAAATCAAAGATTGAAGCCTAGAAGATGACGACAGAGCTTTTAGTCGTCGAAACGTTGCGTTCTACAATTATGCAAAACCCGGTTGAACTCCGAGAACAATATATTGAGCATTGAAAATAATTAATATGTTTTATTGAAATCTATTTACTTTCTGTATTAAGTGAAGGAATGATTGAAACAACAGGCATTATTCTCCCCCTACCACCACGTTTCATATAAAAATACACTAATTAAAATAGACCAACTCGTAGTAAACTCATATCTTGGAAATAGAAAGGTGAATGTAAATGTAATGGAACACATTTAATTAGCAATATTTAAAAGAAATTAAAGTAAAAACGGTTGCTGATTATTTAAGTAACAAATTTAAATATCTCTTTCAAACACTAATTTATTTGGATTTATTCTATTTAATTTTCAATGTATAAATAAACACTGTTCACCTGATGAAAGCCCGGATTGTGTATATAGTAGTTTATTTTTTAAAAAAATTAATGTCTATTTAAAAGAATTTCCCACAATTTATTTCATGATTCAATTTGGCTCAACAACGGAAAATATTCAACTTTTCGTGTTTATATTGAACTGTTCTTTTTTTATAGTTCATCTACCAACTGGACATCTCTCGGGCTGCGGTCAAGACCTCATTTTTGTTCATAGGCAGTCGCCTATTCCAGAATCCTAATATATCCCTCAACGAAGTGTTGTCACTTCACTGATCATCCCCAGAAATGTTTCTTTAGACATTTAATTAGCACAGCATACATTTTATGCCCAACCTCCGCAATGTTTCTCTGTTCAAATTTCTGATCCTCAAGACTGTAGTACCGGAACTCTGCCCTAAGAACATTCCTTTCTGAATCGTGTTGGTTCATTGCAACAGAATTATGTTGAAGGACAAAAAATTCAGCATGAGAACTTTTACACACGTATTTAGGAAAGTACGATTATAGAAAAAGGGAAAAAAAGTGATGAAAGAAGGCTATAGCACGCGTCATCATCTACGGCGGGTGCCGCAGCACGACAACTATCTAACGCGGTGAGGCTCTAAGCGCTAACTGAAAGCTGATTGGCACAGCACGGGGAGAGGGTAGTCCCTGTGTAGAAAGACACTAACCTATAATGCGAAATTCCTGACGACGTTTCTTGTTTTTCGAACCACGTGGAATCAAATAAAATTTTTAAAACATTTTAAATAATATATGATAATATAATATTTTGCATTGTGTGCAGGTTAAGACTAAGCGGAAGGTTCTTCTTACCGTCCTCTTTACCCTCCTTGTAGAGAAGCTTATTCATCGTCACTGTGGTCAATGTGCATTTTTCCTCGAGAGTGAACGTCAATTTGCCCACTTGGAAGATGGAATCTAGAGTCGTGTCGTTAACATTGAGACTCCCGACGTACGTGCCTTTTCCTACGTCCTCCCAGAAAAAATCGGCGGTATCTATTAAAATCATAAACCAAACATAATCCACTCAAAATCATTTCCCGCTTTTTTTTTTGAAGCAGCTTAGAATTACCACCACTGTTTCACATAAATCTTACCTATTTCAGCGCCGCTGACTAGCACAACATTAACTTGCTCAATGGATGCGATTTCCTTCGCTTTTTCCAAGCTCGAACTTCCTGAAAACATAATAAATGCTGAACATGCAATATCCCATTAATATTAAGTGACGAAACATTAATTATGGTAATAGAGCTCTCTGTAATAAATCAATCAAACTGAATAAAAAATGTCTGTCGGTGACGGGACTCGAATCCCGAATCGACTGCCAACCAAAAAGATCTTGACCACCACGTCGCTTTTTGTAAGCGGACTGATGTGGCAATGTTAACAACTCGTTCAATAAATTATCATAATTAAACTTGTATGTTTTTTTAAAGTATTACAACATCTTGGAAATATATGGATATTCACCTACATTTCTGTAATTCTCTCTTAATAGCTTCAGAAAACAAAATAATTTGCATACTATATATTAATAACATTAAAATAGATTTTAACTTTACTTTCCACAGTAAGGAAAAATGGCTGAAGCTTTCATTTATAATTAAAATTTAACGTTTCTAATGAATAGTTAGTTATATTAACCTAAACAGTAATAAAAATATTTAAAGGAAAACATATCTGACTGTTTCTGAAAAATATATACTCTGATAGCATTATTTAATTTCAAGTAACTTAACGACATAAATATAGATATTTTAGAGCTAAACAGAAGTGTATTTTCTATTTTGTTACTTTAAATTAATTTTATCTTGGCCTTTAAAATGTATTTCCTCTGACTTGAGTCCCCCAGCTTCCATTAAAACACTTAAATCCAGACGTTATTTTTTTAAAAAATCGTTAATTCCACAAAATAAATTGTAGATCCTAAATATATAGAAGTATTCCGTAATTGGGTTACCTGTAATCGTAAACGACTTCTTACAAGCTTTTACACGTATTTATTATCTTCATTTATTCCAAATTACTGGGTCCCTCCTGTGACGTAGGCTGCCCACGTGGCACACATGTTTGAAGAGTTGCGTAGCAGTCAAAATATAAATACTAACTGCTTTTTTTTTTCAATTTAACAAAATTCAAAGATATTACAAAGACGTTATTGAAAATATAAAAAATACTGAATATAATAACATAAAAAATACATTTTTACAATTTTTTCCAAAAATTAACATTAATTGTTATAATAGGATCTTTAAAAATATTAATTAATTGTGCTCAGGGTGTTTTTGAAATTTTTATTCGCAACAAGTCGTTATATTTATTACAGCTCTAATGATTGCTCATAAGGAATGTTTAAAAACAAAGGGGAAAAAAATGGGGTGACTGTAAAAATTTTCAGAAAATTTAATCTGCAAGGACTCGCACAATTACTTAGTATTTTCGGGTAACTTTCACCGAAATATTTGCGTGCATACGATGCATGTGTTTGACTTGCCATTATTTTTAAGATAATCTATTTTGCGAAAACACTAAATTTTCTTGCTTATTCTGCCTACTCTGAATATTTCTTGGTTTTCTACGTTTTTAAAATTATTTCATGAGGGTATTATAAAGGAAAAAAGATCAATCTAACGTTCCTAAGATCAGAAACTTTTGATAAAGATAAAGGAACGACGTCACAACACTGCCTTATCTAAGCCTGCTTATTCGCTCATGTTAACTTATTCCCGACATAATTTTACACAAACACAAACACAAACCAAATAATTCATAAATTATTTTGACCGATAACGTTTTTGGCAGAGGATATTTGAGATTAATTTTGATCTGTGAATATATTTGGGTGGATTTTAAATTGGTTATTAATTTTAGAACGTACACCTTTGATCACTGCTTATGGTAAATTTAAGATTCCTGATTTCGGACCACAGAAACTAAACCATAGGTAAACTTATTCCCTGAGTCAGTAGAATCTCTACCTATAGATACAGGACGTAAATATAAATAGAAAAAAAAAATAACTTTGTCGGGAAGAAAGATCCTTACCCACAACGATGATAATGTCTCCTGCGGCCTTCTTTACTTCATCCACAACGGCCGCCTTTTCTTCGTCAGCTGTGAGCTCAGCCAGATCGAGAGAGTCCTAGATAACGACATTCATGTGCTATTTAATTTCCTGTCTACAATATTCGAGCGATATTAGTATCGTTGTACTCACAATTCGGGCTTTCTCTACAAATCCGATGACAGTAATCTTGCAACCGTTGATCGTGACCAGTTCTTTGGCCTTTATGGGTTTCACATTGGCACAGACCATATTCGCGTCTTCCAACAAAATGTAATTAGCAGCTGCGTCTATACCGAAGTGGTACAAGTCTTCCGAGGGAAGCTGTTTCAAGAACAAAATGAATTTACAACACCAAACGGAAGGGAAAAAAATAATAATTCTTTGATTCTTTAACGAAAATACCGCCGTTCTTAATACAACCTTAAAAATTTGAATTACAGTAACGAGTTGGAAAAATCTCGATCAGAGCGGGTATCGAACCCGGGTCTCCCGCTTGTAAAGTGCGAGCTTTAACCAACTAAGACGTCCGGGGTCGACTCCAGGTCCTGTTAAGACATTTCGCCAACCATAACTCGGCTTCACCGATCGTCTTAATAGAAATGTAATAAAATTATTATCAAGTTTCCGACATTCTGTTTTTAAATCAGAAGTTTCCTTATAATTCAAAACATAATCTCAGTCAAAATAACTGATGGTAATATGATTACGTTAATCAATGGAACAATATAAAACTGCACCTGTGCACTGAAACTGAGTATCTCGGCTGCTTCGTGAAAGGCAGAGAAACCGAAGGCGTTGAAAAGTTCTTTGTCGAAGCTGTGACCCGCGTTGATTAACAAAGATGAACTTTCATCTGCGTCAAGGATGCTCCCCTTCAGTCTCGCCAACCCGCCGAAACATTCGTCTCCTGAAACTCAAAAATATATTCAATATTAGAATAAATTATGAATATTTTATTCATTTGATATTTAAATCGTTGTTAAATTTAAAAAAAAAATTATTTGCGCGACAAATATTGACTGCAACCGTAAATACGTGTTGTAATAAAAACTCTCAGTTGCTTCTTCTCGTAATATTAAATCCAATTTACGATATCAGATATATTTTGACTTAAACGACAACGAGGTCTGATAGTAATAATTTGGTTTATCTTACCTTGTCAGGTTCTACATGAACTACAAACACAATATTTTAACACATTTATTTATTTGCGCAAAAAACCAATCCACACCAAAGACATACTGTGGAATCACCAACGATCATTGTCGACTCCGCCCAAAGATACATCGCATGGCCTCTTCTTCTTCTTCTTATTATTAATTAAAATTTTAGTACTTAAATAAATTTGTTACAGTCTCAACGTCACGAGTGACAATTTCTGGTATTACTGTAGTCTAAACTAAATCCATAAGCGAGGGATCTAATTTCCTTCAGTTCCCGACTCCATTACAATTTAGTTATGGGCGATGCAATATTATTTTTGTTTAAAAATTACTCATTTCCTAAATCATTTTCGTATCATAAAAAGGACTATGGCGCAATATACTTATATTGACTAAAATAATGCTTGTTTCCAATGTTGTTGTTTGTTTTTTTTCCCCACAAATACGATGTCACACAGTCATCAGACGCTAAGTAATACGCAAAAAAATGTTATGATTTAATGAAAGGTTAAAATATTTATTTCTCTAATTTTTTATTTGAGCCGTATCAAAAGTACTGACAATATCCACAATACACATCGCTGACAGTTGCATTGAAGATAATTTTAATTAAGGTGGGTTTCATTTCGAGTGCAAAGAGGGTAAAAATGAATAAGTGCCAACGTCTCAGATGAAAAGGTTATGGGGCGGTTGATATTTATTCAAATTTCTGACACTCCTTAATAAATTCAGGAGCATGAAGGTATATATGACTCATTTCAATAATTTACAGTAACTTCTCGTGACTCATGTCAAATTATTTTACAATTATATTCTAATATTTAGCTATGTAATATTAAACGCATGCTGGCCTATATATATATACATAGTTTTTTTTATTATTTTTTTTTTAAAAAAATCAAATTTAAAAAATATTTTTGGGTCTAATACAATTTCATCGCGTTGTTCATAGTGAAATACTTGGACGATGGTGGGAAATATGCTTCAGAATTTATTTTCTGAGCCACCTCGGTAATGTCTTATGAAATTATTTCAAAGTGTTCATCCATGCGATAATTTCTGAACTTTGGTTAATTTATGGCACACAAAAATGGATAATCCTCCATATGCAGACTTTATTTTTGTTTTTCAAATTAAAATGTCAATTTTTATTTACAAAATAATTTTAACCGTTTTTTTCCCTATATTATCCTATTGTCAATCATCGATCCTCCTTAATTGGTTTGAACCCGCAGACGATTTGAATTCATTCTTGATAGATATCAATAGATGATGTCGATAACCTAAGCCTGCTACCTTTGGGGATGCCTTCAATCACTCTCGTTTTTCCCCTATGCCGAGGCACCTCGGCCTGTTCTCAGAGGTGTATGTTCCGGGGTCGCAGACCTTAGGCATACGGTAGGAGTTGCCCGCTATTCCCATTGGAATAGTCGGCCAGCTGCCTCCTAAACTGGTCGAGGCACGGAGAAGGGAATGCTGCGTCCCCACAGCAAACTCTTCTCCCGCTATCGGAAGGGCGGGGGACAAGTACCCAATGCCCGACCTACCTGATGAAGGTTTTTCTAGGGTTTTCCCTGCATTTCTTTGGGCGAATGCCGGGCTGGATCCTTAAAATATAGCCCTAGTAACCCTTGGCTACCTTCCTCTACCCTTCTGCATCCCCCCTTTCAAATCCCTTTCCTATGCTATAAGAGGGGAGTTGCCACTATGTGGATTACCCTATACATAGCCTGTCTACACCCCCCAAAAAAAATCTAAATACAGTTTACGAAGCTGTCTGCGAGGGTTATTCTCTCGCAGGCAGTACCTGCGAGGGATGTTCTCTCGCAGGCAGAACCTTTTAGGAGAGATACGAAGGGGCTACCTTTTCCTCTCCGTTTTTGAACTAAGGTTCCCATAAGCCGAGGCACCTCGGCCTGTTCTGAGAGGTGTATGTTCCGGGGTCACAGACCTTGGGCTTACGGTAAGAGTTGTCCGCTATTCCCATTGGAATAGTCGGCCAGCTGTGTCCTAACCCAGTCAAGGCATGGCGAGGGGAAAGCTGCGACCCCACAGCAAACCCCTCTTCCGCCATCGGAAGGGCGTGGGACAGGTACCAAATGCCTGACCTACCTGATGCAGGTTTTTCTATGGTTTTCCCTGCATCACTTTTAAGCGAATTGCCGTGTAGGATCCTTAAACCATAGCCCGGGGGCCCTGGTTAACCCTTGGCTACCTTCCTCTACCGTTTCCGCATCCCCCCTTTCACTTATTTTCCTATACATCGCCTGTCTACACCTTCTTCTTCTCCTCTGATATACAGTTTATAAATGCTGTACACTAATACTAATAAGTCTATTTCGTCTGTATGGTGTTCCAGAGAACGGAGGTGCAGCAGCGACGCTTGCTGGCGCTTGTGCGTTGGCGGCGTCTGGTGCGGACTCGACGCTTCGCGTGCAGAAAGTGCGGCGCCCGAGGGGAACCCAAAATTGTCAGGCCCATATCCAGCGACGTCCTCTGGTCGCCCAGCATGCAGCCCATCGACGCCAGGCGTCCACGACGGCGCCTTCGACGTCGTGACGTGCACTCACAACGTTGTCGAAACAGCAATAAATCCTAAGGTGCTTGTATCTGCACCCCTGGCTAACTAAAATTGTCCGTGTGTGTCTCTCTCTCTCTCTGAATCTGTTATCGCATGGTGGAATTCTCCATCGCATTCTTGCCGTCTTGAGTCTTCGTGAGAAACATTTATAAACACGGTTTTGTAATGCGATTGTTACTTCTACCGAAATTATATATTATCAAATTATTTTTCTCCTTTCTTCATTTGACTGGTCCATCCATTGTCTTATTCTCCACGTTTCACCTTTCTCCTTCACGATCTTCAGGATTACGGAACAAAACTAGGCACTCTTATCTAACCATACAGGTTACGCGACTTTGGAGAAGGCGGATAACCTTCACCGTTTTAATAAAATTTTAAAAAATCGGTTCACGGTTTTTCAACCGTCTGGCATGGTCAACATATATATGGAGGGCACCAAGAAACGATACAGGCCAGTTCGACAGTACCAACTTCATAAGACGCTACATTGTTTAGTTTTTATCTTACAGTCGCCAATAGTGAACGCTCTCAGTGAATTTGTAAACACGGTCATCGTTATGTGATACAATAATTTTATTTGAAAAAATCTCACTCCATCTAACATCAAAGTCGAGTCAGATTCTACTGTCCTCCATCGTCGTTGACAACGATAAAATTGTAGGTGGCAGAGTTAAGACGAGAGCGAAGGAGCTGCTAAGACGAACCCAATCCCAGTAATGGTGAATAAAATTCACAAGATGGTATTGGGTGACCGTCGACGAGGGGGAGGCATTTCAAAAAAGTGCGTTGTATATTGCATATATCAGGACTGAAAAAAAAAATTGGGACATGAGAAAGCTGTGCGCAAGGCGGGTGTCGCGTTTGCTTACAATGGAACAAAAAAAAACATAGGGTTGGTCGTGAAGATGTTTCACAGCAATAAAGCAGAGTTTTTTCCATCCGTTTATAATCATCGATGAAACATCGGACCATCTCTTCACATCTGAGACGAAAGGACAGTCAAAACAATGGACCAAAAGGGGGAGGGAGAATCGGCGATAGTTTTCTGAGATGTGCGTGGAGAAATTTTCAAGAAGGAACAGCAATCAACGCCGAGCAATATGCAAACTTGCTACAACGTTTGAGTGATGAAATCAAGTCGTATTTTTATCGCGAAAAACAAAGTGTTGATTCGTCAGGACAATGAACCAGTTGGCACATCCATGGTTTCGATGGTCAAAATCAGTGAGTTAAAGTTCTAATCACCAGATTTAGTTTCCTCGGATTAATTTTTCTCTTTCCAAACTTGAAAAATGGCTCGGTGGTTGGCCAAGAGTTGTTTTCCACAGGAAGTGCAGTCTGCGGTTGATGGCTGTTTTGAGGATCTCGATGGTTCTCACTTTAACCGGGGTGTAGAAGCTGTTAAACAATGCTGGGAAAAATGTTTCTGTCTATCTGTTATTTTATATATGAGCATACCCTTGTATATATATACTGATAGTTTGAGTTCCTGATGGCAATTTCGCGTTGTTGACCCTCATGTATCCATTAAAATTTACCTTGCTCCCTAATTGAACTGAACTTTTCTCGCGTTGTTTTCACTCACCAGAGGCGCAGGGTTGAAGTTGGTCGTCCAAGGGTAAGATGTGGTAATGCAGGTCGTTGACAAAATACAGGTCGAAGTTTGAGGGTTTCTGTGGTGTCGTAGGTGGTGGATCTTTGCTGGTTGTCTCGATGGTAGTTGCCTCGTCAGTGGTGGTCTCGCTCACAGTTGTCCCGTCAGTGGTGACCTGGGTCGTAGTTGCCGCCTCGTCAGTGACGGTCTCGTTCATAGTTGTCCCGTCAGTGGTGACCTCGGTCACAGTTGTCGTGCCATCAAGTGGAACCACGTCGATGGCAGCAGCCACCACAAAGAAGGTGAAGATCGCCAAGTACAGTGGCTTGTGGTGCATCTCTAACAACCTGAAAGAAACGTCGCGTTTAAATATGCTACACCCGAGTGAATACCGAGAAGTGTTTATCGGACAATTACACCGGGAAAGACTTCAATCTTTAAGCTGAAAGAATTGAACCTTCAACACAAACATTCCCCTACATCTCTTGCGGTGGGGGGTGTTTCAAAACCCGAGTACAATAAAATAAAAAGATTTCGGTCCCTTTTTGTAATAAATGCTACTACAGTTATTAAGTAATACAATATTAACGTCGGTTTTAAATAAATAAGAGGTAGACTATTTATTTTCGCGTGAAGAAAATAGACTGGATTTAGTAGATTTGGTTCGTTCCGGAGTTTATCCAATTATGATTCTTAACCCTCGCTTCCCCCAACCCCCCCCCCCCCTTCCCTCACGGACGTCTTATAAAGGTTTCTCTCTGCTCGAAGCTGTTGGAACCGTCTCTTTCCCTTCCTCGCTTTGAATCACTAACACCTCATCTTCCTATCTTTACCTCTTCAACACAAAAATAAAACAATGGAATACCCCCCCCCGGCTCCCTAATTATCAACAAATATTAAAGGGACTCGCGAGTTGTTGTTTTTTTATGTCTTTCGACTCTTGTCAACTTTTGACATGGAAGATGTCTTTCAGTTTGCCTGTAACTAATCATGTTATCCGAATCGGAGAGAAATTGCGATTACATTTAAGACATAATAACCAACATGATTTTTGATCCGATGAAGAAATTTGGCGACTGTATTTAGTACAGAAAATAAAGGGTCTGCCAAAGTTCTTTTTTCTGACTTAAAATTGGTTGATGTTTATTTATTATTTTTCTCTATAGTCAGAATATATATGTTTATATATATATATATATATATATATATATATTTAATATATATATATATATATATTTAATATTTGCCTTAGTACCAACAATACTGATTTTTAACATAATTTCTCTTTATAGAGCATGGATATAACAGCTCAGTAAAGGTACAAAGGAAAAGCTCTCCAACAAGAAAGCCACAATTGCTAAAACAAATTTTTTGTTTTGTTTAAAAAAGATCTTTCTACACATACGTTAATATCCTATTTTCTCCTCTGTAAGTGAATTATTGTAAACATTTAGAATACTTAACATTTAATGCTATTCAAGAGATAGATTGTGAGATGACTTAAAGAGTACATATTGCGCCAAACTAATTTACTATATATATATCCAAAATTAAGTTTCTCTCAATTCATTTATAAATTCCAGCACAAGTTTCCTTATAAATTTTATTGAGAACTACCTACAAATCTCTTCCTTCATTAGCAACGAGACTGAATGCATTAATTGTAATCAATATCTAGGAGAAGTCGATAACACTTATTATAAATTGTGTACAGTTATTTTTAATAGTCCCATGAATAATTAAAATATGTATTCTAAAGAAGAAACAAAAATACTATCACAAAAATAGTTTATTATCGCTAATTTACATTTAATAAGGCTCCTTTACAACATTATGACACATGAGAAAGAATTTTAAAAACATAGACAGGGCATTCAATTAATTGAGAAGATCATGAATAGGTCAAAGGAAGAATAAAGATGATATGACCAACAAGCAAGACAGCAGAGAGTAAATCTACACAATTAAAAACAAATGTTCCTTTTAAATGTCTGCACTTTTCCATTGTCAAAAAGTAAACATTTTCATTGAGTTATAACTCGAATATACAGATTTAGATTTGGTAATAATACATTTTGTAAGTTACCTAATGACAAATCAGTTCTGCACTATTAAAAGAATAAATCCATCCACCATTCAAACACCTCATGTGCACATTGATCCACTTTATAGGATAAATCCACACTTAAAAGAAGCATTAAAAAAGCTTACTTACTGTTTTGTTTATGATAGCATACGGCCCAAGTGATGAGAATCACATGGTTGCTTCTTCCTTATCTCTGCTCCAATATGATAAGGCAGATAAAATTTAATTTCAAAACCACTTAGGTTGATAAGCATATTGCATCACAGGGAACCTGCATTGCAGATTTTACTGGTATACAACACTGAAGGTACATTGAAAAAAAGGTGCATTATGTTTTCAATGAAAATATATGGATTATAAAATGTTTGCACAGTTCTATCTAAACTACAGAGTAATCAATTTGATTCAATAAAAATTTTAAAAGCGTTCTGAGAAACAATTTATTATGGCAGTTAAAAGCATATGAAGTCCAATGTACATAATTATCATTTGAGACAAACTTTACTAACAGGGAAACAGAATGGTTCATTTTAAATGCTGATATTGTGGTATTATAAGGCCAATCAGTAGTGAAATAATTTCTATATATGAAGGCTTGTGACCGAAGCACAACTTAAATGACTATTCTGATGTTGATCACAAAATAGACTTGAATAAACTAGCCATATTAATGGTTGGACAGTCCCTCTTTCGCAATTGAGTGGGTGGGAAACTTATCCGATTTCATACCACAATCATGCTGGGAAACCTGATCACAGGTTTTTCATTACAAATTAATAAAAAATATTCTCAAAATCTTATTTCGCCAAACATTTGAGTTAAAAGAACAATATTGGTGGAGTCAAATAATTGATGTAGATGGGAAAAGAGAGAAAATGGGGCTTATTTAGCATGATACCTCAAATGAACATTTTTGGGAAGTGTTTACTCCTCCTTCAGCAGAGTGATGGATTTGACTTGGTTGACAAGACTATGAAGCCCTACTAACATGGCAGTCTGCTCCCCGACAGCTGTAAAATAATGAAGATAATCGCAAAACTTTTGAAGCAAACACATTAATGCTGTAGAGGACCTCCGCAGAACGTAATCTTTACAGGAGAATCCAATTATTTCTACATTGTTGTTGGCACATTGTCAAATGAATTAAATCTCTAACAGCTGATCCAGAAATACCGTAGTAATTTCAATAAGCGATTCACGATATGTGGAAATGTATATTGAAATATTTTTATAACTTGTGTGAAATATCTTAGATCTCTAGTTCCAAGGGTTTAATGAGAGGATTTTCAAGGAAATAAAAATACAGATTTTCAAGTAATTTTTTAAATTTATTAATAGAATATTTTTATGATGGGAGCACAAGATTTTTTTTTAACACACAAAGCTTAGGGTATTACAATAAAATCATCTCAGTTCATTTCTGATTTTTTTTTCTCATATTTAGCAAGTTTCTTTCACAAAGATAATTGCATTAACTTTGTTAACACCTATCAATTAAAAAACTCTAATCTAAAATGGAAAAAAATGGATAAAATATCCAGAATAGTAAATATAATAATGTTTTACAATAAAACCTCACTGTATTTCGGTGTGCTGAGAGGCAAACAGCAGTTTTTGTATTAATCTGTGGCTCACATGGGAAATCCAAACAGACTTCTGTAAACATACAAATAATCCATCAGTGATAATTTCTATATCACTTGCATGTCAAGCATAAAATTACATCATTGACAATCTTTTTTCAAAGAAATACAGACTTTTGCATGGTGGGTTTTCTTTTCCTTTTTTTTTAATTTATTTTTGTCAATGATGTTACAATTATTCTTCTATCTGTATCCTTCCCAAGTGAATCACATGTATTACAATTCATCCCTTAAGACACAATTATGCACCGACATCCTATGTTAACCCCCAAGTGAGCAACAACTATGCAGTTAGTTTCTGCATTCATAATAAATATTACATATATATTTTAAATATTAATTGAGCACAATCAACTGAGCCGTGATGAACTCTCACTGCGTTGTTAGGGGCAGCTGGCAAAGACCCAGCCCCCACGCCACAGCAATGATGATATGCAACAGACTTGAGGTCCTCCCCTCAAAAGTTGACGGAAGTGGATTCTGGCATTTTAAGGAAATTACTCATAAATAAATCTGAAAGGTCCCCCCCCCCCCTCCCTGTTCACTGTTCAGGCCAAATCACTCTACTGGTCAATGCCGACAGTTTACAGCATATATTTAACATTTTATGAAAATATAATCATTTTCAGCAACAGATTAGCAAAGTAACAAAAAATTTAGATAAATTGTAATGAATTTAATAACAATGCAAATATAAAAATAGTTATATTATGAAATATTCAGTATCCACTTTAGTCAATTTATGCTTATTTTTAAATCTTTTATTCTAAATAATTAACTGAAGAACTATTTTTACACATATTTAATACACAAGTTATGTTTCATAATACCAAATCTACTGAACACAAAATGTCATTCTGGTAATTTAAAAGAATATGTTGACGATGCTGATGTTTTTCACTTAGACAACTTAAGAGACAGAAGGATGAATGGGAAGCATGGCGGTGGGGCTCCTTTCAGGATAGCGTTGATTGTCGATGCTGCCGAATGCCTGCCAGCACCCTACTGCATATCTTTATTATGTGACTCTTACACTGCCACATTCAGCCTAAAGCTAAACCTACTCTACTAACTTGGTGGGATCATGTTTACAGTTGATACCAAGGTTAAGGCAGTGTTTGGAAGTTTCCAAGAGAATGTTGGGAGAATTTTTATTGATTTTACCTCTGATAAAAATACTGGCCAGAAAACATTGTTTTTCAATGGTTTCCATTTCAAGTAAATTTGTTAAGAATGCACATATCCAAAAATAGAAATGGGTCATATCGCTTTCATGTCTGATGCTTTTAAGTACCCTTTTTACAAACCAGTGGTCTAAAAACATATGTGGATTAAGTAAATGGCCTCAAAGCAGAAAATTGGTTTTGTAGTTGGAAAGAAAAAGTTATCTGGAAACCAGCTAACAGAACCACCATAAATCTTGAATAAGCTTATCTACAAAGCTTGTCTTTAAACTTAGCACAATTTACTCCTAATTATCATGCATAAACAATTTAATGATTCATGTAATAATGGTTTTTAGAATGATTCTTTTAAATGAACTTGGTGAAACAGAAGTAGTTTATCCCCATATAGTTAAATATTTAACTAATTCAGCTCCATAAACTTGAATCAGATTCTGGTACCAAAAGAAATCATTTTCAAGGTTTCCTTAAGGTGGCAAATTAACCCACAACATAAATTAAAATTCATAAGTTACATCTACTTCATTGGCCAAAATTTAATAATTTCAGAGACCTTGGAATTCACTTTAATGCAATAGAAAATAGAATTAAATGCTACATTTATGTTCATCTTCACATTTGATGTTTTACAGAGTTTACTATATTGCGACCTAACGTTGACGATTGAATCACATGTTAAAAATTTGTTATTTCCAATGTTCTGGTAGACTTTGTACTTTCAATTTCAAACATCCCAAACAATGAACTAAACCTGATCCCACCATTAAAAAGAGCTATTTTTGACATGGTTTAAAAGTAGGTTTTCAATTATATTTTTATTTTAAATTCATATTTCACTAACACCTAAATATTTAATCAACTATTCTAAATTGATAGCCACAAAATATGCTGTGGGACATACAACAAGTTTAAAAATACCTGAAAGTTTCTTTTGTCTCACATTCTACTAGTTCATGTGATTACGAGATAAAAAATGTGGGTTTTGAAAAAATGTTGAAGAAATAATTACAACAAACACAGACATTCATTACAGACACACATGAAATGTTGTTGAAAGACGTTTAACTTTGTGCTGATACTGTAGTATAGATATTCCCTGGTATTCTGCAGTAGTAAGTTTATTTAATAATTTTTTTTTCTGTTTCCACTTTATTAAATGATATTGAAATCCAGGTAACAATTATAGCAGACAAATAAATTAATTATGACACATCTAGAAAATGAATATGGTTGGCATAAACTAGATCAGGAACATTCTTCAAAAATTTAATTTCAGCCGAGGCGTATTGTACAATACATAATATTTAGCGCTGTTTTGGTATGTAAATATTAAATCACTTATTTAACATATGTACTACAAATTAAAAGTGAAACACCAAATTTCAAGTTAATAGTAAAACAGATGTTAAATAGAATCAAATCTGCAAAACACTATTTCAACATTTTCAAAATGTAACACAACCAGCATGCAGTATTTCAGCAGGTTTAAAATGTACAGCACTGACATAATAAACCTACATATAGAAATACAATTTAACGAGAATAAATTTAGCTACTACTCAATTGTTACAGAGATTCCAAATTATAAGACACCATCCACAAAGTTAAAAGTATTCAGCACCATAGCAATCTCATGTTACACAGATGTACCAAGCAGACATTTTCAAACGTTCTTTAGTTTAATACATCCGAAGTGTAAAGGACAGAAATTTTTTCGACTCACTCCATAGAAAAACTGAAGCGAAGAAGAGGCACTGACACACAAAAATGCTCGCACACAGCTGAAGTCAACTTACACCAAATTACACACACTTCAAAATCCCTATATTTCCATCTAATGTTGCAGACAAAAGGTCTACTTTAAATAATGGGTGTCATGACGTTAATTTTTTTTCAGATTATATTTTAATTGCATAAATAGATGACAAGAATTATTTTTCTCATATATATGTATGTATATATATATAAAACTGCAGGTGCATTGGTTTTTTTAAGTACACTACTATAAAATCAGATTTTAAATAATACACTAAATAAGGAAATAACTTGTGCTGACGCAGAATTTGATTTTGTTTGTGCTCCTTCATCAATAAAATCTCTTTTCACACATAGATTCGTATTTCAATTTCTATCATACATGCTGACTTTCAGACTGTTGAGTTTGAAAGTGTTGAGTTTTTATGCCAAATTATGAGGGCAAAAGAATATACAAAATGAAAACAGATTCATAAAATGTATATACAATGAGAAGACTACAAATATGTTCAATTAACATTTGCATACTATACACAAATAATACACACCCGTATGTTTCAGTTTGACAAGAAAAAATATAATTATTACAAGTGCTTCTCTAATGAGCAACCATTCAGAGTTCTACAGAGTACAGAATTTATGCTCCACAAGACTGTGTTACCTGTCAGAATTCATAATATAATTTTAAGAAACGGTTCTCTTAATCTAAATGAGTGTATCAAATGAAGCCAAAATTTTAAATTATTGTTTTCAACCTGTTTCTACACACAAAAATTTAATCATACATTTTCCTTCATAGTAATAACAGTTATTTACCAAAATTATTTGGATTACTATCCTAAAAAAACACGTCTCAAACAAAAGTTAAATGAAACCAAAATAGTAAAATAAGGATTAAAGAAATATTGATTTACTGTGAGAAAAGTTTAAAGTATGTTATATATTTCAAAATGGCTTCAGCTGCTAGAGAAAAAATTTCAGAAGAGAACACCTTTCTACATAGACCTGAAAATCTATTCAGGAAGTTGTATTATAAAATGAGGGGAATAGGGAGTATGTCATTAATATCTGACAGCAAAGTACTGCAATCTGTAAAAACATAAAAAGACCAGTGCACCCGCTCTCATTATGCACACAGTGAAAAAATATATTTGTTTAAATTTTTTTACTTATATTTACTCTGCTTCAGCAAGTACAGTAAATGTAATAGCTTAACACAGAGGACATCACTCCACCACTCCTCCTATCTAGACCTTCATGAGGTTTCAGAGGAGCAAAGAAAAAGGTATAAACTACTTGATTTCTACTAGTTTCATCAACACACAGACAGACATGGTTATTTGAGGAACATAAACACAATCAAGTACCACAGACAAAAAAATAGCTTTGCCGCAGAGCGGACAAAATATGCTCAAGTCATGGTTCAAAATACAACCCTTGCAGAAAGTAGTGTACAAATTTATCTTTTTATTCTTTTTTCAGACCAAATGTACCTGATTTTGTCATTTTTAAGATCAAAATCAATAAATGACACATTAATTTAGCAGTTTGTAGAAATTTTGTACTAAACATAATGAACACTATTTCAGCAAGGAATGCAGTTAAGTAGAGCTTCTGTACTTTCATCTCACAAAAGAAAGAAAGAAATGATAGTTCAAAGTACTTTGCACAAAAATTACACTACTATATCTATATTGCTCTTACTTCTGAGGCAGAGTCTCCAAAACTAGAAATAAATAAATTATCGCAAAATGATATCAGAAAGAAATCTCCACTACGAAACACAGACACAAACTGAAATTAAAGTTAACAAAGAGGACATTATATATGGAATAATACAGTCAACAATATAATATTACATGTAAAATGAGATCTTCTCTCTGGTAAACACACTTTCTTTCGTATATACATGACATTACCAAACTACAAATATTTTGCGTACTACAATGATGGATCTGAATGAATTTGAAGGCGTGGTGTGCTTGTTTTCCATACTGGAATGAATTGTATTCCCACCCAACAATGTGCTGGTTAAAAAATTCTACTATTATCCTATTTTTTTTATCGAAATACAATCTGTAATGAATATTAAATTAAAAAGGGGCAAACAGACTGCAGAGAAGAGAGAAATCAATTCCTATATATTTAAAAGGTAAAAATTAAATAACGGCTTCTTGAATAACGGGAGGTGCAGTCATCTGTCATCCCAGAGGACGCGAGCCAGTCTGCCGCCCTCCCAGGTGTTGCCAGAGTTTGCCATCTCTGCCGACTGAGGTCTGCTGGAGCTCCCGGAACTACTGCTACAATGAAGGGTGCCTAAGTCCGACCTTTGTCATTTAGGATTTGTCTGCAGGGCGGCATTGATCTGTGCCCACAAGTCCTTTTTACAAGATTTTGACCTGGAAAGAAAAAAATCAGTTATTAAATTGTAATTTGGCAAATGATATAAGTTTTAATGGAAAGAAGGAGAACTGGGCCCACCTCCGAATTGACTGCAGCCACTCCTTAAACTGTGTGTTTCCATCTGGTGATATTTGGAAAGCTGCCCTTGCAGAGCAAACTATGTTCACGAAGTCTTCATAATCTGCACTTGTCAGATGATACAATTTTTGATGCATACACTGTATGTACCTGCCAAAACCACAAGTAAACATTAATTTCAAACCCCAATATCACACGATTTGTAACAGTAAAACTTATTTTAAACTGTAGCAAACTATACTCAGCCTTTCTGTAGTCCCATAATTGTTAAAACATGACTTTAAATTACCAACAGTGAATATATACTTTGCAATTATACAAAGCAAGGATATTTGTTCTCTGTGTAAACATCAATTGCTTTTACTTTTAATTTTATTGGTAACAAGAATTATTAGAACCATCAAACTTTATGACAATTATAACTTACATTTGTTGACATTTTTGCACTAGAGGTGTTAAAGCCGACCGCAGATGCTGCATCACTAGGTTTGGATTGTTCCGAGCTAAATAGTGTGCAGCTTCTACAGCTACATCATGTAGCACAAATGGACTGACAATGCTGTTCACAGCACAAACACAAAACTGGTGGAGGTACTGGCTACCTGCAAAAAATAAAAAACAAAGCTTCATAACTATATTGAAAAACTGAAACAAGGTTTTTCTTATCATTTTGGTACTAAATTGATGTAGTGTGTAAATCAGATTGACTGTCTCTCAGCCTAATTTCATACTCAAACATTAGTGCATTTACTAACTGTGAACAGTTTTTCTGTGATTACATCTTAATATATACAATTAAAATAATTTGTATGGAAAGGAAAAAAGAAAGATGGTAGCTTAGCTGAAATTAAAACTCATCATTTCCACTAAGAAAAGAAAGAAGTTCTTCAAATTTTTGGAGGCATTAGCCTTTTTATACCAATTATTTTTACAATGTTACACACTTACTTGCATCTATATATATGTAACACATTTAGACAGAAAAGGGAGAAAGTGAAGTCAACTTGCCAATAGTTTGTCCAGTCTGTCTGAAGAGAGAGAATAACAAATTTTTGAGGGCCTGAGCTCCCTTCGCCACGAAGGAAGATCTGAACAGTGTACCGGCCAGAGAAAGGTGGTAATACACTTTTTTTGTGACTACATATGCTTGGGTTTATAATTATGCACAAAGAAAAGCATATGCTCAATGCATGTAGAAGGAAGGAGAAGACGGAAAGACTGAAAATATTTGGCCAGGACGGGACTTGAACCCGCAAATTCTGCTCAGTACACAGATGCTTTTATCACTTAAGCTACCAAGCCAAGTACCCAACTGGGTACACAAAACCCAGTCTTATTAGGTGTAGTGGAGGAATGTATTAGTAGAGGGAGTGTGCCCTTACCTAAAGTCTTCGCAATTCTGAGCAACCACTTTACATCTTCTCCATAAGGTGGGTTGCGGGCATATTTGGCAAGTGGCCTGTCATCATGCACTCTTCTTGCTAAAGTCTCAAGTGCAAGCATACCAACACGATAGGCAGCTAGTAGATAGCGGAGTTGAGTCTGAGTGTACTGCTGAGACTGCTGGCGGTGAACCTGTAAATATCAACCAACAAAAATGAGCACACACTGAAGTTTTAGACATTTTGTCTGTATTTGGTTATTTTATCTTATTGTTAACTTTTAACATAGAAAAGAACATTTTCAAGCTTCCTTATATGTACCTGTGGTGGTTGTGGTCTTCCAGGTGCACTTTGCATAGTTGGAACCACTTGTGATGACACCAGAGGAGAAGGAATGCCCTGCTGTGGGGTTGTCTGTGCCTGGGCCTGATTACTGCTTGCTGCCATCACCGCAAGAGTCCCATGAGATGGAGTCAACTGAGCAATGAGATACTAATTTCAATTTTCTGAACAGCACAATTATAGAAAGATTGAATTAACTGATAATTTATAATTATAATTATTCCTCGAACTGAGAAGATCTGATAGGTTAGGCTGATACAAGTAATTTGAGATTGGCAAAGAAAGTTATTTTTTAAAAAAATATCCGATTCTTTATTATTTTTAACTAATGTTCCTTAAAAAGTAAATATATTTCAGTTCCTACAGAATGTTTTAATAAATAAACTAACATTTTGATTCATTATAATTTAAGACCTAATTTAGCCTCCTCAAATTTAATAAGTATTGTAATCATATTTAAGTTCCACTCTCCAAATCTTTATCCAATGAACTTATATTTTGCACTCATAAAATTTTAACAGTTAATAATATGAAATAAATATTTCATAAAAATATCTAGCTGACAAAAATTGAAATATTTCATAAAGTTAGGCAATTAAAAATAATTAATTTCATTTTGAGAGCACTCTTTTAGGATCATTTTATTTACTATAAGCATTAAATCGTTAGTATAAAACTCTAGAGACACAAGTCAACGAATGTTACCTGCAAAGCAGCTCCCTGCTGCATTGTTGCAGCAGTTATTGGGTACACATGATGGTGGTGTGGTGGAGGAGCAGCTCCACTGACAGCAACCCTCACGCTGACAGCAGCTGAAGTAGTGGGTGCCAACGTCACAGCTGTCCCGTAGTACTGCAGGCTAGGAGGTGCTGGCGGTGGCAAACCAGAATAGGCAGCCTGCTGGTTTGCTGCATGAGGTGGGTACTGAAAGGTAGGTGGGGAAAGGTACATTTGCAAGTGGGGTGGAGGCAAGGCAACAGCCCTAGGGTGGTGGGCCAGAGGGCCAGTGAATTGGTGATGTGGGTGCACAGCAAAGCTGTAGGGGCTCACAGTATATGGCACACTCATCCCAAGTGGGGCCAATGTGGTCACAGTTGGATGGAGATGGGGAGGCGGTGGTGTGCTTGTGACAACCACAGCCTGCGCTGCAGCACCAGCAGCAAGGAGACCATTACCTGATGGGCCCATCTGCTGGGCTTCCAAAAATGAAACCAATCCCTTGGGATCCAAAGGAAGAGGCTCATGTGGGACTTCACATTCCATAGGCTGCTCTCCTGCTCCTGGTGAGTGCTACAGACAATGAAAATTAAATTTAATTATTTTCCAAAAGTTTTGAAATCAGGACAGGACTAGGGTTTAAAGGGTCCCATCAATTTATGATGATGAATCTTGAGTATTTCCCACATTCACAGCAATTATGAAATGTAAATCCAAACCTTGAGAGTTTTTATTTAATATAATTGCATATTTTGATAACACACAAAACAAGTAATTATCAAAAAGAAAATTATTATTTCACAATTTTAGTAATAAAATTCAAATATAATAAAAATCAAATATAATGAAAATAAATTTATTAATAAAAAGTATAACATCTAACAAAAAATTTTACCAATCATTGGTAAAAAAAAATTAAAATTTGGCAGAAAATTAGTTTAAGCTGTCCACATAAGTTTTGTACTAAAGTTATAAAGGGAGCTGCATCTGACTCTATGAAGAACTGGAAGCACTCTAGGAACTACATTTGCCCACCATAGCACTACTATATTCAATGGCATTTCCAGAGCTCTTGTAATTCATTCAAAGTAGAATAGATATGAGTAATAGTGATAAGGCATGTGAATGAATATAAATGAAGCAATATTCATCAAGTTTTCAGCTGAGCTGGAGGAAATTATTTGTTAATAAAAATCTTGACACCTACAGTATAGTCAAATTCTTGATTCAATTACCTGCACATTCAAGACAATTCTTTTATTTTTGGCTGTTTGACTTATTAGTAATTTTCAAAAACAAATTAATTAATTATGTGACAGACAATAGTAAAATAAATATATGAGGCAGCAGATAAGAGATTGCATCACTGAATAATAAGTTTATATTATTTGATTGCCCTTAGAAAAAAGTTTTTTAATTTACTTATTTATATTATTAACTCAAATAAAAATGCTCACCATTTTTGGGCTCACCTTGACGTACAGTTCATACCAGTACTTTGCAACCTGGAATAAGACCTCAGGGTACACTCCTCCACCCTTAGCAGCACTCTCCACTGTCAAACAAGACTGTTCCAACATCTGGTCACTTTGTTCCTTGCACTAAAATTGAGAATACATCATATATCAGCTACACTAATACATCACAGATCTGATGTATTGATTATTCAATTTTCAGCGATTTTGTAAATTCCTCAGTTGCTCTTCACTACTTAACAGAAAATTTTATACACTGCATTTGAAAGTACACAATTGTTCAGTTTTAATTTTAAAAACTAATTTATGCGTTTCCAATAAAGGGTAACAAACTGGTTTTTATGTCATGTACATTATATTTTGAGGTGGACTCGTTAACAATCTTACACTTTATCGGATAACTCAAGACTGGAGATGATAACCAACTGTTCCATAAGACACATCAGCCACAAGCAGAACAGGTGTACAACTTGTACAAAACTGAATTAATACTAAAAGCAAAAGTCTTGGCAATATAATAAAGTAATTGACATTATAAATTTAAACTTTGATATCTCACAGTGACACATTGTATGACTCACCTGCAAAATGGCTCTCTGAATTTCATTAGGATTCAGGGCATGTGAGTGTGGGAGGCATGACAGGGCCAACTCAGCAGCAGCTCTCACTATATTTATGTCACATCCTCGGGAGGCTCTGTCTGCTATGCTGACAGCTTCTGGAGGAGTTAAGTGACCTTCCCAAGTGTCTATTAGGAAGGAGATTGCTGGGGCACCAATCTCTATTGCTTGTCCTGTGGAGATAATTTGGGCAATTAATTATTCACATATATACATGAAAAGAAGCAAATGTAATAACATTATTCATCTCTCTCAAGGACAGACAAACACACAACTAAATAAAGATGGTTTTTATTAACTTTTTTTTTAACATTTTGGCATTAACAAATTATTAATTCTGAAATAGAATATGGTTAACAATTAATACCTGTGATCCAGGATACATGAGAGGAGTAGGTGCGGCTGAGCCAGTTAGGGCTCACACAGTTGTGGAGGCCGAGGGCATACAACCCCAGTTGGAAGGCACAAATGTGAAGGACTCTGTGGGGTACATGGTGGTTCTGAGAAGTTGAGGCCTGTGTGAAGAGTGAGGTGCTGCTGTTCCCGCCAGCCTTCAGGAGCACTGTTTTTGCAAGCTCAAACATGAAGTGAGCACTTGCTTCTGAAGGTTGGTTCGGAATTGAAGGGTAGGCACGTTTGCCTTTAAACCTGCACAAATAGCAATGATAAATAAATTTGTAAAAGAATATGAGAAGTTTAAAATTCATGTCAATATTTATTAGATCTTTCTTTGTAAAAAAAAAAAGCTGTTAACTTGAACTCATACCTAGAAGACTCCTTTACACGTGTAGTGGTTGCTACAGGGTTCTGAGGACTGCTTATAGAAAGAGAGCTCAGCTGCTCCAATTCAGCACTTGTTGAACTGTGTGGACGGCTTCCAGGACCTGCAACATGGAAAATGGTAAGAACTCGGGTCAGACCGAGTGTCAAAATCAGCATGTTTCATCAGGAACTCACAAATAGCACAGCTGTCACCTGGCATTGGATCGGATGAAGTCCCCATGGTGTTTGCTAAGGTAGGCACCACAGGCTCGTTACAACAAATCTCTTCTTTACGTCTGTTTGATAACTGAAAAATTCAAACCAGAACTTATCAATCGGATATTATGTTTTACTTAACAAATTATAACAATGATATATTCATCTGTTATATATAACCATATGGTGAATGGTAAACAAGGCAAACTATTATCATATAATTACTCAAGCTGAGTTAAAAACAAAATGGGATTAATTAATACTCAAAAACACAGTGTTGAAAAATTATGAAATATTCTGTTATGAGACACATACTGCACTTGCAGGTGGTAAAAGCATTCTGTTCACACGGATTGACGGAGATGTAGGCCAATAACGATTCAAAGTCTGGATAGAAGAAAGCAGAGTTATTATGATTGTTTAAAATCAAACATTATTAAATGTCACAGAAAGTTTGTACCACCAAAACAATAATATATATAAGCATGCAAAATGATGTGACTTACATGGCTCTTAGTAGGTGGGTTGCTCGAATAGTAAGAAGCATGAATGGGTGTCTTAACAAGTTGGTGAACCTCTCTGTCTAGCAGCTTGTCCATTATCCTTGATATTTTATTTGGCTCATCCTTGTAGTACACCAAAAGGGCAATGGCTAAATCACCTCTGGAATGTAGCAAATAGACAAACATGCAAACAATCAAAATTTGTTTGAAATTTTCACATGTTGGTTCTTAATTGAAGCAAAATTTTTAATTCATAATTTTCATATTTTATTAGCAAATGAAGAAATATTAAATGTAAGGATTTTAATATTTAATTATTTTATCATATCCCACATGCATGATTATACACAACATCAAACTGTTTTTACTATCTTTATAGGAGTTTCAATGTTCCTGTAAACTTCCAAATATGAATGTATTACAATCTTTAAAGATCCTTAATTTTTAAAGTTCAAATATCTGCACACTAACCTTTGGCGCCTAGTTCCTTCACATAGCAGAGGATGATCAGCCTCTGAAACATTCGCCTTCAAACCAAGAACAGCTACAGCTGCTTCAAAACCCAAGACTTCATCTGTAGGTAATTGCACAGCTGACGACAAAAGCTGGCATCTGGTTTCTCGAGAACCTGAAATGAAAATTGTTCTTTTTCTAAACATACCACTCTAAATAAAACAATTAGTAAAACTTTTCACTGAAAATAGTGCAATACCTGGCATGACGAGCACATCAAACAAGAAACTCGCCAACATAATAGGTAGAAGTGCTTCACCCCTTGACCGTAGTGTTCCATCTCTAAGCTGTTCAGCACGCTCCCTAATTATCTTCAACTCCCAACTGCCCAGAGGAATCCGTTTCAATAAGTTAACAAGCTCCGACTCTTGATTTGCCAGCTTCACCTAAGTTTAATAAACTATTTTAAGTATGTGATACATCGTAATTTACAGGTTCAGTAATACAAATTAAGTTATTTCGATACTATAAATATTTGTTATAAAGTTGTAACACTTGCCAGAGAGGTTTGTAAAACATTGTTATTCTCTGAGCTATGCAAATAAGGTCATGGACAATTTCAGAGATGACGTCAAACATTGTATAAATAACAGACAATATGGCAACAATGCATTAGCATTTTAGCATTTTAAGGTTACATTAACTGAACTTGTTTTGAATTCATAAGGTGGATTGTATAGTTGTGTCGTACTTATAGCTCTCACCTTTTTAATCACCTGACGAAAGGAACAAGGATTCCAGAAACATTGTGCGGTATTTATATTATCACTATGTTTTGTCTGTTATTTGGCAATCTTATCTAATTAGTATATTTTTAACATAGACATATTATATTTTTATTTCAGATGTTGTGTTTCAAGTATCAACTAAGACGAGAGCACAACAAGGGCACATGTAATATATTATAACAATTTTAATTGAAGAATTGCACTGCATGCAAATGGCAACCAGTAAAAATTTGCTTGCATAAAAAAGTGGACATAGGCATGTAAAGCGTTTTCTTAAACAAGACAATTACAAGATTATTACTGCTGAAACAAATTAAAATTTTATTTTGATGCGTTTATTTTAATCTCTCTTATTTCATCTTGTTTTTCATTTCCTTTCTCGTTATGAAGTTCAACAATAAATGTTACATCAGTCACCATGAAAGTTACCTCTAGAGGTTTGGTACTGGCAGGGGGCCGAGCCATTTCCAAACCAAAGAGTCCCACTCTGAAGGCCAGGTGAGAGTGTTCCAGATTTTCAGCTAGTACAGTGCACAGGAAGGCACACTTTGCTAGTGTTGCAGAAGCAAGGCAACTTAGTTGGTGAGAAGCTGGATTTATCATCTGGAAAATAAAGCAGATTTTTTTTTAAAAAAAAATAACTTGTTTCAATCTTCAACTCAATTAAAGAAACGGAAAGTATTCATGACAAAAATAACTTGTTAACTTGAAAGAGTAGTAATTAAGTTAACTGAACATATTATGTTAAAAGTGAAAGATAAATATCAGAGTATAATTTTAATATAAAAAGAAGTAATAAAATATAATCAAATCTTAAATCAGAAAATTTTTAACATGTGTGGGTTGTAACTACAGACCTTCTTCCTTTTTCCTTTGGTTGGAAGTGGTGGCAGCTCTATCATCAGGTCTGGAGGGTTAGCAAGCAGTTCCTCTGCCAAACGAACACCAAGTGTGCAAGCTTCTTTCCCATGACCATGAGCATGCAGACCTTCTGCTCTTGCAAACAAGATATCCCAAGGATCTTCAGTCTTCTTCAAATTTGCAAACACCGAAACAGAAGACATGGGATTTTGGTCATCTCGTTTGGCGGCACTTTTAGATTTGTCTCCAGTTCCATTTCCATTTGACATCAAGGCTTTAGGATCATAATAGTAAACATTGTATTCATCACCCGATTGCTGAGAATCCGAGTTGGAAGAGGATAAGGATTCATCTTTAGATGGTCGGCGTGACGCATCCAACTCTTCTGAGGGAGACAGTGCTCCAGCAGATACATCAGAGTCTACATCTCCAGCTTCTGGTTGAGATGATTGTGTAACAGAGGATGGTGTCTGCTTAAGTTTGCATGTATTTGAAGTTGTCAAAGATTCAGAGGAAGAGAAATTGGAGACATTGGAACCAACACTACTGCTAACTGCTGCTCTGTGGGAATGAGGAGAACTGCTGCTCAGTGTAGGAAAAGAAGTCACTACTGACACATTGTGACCAAAACCAAGGTGAACGTCACCCGATTTTACACCGCTGTTTGTAGTGCTGTGAGATGTACCACCATTTACTCTCTGAACCTTGCAAGAGTCAGCAACCAGCTCTGTCAACATACTCCTGCTGATGCTAGCACCACTGATACTGCCAGAATCACTTCCCCCACCCTCCTGAGAATCAGTCTCACCACTACTTGTTCGGTGGTCACCACTTTCATTCATGATGTCCACATCAGCATCATTTTCACAAAAGCCTTCACTGCTTACACTGGAGCGATTTCCATCCCTGTTTGCAACAGTACCTGCAACTCCAACAGAGCAGAGTGGAAAACCGTGACCTTTCAGGTGTCTCCGATCATTGTAACTGAACTCTACGAGGCCATTCAGTCTCACAGGTCGAGAATTATGGAGGCGGGGATTGTGATGATGATGGTGGTGGTGATGGTGGTGGTGGTGTGTATGATGATGTGTAGAAGGTGCTGGTGGATGTTCACAATTCAACACAGCCTGAGAAGAGTTAACTTGATTCACCACCATGTTGTCAGAGCGTGCAGAGTCACCTGAATGGCGGAAACAGGTGAAAGGACAATGGTATAGTCTGCTGACACCATTGGTGTATGTGATTCCTGGAAGAGGGTAGTCTTCCCAATCCAAATAACATGCTTCTATGGCAGGCTTGAAACCAGTGAACACTTCCACATCATTTCTGAAACTGTTCATATTTTTGTTGACATTTCCACCCATCTGTGTAGATGACACCCCAGCCCCACGGCTTCTGGTCACCTGTAATGAATTTTCAAATAAGATATTTCTATGCAACTGACCTAACAATTACAAAAGACAGAAATATTAATTTAAGATACTACTCCAGAATTTAAATTATTTTTCAAATTATTTCTCCTAAACAACTAATGATTGGAAGTGAGCACTTGGCTCATTTCTGTGGAATGTTTAGTAAAAACTTAGTTGTATAAATTAAGATTATTCCTAGTTATAAAAAATTCCTAAAATATTTGAACTGTATATTTCCCAATATTTTACCTTTTCAACAATCTTAAGGTGCCAGTCCTTAAATTGGCCATGGAGCATTTCACGCTCGTCAGGTGACAGTCCAGGATTCAGAGCTGCCAGGCGCCATAAGATGACTATCTCATCACACAGAGAGGAACAGGCATGCTGTGATGTGTGGCTGTTACTGTTTACATTACTATGCTTGCCTCCACCATGCCCTGAGCTGCCATTGTGTAAAGCAACTTTGGTGTTGAACCACCAAACAAGAATCTGCTCACAAGCCATACATTCTTCTGTGATTATCTCCAGGAGTGGAACGGCATTCCTATCATTTCTCTTAAACATCTCTCTCACAATGGACAACAGGTTCCACATGCCTTCAGGTTCTCTGCCCCTCAAAGGACGAAGTAAACTTGTCCATTCAGCAGCTGCAGGAGGGGCAGTGGTACTCAGATAATTCACATCGCTGTAAAATAGACATTTGTGAAAATTATGCAGTAAAACATATGTTGTTCATAAATGAGAATTTACAATAGGTGTAAAATTGCAGAGTTTTAATATTTCATTTATATTTTTTAAATGCTTGACTGGGAATGTTTGATTAAAATTTCCATCATGTACAACCAATCTATGACTCTTACATGCTCATATATATATAAATCAAGTATAGAAATTTAATTAATAATTAATTTGTACTCACCTGAACACTATTGGTGATGGAACACAGAATTTTATCAATATCTTCTTAATGTTGTCATGCAATGTTTTCTCATCAAGATACCATGACGTCTGGTCATTTGCTGAAGCTCCTGCAGTTGGATCTGGTGCCCCACAAACCTGCACATGAAAAATAAAATTTAGTTTCATAAATTAAAATTTGTGTCTAATAACAAGAGATTCATAGGATTACATTGACAAGTGAGATACTGTTCCAATCAGAACATCAAGATTGTATTGAAGAATTAAATAGTCATTTTTTAAATTGCAGATGTTTTGTGTCAAAAAATGGACTGTGGTAATAAAGGAGAAGACAGCATAGGGAACAAGCCAAAAGTGTTCACATTTATATCATGGGAGTGTTACTCAACAATCATAAAATAAAGAGATCACTAATATATTAAAGAGTGATGTTATGAAATTATTTTCCCCTTAATTATAGTCATGATCTAAGAGACAATATCTGAAGTTTGCACAGAACCAAAATAAAACATTGGCCACAATAAAACAAAAATTGTTAGAAATTGTCCAAACAGTAACATAAAACATTGTCAAAGTTTATTCCTGGACTGAACCACAGTTAACACATGTGATGGATACTAAACAATATTTATGGAAAAGAAAATTAGGATAAATAAAATAAATATTTACAAAAATGCATAGAAAGTATAAGTTTTTTTCCATAAATTCAATTAAATCAATTGTAGTACATCTCAGGTAAAAAGTCATAATTGAATACACAGTTACTGCAAAAGAATCATTACCTATAAAGGAATATTATATATTACTTAATATTAAACATTTTTCTTGAACAAAAGTTTGCTGGGAATACTTTAGTATTGCTCCAGTGAGTTGACATAAATTTGTAATCTAATAATCAACCATCAGAACATTATTGTTACAAATTATATTTCATCTAATCAATTGTTACTTACAGTGTTAATTTTTGAGGTCTGAGATGACAGTAGCTCATCCAACAACCTCTGTGCAGTTGGTAAAATTTGTTGAGGCAATTCACTGATGAGGTACTGAGCAAACTTCTGGAGTTGCTCACGATGAAGCCTAGACAATGATTCACTGACCGGTGCACGAAGGCAAACCTGCGTTGGCTGAAACACAGATGCAATAAAAATTATTGCAAACAAAAATAAAGTAAAGAATTAATGAACCAATTGGAAACATCTGATAAACTCTTGTATCACCAATTATTACTATACATCTGACTGTCGGTATCAAAAATAATAACAATAATGTAAATTGAAAAAAATTGTTGCAACCATATTATTATTTTCTTATTTTCTGATTAAAAAAATTCCAATGGCACATGAGAATCTGAATGAAATATAATGTGGGTATGAAGCATGGCAGGGGAAGTGAGGACGACCTGCACCAGAGCAGCACATTTTGGAGGTAGCAGAACTTGTGTAAATTTTGGAGCATTGTTGATTAAAACACCTAAATAAGAGGGCGGCTGAAACCCGTTCTATGCTACTGGTATGAGACAATTAAAATTAAATTTATTTACACATATTGTGAAACTTTATTTGAAACTTTGATATAGTGGTTTTTGAATCACAATTAATTTAAAATTATTAGCATTACAAAATTTTAACAATGGAATGCCATATATCTTACATTGGTCAACTGTGTAAATATGGAGGCAAATACAAGATTTGAGCAAATACAAGTTTAGAGCCACTACTACAGATTTAAATTAACATAAAACTTAAAATTTAAGATTATAGTAAATCAGAATCAATGTGACTAATAGGAAACCAATATTTTTATATTAGCAATATGAGATAATTATACTTACTAAATGTATACGGTACAGGCACACAGCTACAATGTGTGAACACCAGTAGGCAGTGGAAGGGCAGGTGCAATTGCAAGAAGTGATGCGCCGTCGGTCAAATGTCACGGCCACATTGTACTGCACCTGCCCCACATTAGGTGGAGGGCAAATACTTGCACTCAGATGGAAGCCTGTACAGATAAAGACAATTATTCTTGTTTGTTAATTTAGAAACATGGGCAAACTAAAACGAATTAAGCAGAACAGGTATGGAAAACAATATATTTAAAAATCATAGATAATGCAAAAAAGTACAAAAGTAATTTTTTATAAATATATATTTATAATTAAAATCTGTATTTATGGTCTATTATATATAGGTGTGTGGACACATTAAATTCACCCAAAATTTCACCAGTAACTAAGTATACTTTTATAGTTGAGTGACAACTTGAGTTGTCAAAAGCTTCAGTCACTTTAATGCTCAATAAAGCAAATTATCAGACGACTGTTAAAAAATTTTCATAACAAACATGAAAATATTTTCATTACGAAGTGACCCTCAGGTTATGAACTTAATTCATTCCTGGACTCTGGTTATATCCCCTTTAATTCCCCAATCTGTAAATCCATAGGCTCTTCACTGATAAGTTCATACCAATGTTCATCCAATAGCTGCTGCAAGTCACCGTCATCAATCCCAAGCCTATGGAAACAAGTTCAACAACTGCTACCATCTGCTCAACAAACCCATCAAAATCTCTTCCTTAGACAAAGTTTCCTCAAAGTTAATTTCAAGGTGTCTTCCTAATATAGTGGATAGCTACAAGACTAACCAAGAATAAAATAACATGTAATACTTTTTACCTGTGTAATAAACAAAAATACTGATTTGCCATAATAATGTTTTAGGACATCAGTATATAAATAATACACAAGTGATAATATATCATTATTTCTGTATATCTATTTATTACTAACCTATCTGCAAGGGATCTTTGACAGCCCGGATCTTGAAGAGGCTGTCCCCTCTTTGAAACTCATCTGCACTTCCATTTGCCAAACAGGAGTATAGACGGATGTCTTCCTCATTATCAGGAAAACTCCAGAAGGCAATGCGGAGTTGCAATTGCTCAGGAACAGGTGGGTAGACATGTTCAACCAACTCAAATGGAATGTGGGCCGCTACGCACCGCGCAGTTAACTCGCTCAGCGAGGGAACCTGGACACCACCATCTGCAAGTAAATAAAGAATACTTTAAATATTATGGCACTGACTTTAAATTTAAGATATAACAGAGAAATGGCCAACAGTTGTTAGCAAGACTTACAGTCTCAAATTTCAATGCAAATTATCTATTCCAAAACTTTCATAACTACATTTTTTATTTAGACCCAAAAATACTCAACACAAAAACATTTCTACCATTTCAAGTGAAGTGCCACATATCCTCTCAAGGCAATGGGGGGTTGGGGTGACACTGGCCAATTGACTGATTAAACTGTGTAGGTTTCAATCATTCATTTTGTGGATTATATTTAGAATAACATGACACAATGTTACGATACAATTGTAACAAAAATTTTAAAATTGTTTTATACTGAGAAATTTTGTTTTCATATGTTTAATAATTTTCTTTCTGAAATATTATCGAAATGAGAAATATCTGCAAGACTACTACTCTATTTCAGTGACAAGGTAGAGATGCAATTGAGGAAACAATAACTTATTGTTGTTAAATATCCATTAATTTAGTCGTGGTTTTCAAAATTATACTGTCCAGCTTAAGGAATGGAAGTAACGTGGCAAACATAAAAGTTTTAACTAAATGATTTTCATAATGGTAGACAGGTTATTTCAGATAACGACACTACTCTAGCCTTCGTGAGACATGTCGCGTGGCTCCAGTTATCCTGTGACCCTGAGTTTTTAAAGTATTGCTGAAACCAGTCAGATCACAGTGAACAAGCTGTTTACTCCAGATTAGGAATTTGGCACTATTCAGTTAGTCCTAACAAAAGAACAAATCACTGCTGCTGATTAGTTTTACAATTATCACAATACTGATTACTATACAAGCAGGTCCTGTCGGTACATAGTCTCAGGAGTATTCAGTAACTAAATATTCTGTCGGGGAATTTAATGCCTTATAGCACCGAAGAGTTTGGTCTGGTCCGAAGTTACCCGCCTGACACAAACATCATTGTAGGAATAAATCAATGTAAAAAAAACATAAAAAAGGCTCTAGAGACTTCACTGATAATGTATAGATTAAAAATTTAAATTTCGAAATCGACTCCACCACCTCCTGACAAAAGAAAAAAAATAACTTTTAATTTCCCTTGTACACCTAAACAACCTCTTTGCTGAAGCTCCCAGCCAGACTTATTAACGTTAAACCGCAATCTGATTTATTACACTGCACAGTGATACGAAACCGGATCTCTCTACCTTCTTTACAAACGAGTTTGCACGCGTCTTCGTATATTCCAACTTCGAAAATACACGAAAGAGAGCGAGGAATATCCACGGAATCTATCAAAACTCGGGACAAAGAAATTTCTGTTATTGAGAACAAATCCAGCCCCGCGTTTCTCTTTCAAGAAAATCAAAAATGATTACCCAACCCTTGCAAAAAGGTCACCAAGTTGGCTGGTTTATTGTCGAGGTGGTTGTACTTTACAGTTTCCTCACAACAATTGTCCTCTTAACTTTCCTTTCTTTTTAGCACAAGCGCGAACCGTCGATTTTTCGTTAACTATTCGTTAGTTTCTAAGTTACCTGGGAGGAAGAACGTGAAAGGGGAAGATTGTTCATATATATATATATATATATATATATATATATATATATATATATATATATATATGATTGAAATAAATTCTGCGTTCTCATTTGCTTTTATCGATGCTTCCTTCATGTTCAGTAACAACTTTAGATGACTAACAAATAAAATGGAAACCTTCTGTCTTCCTTCATAGATACAAAAGTATCCATTCCCCCTGTTAATATTGCCCGATTTTAATGACAGTAATTAAACAAAGGGGGACACGGCTGTTGTGGTCAAGTAATAAGCAGGTACGTAGGTAGCAAGTCCTTTCACTAGCCAACAGCCGTTAAATTAACAGTTAACGGTATTTAAGCAGGGCACGTGACAAGTTTGTGCGTGTTTCTTACGACTTCCATCCAGAAGTGGAGCACCGGACGGACACTTGCTGACTCAAGTCTCTCCTGAAAGAGCTGCCGCGGTACAGGAAAACTATATCCAAGGAGGCAAGATAAGATTACCCTTTGTTGGGGGGGAAAAAAAGGGTAATATAAATACCACACAACGTTTCTGGGACCCTTGTCAATTTAACTGAATATTAATATTTCCTCAGGTGTGAAGAAGAGCCTAGAGCGACACAACTGCACCTGAGGATCCCAGAAACGTTGTGTGGTATTTTTATATCATCACTTTTTTGTCTGAATTGGCTGTCTTCCTTATTCATTATTTTCAATCAGACTTAAAAAAAATAATTTTTTTTTCATTTTAACTACTAGGTTTTCCTACTCTACATTGAATTTTAAAGTTCATAGAGAATTCTCTAGTAACAATTTTAAGCGACGCTTAATTTTTTAAAAAAAAGAATATAAGGCTCTAGTAGAAAAAGTTGACCTCTCTTTTGCGAAATTAAACAGAAGGAGAGATTTTCTGTTTCATTTCAAAATTTAGAATTAGACATTATTATGTCAATAACGTCAATCCTCAGATTTTTACATAGAAAAAAAAAGGCAGTCGGTGCACGAGTTCGAAATAACCGACGTAAAATTTTCATTCCTCAGAAGGCAGATCGCTTTAATCTGGAACTTCTTCCACGAGTATTCTCGTATTCTATTTTCATCCCTTTGTTTTACAATTCCAGCCCTGGGGGGGGGAGGGGGATGTTTGCCTTGCTTGCTCCCAGGACCATTTCGCCGCATCCCTCAGTCACCACCTGCCCTTCCTTGTCCATGACGTCAATCCTTTGTATGAAGATCTCGACACTTGGCGTTGCCTTGAACGCTTCTTTTAACTGAATATTTAAGTCATAGATTACCTCTGGCAGGGTTAATTCAAGTAAAATGATGGTCGGTCCATGTCTAAAATGGTTCCGGAAACCTGGATAAGAATACCCAGGAAAATTGTTGTGAACATGTTCGCGATAAATTTTTGAAGAGAGGCAATCAATGTCAAGGCGAAAAGAACGCCGTGTGTGATTCCACACGTGGGTCAATAACACTCCCAATTTAAACAAAGTCTTCTAAATTAATTATATACGGTTTTTTTTAGTCTGGTTTCAACTTAAAATCATCTTAAAATGATGTCACTTGGTCAGCTCATTAAAAGTTCAAGGTGAATAAAATATTTGTTTCACCATGAGTATGAAATCAAAAATCAGGGGTGGGGGAAATATATATATATATTTTCGCATAATAACGTAGAAATTTCATAATGTGACTACAATTGGATTTACGGTGAAATTAAATAATGAGCTTTATAAAACTGCACGCCACTGCAATTTGTATTGCTTCCAAAGATATATTTACACAAGAACTACACACTGTACACTTATTTATATAACTTCTTAGGTTTGAGACACTGTCCCCTTTTGAAATAATCATCACTCGTGTGTGCAGCTACGTTAATGATGTTGCTTTTTGTTTTCTAGTACATAAAATCTGAAGCAAAAAAAATAATATTGTATGACTTGACTAGTAGAGCGCCAAAAACTATTTATGATAAGTGAATAACTTTGTCATGAATCAGAAAACTATATTCTTAAGCTAAACTTAAATTAAATTTTTAGAGTTGGCCAAGGCTTCAAGTTAAAACACTTTTCTTGAATTAAAAAGTAGTGCCACAGAAGAAGAAAAAAAAAGGTAATGGAAAGTTTTCCCGATACTCTGAAGTAAATTAGGCTCACGCCCCCCCCCCCCCACCTCCTTCAACGAACTGGGAAACTGTTGTTAATTATTAGGGGACAGAGAGAGAGAGAGAAAAGGAGAGAGGAGGTTAAAATAGACGATCGCATGAGATCGTTTTCCCGCTGGTCAGTGAATTTCGAGGAAGAAGTGGACGAGCGAGGAAAGAAGAGGCGGGGGGGGGGGCAGTCAGCTGTTACCGGGAGGGCTCACAGGTGTACCCTATGCGGGTACCCACATCCGTCCCCTCCTCGACAAAACCCCGGGAATTATATGGAGAGAGGGGAAAGGAACCTGAAACACTAGAGCGACAAATGTTTCCGCAGAAAAAGAAAAAAAACATGTCCGAACATGACTTTCTTCCTGTACTTCAACGAGCATTGCCGTAATCAACTATTACTATGACTATCATTATTCGATTTTGATTACTGCCCGGACAAAAAAAGGGTAAACGTGAAATAGAAGAGAACATTGGTGTTTTTAAGACGAGAAAAATGTAGTACAAAAAACTACGGGGGAGGGTCAGTTAAAATGGCACCATTTTGAAGTGTCTCATATAAAGAATTTTGTTATACGCTTGAAGAGGAAGAGGATTATTACCATGATTCGTCGTCGTGGCGCATTGTTTTGGGTAGCCACGTGTCTAGCACTGGTGGAAGGGGGGGGGGGGTCGGTGACCCCTTTGTATTGTTCGCTACAGTGGCGCCGCCTACCAGTTCCACGCAAATGTCAAAACTCCACCACGAGAGACAAGACACAGCAAGAGAGAGATAGATATCTGGAGGCGCTCTGGACCACGAGCTTTCCTTTGTCTCATCCCCCCTCTCTATACCTTGCGGCTCATTACATCGGACAAGGCCCTGCTGAGAAAAGAACAAAAAAAAGGGCCAAGTGGCTCATCAAGGGACAGTCACAAAAGGCGCACCAGACAATTAATTATATTCCCGATTTGATTCATTTCGCGAAGCGTTTTCAATAGGCCGTTTGATGGACGCGAAATTTCTATATCGTGAAACTACTGACGTGGGCGAAAACACGGTGGTTTCGGAGAGCCACGGTGTCGTGTCACTTTCAGACCGTTTGATTCTAACCTCACACACGGGCATAAACCGGGCTTTAATACTCGTACAAAAAAAAATATCTCAACTTGCTTCAAGTATGGCTTCGTAAATGGATAATAAAAACAAATGAAAAAAATTCGTCTCGTGTGAGGTGTCCACCGATGTATATAAACAACACAGAGATTCTTTTTTTTAGGGCAACAGGCTACATGAGGGTAATCCACGTTGGGTAACTCCCCTTTAATAGCATAGGAAGGGATTTGAAAGGGGGGATGCGGAAGAGTAGATGAAGGTAGCCAAGGGTTTACTAGGAGCCCCCGGGCTATATTTTAAGGATCCTACCTGGCATTCGCCTAAAGAAATGCAGGGAAAACCCTAGAAATACCTGCATCAGGTAGGTCGGGCATTGGGTACTTGTCCCACGCCCTTCCGATAGCGGGAGAGGAGTTTGCTGTGTGGACGCAGCATTCCCTTCTCCGTGCCTCGACCAGTTTCGGAGGCAGCTGGCCGACTCTTCCAATGGGAATAGCGAACAACTCTTACCGTATGCCCAAGGTCTGCGACCCCGGAACATACACCTCTCAAAACAGGCCGAGGTGCCTCGGCTTGTGGGAACCTTAGTTCAAAATCGGAGAGGAAAAGGCATCCCCCAAAGGTAGCCCCTTCGTGTCTCTCCTACAAGGTTCTACCTGCAAGAGAACATCCCTCGCAGGACGTCAGTAACACAGAGATTCCTAATTTATTTTCTTTGAAATATTTTAGTCTACATCTCGATAGCATGTTCATTGGATATAAAACAAAAAGGAAGTTTTACTGTACAAAACCGTAATTATACTAACACGGAGCTCCTGGGTAAAATTATGAGGATGTTGCCACCAAGTCAAACAAACACTGCAATAATCCCAAAGATGCCAGTCTAAAAATTATTAAGAGTCATTATCGTTGGTACATAAACAAATGAGCAAATACAAAAAAAAAATCCCCCACCGTTGTGGAGAAGACTGTCCACACCAATGTGGAGTTGTTCAGTCATTCAAATCCGTTATTAAACCCACTATTAGGAAAATGGTGTAATAAGAAGACTTGCAGACATGGTTCGGGAGTTCTCTTCGCTCGACGGGATCTCAATATAATGTAAAATAACGTCTTAAAGGTACCTAACACATCAGCTTATAGATTAAAATGTAATCTGGCTGGTGATAAATAAATAAAAATTTCTATTCATCAATAATCATTGCAAACAACAGGAGGCCCAATCGTGCAGTTACTCTGACGTTTTGACGGAAGGCAAATCTCCTCGGGGAAAGTTTCTGTAAGAAATTATGGTAACAGAATCCAAACTGAATAAAAATTTTCTATAACTGGATAACGTGTGTAAACTACAGTGGAGAGACTATATAAAAAATATATATATTATAGTAAACAATCGTCACCATCCAAATTCCATGTGTTGCTCCAAGCTCACTGCCTACGAACGCTTCGTGGTCTTATCTCGTTCCTTTGACTCATCTTCCGCTCTTTTTCCGCTAAATTAAAGCATGACTCACCACGTAGCATTCCAGCTATCACTTTTGAGACTTTACACGCTTTTACTTGTTATCGGATCTCTCTGGGGGGGGGGGGGGTTTACACCCGCCTAATACAATTAATTTTTTGTTTTATACTCAATAAGGTTATTAATCCTCAGGATGAATTTGTTTACTGCACAGAAACTTGCTGTAAATGCGTAATGATTCCGTTGAAATTTTCGAAGTTGACGTAATTAAGCAGCAATGGCAGCTAATTCCGTACCCCTTTTCCTTACGTTCGACAGCGAAAGAATTGCGAACGACAGACCGACCGACCGAGACGACGAGGACGAGGACTGTGTTTTCCCGTCCGTGTGGTTTTTACCCCCCGTTTAGATAGAGGGCCATGACCTTGCCATCTCTGGAAACAAAGAAACGGCGCCGCTCCCGTGACGTCACGAGATCGTTACTGGAGGCGCTGGGGGGAGAGCGAGAGCGACAGAGAGAGAGAGAGACTCCAAAACAAAGGACACGGCGACGCAAATGTCACAGACCAAGCGGTGCCGGTGGTACAGCACCGAGGGAAATTTTGGAAAAGGAGAAAGAAAAAAAATATATATATATATTTTGCCGCTGGTGCAAAGCCGAAACAACACCGCAGTGATTCTTCACCAGGCGGGAAACAAACGCCTCATGTTCCAACAACGTCGGCGCTCGTTTTAATCATACCAAAAAAGAAAAAATAGTCGAGTGATCCTCCACAAAGAAATTTTAAGTAATACGAATTTGAATGGCGATAAG
Source organism: Zhengitettix transpicula (assembly GCA_037074705.1). Classification (NCBI taxonomy): domain Eukaryota; kingdom Metazoa; phylum Arthropoda; class Insecta; order Orthoptera; family Tetrigidae; genus Zhengitettix; species Zhengitettix transpicula. The sequence goes on from CM073596.1 coordinate 60,957,616, forward strand.
TGGAGGAGGATTTTCGTTCGTTTAAAAAGCGTTGAGAAGAAGGTTTTGCATCCTTACCGGCGGAAGAAATGTCAAAATTCTTTTTTTATTATTATTATTTTTATTTTTAGGGCAACAGGCTACATGAGGGTGATCCACATTGGGCAACTCCCCTTTAATAGCATAGGAAGGGATCTGAAAGGGGGGATGTGGAAGGGTAGAGGAAGGTAGCCAAGGGTTAACTAGGGCCCCCGGGCTCTATTTTAAGGATACTACCCGGCATTCTGACAGCAGCACTTAATAATTCGAGACTCTCTGGTTTCAAGAGAGAGAAAAAAAAGTATTTATAATAGGAAGAAAATTCTAAAAGTTCGTTAAAGCGAAACATGTTTCAAACAAATGGCGAGATTACGAGACTAGAAATCGCTCAGGTGTAAGATCTTTGCTCTCCACCAGAGAAGTCTTCACTATTCAGTGATAAAGTTTTATACAATAGTCTTGAGAGTATTGAGATTCAGTGTAAAAAAAAAAATTCTATTGAAAGGCGGCGGTATTTTATTCAGTACAGGAGTTTCTAGATCATTCCCCTAATAATTAATTATTTTTTGTCATGGTGCAAAGTGTTCAATGTGTTGCTCATAAAACTATTTATTTCATAACTTGCTTAAGTCTCTGTTGTTGGTCTTTTATGCTCGTTGGTTTTAGTTTGTTTCATGCACCAGGGCCTGGAAGTTCCCTCGTCGCTCTGTTTCCACCCCAGTGTGTGTGTGTGTGTGTGTGTGTGTGTGTGTGCGCGCGTGTGTGTCAGGTTTTGTGTTTATTCCCGTGTGATGTCTAATTCTATATCTTATGACAGTTCATTCTCTAATCATTAATTTTTTTTACTAGTACGTATATAATTATTTTTTATTAGAACTATAAATATTATATTAACATAGTTAACGGAATTATTACTTTATTTTTATGACTAATATATAGTTATTTTTCTTATGCTGGACAATTATATTAAAATTTTATGTGACGAAGTATTCTACTTCTTCATACGAGGGCTAATGGAATAAATCACGCCCCTTCACGACTGATGACGCTCCTTGTTATTTACTAACAACAAATTTAGACATAATAATTGATAATGTAAATATACCGCACAACGTTTCTGGAAGTCTTGTTCCAAACAAAGAGTCTTGTTATTTAGTCTATATATAAAGGCGAAAAGTTGAAATTGACCAAATTTCAACGGAAATTCGTCCAGAGGATTAGTAACCTAATTGAATATGGAACAAAAAATAAGGTGATAATATAAATACCGCACAACGTTTCTGGAAACCTTGTTCCTTTCTTCAGGTACAGAAAAACGCAAGAGCCTTGTTCCTTTCTATACTCTTTGGAACAAGACTTATAAAAGTATAGAAAGGAACAAGGCTCTTGCGTTTTTCTGTACCTGAAGAAAGGTTGTGCGGTATTTATATTATCACCTTATTTTTGTTGTTGTCTAAATTTGGCTATCTTTATTATTATTATTAATTTTCAATCAGACGTATTTTTATTATTATTAATTTTCAATCGCACGTATTTTTTGTTTTCATTTACTGTGTTTACTGTCATAAATTTCTGGTACTTTCACTCCATCCTCTCTAAACATTCCGTAGCGGAGACCATTAATAAACGACGAGAGCAGGGTTGTTTGTAACCTGCCCGATCCCGTGTTCTCTCTAGCATGGACAACTTATAGTAGTTTTCTATAGACCGAGGTTTTTCTTTATATATATATTTTTTTTACGTATCAGGGAAAGCCAAAGTTGTCTTTGGAAGACTGCATCACTACGTCACCAAAATGAAAAAAAAATCGTATGGGTTGTGAAAGAGGTGGTGTTAAATGTCAATACGTATTGTTGTTAGTATTCTCTCGTATGGCACGATAAGATTTTTTTTTATATAACATTTGGGGCGCTGCGGCACGTGTGCAAAATTAAGGTTTCCGGGAAGTGACAAGAGAGAGAGAGAGAGAGAGAGAGAGAGAGAGAGAGAGAGTATCCAGTTGCAGACATCCGAGACAGCTGGCCTTGACTCCAGCCAGGACCGAGGAAGTCCACGTCTAAACGAGGGTTTGGGGAAAAATCGCATCGACGTTCCCGAATCGACTTACTGTGTGTTCTCTGATTTGTTTCGTGTGTCACCTGAAGATGATCCGACATCAAACGAGTGAAACGCGTAATGTAATTTTTTTTACTCAACCCCCCCCCCCTTTTTTTACATCACACTTGCTGATTTCCCAGAAGTGTCTATTTATTTATCACAATCTTTTATCAGGAAGCGCAATACATTAATTATTTCTCCAAACTTGTTACAATATTCTTAGTTTCAACTATGGGATCAAGAATAAATAAATTCAGACATAGAATAAAAAAATCGACGGGAGAAACATGGCGGCAAATAAAGTCCGCAATAAGGAACGTAGGTTTTCCCGGTGTAGATGCTGGATGAAGTTCTCTCGGGATTCCAACCGGGTAGCGTAATTTTGTAAACACAACGTTCTTCACCTGAAGAAGATGGCGGTGCAAGCCATGGAAACGTTGTGTTTACAAAACTACGCTACCCGGTTGGAATCCCGAGAGAACTTCATCCAAAGTCCCCAATGCTTGGAAGGCCACTACTGCGGCTCAATCATGTAAATTAAAAGGAAGAGTGGTATCTGACGGATTTTGTAATTAACCCGCCATCACCCCCTCCCTTTGTCACCAGTTCAAATTAATAACCACTATTATAGCACGCGTCAGTAACGAGGGCGGGTGGCGCAGATTTGAGGGATGAGAAGCAGCGAGGAATAAACACACACACACGACAACCAAAGTCTGGGCGCCAACCCATATATAACCGGAACATGGAAGGTGTTCAACTGATGCAGGTGTATCCGTTCTACCTCCAGCGGAACAGGTTATACGAGATTCAAACTCCAGGCTTCCTATAAGCAACATTTACACAGCTAAGAAGTCAGAGAAAATATTGTTTGCTGTAGTCGACGAAGTTATCAAAATAATTTTTTTAAAAAAAAAACCCCCCGAGAGCGTTTCCGCGACAGTACGAGTAATCACGTTGTGGGTCCTACACACACACATCAGAAAGGTCAGCAGACCTGTTCAAATACGGAGGATTTGTGGTAAACAGAGGATTTGAGTAGTAATGTGTGGAGACAGCAGATTGAGGCACGACTAAAGACCGGGTCTGCGCAGAGCAATCTGCGTGCTGTTAGTCTGAGCCCCTATCACGTACACGACAGTTGCTAAAATGGCAGCGGCCCTCACGGTTCCAAGCGTCCAAGGTAATAAATACGTCCGAGCACGATCGAAATACTTATACGGCAGCATTGTCCGTAATGGCCGCCCCTGTAAGGAAGTAAAAGGCTGGCGGGGCGAGACAATATGGCTGTTGTATTATTCATGGCGGTAGACTTGTTGCTTTGGCCCTCTCCGGCGGAGGCATTGCCCCTACGAGGAAGCACTGTGCAGGTAAATATAGCCGGTGTCACATAAGACCATGGGCCATGGTTCACGCATGCGCACGCCTGACTCCGCCCCTCGCACCACGGCTATAAATAGGGACACACGCCAGCTAAATACGTGGACCGAGTGCACCAGTTCAGTCCACGACGAGCGAGCAACAAACAAGTCCATCTTTTTTAACCGCCGCGGGAAATCTAGCGATCAACGACCGAAAAGGCCTGTGATGGCAGAACAAAGAGAACTGTCAAGAGAGATTGAGAGGGGGGGGGGGGCTTCACTTGAACGTGATGATTTATTCACATGCATATGAATGACTTATTAGGAGGACCCTCTGGAAAACCTGAGGTAGTAATCCTAGTTATCTCACATATAAAATAAAAATGTTATAAACCAATAATAAACTGGACGTAAGTCACAACGCAATTAATACAATAAAAATATTTTGTCACGACGTTTCGTCACTAATTTGGGACCTCATCAGGTAATCATTAAAAGATCGAGGTATTGTTGATTATAATTTAAGAACAAAAAAATTAAGTGGAAGATCTTTGCATATTACGCAATTTATTCATAATAGTCCACTTCATTTTGTTCTTAAATTAATAATTAAGGTATCGTAAGTTCCTCTTTAACAATAAATGTAAACCTGAGGAAAGCATCAACCTCGCGATGTAACCAAATCAGTCCTACATCCTCGGTGACACTTTAGGGCTGTGAAAAATGGTCTTCCTTTGAGGGCAATAATCAATCCTTGCCTTCAGGCTTGTCTCTCAATCCGCTATCGCACCACACGGCAGACAAAACCCTCAGCAGACCCAGTCTACGAAGACCATGACTGGAAAATTGGCGTTGCCTCAGGTACACGACAGTTTTAAGTCTCAATACTAGGTCTTCAAATTAATAAAAACAGGTTGTTTCTTTTCCCCCGATGCATTTGTCAGCAGATCTGGACTGTGCAGATCCTCAGGTCTGACCCACCCGTGTGAAGCCGCTTAAGTCAGTCACAACCAACAACAAGACAACCCCCACCCACGACCAGAATATTCATCACGTTAAAGTTCCGTCCGTTTTAATCGAAGGGTTTGGTGTATTATTCGTGGCGTCGCGTTGTGAGGGCTGGCGACGGTGTGTTGATGTTGTGAAGCTCGCGGGAGCGCGGGACTTGGCCGGGTTCGGGTCGATATGGAGGACGAGAACTGGGTCACCGCGGACACACAACACTTGTTGAAGCCTGCAGCAGCTGGGGTGCCATTCAGATATCCCCAAGAAACACACACACACACCCTCTAAATGTACTGCACTTCTGGCTGTTTCTAAATTAATGCAACCATGAAGATGAACAGAGCTGCTCAAGACCCGTCTTCAAAGACATTCCAACACACGTCTATCATAACAGCTTCGACTCAGGACAAAACCCTCCTTCCAGAGAAAGTGCGTTTAGAGTATGCATGCCACTGGACAACCGTTGAAGCCAGAAGGTTCATCTCTCTAATGTTTCGTACAAACTCGTGCCCGATGATATTTAATGCCCTCCAGCTCTCACAAGCACGTTCGCAATTGGACACCAATGTAACACTGACCGTGTAAACCTGAGCACAGTCCAGACAGATAAATACGTTAACGTGGCAAAATTACGTTGAATGATGAAAAAAGCCTGCGAGGGATGTTCTCTCGCAGGCATAACCTTTTAGGAGAGATACGAAGGGGCTACCTTTGGAAATGCCTTTTCCTCACCGTTTTTGAACTAAGGTTCCCACAAGCCAAGGCACCTCGGCCTGTTCTGAGAGGTGTATGTTCCGGGGTCACAGACCTTAGGCATACGGTAAGAGTTGTCCGCTATTCCCATTGGAACAGTCGGCCAGCTGCCTCCTAAACTGGTCGAGGCACGGAGAAGTGAATGCTGCGTCCCCACAGCAAACTCCTCTCACGCTATCGGAAGGTCGTGGGACAAGTACCCAATGCAACGCAAAACTCCCAATAGACTTCACACTTCTCCGCCCAACACTCGGGCTCTTCCCATCAACCCCAATATCCCCCCCCCCCCACGATAACCCACTTATGTCATTCCCTCCTCAACATCTTCCACCTCCAAACCCCCTCACAACTAAAAATCAAGAAAGCAAGGGCTGGAAAGTCACTGGATTCTCCCACCTACACAACATGTGTATTATTTACCATAATTTTTGTAAAATACTTGAAAAACTTATCAACCAAACTGTAAAATCACAAGATAAAAGAATTTAAGAATAAAAATAAATAAAAGAATAAGAAAGATAGCCCAATGCAGACAAAAAAAAACGTTTCTTGGATCCTTGTGCCTTTCGTCAGGTGCTAAGAAGAGCCTAAAACACAAAAGCTTTCGAGTGTTGTCAACTGACTAGTGCAGTTGTGTCTCTCTAGGCTCTTCTTAACGTCTGACGAAAGGCACAAGGATCCCAGAAACGTTGTGTTGTATTGGCTATCTTTCCGATTCATTATTTTCTATCAGACGTAATTTTTTTTCATTTTAAAAATAAATAAAACTGACGAGAGGCAAAATAACAAATCAAACTGCCATTTTCACTCGACCTCCCCAAGTGCGTCTTTTTTCATATTCCCGGAGGTTTTGACACCGTTGAGGACACTAAATACGCTCTCGAAAGAGAACTGCAGAAAACGCTGAGTAAATTCGCAAGTTCCAATAAATTGCAGGTACAGTATACTTTTGTGTGTGTGTGTGTGTGCTCCTGGAACGTTTGTTACATCAAATAGGTTCCAGTTGGCCAACAAGCAAATTCCTATAACAAAGAGAGAGAACCTCCAGTCACCTTACATAACGAGATGAAACGGATCACACAGAAGATACAGATGGTGGGCGACAGCAAGTGCCCATATCACACAAGCTTTCTGGATAGGTCGCGGGCCGATTATCTATTACGGTCCTCCATTGGTCAACAATTGCCCGTTAGGCCAGTGAAAAGGTTACCAATCACCAAAAATAGATTTCTCTAACGTGCGCCAGTTACTCGAATATCCGCGATGTGTGCAGGCATCGTCGGTTAGATACCAGTCAGTACACGAGTTATCCAAATATATATATATAACATATAGGATAATAAGATATACGATAACTCAGACTATTTACAATTTAAGAAAAAGGTCTGTTTCACGTGTAAAGTGTCTCACACTTACGCCCAATATTGACATCAATGCAACAGTTATTAGAATACGGCTGGTTATATTTGAGGAGACGCTGGTCTCCCTTGCTTGGTTCCTCCTCCCCGTAGTCAGTGGTTCGAACCCAGGGCGCGGTCGATACAGCAGCTCCGTCACCATGGCGACGGGACAACAATAAGGAAACGAGTTAAACAACAATAAAGGAGGCGAGCGGGCTGCAGGCATTCTCAGTTATTTGCACACCCCCCCCCCCCCACCCACCACCACCACCCTCAAAAAAAATATATCAGCTTTAAACGGGATCGTTTCAGTCCCGCTTTGTTATTGGAGATTATGCATCATTAAAGCTACAAAGAGATGAAAAAATTACTGTTGGAAACAAAGGCTCTTCTATTCATTGATGTTAAGTGTTGATGTTTCTTTAAACATACTTATAATATCAGTAGCTTAATGTGATCCTACTCAAAATAATAGATTAAGTGCAAAAATACGTTCAACCGTCATCAAAAAGTCCTTTTGTCAAGTAAAAGGTACGTGGAGGACCATCAGTGTCGTCCCAGGTGAGGTGAGTTTTTTGTTGTTTTTTTGCATTAGTATTCACGCTTTTTAGATTTAAGTGCTACAGGGACGATAGAGGAGGTTTTATTACTTCACTTTATAAATGTTTCATAAATTAATTAATTTTCTGAAGTATTCTTTTCAAACGGTAAAAAGCTGAGGGTAAAATAACAGCAGACGCCCTAACCGGAAAAACTGGAATAAAAGTGACGAGGTTAAAAGGGTGGTTTTTTTTTAGGATTAGAGTTGATAGGTCCGGGGTGTCCGAAGTACACGCCAGCGCAATTCATCGCTTCAGCCCAAGAAGCCAGCATAACGATCGCCATGGCGTTCGGTTGTTCGTCAGTTATTTTAAAAATAAGATTGGATAATTGTTCAGACTATTATAAAATGTGTTAAATCCAAAACAAACAAAAAATGTTGAATAATTTTTTTTTCTTTCGAAACCTTTATAATGCAATTAATTGGCTATCGATAAAAAAACCTCATATTAGGTAGTTGTAATAAATAAGTGAAAACGATCAGGTAATATTTGCAGGAGATGAAGAGGCCATGACATACATCATAAATAAGATCATGGTAGAATAAAAAAAAAGGGGACTGAACATAAATTTACACAAGACAGAATACATGTGTTTAGGAAAAGATGTAGAACACTCGAAATAGGAAAAAAATAAAAAAATTGAATTTTTTAAATACTTGGGGAGGGGGGGGGGGTCAATAATTACAAATGTAGGAACATCTGAATATAGAGATATACAAACTAAAATTGCAATGGCAAAGAGAATGCTACCAAGATTTTACACAGAATAATTTGGAATAAAAATTTAAAAAAAGGAAACAAAAATCAAAATATATAAGGGCATAAATACAGAACAATCTATGTTACGGAAGTGAAACCCTGACAGAATTACAAAAGAACAAAATTAGAACAGTAGAATTCGATTATCTGAAGTCTTCAAAAAACAACAAGACAGGATAAAATTAGAAATGAGCTCCTTTGGAAAGAAGTGAACGTAACCACGTCTGGTCGTTAAAAAGGATTGAAAATCAAACCCCTTAAATGGTATGGCCACGTACAGAGAATAGAGAATGGAAGATGGACAAAAAAATATACCAATGTTCGCCTCTTGTAAAAAAAAAAAAAAAAACAGGGGCAGACCCAGGTTAAAGTGGGAAAACCCATGTGGAAACCATAATGGAGGATAGGAATTTAGAAGAGGGAGATAGATTAGAACGACACACAGAAATGGAAATTGAAGACGGGCAAACCTATAAAAGGGGGAAAAGCCGAAGAAGAATAAATAATAATTTTCACTTATCCCATCAGTACCCACCACAAAGCCTTGAGGATATGGAGTAAATTATATTTACATTTTCCCTTTAATCAGTTTGTTTGTAAATATAAGTCCTAAAATATGAATTATCTATTTAATAAAGACAATCCCCTCAGCTTAATTAATTGTTTACTACTGGTACTAGCTATTTTGAATAACTCAAATAAAGACGGTAAAATAACCCTGAAAATGTTACTGGTGCGTCCGATGCATGGACGTGACGGAATGTCGAGTGTCCGATCCTATCAATTTGATGGCCAATCTCGAGTGTTAAAAGATAATCAAGTGCCCACTCTCAAAGAGGCGATTTTGCAGCACTAAAACACCCGTCTCTTGCTACCAACCCACACACACACACTCACACATGAGGGTGCGCAGTCTCACGTAGAATGGACTTCACTCACACTCGTCGTCTGTTATTAATCGCTATACGTGTACGAGCCGTGCGTGTGGCGAAGACAATTTAGCAGAGAACAATGGAAGCGAACGTTTCCGGAGGCTTCCGATTCTGCGTCGACACTGCCTGCAATCAATTGGGACAAAGTAGAGACACACACACACACACGGTGCCCTCACTCAACTTCGTCTACTAGCAGTACACAATAATCACAGTTGGACTTAAGATTATTCCAGAAGCTCACTTTAAAAATAAAAGTAAAAGTTTAAGTCTTTGAGGATTATAAGATTATTAAAATGCAAATATTTACGTCTAATAGAAAATTAATAATACGAAAGATAAGCCGAAAAATGATAAGTTTCTGGGAACCTTGTTCCTTTTTCCGGGTGTGCAGAACATGTGTAAGAGCCGTCAAGTGACTATTGCCACCCCCACCCCCAGGGTTGTCTCTCTCTCACTCGGCTCTTGCGTTTTTTTCCTGCACACCTGAAGAAAGGAACAAGGTTCCCAGAATCGATTTATATTATCACTTTCTTTTGTCTGTATTTGGCTCTTTCTTCTTCTTATTATTATATATTTTTAAAAGTCTTAAATCAACAACAACAAAAAACTGAAGAGTGATAAAACATACACAACTGCCAGTTGACAAAACATGAAGCTATAAAAATCATTATGCCGGGTTATTAATTTGGTATTTCATCAGTCTCCATAAATAAATTAAGAAACTCGGATATTAAATTTTTTTTTATTAATGTTGGCACACAGAAAATCACGTTCATAACTACAGAGATTATGTTGACAAATTCTTTTTGGAATTTATTATATAAAAATTATTGGTAATTTTCTATATATATATATATATATATATATATATATTATATATAAAATTAAACATAAATTTAATGTTGACAAATTATATATTAATTACAGGATTTTAAAAATGTTTTATAAACACAGGATTTTATGTAGATGATTATGGCTAAAATATCGGTCGGAGGCAAACTAATTCAACATTAATTACAAGAAATAGTATTCGAGTTTTTCAAAATTACTTATGGAGACGGATTAAAAACCTGTGGGGAGGGGGGTTATATTATCAAAAAAAAACGTCACGGGTAAGAGAAAACTGTATAAAAAGAACCGAGACATTTAATACTTAAATTAGTTTCCAATACGGTCACCGGCAAAGCCTTTCAAAATGTAATAGGGGAGGGGACGGGGGTAGTTTCATTAAAGAGAAACTACTTACGGGGTACTTTCAATTTTTTTTCGCTGTTGGGGTTGCTGGAAAAAAAAAGTGGTGTTACAGAGATTTTTTATGAAGGAGAAAAAAATGAACAGTTAGAAAGCCCCGCCCCCCCCTCCACAAAAAAAACGCGATTGAAACGTTTGAGATGTTTTTTAGTCTTTCAAAACTATACGACACAATCTACCGATAAAAATACGACGACGACAACCATAAATAAACTGAATAATAAAGGTTGATAAATTTAGTGTGCAACTGGAAATGGAAAGAAAACGGATGTCAAATGTTAAGTAATATTTAGAATATTTTAATCCATGATAAATATAATCTTTTGCGCAATTATATCTATAATTTAATATATATTTTTTTTCTGTATACCCGATGATAAATAAATAACGTGGTCCAAAATTCACAAGACTCTAAAATTAAATCACAATGAGATCATGTGGAAGTTTACCACTGGCAATGAATATTGTAGTGGTGGTGGTCTTTTACGCAACATGGGGTTTTAAAGTACGCTTTGTCCGTCCAATACAACACTGCGGATAATCTTTACTTAGCAGGCACTGTTTTGGTGCATTTAAGATTATAATAATTACATTCTAGGCCTAATGATCAATGTCGACAAATGAAGCCATAGATATTCTAATAGTAAAAGCTCTGTTACGGGAATTTATGGATGGCGGGGGGGGGGGGGGGAGAATGAGAGACTTCCCGAGTGGAGACAAAGGGGGCTTGCCTTGGCTATATTGAGAGGAAGGAGTGTGCGGACTCACATTCCATAGTTATCAATCCCTTCTTTATGCCTCACGGCGTTATTTACCGTTTCAATTCCCCCCCCCCCTCTTTTGAATCTTTCTCCTCTTTACCGGCTTCTCAATTTTCCCACCCCGAAGCAAATACGGATTTTTCTCTGCATTTTATAATTCCTTTAACCTTCCAGAGACGGCTGACTGGTGGTGCGGCTCTCTGGTAATTCCACTTCGCCTTTTTTAATCGCAAGTGGACATTTTAGCTGGGGCCCAGCTGAGCGCGGAGGGTTCAAGGCCGGGATATCGACCCGGGGAGAGAGATTGTGCCGTTAGCAGCGCTCTCAACATCGTCAACAAAACACAAGATACCATCTGCCATTCAACAAAAAAAAATGGCAGGAATCATCAAACCTGCACCCCGGGAAAAGGCAACGTGTATCGAACGTCGTTCGTCCCCCCCCCCCTAACGTGGATCTCGAAAGCAACGTAATAATTCCACTTACGTCTTTTACGCAAGGAAGGGGGGGGGGTTTAAAGTACGCTTTATCGGTCCAATACAACACTGTCGATAATCTTTACATAGCAGGGGGAACCTCTAAGAACCTCGGTTCTTAGAACGGGGCCCATTACTCACTCACATTCCAATTAATTATCTGTAATACAACACGCGATTCGAGTGAATTTGTGCATTCCTGATGGCGGTCGGGTAAGCTCGGGTTCCTCTACGAAATGCGTGCGTCATCCTCGCTTGTTTGTTTAAAGTAAATAAACTGTTTCACACCATCAAAATACAGCCCCCCTGCGCAATTAAACATCATATATTATTTAATATTTGAAGTGGGTTGCCTTTTGTAAGGCGTTTTCACAGAAATTTATCACACGTGTTCCAAGGAACCGCCCGAGGATAATGGAAGGAGGCGAGATAGCAGAGTGAGAACACAAAAGCATTATTATTTGGTCTAGATGTGTGTGTGGTCGCAGAATATGGGGGCCCGAACATTTGAGTATTTTGTAAAAGAAAAAAATCTGAAATAGCAGTGAACAGGAAACAGAAGAGACAAACTACCAGGACGCCAGAAATAGCTTAAAATGCGAGATAAATTATAACCTATACTTGCTGTATGCTGTTAATAAAATTATGTCCACCCCTACCCTCCAAAAAATTAATCAGTTATTTATATACATTGAAAAAATTAACTGGCAAATCAACACAAAGTAAATAATCAAAATTCATTCCCTGGGGAATGGATGTTGAAAGGAATGAAGGTACATTTCATCAAAAATGTGACGTCACGACGTTTCACAACAATGTGTCACCTTTTAGCCATCACAAAAACACACAATCGCAACCAAGGATCGTTCCGGTGTTGCATTGGACCGATAAAACGTACTTTAATACCCTTGCATAAAAGACCACATCGTAAACTTTCTGTTCTACATTTGGCCACACACATTCGTCACGTTTATGATCTCATCGTTGTGATTTCTTCGGATTTTTGGTCGTTAATTTTTGAATTGTGTATTTAGGTTAAGTGCTTTTTTTTTCTTCCAACGTTGAGAAATTGCTGATTCTCTTTTGTGTTGCAACTTCTCGTCGTTGTTTTGCAAATCTACGCAGGGGGACCGAATAAATGTTTCACCTTTTTTTACCACATTTATTTAACCACAGTAATAATTTAGAGTTAGTTTTTTTAAAAAATATATTAATGAGACCAAACAGCCCAATTAACCAATTATAAATTAAAATGAAAAAGATTTACGCCTGATGGAAAATAATGAATACGAAAGACAGCCAACACAGACCCAAAAAAAGGGGGTAATATAAATACCAACCAACGAATGTTAAAAAAAACAATAAACAGTTCCTTGCACTCGTATTCGATCGATTCCAACGTGTCATTTTCCCTTCTCTTCGTTGACTATCCCCACCAAAAAAAATAAAAGAACTAAAAAAGGTGAATGATGGAAATTCTCAACCGTATCGACTTTGCAGGGGGCACATCTTAAGAAAAAAAATATATTTTCCACGAGGCAATGTGATACCAACGCTGTGTACTACGTTGTTAACGTTGACGAGGCGACTATAAAAAAAAAAGGGGGGGGGAACGAACACGTTAATAAAAAAAAGAAGGCTGCAATTTCCTTTCCAAAGTGTAGTGAACCGTGAACTCTTATCTTGTTGGAGCTGCGGGTGAAAGCGACAGTCTCGAGACTTTCCCCTCCACAGGGTTCTTGTGGAAATGAGGAGAAAGTAAGCCAAAGAGCGCAACCAACATCACCGCAAAAAAATAAAACACCGACCGAATCATAAAGGGATAAAACAGGTTGCTACAATCGTTGGAGGATCAGAAGAATATTTTAATTAAAACAACCTCCAAAAAATATTGACCATTTTCCTCCCCCGTTTCCTACAACCCCCCCCCCCACACACACACATAGAGTTTTAATATAAAATAAATCTTGAGCTCCGCGTGGATCGATGATGGCGGATTACAAAAAACCAGGCTTGTGGCTTAATTATGCTACCACAGGAACAGTGACTGGGATCTCCCAGACCACGGGGGCGACGCTGAGACCACAAATATGGAAATTGAAAATGAAAAATCGACAAGGAAGCCTGCTAGAAGATTCTCTCGCAGGTGAACCTTCCCAGAGAGCTCTGGACGAGGCTACCTTTGGGGATGCCTTTAGATCTCTCTGATTTTTGAACTAAGGTTTCCACATGCTGAGGCACCTCGGTCTGTTCTGAGAGGTATATTCGGCCAGCTGCCTCCTAAACTGGTCAAGGGATGGCGAGAGGAAAGCTGTGACCCCACAGGTAATCCCTCTCCCGCCCGCCATCGGAATGGCGTGGGACAAGTACCAAATGCGCGACCTACCTGATGCAGGTTTTTCTAGGGGTTTTCCCTGCATCACTTTGAGGATAATTGCCGGGTAGGATCCTTAAACTATAGCCCTGGGGGCCCTAGTTGGCTACCTTGCTCTACCTTTCCGCATCCCCCCTTTCACTCCCTTTCCAATGCTATAAGAGGGGAGTTGCCACCATGTGGATTACCCTGTACACAGCCTGGCTACACCTACAAAAAAATCGATAATAAGCTGAGGAAAAAGACACCAAACAGAGACAAAAGAACTGATAATATAAATACCACACAACGTTTCTGAGAAGCTTTGTTTCCTTTCTCCAGGTCCAGACAAAAAAAAACGCAACAGTCGAGAGAGACACAACTGCACTATTCAGTTGACGGCTCTTACAACATTTTCTGCACCTGAAGAAAGGAACAAGGCTTCCCAGAAACGTTGTGTGGTATTTATATTATCACTTTCTCCTGTTCTTTTTGGCTATCCTTCTTCTTACTAAGGAACGATATTATTCATATAGAAACGACAGAGGATTAAGAATATCCGAAAAATATTTTTTTCAGAGTAAAAAGAAGCTGAGCAAATTCATTACAGAAAACACTAACCTTAAAAATATGACTTACTAAAGGTCGAGTAAAGAAGCGAACGAAATAAAACAGTTATCCTGCCATTCGTGGATCAAAACCTATTGGTCTCAATTTAATACAATGAAACATAATAATACGATGAAACATAAAAGGAGAACCCTTAATTAACCTGATCGCAAAACCAAAAAAAAAAAAGAAAATTCTAAAATATTACCAATATATTAATATAAACAGTAGCGAGAAAGCCACATACGTGGAGGAAAAGGTATTTAGCGCCACTTCCGACGAAGAGTGTGCAATTCTTTTTAACGCAAGATGGGAGCATTTTTCGGCATCTCGTAGGAAGTTTTATTTACTACTATTCTCTTTCTTTCGACCTTTTTTTTTTATGTTGGAATGTGTCTTCAACCCTCCGATGATAAATAAGGATTTTATTTTTTAAAAAAATCTTCGTTGAATATACTGAACAAAAATATTGAGCCAGATGAAAGTGTAGAGGCCATGACACATCAAATATAATAAAAAGAAGAATGGTAAGTTATTTTTTAAAAAAATTAAGACATTTATATTTAGACCAGCAGTGCAACTACAGTCAGGGAGGAGAAAGGTTACTGACACGGAGAATGGAACAAGAAGTAGCCTCTGGCTGCAAGATAAAAAGCCACTCGCCATTTCCCCTGCCCCCCCCCCCCTCCTCCTCTGCTGTCTCCCATAATACAGAGATAATACAGACTAGCGATCTTAAAAAACCACAAGCTGCTTCTTCTTCTTCGAGAAGGTTATTCTCGCTAATCATATTCCTCCACGTATCTTTGTCGAATTTACCAAGAACAAAATTAGTTTACATTACCACTTAGATGTTGATGGCTTGGCCCTGTAAGTAAACAAAAAAAAGGAAGACATGTTTTTTTTCACATCTCTGGGTGGACAAGCCGTTCAATTCAGTCGAAACTTACGCCAATCTGGGATCATGATTAAATATAGATCATTTCAACCTATATTCCTCATCGATCAAGGGTCAATGGGACGTCTATCAGAGGCATTTAACTTCATTCTAGCTAAACAATATCCAGAGACGACGACGTATAAAACAGTGGTGCAACGGTGACGAAACAATCAGATCCCAGAGAAGTCTCAGTGATGATCAACCCTAGGAGGACTAGTTAAATCGGATGATCAAGATAAGAATAAAGGACGACATCCTCTACATAACAACTATTTGTGTCACTGCAGGACCACCACCAGGAGTCAACGAACTGTCCTAGAGCAAGTCTGGCACGATAGGCTAGATTCGACATCTGTAGACAATCGAAGGTTGGTGGTGGCTTTTGCTATAACTTCTACCAAATGTCTGACCTGCCAGCATTCCAAATCGTCCACGAAACTATTTCATTTCAAATTCAGTCACTTTCTCTAAATATAGGAGGATGTTTTGTTTCCTGTTGCTATTGGAAATTGGAGAGCAGGATTTTTTGGAAGAAACATGAAAAAATCAATCAGTTATTCGCCGTGAAAGTCGAAAATTGTAAAAACAAAGATTATTGCATTCATAAAAAAAAAGTTGATGACAACGACGACAAAAAAAACACGTCTGAAGATGAACAAGTCCAACGTTTCGAATAGAGAAGAAAATTTATCTGTATTGGGCATTCAGAAAAATTGTTAATACTCGGTCCAACCCAACCCTTAAGAGAGCCAAGCTCCAGAAACAAATTCATATATTTTTTTCCCCAAGAGCCCATGCATGGGCTGCTGATCTTCATAGGTCAATGAGTATATTTATTTCGTCATAAACTTATTTTGTTTTTTTGTGCAATTCCTTCCTGTGTGTCATCTAAACTCTGCCAAGTACTAGGACAATGGAAACAAACTTCCCCGGAACAATCGTCGATTGACAGCTCAGTCGGTGGAACAATCCGGAATGAGACAATATAGTGGCGACGGAATAGACCAATCAGCTGACCAATTAGGCAAATGACTTTTTTTTTCCCGCCCCTATTACACCAATAATGAACCTGTGACGATAAGTTTCTCAAGTAAATATTTTGCTGAAGAACAGCTCTATTTAAAGGTGAGCCGCCTCCGAGTCAGAGAAGGTTGGCAAGACAAAGAAAGCTGTGGGCAGAGGAAGCGAGCAGCCATCCACTTTCTCCCGCGATCTTTTGGGTCGGTCATTAGTCAAGTTCGCGAAGTTCCTGCTGCCTGCCTGCCTTTCTGGAGTGAGTGGGAGTTTACGACCTCTTTTTTTTTCCCCCCATCCTCGACGGAACGTTCCTCACCTCCAATGACAAATATGGCGTAAGTTTCATATTTGCAAAACGCAAGATAACCAAAAAGACCAAGAGAGACTCGACAAAAACCGTAGTTTGGCTTTGAGGAGTAGTCCTTAACATAATTTAAGGATTTAGAGCGGGGGGGGACGTACTTTTTTTCTTCAATTAATCCAGATCTGCCACCGATTAAGATCACCACAAATAGAGCGCACCATTACGATTAAATGCAGTCTATAATTAATTAACATTAACTAGAACTTCTAAGGAGTAACTGACTTCACATATCTTGGGAGTGAACATCAACAGTACCAATAATATATCTACAGAAATTAATCAAAGGACAACAAAAGGAAATAGAGCATATTACGCAAACATTCCAGTACTAAAATCGTCCCTAATAACAACAAAAAACGTAAAAGTATACGAAACATTAATTAGACCCATAGTAAGGTTTGGGGGCAGAGACATGGACCCTGACTAATAAAGATATGGAGACTCTGAGGAGATTTGAAAGGAAAATTATTAGGAGAATCTATGGAGCTGTTAAAGAAGGTGAAAGGTGTAGATTAAGACATAAATAGCATCCTAGAAGGAGAAGACATAGTTAGATTTATAAAATCACGTAGAATCTCATGTGGTTGGGACACATACAAAAGAATGGCTACAGAAAGAATGCAAAAGCAGATATATAAAGGGAAAATATTTGGCACTAAAAAAAAGGGGGAAGACCAAGGAAAAGATGGATCGAAGATGTGTTAGAAGACTTGAAGACAATCAGATGGTGGGAGAAAGCCGAGAGGAGAGAAGATTGGCGGCAGATTCTGAAGGCAGCCAAAGCCCACATCAGGCTGTAGAGCTTTGGAAGAAGAAGAACATTAACTACCATTTACTAAAACGAATACGATTACCCTAGTCTCATGAGAAAATAACAATCACATCTTGAAACCGAAGGAAAAATATTTTTAGGTAAAAAAAAATAATAAAGATATAATCTGATCACCACAAGCAAAGTGTTCCGTCGTGAACGGAAATCAAAAGGATGTATCATATAGTGGAATAAATTTAGAAAACTTAAAAGTCAAATTTTATCGAGAAAAAAAAACCCACAACATACATAAGCAGACTCTTGGTAAGGGGGTTACAGGTACAGATTTCCACAGTGGGCAACCCTTTTCCTATTTTTTTTTTAAATAATAAAAAAGAAACTGTTAGAAACGTTCTCCGATAATTTTTCATGATGCATAGTTTTTTTTAAATGAAAAAAAAATATGGAATACCTGATAATAACCTTCGTCAGCCATTTATTACATTCATACACACACACACACACACACGCACGCGCCAGTTTCGATGAATAAAGCGCGTGGATTTACGGGGAAACGCTTTTAGAGGAATTTCGTTTCAACCACGTTATTCCAGGACTCTCATACGTCATAAAACACGCCGGAAGGGGATTTTTTCTAAGAGATGCGTGAAATATTGTGGGGGTGTTCTCATCCTTGTCAACAACACTGGTCGTTTCCTTCGTCACGTAGAATATTGTAGAAGGGATCTTCTCTCTAAGTGTAAATATATATATATATATCTCTGATGCCTCTCAAAGTGGCGTAAAATCGAAACCAGCTTGATTCAGAACGTGTCGTTCAGGGGGCGGGCAGGGGGGGGGGGCTATTAATCCAAAAAGTACAAACGATATCTGTGGCCAAAAATGCAGGTCTGAAATCAAAATGTTTGGCAGGTGAGAGACATTTGGAAGGTAAGA